>CM029655.1:23144743-24344743 GCA_017311315.1 Dendrocalamus latiflorus
ACCACATTAACTCTCCTCTATTCTCTCTCCTTACTCAACCGTATCCGACGGTCATCCTTCAATGGATGTGCAGTACCCCCTCCCCATCCTGCACCGCCTCCCGAACCGCCCTCCCCACCCTATTTCGCGATCCCCACCTCCCCCGATTTCGCCGCCGCCTGCCTCCCCCACCGCTGCCTCCTCCCCTCCGCCTTCTCCCCCGTCGCCTCCTCCGCCGCCCCCTCCCCCGTCGCCTCCTCCTCCCCCACCCCTCCTCCGCCTCCTCCCCTCCCTGCTCCTCCGCCGCCGCCGGCCTCCCCCACCGAACCCGTGCGCACCACCATGTTGCTCCGCCGCCTATTCCACTCCTCCCGCCACCTCCGCCACGGTCTCCAAACCCTAACTACGACAACCACCGCCACCGCCACCTCCTCCTCTCCTCTCTCCGCCCCCCTTCTATTTCGTCGCCTCCCCACCGCCCTCACCTCCCGCCTCCTCTCGCCGCGGCTCCTCTCCACCGCCGGCCGCGACGACGACACCAACAAGCCATGGGCCTTCACGACGGAGTCGGGCGATCCGGACCCCTTCGCCAATAAAGACACCGACGCCGCCGCCACCACTGGTGAGGTGCCACTAGGATCGAGCGCCATAGGGGTTGAAGCGGAAGCCGGAGTCGCCGGCGCCGACGCCCTAGAAGCTCCCGTTCCGGGCTCCCGAGAAGGCGGCGGCGCGGAGCCGGTTCAGGTTGGTCCCACCTCCTCCCCTCCTCACACGCCGCCCTCACCCGTCTACCGTCCGCCTCGCCTCCTCCTCCTCCCACCCCGCGCCGCTGCCTCCTTCGCCCCCCACTCCTCCCCTCCTCACGCGCCGCTCCCCCGCCGAGGGCGCCTACACAGAGGGCCTACTCAATGCCAAGCTCACGCAGGTAAACTGCTCGGCCAAATGCCCGCCCGCGCACCCGCCCGTGCGGCGTGCCGGTGTAACAGCGGCTTGGTCATTGCTCTGTTGTCTTTGTCCCCGTGAAGTGAAATTGAATAATCTAGGTTTTTTTTTGCGACGTACATTCATCAACGTCGCAGTATGTTACTCACTTAAGACTAATAAGCGAGTTGGGTATAGTTGGCACGACATAAACACAACTCATGTTGCAACTCTCATCGTCAGTATATTCATCAAAACGATGGTGTACAGTTTGTTGATTTACATATCATGTCAGAGACTTAGGGTTTTGTAAGCTGCAACTCCTGTTCTAACTATATCGGTATATTGTTCAAAGTGAATGTGTTCAATTTCTTGATCTGATATCGTTTCATAGAGGGTCTATATATGAATCGAATTGACCTTCGTTTCTGTTATCTAGATATCATGTCACAGAGGGTGTTGCCCTTGTATCAGTTAGGTATCAGGACTATGAATTGGGTGAAGTAGATGCCAAAATCGATTTATTGGAGAGATGGCTATCGGTTAGCGAGTTGTTTGAACAAACATATATGGATTTTGCCCAAACTTCAGAATAAGTTTTAAGGGGGATGATTACATGGTATACTTCTACATTTTTTTGTGCAGTTATCTTGCTTCCCTTTGGACATATTCTTAATAACCTTTGAGACAGCCAAGACCTATGACCCAACAGTTTTGAGGTTCAATTGGAATGATAGAATAGAAGTACCAAATCTGCGAAGCGTCATGAACTTCTCCTGCTGATGATATAGATTCAAACACACCTTTCTCTGAATTGTATGCTATTACGATGTTAAATCAACAGTTTTATTTGTACAAAAATGACAACTATAAATGTGTTCAGGAACTTGATGTGAGGAAAGAACACATTTACCCTGAGCGCGCTCTCTCTCTCTCTCTCACGAATGAAATTTTGTGATTCAATGAACCTATTTGAAGTGCTGTTGATCAATCTGGCACGAGTTGCATTCAATGATACCCCAACAACAATATTTTGGACGGTATGTTCTGGGGAATACCTATCTTTTAACTTCTTTTCTTTCATCTGACTTGCTGCGTGTGAGATGATCATAATTATGTATCTTTGTTCATATACCCTGTAGGATTATGTTGCAACTAGATGGTACAGAGCTCCAGAGCTATGTGGATCCTTCTTTTCAAAGGTAAGCTTTGTGGTGCATTATAGCATTCCATTTGTTGAATTCTGATTCAAGCATTGAGCTGAGAGAAGGAAAGGTCAGTGGTGCTGTACTGTTATATCATGCATCTTTGATTATGATTAATCAACCTATTAATATGACTCCATTGTTCTTTGGTGGTTGGTCCATTTGTTCAATTGTTTTGATCCAAGCTTATTTACGCTCTGGCACAGTAACTTATTCCCCCCCAGATCAATTACCATGCATACATTCGCGTGATTGCAGCTATTTCGGGAGGAATAAAGATCTTTGTCGTCTTTTGATGCAACGCTTAGAATGAAAGTTGTAGCCAAAATGCCAGCTTAATTAGGGTAGAGGGCAACAGAAATGCAGGACTTTGGTGCGTTGATCATATAGGCACATTTGTCGATAGCTTGCCAACTCCGACTGCTCTTTTTCTCCCCACACTGTGCATCCCCTTGTTTCACCAAAGTAGGGAGGCATGCTCCAATGGTTAAAAGTTTGATACATACTCTATTGAATGCATGTACGCAGATTATTGATGTACTGCAACTTATCAAAATTGACTATATCACATGCATTAAGATGTTTTCAGATGTATGCGAATCATGTAAATTCCTGATTTCATCGTTATAGAAAAATAGAAATACTGTTCCTTTGCAACCAAAATGGGGTGAGCTTTCTGGTTTATTGATCTGTTTTGGAACTTAAGGTCCAACATGGAACTACTTCTCTATTAGCCATATAAACCCATAAAAGTAAGAAATTAAGAAATAGGAAACAGCGAGGTATAGCCTTGTACTCTTGATTTGGCAATTCAATGCAACTGACTACTTTATTTCTGGAAATAGTGTTGCGATGCTTTCAGTTTCCAAGGGAAGGAATGCTAAGGAGTGAGATAATACTTGCATTAGAGTTAGATAAACTGGATGTGGAATTCCAAGAAAGTAGCAAACCTTATGGAATATGGACTGCATTTTATGTCTACTGTATAATTTCTGCTATGCGTACATATGTTTCCCTGGTGAAAATCATGGCATACATTATGTACATATTACTGCATGTGAATGTCATTTATGGTGTGGACTAAGAGACAGTGGAGAGTGTTGTTAAGTTAGTCTCTGCTTCTCAATTCAATTGTGTCTGTACTTTGTAGATATATGATGTTTCTACTATTGTATGAAGTGTACCTGTATATCCACACTTAAGTTTGTTTTTTTGGACTATCTCAGAAGTCGGGATGACTCACAGGAAAATAACTAGATGCCTACGACCTGGGAAAGTGTCCCCTCGTCTAAGTGTTCCCAATCATATACAACGGCCTCCCTATGTCAATTCTCATCAAAGACCTGGAATGAACAGTGGACCTGAAATACAGGATGAAAAAGGGATTGAATGCATGAGAGCTTCTGGAAAGCTTGCTGCACAAGTATTAAAGTTTGCAGGGACCCTTGTAAAGGTAATGTTGTTATTGCTACAAATCCTCGATTGTTCTTCTTAATTAGCAGAATGTTATTTTCACCAGGGAAACCTTATTCCATTCAATAATTAAAAAAGAGAGTGTACCTTTTGAGCAAATGGTTCCTCTGATAATTGTGAAGGACAAGTGCAGGACAGAACTGAATACACATTTTAGACACCTATTAAGTATTTGCTCAAGCAGTCCCTTCTCATCTAAAGTATTGCAGTCGTGTGCTCTGGCATGGGCGATAACTTCGATTATGTCATGTGTTTCTTGCTATGGTCTATATCTGAAGTACAGAAGTAATTGCTAAGACGATTGATTTTCTTTCCATCTGATGTGTGATCATGCTTGTTATTCTTTGACTCACCATATACTAGGGAGGTCTAAGATTCAAGTGTCAAAAGAATGATTTGTTCTTGTTGACAGCCAGGCATAACAACTGATGAGATTGATAAAGCGGTGCACCAAATGATAATAGATAATGGAGCATATCCTTGTTCGTTTTATTTTTTATAAATTTTATCTTGTTTTATATTTTACCGTAGCGTTAGCATGGATACTATACTATGTTGAAAGTTGCCTAGACCAATCCGCCGTCTCCTTACGTGAGGTCTTATTTACAGAGCAGAGAGAATGGCGACAAAATTACTAAAAATACACTGATGGATTGAGACAAAGTCAAGGCGTAAGCGTTAATTCGCTATCCATCGGGATTGTCTATACAATTATTGGGGTTGGCAAATTATTGGGGTTGGTGTCATCACAGATCACAGATCACTAATGGGCTGTAACCCAACCCGAACCTATAAAGAACAATCCATAACCCTAACCCGGCCCAACCAAAAGACCACCTTCCACGAATTACCCTTACAACATTCCCACCCAACCCAAGCCGAACCCAATGGCTAAATTGGGTTGTAACCCATTTCCCACCCGTTTCAACCCCATTTCCAACCCATTAGTAGGCACTGTTCAGCAAGCCATCAGCTATGATGGCTAAATTGGGTTCTAACCCATTTCCCACCCGTTTCAACCCCATTTCCAACCCATTAGTAGGCACGGTTCAGCAAGCTATGAGGACAAAATACTGCTGAGGCTTATGATGATTTCAACAGCTGACAGCATACAGAACAAGTAATTGAACAGTGTATATAGTACCAAATCCCAAGTTGGATTTATTACATCATAAATCCAGCATTTGAAATGCATGTTTTCTTGTTTTTACCCCCAGAATGTACACACGAGACAAGTCAGGTAAGAAAACAAGCATCACAAGTTCATATCCAGACAGCAATTACTACTGACAACTGAGGAGTAATACATGAATCAGCCTTGCCACTGGCCTGAAGCATGTTTACTTCTGCACCACGGCAATTAACCTTTCTTTGGCATGGCAGCCAGCCTAGTATACATTCGTGCCATATAGATTGATAGCCTCTGATATCGCCTGGGCGCAGGAGATTGCCAATGGTTAAAGAAAAAGAGTCAGAAACTAACACAAGATTTCAAACATGAAAATAGGCCTCTTTCAAATAACTCAATTGAATCAATATTATGACCAGTTACTTTAAGCAGTGTACGTTTAAACAGAAATTGATCTTGCAAAATCTAAACACTATGTTTTGTCCATCAAGAGTTCTACAAGCAGATTCATCACTTTTCTTGTATATGCTTTCATTTTGGTACATATTCGAATTCATAATGAAGATCCAAATAGTATAGGTGACACCGAACTGCACATTTACGGGCCCTCAACTCATCGTACTACAAAACTACAAATGCTAACGATGAATCAACAAGATATTCAACCAATATTCCATAGTACAGAATGCCAGGAATTATTTCTGCGACCACCCCAAATTTAAGTAATGTTCCTTTACAGTGAAATCGGTTTAATAGTATCTTACCATTTATCTCTGGGCACTTGATATCTTCATTAGAATAATATCTCACTGTTTCTTAACTCCTAATATTTGCTAACATACCACCTGTTAAAGTTTGCAATATTTTGGAACCTCATATTACTACAAAAAGGGTCATCATAGACGGTTCGGAACTGTCATCACAGACGGTTTTCTGAACCACCTGTTGAGAGACCATGTGGTTGTGACCTCATGTGTATGATGAGTAATTGACATCGGTTCAAGTTAGTCGAGTTTGATTTGGGTGGTTCGGACCTTGACGTTGCGAGGTGCAACGGGCTCGGTCGGACTTGGTCAAATCTAGTCAATGTGTTTAGGATGCATATTTTGATGTTTCGACAGGTTTGGACTTCATCATGGGTAAGTATGATGGTTTTATACTATTTATGCTTTCATGTGTCGAGCGGTGCTATTTGATGTGTTTCATGTTTGTGATGGCTACAGGACGTCGAGACGGAGTCGTGGTGAGACACGAGGTGACCGGACTAGACACAGGCGGTGTCGAGGTCAAAACGGTCGGATGTGTCGAAGACGGCGGAGATTCGATGTGGTTGCGAGTCGTGGACGACAAGGAGCGCGGAAGCTTCCTGGAAGGTGCAGGGGGGGTGAAACGGTGATTTCGCAAGGCTGCACAAGCGGGAGCGGGCTCCGTTGGATTTAGCGGGCGTAACGGGGTGGAGACCCGTTAGCCAAGAGCTATAAATAGGTGGGAGTGGCTGCATGCCCCCTCATGGATTCTAGGGTTTACTTTAGTCAAAATAGGCTTTAGAGGGTTGTTTTGGCTTTAGTCTTTAGTTGGTGAGAGTGGGTGTGAAGGGCAGAGCTTGTCCCCTTCGATGTTTCTCTGAGTATTTGAGTGTTGTCTCCTCTCCAAGAAGATGTAGGGTTTGTGTGAGTTCTTGAGGATTGAGAGGGAGAGGATGAATTGAGAGTCTTGTAATCATTTCTCTTGTTCTAATGTCCATGCGTATCGGGACTCCTATGTAATCCTTGCTTGGTTGAAATGAAAATCTGAAGTTTTTCTCCTGTGCAGCCTCTCTGTTCTTCGTCTTCTCCTTTTAGGTGATTTTCCTCTTTTTGTAATTTGAAGTTCTTTCTTGCTGGGAAGGCCCAAAATGGGTTACTCTATGTTGGGATGATGCCTCAAGATCATTTGATCAAGTTTTCCAAGAGCAAACTTCGTTTAATCTCAGATTTCATGTTTGGGACTTCTCTGTTCTTCATTTCCTCTTTTAGGGTTTTGATGATTTTCGTGTTTCCCTTCATGAGAAAATGTGAAACTTGGCATGCAGAATCTTATGGCTATTAATTAGCTATCCTCAAAGTTTCGTGGCCAAAGGATCAATGGTTAGATGGAAATTTGAGTTTTTTGGTAGCTCTCTGTATTTTTCAAGTTCTTGGTTAATCTCTGAATTTCTTGTGTTCTTGCTTAGTTCCCATGTTGTTTGAGGCCCTAAAGGTATTTAGAATAGTCCCTTGATGTCTCTCTCTGAAAAGATCAGAAAATTTCCTTTCGTTTCCTTGATTTAGCCAAAAATCCGAAGTTTCAGAACTTCTGTCAGCCTGCTTTGTTTGCTGTTTTCTTCGTGCGGTACTACCGCTCCTCGAGAGGTACTACCGCTCGGCTCAGCGGTACTACCGCCCAGAGGTACTACCGCTCGTCTCAGCGGTACTACCGCTTGCAGTCAGACCTGCTCTGAAATTATTTTTCTTGACTGTTTCTTTCTGGATCTGGTTTATCCTTGTTGTTGTGACTTCCAGTAAGTGCGTATCTTCTATCTTCATAGCTTCCATAGCTATTGGAGAAGAAGCATAAGTGTGGATACTTGAGGGGCGAATTTAATTTTTAGAAAGCGACATTCACCCCCCCTCTGTCACCATTTCGGTCCAACACCTGTATTTATGTGTCAGTAATAATTGGAGGTTATCACAGACGGATTGTCAGCCGTCTGTGATAAAAAAACAGCACAGACGATTTGTAACTGGACCGTCTATGAAGAAAACTATTACAGACGGCTTGAAGCAAAAACTATCTATGATACTCACACATCACAGACGGTTCTAGTTACCAACCGTCTGTGATTGGCGAGTATCATAGACAGTTAGTATATAGAACCGTCTATGATAGTCCTTCATAGACGATTTATAGTACAAACTATCTGTGATAGTTTATTCTATACCTAATTTTTTTTCCTATTATTTAGCTAGCCTCAAGAAATAATTTTACCTATGCCCTTTGAAAACAAGCAAGTACATTAGTAAATACAACAACACATTCCATTTCTATTAAGATTAGAATCCACCATTATAGCATAACAAGATAACGAACCCAACTCGTTAACACGGCAAGAATTTATAAGAAGTAAAGATCCTAGCAGACAGTAGAAGATGGATGCAGAGCGCGATGTCTTTGACGCCTGCCATCAAGAAAGAGAGGGGAGGGCATTGGATGGCGGTCGGATATCACGGCAATGGAGAGGCGACGGTAGCGTCACCTTTGTGTCATGACGGTGTGACACTCTTATGATACTTATGACAAGAGTGTATTATGCAGTCGACCGTGGTGTCACAACGGAGGCGCTAGCTCATGACAGCAGTCAGCGTCATCGAGGAACAAGCTAGGAGTGGATGAACTAGCTAGGAGCAGCAGTACACCATGGTGTCACAACAAGAGGCGGAGGAGTTAGCTCACGGTGGTAGTAGGCGTCATCAAGGGGAGTATGTTGGAAGCTAGTGGATGAACTCATGCGTGACTGCCGGTGGAAAGGGAGAGGGGGAGTAGTTAAAAAGGGCCAAGCGGTGGGAGGAACCGGTGCCTGCCATTCGATGTGGAGAGAATGGACGGGTGAGATCGAAATCCTGGAAGATATGCCACGGATCGGTGATGTGTTATTATCAGAGACGGTTTGTTATATGAACTGTCTGTAATAATGCACATATCATAGACGGTTTGTTATACGAACCATCTGTGATAAGTCACATATCAGAGACAGTTTGTTATATGAACCGTCTATAATATTAATATCAGAGACGGTTTGATATACAAACTGTCTGTGATAACGCTTAAATATGCGCGCCCTAAACCAGCTCTTCTAAACTATCCTCTCCCTCATATTATTCACCATATTTCTCAATAATGGCATCTAATATTCTTTTGATCTCCTCCCTCTCATCTACACATCATGATTTGTTCGGTCGCAACCTTACACTGGCAGCTAACAATTTACGTCTGGAGCAGCTCCTCTGCTCACGCCCTGCTCTTCTTTATCGACTCGCTTCCATCCATCAGTTGGACCTCATCATCCGCCGTTGATGGAGGTGTCTCATTGCTGCTCAAGAAAGGGAAACTGCTCTCAGCCTCGTTCTTCTCTGCAATGTGCAAAAAGTGGAAGAAGATTTTGTGGCAGTAGAGAGATACATGGATAACATTGCCGATCAAACAGAAGCGACCAATTCTGAGGAAGCTTATCATGGCATCCTCTTTGAGATTATAGGCCATGCTAATGATTTGCCTAGGCTAGAGGAAGAAGTGGAGAGGGCAAGGACAATCTTCACGGCATGCGAGAACTCAGCGGCTAATCCTCTAACTCCAAAAGTCGAAGAAGAAGCATATGAAGCCCAGAAGACTAAGATCTATGAATCTCTTTTTTGGGGGACTTTTGTAATAAATTTGCCTTGAATTTGTCTCTTATCTCAGTAGCCCCTGTAGTTCATACGACAAAGGATAAAACACACACGGTTGCATATAAAATCCGTATGTGATAGTTTCATAGCACGGTTCTAATTAAAAACCGTCTGTGATAATGCGTATATCACAAACGGGTTTTAAACCTAATCGTCTGTGATAGTTTCAGAGATGGTTTTACCCATGAACTGTCTGTAATAATCAAAGCATAAATGGCTCCATATAAACCAGCTGTGATGAGACGTCCAGTATAGCTTGGTGTAGGACTAATTCAAAAAACCACATCATGAAGTACAGCTGAAGCGTTGATAACTTGATATACAATGAGAACACAAACATCTATCAGTTATTCAGTTTATTGCCAGAAAATAATGAGTAAACTATAGTAAGAATTCAAGAGTAGGAAGATGAAGCTACCTGAGTCACAGTCAAAGTGGGCTGTCTGGCTACGGATGGCTTCAACGCACTTATGGCTCTACAACCAGCTTGTAGGGTCCACACATTCTTCAGGATATGCAGGCATATTTCAACTGTCTAGAAACATAAAGAAGGGCAAGTTCAGAAATACTTAGAGCATATATAAAATAATATTTATTATGCCTCCAGTGTTTAGGACTTTAACTAGCCAACCTATGGCACAAACTAAATCTTCTAATGTTTCTGGTGATAATGAGCTTTGAGTATCTCCGAGTATTTTACCATCACAACTAACGGTAAATTCAGATGACAGCGCTTAGAGATATTGCAAGAAAATCTTAGGCCATAGCTGACAATCCTAGCACGGTGCTAGTGGTGGAGATCCGGAGGAGGAGCACGGTGGCAGCGGTGGAGATCTAGTGGAGGAGGAGGGGCTCAACAGCGGCGATGATGTAGACGGCGTCGAGCAAGCTGGCGGGGAGAGGGCACAGTGGCTGCCAGAAAGCCGGCGAGGAGAGGGCACGATGGCTGCGAGAAAGCCGGCGAGGAGAGGGCACAGTGGCTGCGAGAAAGCCAGCGAGGAGAGCTGGGAACCCTAGCGGCTAAAGCTTACCCCTCTGGTCTAGCAAGTAGCAAGGAGGAGGGGACTCCATGGCGACTGATATCCAAGGGTGAAAACTGAAGGAACACGAGCTCCCTGCATGAATCCATGACTCCGAGTTCCCCTCCTTAATCCTTGGCTCTAAGCTCCCCTTTGGAATCCACCATCCTCCTCCCCAACTCACCGCTTAGCAAAATGAATCAATTAAGAATAAGCTCTGAACTAAATGTTGGGAAACCGGCATCGGATCTACACGCCCAAATGCAGTTACGACCGGACTGTTGTTGTTGGATGACAAATAGTGAGCCTCCGACTAGCTCCTACGACTACGGTGTAGAAACAGAGGACAAAGTTGAAACACAGTGGAGAGTGTTTGGGGGCAATTTTCTTCTTTTTTTTCTTCACTCTCACTCACTACACAGAGGTTAAAGGGTACATATAGACAATCGGGCCTCAGCACTAAACTGCTCCACCGCTCGCCCGACCACTCAACCGTGGCTCCGCTGAGCCACTCTGATAAGTCGACTCACGACTACTCAGACACACACAACACAGATCACTACACACACCGAGCAGAGCGCACCGCAACTGCTGCCCAATTCGAGCGCTGACAGCAGCTACAGTGCTCCACCGCACTTGCTGCCCAACCAGAGCAGAGTTGTCGACTGCTGCTGCTGTGACCAGTCAGCTCACCGACCGCTGTATGGTTTGTGTCACTCACGTTTCCCCGTGCCAACGCCTGCGACTGGCTCCCACTCCAGCTTCTCCTTGACCGCTTCTCCGATCTTGGCTTCAACCGCGGCACTCAAGCTTCGGCCACGCAATCATTGCACTGGCCGACTTCATACAGACTGGTCGCCCACAACCACACTGGTCGTAACCGACCGCTCACACAACCCTTGTTATGACCACACACCGTGGTCTTAACCGACTACAACCAACGTGGTTGAAACTGACCACGAACAAGACCCTGTTACGACCACACACACCGTAGTCATAACAGACTACAACCAACATGGTCGTAAATGGCCACTTACAATGTGGTCGAAACCGACCACACACAAGACCTTGTTATGACCACACACACAACGTGGTCACAACCGACTACAACGAACGTGGTCGTAAATGACCACTTACAATGTGGTCGAAACCGACCATAAACAATGTGGTCGTAACGACCTCCGATCACACACAACGTGGTTGTAACGACCACTCTTAACATGGTCGTTACCGACCACGCACGGCGACTCGACCACGGGCATCTTAGACCACGGGCATCCGACCACGGCCATCTTCGACCATGGGCACTTGACCATGGCCATCTTTGACCACGGTACTCCTCCGAGTATGCACTGACGACTACGACCGTCGACTATTGACCACGGCTGTTGACTATCGACTATTGACCACGCCTGTCGACTATCGACTACGTACAAACATCTTGACCATGTATAAATTATCAAAATTAATTCCAATACTAAATACAAAAAGAAAAAGGAAACGAACAAGGCCGAGAAGAGCAGGAGCGAGCACCGGCGCCGTGAGCAGCGCCTTCTTCTGACGGAGCAGGAGTGGGAGCAGGCACCTCCGGACCTGCCCATACCATTGCAGCGACGTGATGATAATCCCCGTGAAACGGCCCTCCAGGGGCTCAAGAATGCCAGACTGGAGGCGGCCAGCGAGGCCGTTGGTGTTGATTAAGACCCGAAAACGGGAGCCTTGCATAAACAAGAAGATATTCAATGGAACAGGAAAAACTCCCTCCAAGAACTATTCTAATAATCTCTTGCCATTTATAAATTCATCAAGAACAGAACTCCAGTTGAATTTTTTCTTTCCGTATCAATCCGTAGTGATAAGACTGGCATAAGTGATAAGACTGGCACTTTCACAGATGCCTAGGACAAGTCCCAAAACAAAGCAAGCAAAGAATCCTTGTGCTAATGAACTAGCCTTTGAGAAAGAAAGAAAGAAAGCCAACCAAAATCCACCCCAAAGAAAGAAAGAAGCGGGGCAGTAATTAAGAAGCCGTTCGCTGGATCTATCAGTTTATACACGGTTTAGAATTTACACAACAACTAAAGGCCTGTTTGGGACTGCTCTGCTCCAGTTTTTCCAGCTCTGCTCCACCAACTCCACCATGGAGCAGCTCCACTGTGGAGTTCCTGGAGCAGGTAGTCCTGTTTGGCACGCAGCTAGCTCCAGCTCCAGAAATGTGAGGTTTCCCTGAGAAAGGTCCAATGTACCCCTGAATGATGTTTGGTGTATATTTTGATGTCTGCGGAGCATATGTAACTGAATTTTTTTGTTGCTAATTGAAATATGATGTAAAATATTATAATCGTAATTAATTTATTCGAGAAAACCAACGAGCTAGATCAAGCATCTTCTGATAACGTGCAGGCTTCCCTTCACCAATGGAAGAAAGATATTGCCTCTCCCATCTTTCTACCTAAATGAGGAAACAGTAATCATCTTTAAATGCAAATGGAATATCACAGCTATCATTATTCAACATTCATAACATGACAACTATAATTCTTTTTCATTTTTTGAACTTGAGTGATCCAAGTCACAAGTTGTAACGTCTGGGAACAGGCAGTCTATAGTCACAACTCGCAAGAACTTATGTATATGTCACTTATAGATTAAGAAGAAAACAATAATTGCAACCTAAGAACAAAAAGAGAGAGCACATTTGCTTGTAGAGTTCTTGTTTTTCAGTATAACTACTAAACAACACTTCACAGATTGAGCTGGTTAGAGCAATGCCAATATACGCATTGGTCGACTGCAAACAACATCATAGTGGGCCAGTATATAGCCCCAAAAGGCATAGTTGTGTAACTCAATGATGATGGAAATAAATTGGTATTGAGTTTCATTCTTACAAAGCGATCAGATAAATACTACATGACACCTACTTGTCTTTTGCAATAATTGTCTCTTCTCCCATACTTTTGCAATCCAACTGCAGCCACATCAACTTTGTGTATATCAGACAAAGTTTTGGCAGCAGAAAAATATACAGTCTTCCTTTTAGTTGGCATGTAGAGCAATAAAATTTGCAACAACACTACAGCCCACAAGGAAATATCATCAAGCCTGCAAATCGCAGCGAGGAGAGCGGAGGAAATCGACCTGGAACTCGCGCTCGACGGCGTGGGCGGACTGGAGGATGGCGCCGGGCGGCTTCTTCCGCAGCACGTAGCGCCTGGTCTCGCCGCCGGGGGCGGAGGCCTGGAGGCAGTAGGTGGGGTTGGACTGGCCGTGGCCGAACTGTGCGAGGGCCAGCGCCGGCGCCGGCGAGGGGAACCCGGGGACGTGCGCGGCTGCGTAGCTTAGCAGCGCAGCCTCGTCGAGCACGTGCGCCGCATCCACCGGGCGCAGCAGCTCCGAGGTCAGCTTCGCCATCCCAAGGGTGCGGAGGAAGAGGACGAGGAGGAGGGGAGGAGATTACAACGAAGCAAAAGGCTCAATCTGTACTGCGCGGGTGGGTGGGGAGAAGTCGGAGAAGAAAAGAAATCCAATCGGTACGGATGAGAGGAATTGTGTAATGATAGTGGTGGGTAATTTTTTATCAACTCCACGAGGAGATTGAAAACCTTTGTTTGTGGAGTACCTCTTGAGGAGCTCCATAAAAAACGTGGAGTTGGCCTCTAACTCCATCTTTTTCTTGGAGCGGAGTTTTTGGAGTTAGACCTGTTTGGTTAGCGAAGTTAGGAGCGGAGCTAAAAAACTTGGAGCGGAGCAGTCCCAAACAGACCCTAAATCATGTCCATCTCGTGGGTACCAACCCAACAGATCCTTTCGTTAAAACCACATAGTGAAGAAGAAGAGGAAGGAAAACTAACTGAAGCTGCAGCAGGGGAATAGGAACCTCCTTCGTCGTCGGTCGGGGACCACCACCCTGAGAGGCAGCACATGATGGCGGAGCTCACTGCTTAGCCGCGGCAGCACATGATGGCGGAGCTCGTCGGGGTGGCAGTTGTAGTAGGAGGCCCCCCGCACGGAGCAGGGCACCGAGTCGCTCCGCAGCGCACCATAGCTGATGTAGGCGCCGCCCAGCAGCACCCGCCGCACCACCGTGTCACAGAACCTGTAAGACTGGTCTACAAAAACCCAAGATATCACCGACAACCATTACCACTATCAATTTAAACCACTAAGCGAGTATTAATAACATCTAGATATCAAGAATCAATATTCCACAAAAAATTGAATATAAATTCTAGCAACACGATAGACCATAAATTTAAACTAATACAAACCAAATAATCCCCAAAAGCATCATAAATAAGTTTAAACTAGGAACACATCATCTAATAATATTACGAACTATAATGACTAAGGAAAATCATAAATTATTCAATTATTACAATGACTGATACTAAGGGTCTGTTTGTTTCAGCTGTAGATTCTGAGAAGTAGCTGGTGAGTATCCAGCTAGTCAGAATCTGGAGAAGCTGGATAACCCCAGCTTCTAGCTACTAGTTCATTTTCTGGATTCTGTAGCTTCTGGCTACTTAGAATCTGGATGAAAATCTGGACTGTTTGGGGGAGCTGCAGATTCTGGGAGTAGCTGCAGCTGCCAGAAGCTGAAACAAACAGACCCTAAATTGTTAATGACCAAAAGTGAAGTAGTGCTAGCTAAAGTGAAGAGCTACAAAGTGCAACAATACATGTCCTACATCCCTCATGCATGTTGCCTTCAATGTTTACCTAAAAATAACAAATAAGTAAGAATAACTCTATGACTCAGTAAGTACAAACTAAAATAATAAATAAGATAAGCATCCTCTTAACATTTTATCTTAATCCACCACTCTTATTATCACATGCTCATTATCCACCAGTTCCATACATATGCCTCTTTTACAACTCTCTTTTTAATGAATGCAATGCATAAGACAGAACTCCTCCTCTGTGTATACTGGTATAGCTAAGTGTTCACCTATCGATAACACACATTTCTCCCATCCTTTTTCATAAAGGGTCGCCCTGTCCTTTTTCATACAGGGTTTTACCTCCACACTCATGTAGTGTCTATCATATTTGTAACCATCATCATATGAGTAATTTAAGAACAATTATCATCATATGAATCATCATAGCAAGTAATTGGTCAAACAAACAACAAGCTCAAACACTTGAAGACTTTTCTACCATTCACTTATCTTTTCCTTAATTGCTATAACCGGAATGATTTGAAGGAAACAATACACATGAAGCTACTCCTTCTATAGTAAATATGCAATCCCAATACTAGCCATTGCAACACACGACAACTCTTAATCAACAACACACCTACACGCTTCCCAATCCACTATTTTCCCTCTTTACCAGACAGTCACCCTGTGCTGTCTTGGCACTAAAAATATCCTAACTTTCAATCCCCACAACATAAAATAGTAAACCAAACCAGTTCTGGAATCTATACAAAATTCCCCACTTTTCTTAATTGGCCAAATTTTCAGATTAAATTATATTTACTTCTGTTTTTAACTCATAAGGCGTATCCGACATCTTCTGGACAAAAGAATTATTAATTTTATATCTTTTAATCTACAAATGCAAATATATTAAACAATGACATTTTCAAAACTTACAGGAAATTATATACTACTTTCTAGTTATTCCTAAAATTTAATTCTAATATTAAATTAATCAAATTAAAGTTTCCCTATGACTGCATCTAGTAGCAACTAGGTACTGGATAACAGCCTTCCAAAATTCATAACTTCTATTCTACTTATCTAAAAATTATGTTTTTAGACTTTCTGAAAACTTTAAGAAATTACCTACAATGTTCATGTTGACTAAATTATCAGATTAGTTCATTTTCTATTTTTTACTCTAGTAATTATTACAAGCTACCGAAACATGACACATTTACTAGACAACACAATTATAAAATTCATATCTCACAATCTACTCATCCGATCGATATGAATAAAAATGCCACAGAAAGCTATCGAGATTCTCTACAACTCTCCAGTAAATACAATTTTCAAATTATACCTCTATACTACCCGTAAAAATAATACAACAGTACCACAGATCAAACCAATCTATTATCTGAGAGGGAATTGCTAATTGTCTCTCTAAACGGGATTCTAATCACTGAATAAAATATGTACAATAGTGATAAATAACTGGATCATTACCCAAAGAAGTACGCCACAAAAAATACGATCCCTTCCTCACACCTTCTTCCCTTCCCCTTCTGAATTCTTCCCGGGTGCTCTTCCCTTCTAATTCTTCCGTTTTCCTCTTTTTTTTCCATCGTTTCCCCCTGGCCATGCACTGTAGCCACATAGGGAAGCATGCAACCTTGAACTAGTCGGCAGAGCATGCAATCATGAGCTAGTCAACAGCAACACAACGTGCATGCAAGCAGGCAGCCGGGCAAGGCACGCCAACATGTAGGGTTGGAAAAATAGCTCGAGACTCATGAGTCGGCTCGGCTCGTATGAGCTAGGCTCGGGCTCGTGAATTTTTGAGCTGAGCCAAGCAGAGCCCTTCTGCAAGCTCGCAAAAAAATCGAGCCGAGCATGAGCCGCTCGCTAGCCTAGTTTGGCTCGTTTGTATGCAGCCCAACGGCAGTCATCTCGTGCGGCGCCCTTAGGCCCGGCCCAGTGCAGGTTTTGCTACAAAATCATGTCTTACAAAAAAGGGGTTGCTACTTCACATTTGATGAGGCACATACCAAAGTGCACGCCATATATGAACAAGGCGGCTAAGATGAAAGATCAAGTTAAGCTCAACTTTGGTCCTGCTAAGGTAGGTGAAACTAGTTTACCTCTTATTGCAACTCCTAAGGAATATGATCATGATAAAACCTGTCAAATTATTGCTAACATGATAATTGTCTATGAGTATCCTTTTAGGATGGTCGAGCACACTTGGTTTAATATTTTGAGGAGTTACTTAAATACATAATATCAATTCATCGGTAGAAAGACGATAAGAAGTGAATGCATCAAGATTTATGAATCAGAGAAGGATGTTGTAAGGACCCAGATTTTACAATCCGGATTCCTCTGTGATTTTCTGCACTATTCCCTGGATCAGTAGATAGTGCTCACAGTTACAGTAATGAATATCAAAATACATATCATGCGGAAGCGTAAATATAATAGTAGACTTACTCATGGGCCGATTAGGCCGAAATCATTAAATTGCAGCAGCGGAAGAACGAAACACACAGGTGGGACCTTCAGGACATGCCCACAGGCAGCCAACTGGAGGTTCGCGACCTAGCCCTTGACATCTTCATCTCCTCGGCCAGCTTATCCAATCTTGTTGCTGAGGCGAGGTGATTTGATTCCTGATTCTGAATTTTATCGCAAAAGCGAGCATGAGCACTCCGACCCCGTGCTCCGCGAGCCAATACACAGAATGCAAATAAATAGTATGCATGGATTAACAAAGGAGAGGCTCGGGTTATTTTATTTGCCATAAAATGCGTCTAGTAGCATTTCTATTATTATATCATATTGTTGTTACTGTGACCTAAAGACTCCTCACCGCAAATGACATCATCGACTAAATCCACCAAAGACTCACACTTACTATATTTAGTGTTGTCAAATACTCCAAATAGCGAATTTTATCAATTATACAATCCAGCAATCAATTGGGGCCTAAAACTCCAAACAGCTAGTGACATCATTTATCTAGTATCATTTATTTAATCCATCAATATCTTCTGTATTCTAATTCCTAACCATCCAATCCTTTTTGTTACTGACCCACAACCATAATTTGCTTTTCCACTTATCGCCTTATAATCCATCTCTAACTACTTCACTATTGTACCTCCACCAAGAATATCGTTGATCAAGTCTACGAATCGCTAGTATACATCCACCAAAATATCATTGATCAAATCTAGGATTCTCTAATAAATATCCACCAAGATTATCATTGATCAGGTCTAAGATTAATCTCCCATAGTTATTTTCATACCTCCAAATTCCCAAGATTCAAATTATCCATCTAGTATTTGATCAAATCATATTAATCCCATCATTGTCAACATCTTCCAAGAGTTTATACTAAGTATCAGTGTTGTAACCCAACAATTATTTTTATACTCTCTCTAATTCTACAAAGATTATTTGAATCATCTATCTAGCCTATATATTCATTTAGGCTCCACCAATTTATTTTTCCAAAATCGATACTATCATTATCCCTATTATGATCAACATGAATCCCCCAACTTCTTTATGCAATTACCATAAACAACCATCTTCTTTTCTTACGACTCCATTTATTCTTCCCATATTTTATCTTGTAACAATAGAAATGCCACTAATTGTAATACAATACATAAAATTTCCTGAGACCTAGCAGCTTTGGAACAAAACATAATGTTCAAGGAATATTAACATGATTTTCCATACATATGGCATCACACCATATGCCTAATATCACCATAATTTTTCCATACATACGGCATCACACCGTATAACATCTTTCAGCGTTATAGCCGCTTAACTTACCACTGGGACGACACCCAGGACAACTCAAATAAGGGCTTTCCACTGCCCTCCACTTTTCCATTCCCATTTTCCAAACATTTTTAAATAGAACTAACTCGAGTAAGTTCCCATGTCCGCCCTTGACCGTGGGCACGGCTATTCGAATAGTTTTGACTCTGCAGAGTTTGTACACTTTCACCACAAGAGATGAATTATCTTTATTGCCAACATGCTTCCTTAGGCATGAGACCCAGATAATTTATCACAAAGCCTTTACCTTACTCCGATCTAGCTAGACACCACCCACGCTGAGGTTTCACCGCTGAAGGGTTACACCACCACAGTCAGAAGCCCCCTCTTGCGCCGGCGAGTACAGTACACCCTGTGCCTCACTGTGGGTAAACCAGTACACCCTGGCACCCACTTCCCTCGGTGATGTCTGAACTAAACCCTTGCAAGTTATTCAGCTAGGTCGTATCCATTATAGACTTGTGGTTGTACTGTTTTACATCAGGAGGTCATCACAAGATTCAGTCCTTAGTATTATCTGAGCGGTTCTACCACACTCCATAATTTGTGCTCCCACCGCACCACATACCAGCCCCCAAACCATCCGCTCAAATATTTAAGCAAGTTAGGATTTTTGGGAGCATAAAATAATCATGTCCAAAAATATACCAGTCATTCCCACCATGACTGCCCAAACCAGTTTCTCATGATTTAAAATGACAATGATGTTTGGGACATTTCAGCGCCCCAGAGTATCTATGCAGTACTAAGCATAGCATATAGTTAGGGACTTATTTTTGAAATGTTACTATTATAATTTTGCTAGGGCGACAAGGTTCACACATTCAAACATTCCAAAGGAGGGGTAATATTAATCAAGCAACACTGGACATATAACTAAGATCTTAAGTTAAACATGGATTTGCATATAAAATAACAGCATGCAATTTGATAATTTAAACAGAAATAATTTGCGAAAAATGTAGGTTCAACATGATCAAAGTATTGACTCGCCTGGCGCGGTTTACCGCGGTCTTGAGCTCACACGATGCTTTATCTTGAGTTTTGGTGTTTATCTTCACTTCGAGTTTGATCTCGCTGGATCCGCTGAATCTTCACGAATCCCAATCTCTAATTACGTGACAAACGACTGAATCCAAATGAAAGCAAATAACTCAGAAGATCCAAATAAATCCGAATAAACTCAATTTAGTTTTATTATGAGTTAATGGGTGATTTGGGTTATTTGGGGTAAACCCCAAATCAATGGTAGAGTACGATGACTGGATCTTTTTATTAACAATTTCTTTTATTATTTTGTATTTATCAAGGTAGTTCCATTAGTTAAGTTAAACCTATGGATGGGTGTATTTTGTCGAGTGTTAATGTTCAGAGCATATGACATGTGTTATGTGTATATAAGTAATGTTTGCAAATTTTAACTTACAGAGTTAATCTTATGGGCTATGTTTATAGCATTTTGTGGTATGATATTTTATGTTCCTCCATTTATTACTAGGCTAAGTTGGGTTTGAATTAGGGTCTAGTTATACGAGTCCCGGCTTGCCATAGATATATAATCATACTCCATATAAATACGTACTGAAGCTAGTGTTAAGATTTAATTAATGGCGCTATTATTATTCTACTTATACTTTAGCTACTATTAGGCTTAGCTTTATTTAGGACTCATTTATCTAACAAGGTTTGTCTTATAGGGTCTTATGTCGGTATTGCTATTGAACCTACCTCTGAGATTTATTTAGCGGTGAGGTATCAATGGCGGGGTATATTTAAATTATGACTTTCTACTTTACCCATGTAATTCATTTTAAACTATTACGGCACATCTTTTGTTAAGAGTTAGATCTTGAATAAACAACCTAGCCATTTTAGTTACTCCTATTTGATAGTTAATCCATTATTAAATCTCTAATGATCTTCCTTGCTCAAGGTTTTATTCCATCTCTATATTTAAAATCTTATCTTTCATTTTAAATTTATATTATTTACTTATATCTCGCATAATTATTTCCAAGGTTTATTCAATTGTTATACTAGAAAATCTTTAACTTAAATGTCAATCATTTAATTACTAGTGAGCTAATCCCAATCTATTTCCCTTATTCACTTAATTGCCCTTTATGCATATAAACTTTATATTCTGATGCATATATGAATTTTATTTGATCTTATACTTAATTACCTTAGCTCTCTTGATTCATTTCCTAGTTATTGTCCATTAGAAATGGGGATTACACAGAGAAGTCATCGGCTGAAAAACAGGGGAGGCGAGGGTGCACGGCCGGCGGCGAGGTGGGAGTGGAGCGGCGGCGCCGTGATGGAGGGGAGAAGGAATCGGTGGGCGCAGAAACTAGAGGAGGGCAGGGGGAGGCTTACCCACGGGTTGGCCGGGCGGAAAAGGGGCTGAGGCGATATGGCGACGGTGGCCTGCGGCAGCGCGAGAAGACGTACGTCGCCGGCGAAGCACAGGCGGTGGGAGACCCGGGCGACGAAGGGAATAGCGTCGTGAGGCTCCAAGGGCACTCAGGTAGGAAGGAATTGGCTTGGCGTGGCTCCCGTCGGTGGTTGCTGCTTCGGCCGGCGCTGGAGGAGATGGCCTCGCCGGCGGGCTGGGGCTCGGATACTTCGATTCCGCGGGGTGGGAGCATGAGGGAGGCGCGGGGAAGGAGATGGCGGGCTTCAATGTCTCTTGTAGACTCCGAGTGCGGCGGGCACCGTTCGGCCTCATCCATGTCAAGCGGCGGCGACTGCTCTCGGGAAAGAAGGGGGAAAAAGTGGGGAGGAGGAAGAGGGGATGGCGCTGGAGAAATGGGAAACCGAGACTTCTTATGGCCGCTAAGGGGCGAGGAGGCGCGGAGCGGAGGACCGGTCGGCGCTGTGGATGTCCGCCGGGCATAACCCAGCGCGGGGCTCGGCGTGCGGAAAAGCTGAGGTCGAGCGGCGCTTGCAGAGCAGCGAGAAAGCAGGCGCGCGGAGGGGACGTGACGGGCGGCGACGGGACGAGGCGGCACGGGGCTCGAGCGTGCTGCGAAGTCAGAAGGAGCAGGGCACGCGCGGAGAAGGAATGAAGAAGAAGAAGGCGCAGACGCTCGGTGGGGGAAGAGAAAAGAAGGAAGGAGCTGCGGGGCGCTCGGGGCCACGGCCAGTGAAATGGGAGGCGCGGGTGGAGAGAGGAGCAGCAGGCGGGGCCGGCTGTCAGCGGGGAGCTGGGCCGGGCCGATTGGCCGGCCTGGTTTCCCTTTTTATTTTTATTTTTTTATTGTTGTTGATTTATTGTATATATATATATATATATGTATGTATGTATATTTTATTTATTTCTACTTCTTGTATATGTGTATGTATATTTATTGTATTTATGTACATGTTGTTATCCATTTGCACATTCATTTTGTACACATGTTTTCATATAATTTATATGTGTTTATTTTTGTTGCCCCTTTTTTTTTGCTATTATTTCAAATGAACTTTTATATTTTGTTAACTCAGTTTTCTCTGGATCATCTGCTCATATTCATATTTAAAAATTTTTGAGTTTCCATTATTTACATATTCTCATGTATGGCATTACGAACATTGATTTCGGTTTTGGTCTTTCTTGAATTCCTTTAACTTTTGGAAGCTCAATCAAAATTTAAGATCACCAGGAAAATCCAAACTCAAATAGAATATTTGACAAAAATAACTCAAGGGCTTCATATTTTCAAATTTAAAATTTCAGGGTGTTACAGATGTCCTTATGAAGAGTCTCAAAAGTGTGTCCCATATAAGTTTAACTTGTGATTTGTGGACCTCTAACCAAAACCTTTGCTACATGAGTTTGGTAGCATATTATATAGATAAAAATTGGGTTATGCAATGTTGTGTGCTGAACTTTATTAGTTGGATCCTCCACATAGCCGGGTTGTCATAGCTCAAGCTATCTTTGAGTGCATTGCTGAATGGAAGATAGAGGATAATATTATCACACTTACTTTTGATAATGCTTCACCAAATGCTGTTGTTGTACATAGTTTAATGGCCAAGTTTGCTTCTAGAGGATCAGCTCATTTCATTGCCAAGTAGTGAACGTGGTTGTAAATGATGGCCTACTACCAGTAGCACCTTTGATAAACAAGCTCAGGGAAATAATCAAGTATATAAAGAAGTCTCCATCTCGTATGCATAAATTCTTATAAATTTGTTCATCACTTGCTTTGCAAATTGGTCCTGGGTTGAGCCTTGATGTGTCCACACGATGGAGTTCCATGTATAAAATGTTGTCAGTCTGCATTGCTTATAAGGATGCTTTAGTGTGTTATACCGACATAGATGCAAATTACCAATGGCAACCATCACGCGAAGATTGGGCATTGTATGAAAAAATTGCACCAATATTGAAGTCCTTGGCTAAAGTGACTAGTGCATTTTCTGGATCAACTTATCTAACAGCCATCAGTGCTGGAGGTAGAGTACTAGATGAATACCAGAGTTCTCTATGCGGCTATGGTTCAGTATTTGGTGTGTGCGTCTAGCTAGATAAGATGTGCAATCATGAGCATGTTCCTCTGTTCTGCTTCATGTTTAATCTGTTGGCCGGTGCAATTAGTCATACCTCCCATACCTATAAATTGACTACTCCAATCTACTACTGCTGCTGCCATGGCCACCCATTATGGCTAATTTTGGCGTCCACACTTTCCTCGGCGTCACCAAGCCCCTCCATGCTTTTGGGTCTCTTCCTTCACGCGATTAATCACGGGGCTCTTGCCTTTGAACCCTGTCTTCTCTCTCTGTCGTAGCCTCCCTCAACTGCTCCTGGCCATCGCGCACTCTATCGGCATATATCCCGTCCATCTCTCCTTTGCCGCTTCCTGTGAGATATTCCTTTGCTTGGTTTCTAACCCACGAGAGCAGATCCTGAAATGCCCCAAAATTTCAAAGTTTGAAATTTATTCAAACCTTTGTTTGAGTTTGCTTTCTTTTCCCAATTTGGCAAGAACATCCAAAATCCGCTTTCCCTTTTTGCTCCTTCCGCTTTCGCCCCTCACTGGCGCCCTCGCGCCGCTTTCCCCCTCCTTCCCGAAGACGCCACCGCAAGCGTCGCCTCTCCCGTGCGCGAAATTGCGGCGCCGCTCCTCCCTCACCCGACGTCATGCCTGTACACCCGGTCCCACTGGCCAGTGACCCCTCCCTCTGCTCCTTCCCCGCGCAATGCGCCGGCGACCACACGCAGCTCCCGCCACCGCTACAGCTCACCTCCTTCTCGCGGTTTCCTCTCACACGAAGTCAAACCTTGGGCAGAGATCTAGAAGAGGCACAGTGCCACCTCCCCCTCACATCCCTGTGCTGCGCCAGAGCCCTCTCTTTTCCCCTGCTCGCGTGAGAAGAACGCGGCCGAAAATATCTCGCCGTGGCAACCGGCATACACTGCCTATAAGAGCCCAATTTCACTGCCTAGCACTCTCTAGTGTCCTCACGAGCCTCCTCACCCAGTTAATTGAAATTCCGTTGTTTGAGCCGCTGGCAATCGCCGCCCCTGAGCCCGGTAAACCCTATCTTTCGATTTCCCCAATTGTTTTTCGATTGGATGCACTGACATGACCTCCTTTCTATTTGGAACACGTGGGTGAACTCCCCGGGACGAGAGCAATGGCAGGGAGCTTGGGCGACGGAAGTCACCGTCAGCCGAAGGACCCCCCTTCGTGGCTGGCTCGCTCGAGCTATCCTTGAGGTAAACCGCCAACTCCATTGTGCTCCCTAGGGTCTGTAGATGGTGAAAAACCGACTAATTTGGCTGAAGAATCTATAAGTGCTCATGGCGCCGCCGCGAGGGTCACTGCCTTCCCGGCCGCCGCTAGCCATTGCCACTCCCTCTTCCACACCCCAAAGTGTTAAAATGGATTCCCAAGAAACAAAGTGCCCTCTGTGAAACCCACTCCCATTCCGGTGCAGTGTCGCCGCCGTATCGCTGAGATCGGCGAGCTCTGTTTCCCGTCGGGAGGGCCGTCTGGAGGTTGAAGACGACCTCCTGGGGGTGACGTGGCGCTATCTCAACTGCTGTCGTCAGTTCATCCGGAGCGTCCACATAAGTTTAAATCCCAACCGTAGATGTCCTGTAGTCACTTCATCCGAGCGCCCGCGCTCGTTCCATCGCCTCCGTCCGTGCCGGCCGCGCGTCGCTCATCGAGCGGGCGTGCGCGTGCGTGCGCTGGGCTGCGCCCGCGCTCGCTTGGGCCGCAGGCCAGGTGGCCTGTTCAGCCGTGCGCGCGGTTTGGCCGTGGGCTGACCGGCCGTTTGGCCGCGTGAGAAAACCGGCTAGGCTGCACTGTTCACTCGGGGCGGCCCTAACACTGTTCATAGCATTTAAAAATTCAGAAAAATTTCCAAAAATCCCAGAAAAATCCAAAAACCTCAAAAATACCAAAATATACCATTTTGACCAGTTAAATACCCTAGATTCAAATCTGACCTTCATTCCTCCAAATTTAAATTTTATGTATTAAAATTTCTCCTTTTTCCAAATTCAAATCCCACAAATCCAAATATTTATTTTCACGAAAAATCCAATCTTAAAATCCTCCAAATGTTTATTTGAGATTTTATACAATTTACTCCTTTTTATTTAGATTATTTTCCCTAGCTTGATTAGAATCAAGTTTGGACTTATGTTGTTATTTTATGTGTTTGTTAGAACCGTCTGTGAAGAAAGCTCTTACAGACGACTCGAACCAAAAACCGTCTGTGATACTTACACATCACAGACGGTTCTAGTTACCAACCGTCTATAATTGGTGAGTATCACAAACAGTTGGTATACAAAACCGATTGTGATAGTCCTTCATAGATGGTTTATAGCACAAACCGTCTGTGATAGTTCATTATATACCAATGCCTTTTCCAAATATGCTGCCCAGAAACCTTATTGCCACCCCTGTGCAGGTACTCTCTGCGGCAATGGTTCGGAGATAGCTGCTCTCCCTCCTTCCAGATGCACGCCGGGAAGAAAGGTTGACGAGGTTCAGACAGCACAGTACTCGAGCACAAAATCGCAGAGAAGGGAAAATTGGAGGCAGTTGGATTCTTCTTTTTCACTCTGGATGTCTCCAGACATATATAGACAGACTGATAACTGACATGATTAAAACAGCCATTTACCCACTGGTAACTGGCACATTCAAACAGCCATTTATCCACTAGTAACTGTCTATCATCAAAACCCAATTAAGCCTCAAATTCAAACGTTTGAATCTCATTCAAACAGAGAGAGAGAGAGAGAGAGAGAGCGAGAGAGGTGCATGGTTCAGCAAAAATAAAGATGGACTTGGTCTACCAAGTGGTGCGTCACAAGTCACGTGATTTTCACGCGAATACGCGCGCGCGCGTGCGTGACTAGACAGAACCATCCTCATACCATCTCTTTCCATATTCAAGGAGTGGGAAGGACTCCACCTTATAAATCGGTCTTTCTCACTTTTTCTAAGCAATATGGTACTAAACCATGCATACTTTGGAATTAAGGAAATAGGCCATAAAAATAGGCCAATTTCTAACATATTCAGGATGTTCAGTTGCACTGTTATTAAAAACACTAGATTATCAAGACGGGCTATTTCGTTCATAGTACCAGGTTTGCGGCAACCCCTTCCGATCGTGCGATCTCTATTTTTTCTTTTTGAAGAAACTGCCCCTATATTTCAAAATGAGAAGAGTGTATACTCTGTTTAGCTGCTTCGAGAGGGCTCATGCTTTGGCTTTTGACTATGTACTATATGTGCTACAGTCGCTCACTTTTAAATGGTACATTTTTTAAAAGCAGGGTTTACAGGTAGATTGAAGTATATATTATACCGAGTTCAGCTGTATCGACCAAAATCATATACAACTTTTTTTTTCTCTTCGTACTATCTCTCACGAACACCCAAAATTAAAAAATTATAAACCAAAAGCCAAAACCACAGTCAAAAACCAAAAATCCCACCTAATATCAAATATATTTAGATCTTTTAGACAATAATACGGCCTCTGAGCAACATTTCGTCCATTAATTTCCATCGCAATATATCGTGACAACAATAAAAATATATGTTATGAAATCATATTTCACAATGCACGAAGTAAAACCAATTTATATGACCATCTTAGATATTTGTTTTCAATAAACTAACAGTCAGAACAAAAACCATTTGGCGCACGTATTATAGGACTACTTAGAGCATCTCCAAAAGATAATCCATAATAGGTAGGCTAAACTTCATATTTAGAGAGTCAAAAGGCTAATCTATACTTCCTATACATCCCCCTCTATAGCAGCCTTTCTATTTTGGATTATCACAATTTCAAATCGGGCCTGGGCCGTTGCATCTGGGCAGTTGAGGAACATTTGAAATTTGTATTACATTTCACTACAGCACAAACCAATATAAACGGCACATATATTTTGCCCTTGTATCTAAGTAAGTGCCTTGGAATGCTTTTCGAAGGCACATATTATGTGCCCCTGTATTCAAGTATTGCCGGCACATGCTATGTGCCGCTATGACAACTCAAGGCACATATATGTGCCCCTGTATTCAAGTATTGCTGGCACATGCTATGTGCCGCTATGACAATTCAAGGCACATATATATGCCCCTGTATTCAAGGATTGCCGGCACATGATTTATGCCTTGATACTTTTTAGTGGCACATAGTTAATCTTTTCGTAGCTAATAATATGTGCCATGCATTACTTGCCGGCACATGTTTTTGCCCTCATCGTGCTATAGGTCGATTGGTTAGGGATTGCATACCCATCCCCATATTCAGGAATTGATGATCCGTACTGGGATGAGACCTCCACGCCGCCGGCTGCGAGCACTACAAGGATTTTATCCTAAAGCCACACCTAAGAATGGTTGCAATATGGGCATTTTGGTTGCAATACGTAACAAATGCTTCGAAGTCGATTTCGTTGTGAGTCGTGGCATTTAAATATGTTGCAATAGGTTATTGCGACTCAATTTTGATGTGTTGCGATACTTTGACTTTCGCAACGAGCACAAAAAGCAAAAGCCACGCACGATATGGTCGCAATAGGAGATATTGCAACCAATAGCATCGTTGCATTAGTAATTGTTGCCACGACACACGTTGTGGCAATAGACTATATTGCCACCAAACATTGTGTTGCAAGAACGAGCCCAGATTGCAACGCCATTGTTTCGTGGGAATAGAACTAATTGCCACGGACTATGTTCCATTGCAATAAAATCTTCTGCAACGAAAATCATTTGGTGGCTATATCCGTAATTGCGACGCACAATGTTTCATTGCAATAACTTATGTTGCCACGTAAATTTTTTGGTTGCACGTAAGTGGTATTGCAACGACACGTTGGTTGTGGTTACTAAGTCTTATGGCATTGCACAACCTACGTTGCAATACTGTTTATTGCGACAAACAACAATTGATGCATTTCAGTTTATTGCGACAAGGAGATTTTCGTCGTGTACGCCTATTTCGTTCGATATTTGTATATTAATTTATTGTTGCAACATAGATGCAATAGAATTAAAGAAAAAATTCAATCATCAACACACATATATGAAATCAATCCTTCAATAACTAGAAAATTATGTCTAAGCCAGAATAAATATGTTTGCAATAACAAAAATATCCTCTCAAACTACAAGTCTTGAACTATGTTTGCAATAAAAAAAGAAATTGTTCTTCATTCACTCAAAGTATTGCTTCACTTATTCATCTCATGATGTTCCATCAGCACACGCTCACACGCATATTCCATAGTACTTTAATTATTTTGCCTCTCCATGCCTCCAAAGGTATTCTGAATGAAGTCCTTAAATCCTTTTTGCCATTCAGCAGTATACTTCGCCATGCGCATCCAGCTCCTATCTTCAATCGACATGTTGCTGCCTTGCCTCCTGGAAAACAGCCCACCGACTCTTCACCACGGACCCAACCTTCCCAACAACACCAGCTATATTATCCGATTGCCCTGCCTGCTTCCGCTTGACACCTGCATTAAATCGGTACAATAAGGTTAAAGTTCCAGGTAAAGCAGACATAAAAAATGGTAATAGGATACTGTAGGATCGTCGATAATCTGGCCCTGTGCTATTAGAAGGAGTTGCATTTGTATTGATATTGATAATTGATTCATCTCACTTTTTGCTCGTGTTGCAGATTGTGAAATGTCAAGAAGCTCAGCTAGCTGCACGCTGGAGGCGGGCGTGAAGATCTACTCGCTGCGTGTTGATTCGGTGCACTCTGCGTGTCAATTTAAGTGTAATTTAAATTTTAAGTGAGTTAGTATCGATTGCAAATTACTCTTATTATGCTGGATGCCACTAATTGTTGTTTTCATTTTTTAATGGTAAAAGTGGAAGTATTTATCTGTTTCATGTTTTTGTCATAATCTTACAATGTCTTTATTTGGTGATTGCCATTGAAGATTTGGGAGAAGGCGGCGATGCAGAGCCTGCACAAGAAGAAGGCACCAACAAAAAGGATGTTGATAGGAGGGTACATCTCTTTGAATGGATCACTGCATGGAAGTCACGGCGTCGCCTAGGCGTCCAGTCGGTGAAGCGCGGACGACAGGAGAGCTCGCCTCGCCTTGGTCTTCTAGGCGCGCGCCTGGCCAGGCTGGTCGTCCGCGGCGTCGCCTAGTCGTCCATGGCGATTTGCGCGGCGACGCCTTGTTGCGACGAAGCCGAGGCCGAACGGGTATAATACGCAGGCGCAGCCGAGGGCCGAGGGGCGAAGCGGTATGTCGAAGCGAGGCAAGCGACACAACACAGCAGCGGCGAAAAAACCCTAACCCTACCGATCGTCGCCGCCACTCCCTCCGCCGGCGCCGCCGACCGACCTGCCTCCGTGGAGACCCCTCCGACCGTCCGACGAGGATCCCCCTCCTGCACTCTCGCCGCGAGTCGACGAATCGAAGGCTCGAAGCCCTTCCGCAGGCAAGGACCATATCCATATGCCCACATTTCTTTTCTACTTTTCTTCTCCAGTTCTTCTTCCTCCTTGTTCTGGTTCTCTTGCTCTGCTCTGCTTAGTGGTCACTGTGTACTGTGCTCTGCTCACTTCTTCTTCCCGTCTTCCGGCAGATCTGCTCTGCTCGGGGCCTCGGTGTGGTCATTGGCGGACTGGCCAGAGAAAGCTGGAGAAGAGGGAGGCAGGGCAGGTGGGTTGGACTTGTACCCGAAAGGCTGAAACTCGGTGTGGCCAGGAGCCCAGGATCTACCTCGGGAGAATTGTGAGTATACTCATATACTGACTTACTGAGTACGCAAAATTTGTGTCTTTGCCTCTTTGGCTCTTTTGGACTTTGGCTCTTTGCCAGTTTGCCGAATTTGTGAATTGTATTGTGTTGATTGTTGAGTAATTGTCTAATTGATTTGTCATTTGTCTGCAAGACTGGCCTCAGTGGCCTGCAACTAATGATTTATGATTCTAATTTACATGTATGGTGTATCAATCATGAATCATCAATGTATTATACTATTATGTATGTATGACGAGGGTGATTTGATGAACAATTGAACACCAATTCACCAAACAGCAGAAACTGATATTCTGATATTCTGATTGTTATGATGTATGACGAGGGTGATTTGATTTGAATATTTGATTCATGAATTCATCAATCATCAATTCATCATTCATATAATGTCTTCATGTTTGGCTGTTTGCACTTTGAAGTGATGTTGCGGCCGACGAGGGAGGGGATTCATATTATGATTGTTGAAAGTTGAAACTTTCAACCTTTGTCTGTTTTGGATGTTGAATATTTGAATGTTGAATGTTTAATGTTCAATCTGCGCATATTTTTGAACATATTGTGAAAGCCTGTACAGATTCATGGTTTCTGACTTTCTGTAGTTAATTACCTAAAGTCCTAAAGCATCTATGTTTTTCTGTAGGGATTTCTTGAGCCATCTGGATTCTGGACCGAGGAGGCGAGCTGGCCTGTGCAAACTGCAAAGATCAATGTTCTGCAGTCTGCACTTCTGCTGCAAGCCTGCAACTGCAGTCTGCAACCTGCATGTATGCCACTATGCACTGAATAGCCTGAAGCCCTAAATTTGGGTATTTGTGAATTTGGGTGTCATGTCAATAGCTTCTATACTGCATTCTTCACATATTTTTAAAATTTAATGCCATCAGTGTTGTCAATAAGAGAGGCTCTTGAAAAGCAACTGTGTTATGCAAACTCTTGTATGTAGTCAAAAGTCAAATACTCAAATGTATCATGTATGCCCTAACCCTAAGATACAATTTGTTAATTGTTACTAACTGAACTTTGCAATGCCTTTTTCCAGGTTCTTTAACTGTTGACTGGCCTGAGGATGTAGAGTTTCCCATTCTTTGTTTCAGCAAGGGCTCAAGACAAGGTTTTATGAAATATTTCAATATATTGATTCACACTTTCACAGTCAGTCACTCAGACAGTCCTCAGGTACTCACATACTCACAAAATCACATGATTCACATTACACTGATTTTCTTTTTTCTTTTTCACTTCAATTCTGCTTGATTATTGCTCATGCTGCTTCATTTGTGCAGATTTCACCAGCTTCGACATTGGAGTCGTCGTTTGAGGCTCTTAATGTAAAGATTCATGACTGATGTTATGCTAAGATTCATGACTGATGTTCATAACCATTATGTCAATTTTGATATGAGACTGTTGTATGAATGAAATAATTGAACCTCAAAGTATTTCCATTTCACATAACCAGGCATTGTGTGGCAATTTTTGCTGCCATTTTGTTAGCTACTGCAGCAACGTTATTAGATCAACAAGTTTATTTTGTATGCATCTCCAGAAAGTATAATCTTAGCATCCCATGCTATGTGATTCTTCACGCTCTCATCACTACAAATCTGCAACAATGGCTCCTAAGTTTTCTAGAACTGCTTGTACCCTTAGTTTGACCTCATAAACTACATGCTAAACTGAAACATGTTAGAGAGGAAAATTATCATGAACTGAAAATATTTGTTATGGCATGCTAAACTGAAACATGCTAAACTAAAAATTAGCATGCTAAACTGAAATATGCTAAACATGCCAATTTTTTTGCTTTTCTAATAGCACTTTCACTATTGTCACAGGGCTGTTGGTCATCTTTGAAAATATTTGTTATGGCCTCTGTGTAGTCGATGTTTTTGTGACATGGAGACAATCTGTTGTGGTATGAACTTGTTTTTTGTTGTGGACTTGTGGTTGTGGCCTGTCATGAAAATTGTATGGTCTTGGTATGAACTGGTGGACATTTATACTATAATTGGTATGTGCTCTATGGTTGCTGAATATGGTCTTGCATGAACATGTTGCAGTATATTAGACCTACATGATGTAATCGTACTATATTTTTATTTGATTTATGAAAAAACTATTATATTATATTATATATATATATACATATTAATATATCATTTATATTGATGGTTCTAAAAAATATTGTAATTATGTTCATCTTATTTATGCTTGATCTGTTAAATATCAAGAAGCAACACAATGGTATACAAAAAAACCTCTAATCCCGTACGGTCAGCCGCGCGGCCGCAATTCAACTATCAGCCATGGCGTGCAAAACATCCAGCATGCATGCAACAACAACCCTAAAAAATCATGCATGCAAGCACACGTCAAAACATGCAATCCTCCTGAAGGATTCAGCTGCATGCATGATATTCTCAGATCAACATATAGGCCAATGGATAATCAAAGAAAACACATACCTCATCCAGCAATACCAAGCACTAATTCCAAAGTCACAGTCGGCTCCAAAATCACCCGACGCCACGAACACAAGCCGCCGCAATTTTTTTCTTTTTAAATCATAGATGTGTGACGAGTTTTGCTGCTCGATCCTTTGCCATCTTTCAAGCGCACGATGATTTTTCACGGAGACCGAGCCGAAAGGATAAACCATCGTGCGCGATGCCAATGGACAAGAAATCGCTGACGGCTACTGCTGCTGCTGTAGGGCGGCGGCGGCGGATTCTATCGGGTGGCGGGGATTTGCGGAGATGCTTTTTTTTATCAATGCCGACGATGTGCCTGGTGGTCGCTTGGTGTAGGAAACCTTTAACTTTGGCCCATGCGTTCGAAGCCTTTGGCCCATGTGTAGGAGTAGTTTGGGCCACCAACAAATTTGTATGGCAATATGACTAATAATTTGCAACCAAATGTACTACACTATTGCAACATATGTTATGAGTAGCAATAGAACATTATGCCATGCAACGAACTATTATTTTCGATGCAATATAGAGCGACCTTTCGCGACGCATGCCAGTTCTATGGCAACACCATTATTTCGTGGTGATATTGAAAACTACTCGCAACCATCGTTCGCATGGTGGCAACAACGACGTGTTATCGCAACGCAAATTTATTATTAACACAACGCAGCTTAATTTGTTGCAATATTTAAATGTAATTGCAATCACAGTTTAATCATGGCCATAACACCTACCTGTCGCAACAAAGGTTAGGACTAACACAACCCAATAATTTAGATGCAATAAGTGCCACGTATCGCAACCATTATAGTCCATGTTGCAATAGAGCCTCCTATTGCGACTAAATTTGTGGCGTTGCGAATACAAGTGGTTGGATTATGGTAAAAACCTTGTAGTGGAGGTCCTGGCCACCGTCTTCAACCTCATACGCTTCGGCCTCCACAAACCTCGTCCGCTGCCTACCTCCTCGATGCAGACCCGGTGGTGCGGCAGAGCGGTGGGGTGTGCGGGTGGGGGGTGCAGGGGTGAGGCGGGGCAGGGGGAAGCCGGCAGCGGAAGGGACCAGCGGGAAGAGCTCGAGCGGGAGCGCGGGAGGAGAATTGGCGCGCGGGAAGGAACGCGGGAGGAGGGCGATTTCGCCGGGAGAGCGCGCGAGGGAGGCAACTGGCGAGCGAAGTCCGTACGCCAGGTGTTGGATTAATTGGGATTGGCCCATTTTAATTTAGCAATTAATCCAATGAAATTCCTAGGCCCACAACTAATGCTAGGTAGAAAATTGTTTAGTCCCATATGGAGAATTGAATGGGAGTTACACCACTTTAAAAGGTGGAACGTGGTAACCCCCTTGTGGAATTGGAGAGAGCCATTACACGCGCGCGCTCGCTCGCTCGCTCGCCTCGCCTCGCCACGCCACGCCACGCCACGCCACGCCGAGCCGTGCCGTGCGTGTGCGTGTGCGTGCGTACGCGTAGGCGTGTCGGGTGCGGGCGTGTTTTTCTTTATCTATTCGAAAATCGAAACGCACTGACTCGCAGTAAATAGTATTAACGAATGGCTAGCAGTAACGGTGCAGTTACTAGTGGATTATGGCTGCGGTTACTTTCGAGTAATGGCTGTAGTTACTGGTCTCTTCGTTTTTGCTGTTACAAAAGAACAGAGCATAAGAAGTCTCTCCTCTCCATACCAAAGGGATACGAAAAGAACAGTATTCTGTCTCTCTCTGTTTTGTTGCTGCTCTCTGCAATCTCCAGTCCAGAGCCTTGCGCGCACAAGTTTCTGGGTGAGTAGGCCTCCGGAACTTCGTCCGTTTGTGTACCTGCACGGGTAGGCGGGCGATCAAGTTTTTGGGGAGCGCATCGGCGCGACTACTCAATCTGCGACGTCTACTTCCTGGTGGTGAACTGTTCGCGGGACTACACTGCGAACATCTTCCTGCGTCAAGCCTCGTCCCGCTTCACGCCTCGATCGACTATACCGAATAGGCCATCATGTCGACTGATGGTAACGGCGCCTCTGGTGCCTCCGGCACTGGCCCCGCCCGAGGGTATAAACTGCAAACTTCTTTGATGTATTTTTTGTGCGCTATGAATTTGTTAATAGATGTTGCTGTTAGCTTGTTCATTAGCGAATATGAATACATCATTGTTAGATCGTTCATACCTTTCTATGTCATGTTTTATATGCTAAATTTCTGGATTAAAATATGCCGAAAATTGACTAGATTTCCAACAATCCAAAAACTTGATAGGTCTTTTTCGGTAGTTGGCTTTGCTGCGTCGCTTAAGCCACACCCTCCGTTTGATGGTTCAAATTTTAAGAGATGGCGTGCACGCGCGATCCTGTGGTTTACTGCCATGGAATGTTTTCATGTTGCACAAGGAAAGCCCGCTGAGCCTCTGTCTGATGAGGATGAACGCAAGTTCAATGTAGCGGATAACTTTTTTCGAGGTGCACTTGTCAACATACTGGCGAATAACATTGTAGATGTGTACATGCATTTGCCTACGGGCAAAGATATGTGGAATGCACTTGAGGCCAAGTTCGGAGTTTCCGATGCTGGCAGTGAGCTGTATGTCATGGAGCAGTTCTATGACTACAAGATGGTCGATGACCGTTCTGTAGTAGAGCAAGCTCATGAGATTCAGGCGCTGGCAAAGGAGCTTGAGAACAATAAGTGTGAGTTACCGGACAAGTTTGTGGCTGGCGGTATTATCGCCAAGTTACCACCCTCTTGGTCGGATTTTGCTACTTCTCTAAAGCACAAGAGTCAGGAGTTCAGTGTTACTGATCTCATTGGCACTCTTGGTGTTGAAGAGAAGGCGAGGGCAAAAGATACTCGTGGCAAGAAAGTTGCTGCTGAGGGAGGTTCTAGCGCCAATTTGGTGCAGAAGAAGAATCCTCAGGCTTTCCACAATAAAAAGAAAAATAAGCCTTTTGTCAAGCCCAAGGCTACTACTGAGTTTAAGAAGAAAGGCAAAGGAAAGGGTTGCTGCTTTGTGTGCGGTGATTCTGGCCATTGGGCTAAGGATTGTCCAGATCGCAAGGATAAGCAGAAGAAGTCTGCCAACATGGTTCTTAGTGACGCTGGAGGAACATCGGGGTACGGTAATTATTTACCTACAGTTCTTTCTGTTTGTCAATCACCTGAGTGGTGGGTTGACACTGGTGCTAATATTCATGTTTGTGCTGATATTTCCTTATTTTCATCTTATCAGGTCGGTCGAGGTTGCTCCTTGTTGATGGGGAACGGATCGCATGCAGCTGTTCATGGTGTTGGTACGGTCGATCTGAAGTTTACTTCGGGAAAGACCGTGCAGCTGAAGAACGTGCAGCATGTCCCCTCCATAAAGAAAAATCTCGTCAGCGGATCTCTACTGTGTAGAGATGGTTTTAGGCTTGCATTTGAGTCCAATAAATGTGTTGTGTCTAAGTATGGAACATTTGTTGGTAAAGGCTATGAGAGCGGAGGCTTGTTCCGTTTTTCTTTGATGGATTCCTATAATAAATTTGTGAACCATGTGTGTAACGATGATGATGAATGTAATGTTTGGCATTCACGACTTTGTCATGTTAATTTTGGGTGTATGACGCGCTTAGCTAATATGAGTTTAATCCCGAAATTCACTTTGGTCAAAGGTTCTAAGTGCCATGCATGTGTTCAATCGAAACAACCTCGCAAGTCTCACAAGGCAGCAAAAGAGGCGAGGAATTTGGCACCGTTAGAACTTATTCATTCTGATTTATGCGAGATGAATAGCGTGTTGACTAAAGGTGGAAAGAAATATTTCATGACGCTTATAAATGATTGCACTAGATTTTGCTACGTGTACTTACTAAAAACAAAAAATGAAGCGTTGGATTACTTTAAGATCTATAAAGCTGAGGTAGAAAACCAACTTGAGAGGAAAATCAAGCGGGTAAGGTCTGATCGTGGGGGAGAGTATTTTTCAAATGAGTTTACTTTATTCTACGAGGAACATGGAATTATTCATGAGAGGACGCTTCCCTATTCTCCCGAATCAAACGGGGTTGCCGAAAGAAAGAACCGCACTCTAACTGATTTGGTTAATGCCATGTTAGACACTGCGGGACTTTCTAAGGAATGGTGGGGTGAGGCTATATTGACCGCATGTCATGTCCTGAATAGAGTTCCTACAAAGAACAAAGAAGTAACACCATTCGAGGAATGGGAAAAGAAGAAGTTGACTCTCTCATACTTGCGCACCTGGGGATGTTTGGCCAAAGTTAACGTGCCAATTGTCAAGAAGCGCAAACTTGGACCAAAAACCGTAGATTGTGTATTCCTTGGTTATGCTATGCACAGCGTGGGTTATAGGTTCTTAATTATAAAATCTGGAGTACCTGACATGCGTGTGGGTATAATCATACAATCCAGAGGTGCTACATTTTTTGAGAATGAATTTCCTATGAATAATGATGTACCTAGCTCATCTAGTCAAGAACCTATAATTTCCCTTGATTCTTTTCTGCCGATAGAACATGTTGAGCAAACGCCTGTGGAAAATCCTGAGGAGGATAACAATGAAGTTACTCGAAAGAGTAAGAGACAGAGGACTTCAAAGTCTTTTGGTGACGATTTCATTGTATACCTCGTGGATGACACTCCAAGAACCATTGAAGAGGCATATTCTTCTCTTGACGCTGACTATTGGAAGGAAGCGGTACGGAGTGAGATGGACTCTATTATGTCTAATGGAACTTGGGAGGTCGTTGATCGTCCTTATGGGTGTAAACCTGTAGGATGTAAATGGGTTTTCAAGAAAAAAGCTTAGGCCTGATGGTACAATTGAAAAGTACAAGGCAAGGCTTGTGCCCAAGGGTTATACCAGAAAGAAGGTGAGGACTTCTTTGATACTTATTCACCTGTTGCCCGACTGACCACAATTCGAGTACTACTTACCCTGGCTGCCTCTCATGGTCTTCTCGTTCATCAAATGGACGTTAAGACAGCTTTCCTAAATGGAGAGTTGGAGGAGGAGATTTATATGGATCAGCCAGACGGGTTTGTGGTAGAAGGTCAGGAAGGAAAGGTGTGCAAGTTGTTAAAGTCTTTGTATGGCCTAAAGCAAGCACCTAAGCAATGGCATGAGAAGTTCGACAGAACTTTGACATCTGCTGGTTTTGTTGTGAATGAAGCCGACAGATGTGTGTACTATCGCTATAGTGGGGGAGAAGGAGTGATCTTGTGCTTGTATGTTGATGACATACTGATTTTTGGGACAAACCTCAATGTGATTGAGGAGGTCAAGGACTTTCTGTCCAAGAGCTTTGAGATGAAAGATTTGGGAGTGGCTGATGTGATTCTTAACATTAAGCTACTGAGAGAAAGTGATGGTGGGGTTACACTCATGCAATCCCACTATGTGGAGAAGGTCTTGAGTCGCTTTGGTTATAGTGATTGCAAGCCTGCTTCTACTCCTTATGATCCTAGTGTGTTGTTGAGGAAAAACCGAAGAATAACAAAGGATCAATTGAGATACTCCCAGATCATTGGCTCATTGATGTATTTAGCTAGTGCTACGAGGCCTGACATCTCGTTTGCTGTGAGCAAGCTAAGCCGGTTTGTTTCAAATCCGGGAGATGATCATTGGCGTGCTCTTGAGAGAGTAATGCGCTATCTAAAGGCAATTGTGAGCTATGGCATTCACTATGCTGGGTACCCAAAGGTACTGGAGGGCTACAGTGATTCAAACTGGATCTCTGATGCCGATGAGATAAAAGCCACGAGTGGATATGTGTTCACACTTGGAGGTGGTGCTGTTTCCTGGAAGTCTTGCAAGCAGATCATCTTAACGAGGTCAACAATGGAAGCAGAACTCACAGCATTAGATACCGCCACTGTTGAGGCTGAGTGGCTTCGTGAACTCCTTATGGATCTGCCGGTGGTTGAAAAACCGTTACCGGCTATCCTGATGAACTGTGATAATCAGACTGTAATTATCAAGGTGAACAGTTCTAAGGACAACATGAAGTCTTCTAGGCATGTTAAGAGGCGGTTGAAGTCTGTCAAAAAGCTGAAAAACTCCAGAGTTATAGCACTGGACTATGTCCAGACAGCTAAGAATCTGGCAGACCAATTTACAAAGGGTTTATCACGTAATGTGATAGATAGTGCATCGAGTGAGATGGGCCTGAGACCCACATGAGTCATACCACAGTGGTAACCTGTTCTATGTGATCGGAGATCCCGTCAAGTAGGATGGTGAAACAAGCTGTTGGTTGACTGGGAGGAGAGACCTTTACAGGGCTCATTTCTTCAGTGATGCGCTTCTCTGCTATTCTGTATGGCAGGTTGGTTTTTACCTTAATGTGATCCAAGTGGCTTATTTAAAGCAGAGATGTCGGCCTACAGGACATCTTAGAAAGAACACACCTATATGAGTTCGACTGCTGGTCACAGTCTATGAGATTTGGGTGATCTCTAGATACTCATGAATAGGCATGGAGTATGACTTATACGCTCCAACCAGAGGGGATGCTTTAGGCAGCCTAGTACTAGTAAAGAAATTGGGTAAAGCTTGTTCGCACAAAACTGTCAATTCAAGGCATAGTCCATTGTTCAGTTGTGGATGAGTGTAACTCCTTTCCTAGGTGGATGTTCAACTTAACAGTCTCCATCGAAACACTGGTATATCAAACAACAGCAGAACTGAGAGCATTTCTCGTGTGCCTTGAAATTTGGTGGGGATTGTTGGATTAATTGGGATTGGCACATTTTAATTTAGCAATTAATCAAATGAAATTCCTAGGCCCACAACTAATGCTAGGTAAAAAATTGTTTAGTCCCATATGGAGAATTGAATGGGAGTTACACCACTTTAAAAGGTGGAACGTGGTAACCCCCTTGTGGAATTGGAGAGAGCCATTACACGCGCACGCTCGCTCGCTCGCTCGCCTCGCCTCGCCTCGCCACGCCGAGCCGAGCCGTGCCGTGCCGTGCCGTGCCGTGCCGTGCGTGTGCGTGTGCGTGTGCGTGTGCGTGCGTACGCGCAGGCGTGTCGGGTGCGGGCGCGTTTTTCTTTATCTATTCGAAAATCAAAACGCACTGACTCGCAGTAAATAGTATTAACGAATGGCTAGCAGTAACGGTGCAGTTACTAGTGGATTATGGCTGCGGTTACTTTCGAGTAATGGCTGTAATGACTAATGGCTGCAGTTACTGGTCTCTTCGTTTTTGCTGTTACAAAAGAACAGAGCATAAGAAGGCTCTCCTCTCCATACCAAAGGGATACAAAAAGAACAGTATTCTGTCTCTCTCTGTTTTGTTGCTGCTCTCTGCAATCTCCAGTCCAGAGCCTTGCGCGCACAAGTTTCTGGGCGAGTAGACCTCCGGAACTTCGTCCGTTTGTGTACCTGCACGGGTAGGCGGGCGATCAAGTTTTTGGGGAGCGCATCGGCGCGACTACTCAATCTGCGACGTCTACTTCCTGGTGGTGAACTGTTCGCGGGACTACACTGCGAACATCTTCCTGCGTCAAGTCTCGTCCTGCATCACGCCTCGATCGACTACACCGAATAGGCCATCATGTCGACTGATGGTAACGGCGCCTCTGGTGCCTCCGGCACTGGCCCCGCCCGAGGGTATAAACTGCAAACTTCTTTGATGTATTTTCTGTGCGCTATGAATTTGTTAATAGATGTTGCTGTTAGCTTGTTCATTAGCGAATATGAATACATCATTGTTAGATCGCTCATTAATTTCTATGTCATGTTTTATATGCTAAATTTCTGGATTAAAATATGCCGAAAATTGACTAGATTTCCAACACCAGGAATACACTGCGGAACCAAAGGAATAGCGAGCGAGGCAAAATAGCGAGACATGTACAGTACCTGTTGGAGGACTAATTAGCCCTTAAATAATCTAAAATAGCATTGGAATGATATTTACATTACCTGTTGGACCTGCTCTTACATTTGGAACCGGAGTCGAGTCGATGTAAAATCACAACAATTGTACTTCCCATTTCGTCTTCTATGAAATGGTGGTATTAATTTCCCATTAAGAGGAAGTCAAGAACGTGTAAATGTGAATGAAAGGGAGCAGTAAACGCGAGGAGTCCAACAGGCAGCCTAGTCTAGCATGGGATTGAAATAGGGGAGAAGACAGAGGGACAAGCACAAACAAAGCCGGCAACTTTCCCACCTTCGTCTACGCCCCTGGTCGTCATGGGGTCGACTGGCATCCATGGCGCGCGCACCGTGGGCAAGTACGTGAAGGTCCTGTTGCCATCTTCCTCCCACAAGCTGGTAAGGAAGGAAAAATCGACATTGCTGTCCAGCAAACACACCCAGCTCGAACGCTGATCCTTTAATGATGAAACGAACTAACTTCTGCAGCGAATCCCCGACGAGCTCGCTAGGCACCTGGACGGAGGCGGCGATGGGGGCACGGCGCTCGTCGTCAGCCCGTTCGGCAAGGTCTGGCGCGTCGAGGTAGGCCGGGACAGCGAGGGCGCGTTCCTGGGGCACGGGTGGCCGGAGTTCGCGGGCGCGCACGGCATCGGTGTCGGGTGGTTCCTGGTGCTCCGGCACGAAGGCGGCGGCGTGCTCACCGTCAAGGCGTTCGACAGCAGCTACTTCCTGAAAGAGTTCGGGCGCCCACTCACCGGTGCATACGTCCTCTGCCTCTGCTGTCGAATTGCAAGTACAAATAAAATGTGTAGCCAATTTGTACTACAGTAAGAAAAAAAAACATCTTTTTTGTTTAGATGGAATCGACAAGCTTCTAAGAAGATGTTTAAATCACAATAAGCATACAATACTTAGTTTTATTTCTGTACTACTAATTCAATGATTCTGAGCGTGCGTTCAGTCTGAGTTCTGACAGTTGATAGCTCAGACATCTGATTCACTCTTGTTCACGTTCAGTTGCGGCAACCCGGAGCAGCACCGGCGGTGCTCGTAGGCCACAGTTCATCAAGGTGCTTCTGCGTGGTTTCATGGAGAAGATGGTTTGCACGCTCTTCCTGCTAATTTGGTTTTCTTCACACTCTCTGTTCTAGCTGTTGAAATGTTCAGACTTCTATCTTCAAACGTACCATGACCTGATGATGAGTATGTCCACTACATTTTGCTCTTGCGTTTGTTCATGCAGCTTATCCCTGCTGAATTTGTGAAACGCTACATCCCTGAAGAGCAGCTGAACAGCCGGATGGCCCTCGTTTCCAGCCCCCTCTCCAAGTTTTTCCGCATCGAGCTCGAGAAGGATCGATCGGGTGTGTTCTTCGCAGGTGGCTGGTCACAGTTTCTGGAGTATCATGGTGTCATTGAAAGTGATGCTCTGCTGTTGCGGTATGAAGGCAACATGGTGTTCACGGTCAAAGTGTTCGGGCTCAATGGATGCCAGAAAGAGTTCAAAGACCAAGACATCAAACTTGAGCAAACTGAGCAGAGTAAGGAAACGAATTTGTTTGATATGCTTGAACATCTTTGCTATGGATTAAATTATGAGCTAAATCTAAATGCGTTTATTAGTGTTGTCTTCTCAGCGTTTACAGAAATGAAAAGCCATCAGGAATCACCTTCTTCCACTTCCAGTAGGAAACGTAAGAGCAGGAACGAGAGGCCAAGTGCTGAAGAAAAAAAGAGTGCAAAATTCTGCATTTCTGTCTACGGGATTGGACCGCCGTCTTGGATAAAGAAGGAGATCAAGACCTACAATCTTGTACAGCGTCTTGTAAGCACAATCATGCATTTCTCTGCTGATATAAGCACAATCATGCATTTCCAATGGTTGATATTCCTATTACCATGTAGGTGGTAATAGGTCACCACTTACCATTCAAGGGTAATAAAGATTTTTGACTGCATATTATGTAAGGAAGAAAATGTTAATTTTGCATTACTATTTGACGTTTGCCCTCAACAAGGAAAGCAATAAGTGTGTCGGACCACATACTCTTTTTTGGAAGACATTACCATTTACTAATATTACCATATCAAATACAAACTTCAAACAGTGATAAAAAGTAAGTATATATTTTATTAAAATTTTAAATTAAAAATATAGAGAATCAAACAAAATTTCAGAAAACAAAAGGTATAAGGACACTAATTTGGAAGTTCAAATATCTCCAAATAATTTACAACATATTAAAAAATACCTATAAACTTAAATTCAAAACTAGAGAAAAATATTAAGTAATGTTGTGATAGTGTACCAACATACTTTTTCTACATCCTCACTATGCATTTAAATTCATAATAATTCTTTTTGTTAAGTACCCTTAGACAATGGAAGGCTATGATTCACCCAAACTCTTATCTCATGAGGGGTAAGTGGTGCACCTTAAAAGAACTTCAAATTCTAACCAAGGCGAGCTGCAATGCTTGCAGCCTTTGGCGCCGACCTTCGGCAACGCGATCGACCTTCTACAGTTCATACATATTACTGAATTTACCATAGTATAGCAGCTCTTGTATAACATTTTTCATGTATGTGCACTGCAAGAACTTGTCATCAAACGCACATGAACAATAGTTTTTGATCTAGCAGTCAGTATGCATCCGTTGTGATTGATCATCAATCGCTTACTGAAGTAGGTTGTCGAACCAATTCACTTTCAATGCTTGCAGTCTTTGTCTTCGACCTTCTGCAACTCGATCGGATTCTGTGAACCTTGCACGATCACGCTCAAGACCTCCATGAGCAGCACCACGTCTTGGAAGGTGCGTGGTCTCACGTACAAGAAGAGAGGCCACGTGCTTGGAAAGGGCTGGAGGAGGTTCTGCAAGGGGAACAAGCTCAAGGAAGGCGATGTGTGCACCTTCAACGTCGTCGAAACCGCGCTGTGGCATGTCATCATCGCGCGTTGCTGAGATAGAATAGAACCAGGTGGTGGTGGAGGCATACATAGGATCAGTTCTTTGGGCTTATGGTTTGTATTACAGTAACTAGCTTTCAAACGATATGTCTTTTTAAGATGGGATCTATGTTGCACTACGGATAGACTATACTAGTACAATTTCAAAAATCTATCGCATAAACAAGAAATCTCTTCTAGTAATAGATCACAAGATTACACTAGACGAGTAGACTCGTAGCAGAAGTAGAGTTGATGTAGCATGTTGGTGCAGTAGTAGTCGTACTAGACGCACGTCTCCTCCTCCAGCTCCTTTTGATCGTCACAAGTTGCGATTATTCTAGTGTTGAAGCTTTACAATAACACCTCCAAGGCATCCACACATACAGGCCATAAACACCATGCACTAGAGTGCTAGTGCCAGTTGCGTGGTATTGGATAAGGAAGGTATGGCGATTAGGGTTTTGAAAATTCCAAATTAAGCAAACCCTATGCCACCGCACTTCTTTGAAAATTTCAAATTAAGCAAACCCTATGCCACCACACTTCTATATATAGGCATCTATGATGGGTCTCGAACTTGAGGTCCATTAGGAACTCGTGGCCCACATAAATTTAGATTACCATCTAAATTATATTCTAGCCCTTTAAGCGTGCGACCTTATAGGTTCATGTACACTTAGACATGGCCGAGTACTCCTACTTGTCTACTAATCAGTAGTGGCCCCTAGCAAGACATGTCGTCTCCCAAGTGTACGCAAAGATCATATCGAATGAAAACCTCAATAAAACTTATATGCATTTCCCTTTGCCTCACGATATCGGTCAAACTTATATGCATTTCCCTTTGCCTCACGATTTGAAGAATTAAAAAGCAATCAGAGGCACTATGAGAATGAGGAGCCAACAATGGTAGCAATGTCTATTTTAATTTGTAACTATATTATATTGAAATGTTACTCAACCTCTTTATCTTTTCTAGGTGAATTGCACAGCAAGTGATCATGGTAATTCTCAGAAACAAGGAATGCATTTTAACATAAAGGTATTTCCTTTATTTTCATGTTTTCATCTAATTTAGTATCTCTTGACTTTAATATTGTTTGAAATTTTCAGAGAGTTCAATGTGTTGCACCAAATCAGAAGGAGGTATTGCTTAAGCAGACGAACAAATTGGTAAAATATCTTGCTTGTGAAATTAGTACTTCTTTACCAACAAAGTTTTTTTTAATAACTAATGCTATCCCCCTTTCTGATCTTTACTGGGATAAAGAAAGATGTGAATCTGAATATAGTGATGATGATAATCTATATTTGTCTAGTGAAAAGGTTATCAATTGGTCTCTTGTCTTTATGAATAATAATATACTCTTCATTCATTATACGTCAATATTATTGCCCGGTGATTATGATTTCATGATTTTCTATTGGAACTAGTGCCAAGGTCATGCTGATGACAAGGAAATATCAATTGAGGAAGCAGAAGCATCATCCCCACATGGCTCTGCTATAGATTCTAGACAAATAGAGGTACACCTTTTCAATGAACCATTGAATAAGATATATTTTACTTGCAATGTCAAATTTATTCAAGATAAGTATTACATAACTTTGTAAAAATGTATAAATACAATTATCTTTCTCTTCATTTCAGTTTGATTCTTGTCCAAGGATTTCTGGCGAAGGTATAATAACAAAGAAACAAAAGGTATATAAGAATCAAATGTTTCCATTTATTATAGTAATATTTGTGCCATATATTATTACATACCTCATTTTACATGTGTAAGGATCATCAGGATGTGGCTCGCGACAAGGCTACATGCCAGAAGCGTCCAAAACATATGCAAGATCATCCAATGAAGGTACATGGATATAATATCACTTGTTCTAGTAGCTGCATTATCTTGATACTAGTGGACACGCACGTGTGTATAAAAAAAACTTTATACACAATAGGGGGATTGCTTACACATTAATAATTTATTAAATAGTTATCCACGAGAAAAAAAGATTTAGCTAAACAACTACTAAGAAGATACAATAATACCCGTGCCTACATACTTAAGATCGTATATTAGTAATGCTTAATGTTATTTCAGTTCAAATAAATATGACCGCAACCATTTTCATAAAGATATAGGCCGCACTTACTCTTAGCAACATGTGCCGCTATCTTGATATATACAACAAATGCTTGTTGGTCGCTAAGTGATTATGTCAAATTAATGCAGGTTGGGTCCACAGTGCTACTCATGACTGCCAAATATCCAAATAAGGAAATTGTGGCATATGCAACTATTATTAGCACTAATCGAAAAGCAAATGTTGGTGGAGTTGAGACAGGAAAACAATTCTACAAAGTGCGTATCAATCATCCCGTTGAAAAAGATGAGCCATTAGTGAGGCCTATGCCTACCTACAACAACATTGGTGACGCCCATGCCAAAGGAGTACCAATTGCTTGGCCTTCGATATTTGTATGTTTGAACTAGCTTTCTAAACTTTACTTTACTGTGGTGTACATGGATAGAATAATACTTAATGTTACAACTTGCTACCTATTTGCAGGTTCAAATGATCAATGGCTGAATTCCTATATATCGATGCGTACAAGAATGGATGAAGAAGTGATGGATTTTAAGAATATTAGATATTGCATTTTTGTTTCTAGTAGTATGGACTTGTACTCTTCACTACTATGTCTGTTTACTCTCTAGAGTCATATCATTGTGTACATATACTATCACTTCATCTGAGCAAGTACTATGTTTGAAACCTTTCTATTATCTGTGGATCTTTATATGATTATTGAAACTTATAGATTATGTGATTCTGCAATGTGTCATGTTTACTATGAAAAATCAATAATAACATTATATGCCACATACAAAGGTAAAATAAATATTTTTTCCCAAATTTCAAAGTGTTACAATAGGTACAACATGTGTTACAAACCATATGTTCCTTTGTTCCAAACTATGTGCTCTACAAAAATGAGGAAATGTTACTAGAGCTAAAAAAAGTGTTACAGTAGAGAATCACTGTAACACTAGACAAATGTTCTAGTATATAAGTAAATATGTTACAATTTAGTAACACTTTTTTGGATGTAAAAGAACACATATATGGTGTTCCAATAGACCAATATATAGTAACATGGGCAATTGGAACACATAAAAATGTGTTACTAGGAGAGCTAGTAACACTTTCTTTAACCTATAGTAACACATGTTGGTGTTGCTATATCCCTGTTGTGTAGTAGTGTTGGTTAGCCTAACCACTCTTTCTCGATCACGTGACTCGAATTTCTTGACTACCGCTAACTCTTTAACTACGAGTAGCATGGCCATGCATTTATGAAATCCAATCACTCAGGAGTATTAGAGATATCTCTCCCATTGCATGGAGGGGCATCCTATCTTGATCGACCATGTCTCGATATATGTATCATGACAAAACACGAAGGCTACTTTTATAATTACCCAGTTACGGAATAGCGTTTGGCAATCCCTAAGTCAGCCATTATGCATCTCGAGTACCTGTGACGAGATCAAGTCTAAGGATATAGCATATGTATATAAATGAGACCAACTGATGATATGTACCAATGCAACATTGTCGCAGTGTCATGATGGGTTGATTCAACCCATGTTCGCTAACATGTCAATTTAGAGTAAATGTGTCTCGATCGCACCGGCCTACAAAAAATTATAAAAAATGTAAAATGGTCCCTTATTTTGCCATTTTATTCCTATTACGTTCTTTCTTTTATTCCTCTGTTTTCCATTTCCGCGTTTCAAATAGGATTGGGAAAGTTACATCTACCTCTATTGGTCTATTTGGTGGAAGAAGCCAGGAAAAATAAGCTGGGTAAATTATAGGACAGAAGGAAGAGGGAGATGAATAGAAGATGAGAGGTGCGAAGAGATAGGGATGGCTGATGTTTAATGAGTGTGTTGCTCGGGCTAGCACTAGCTAGTTCTTTTACTTTTTATTTTTGCTGGTGAAGATTTACTCTAGCATGCACAAATAAGAGTACATGCATATGCTTTCATTGGAAGAAATGGTGTCACAATGCTAACAAGCATGTGCTTTGAATATGCATGTCTATGTGGATGTGACTGAAGGGTGAAAGTTGAGGTGCTACATTATTGGTCTAGACTCCAGAACATCATCCCTTACACAAGCAAAGGGAACATGGTTTGCAGTCTTCCATCATATATACACTGCAAACACCCAAACATGCACTTTTTTCAACTGTAGGGCTGGCCATGGTAGATTGGTAGCATTGTCTCAAACTATTGGGGACTAGAGTATGAGGTTAGTCCTAAGCTACTTGGGCTTTTCGAGTCATTAGTTCATTACACATATGCAGACACAAGGTGCTTGGCCGAATGTCACTATCTTTTTCTTGCATGCAACTATTGCTAAGTGCATGTCCATGTTCTTTCACTCTGTTGATTTGAGGTTTAACAGACACAATAGCAATTCTAAACTTTAGGACCTTCCTAACATCAAGGAAAGGCACACTTGACATTTTCATACTCTTTCCAGTAGACTCTTAGTATCTATACAAATATATAACATACGACCAAGGTAGCCCATTTCATACTTGTTAAGACCACACACTCTAGGGGCAAGTTAGCAGAGCTATACAATCTAGAATTGTATTCTTGCATGGAGTTCCTGAGAAGATTATGTCAGATTAGGGAAGCCAATTCACTTCTTGGTTTTGGCAGAAGCTACATAAGGAGTTAGCGAGTAAGTTCAACTTCAATACAACTTATCACCCTCAGACCGATGGGAAAACTGAGCGAGTAAACAAAGTGTTGGAGGATATGCTGAGAGCTTGTGCTCTAGATTTTTAAACCAGTCAAGATCACACCTTGCCCTACGCTGAATTCTCCTACAACAACAGTTATCAAGCCAGTCTCTACATGGCACCCTTCGAAACCCTGGATGGTAAAAAATTCAGAACACCTCTACTGTGGGAGCAACTAGAAGAACATTAAGACTCTAGACCCAACTTGCTTCAAGATTACAGTGAGAAGGTGAGAAAGATCAAGGATAGATTGAATGTAGCCCAGTTTCAACAAAAAAAGCTATGCTGACAATCGTCACTGAGACTTGACTTTCGAAGTTGGGCACTTCGTTTACCTTACAGTATCCCTACTCAGAGGAGTCAAAAGATTCCAAACAAAGGAAAAGCTTGCATCAAGATTTGTGAGACAATTCAAGATTTTGGAACGCAGAGGTTGCTTACCAGTTGGTCCTGCCACCAACCATGATAGAATTGCACAAATTCTTCCATGTGTCTCAACTGAAGAAATGTCTTGAGCACCCACAGAGCAAGCGGTGCTGGAGACCCTTGAGCTTCAAGAAGCCCTCACCTACAGGGAGCATCCAAGCAAGATCATTGCAAAAGTGGAATGCAAAACCAGAAAGAATACCATCTGTTTTACAAGGTGCAATGGAGCAACCATTCATAGGATAAAGCCACTTGGGAACAGGAAGTGGATTTGAAGGCCAACCATCCCCCATCTTTTTGCTAGCCCATCCAAATCTTGAGATTGCGATTTCTCTTAAGGGGGTAGGTTTGTAGCAACCCAAAATTTTAGCTTTTATTTATTTAGGTTTATTTAAGTTTTTCTAGACTTTCTTTTCATTTTCCTTTTTCTTTTTAGTTGAGCCTAGAGAAAGAGAAGCTTCTTTTGTTTATTTGAAAGCCAAGTGGAGTTGATTTTATTTTTCTTGAGTTTCCCTTGCTTAGTAGTATTTTTGAGAATTTTTCTAGAATTTTTTGCCATCATTTGCTATTTTCTAAGCCTTTCATCAATCCCAATATTTATTTTAATTCGAAAAAGGTTTGAAAATCCCCAAAACTCTCCTTGGGCCAAAACCCATCTCCCTCTTGTGCCTGGCCCATTTCCCCGCACCTCGGCCCATTTTCCTTCCCCATGCACCACGTGGCCCCCAAGGCCCAACGCCCGTGGCCTAGCCTGCTTTTTCACGCCTGCCTGCTCCACCCTCCCCTTTTTCTCTCTTTGCCATCTAGGCCCCGCCTATCAGCCCCTTTGTCCTCCTTTCCTTTCTTCATCCTCCTGCACCACCATCTCTGGCTTGGTCTCGCCACTTTCCTTCCTTGCCGCTTCCTCCTTTGGAAATTTCTCTGTTGCACACACTGCTCAAGACACAGACCCTATTCCCCGCGCTCTCTTTCCTTCCCACGGCCCTCTCTTTCCTTTCTCTCCCCTTCCCCAAATCATGCCATCATGATTCTAGTGAGCAATTAACCTACCATACCTCGCCACCGAGGCTATATAAACCCCCCGGCATCCCCTCGCACCGCACTACTCGTCTCCACCTCACATTTGCCTCCTAACATCGCCGAACCCTCTAGCGCCGTGCTCTCCTCCTCCTGAGTTTCACCAAGGTCTCCAGTGAGGCCTTGCCACTGCTCCAAGCCTCCCCGAGCTTTGTTGTCACCATACAGAGCTTGGCCGGGTCACTACCAATGTTGTCCACTTCTCTGCCGTCAAGGAACATCGTTGGAACCTCTATTTCACCATAGCCGAATGCCGCCGCCTTTCTCTCACCACTGGCCTATGCACCAAGGTGAAACAAGTTTCCTTTCGTGCCCTCTCCCTTTTCCACTCATCGCTGCCTGTGCCATGCGTCGGAGCACCGGTGACCCTCGATCCCAGTTGTATGAGTTCGATAAAGGGTCTTTCCAGTCTCTTTATCTTCGTTATACTGTTCCTAATATGTGTTTAATGTTATATGCCCCCTGGGCGAGGGATCCTCACTCGCTTCTTATCTCCCGGAGGGGATCAGAATTTAATACAAAAGTAAAGGGAGATAAGAAGTGAGGCAGTAATCGGTATGAAATCTCCCGGTTGAGTGGTTCCATCCACTCGATCGATTCAGTCAAGGGATCCCGGTTGACAAAAGTAGTCTTTTCTCCGATTTGCTACCAAAATAAAGTCTTTTAGCTTGGAAAGAGAGAGCATTTTATAGAAATATAGACCAAAATTCAAAAAAAAATTGCAATTTTTTAAGCAAAATTGGGGATTTCGCCTGTCTCTTCCCTCGAATTCGAGAGGTATACCCTCGAGCTGAGCTATTCTTCCCATTTTGTTTTAAATTCTAACCCCCATTTAGTTCCCTCCGGTATGACAATCGCTCGCTCGTCGCTGCTCTGTCTCCTGCAACTTGATCAAGGGGTGGGCATTGGGGTAGATTCCGATGTCCAACCTAACCTTTCACCTGACCCGGACTCGCTCCCTCCCGGTAGGGCGTCAGAGCTGTTGCTGGTAAAGAGGTACTCGCAAGATTGCCGATTCACCCAGGTCTTCACGAGCAAGCCTTCCCCTACACCAACAACCCGGTGACCGCCTTCTTGTTGCCTGCCTTTTGTACTCCTCCTTTGGATCTTTAAACTTTTGGGGTTCCCAGGTGGGAGCTAGTTTCTCGAAAAACCACTTTTCAACATACCGTACAATTCAGAGGCCTTCACCTCAGTTCAAAGAACAACATCTCAGTAAACGGGTCACTCCTCGTATAGCTTTTCATTCTCAAGAATTTTTAATAATTTCCAAAAATATGGAAATTGCTTTTTAAACTGAAAAAAAATGAAATAGAGAGAGGATGACGGACGAATGGTGTGAATGAGAGTCATGACCAACAAGATACACTAGTAGTTTAGTTCTTCTTTCATTTTCTTCAAAGGCACATGCACTAGTTACTTACGGAATCCCAAAGAAAGAGTCGTCCAGGAGCACTTCGTTAGATTTGCATGTGTTAAGCATATAGCTGAAGTAGCCTAAGCGCTTCAACCTGCTGTTACAAGACGAATCTCTTTCTATACGCAATGTCAACAAGAGTCTACTCCTTGAAGGTCTGAAATCTCAGTGGAGACGGCAAAGATTAGGTGCCTTTTTTCTTTACTCTTTCTAAGATAAGGCCATGGATATTTCAGATATATATCTGGTGATATAGACTCCATCAGACGCCTTAGAGCCAGGTTTAGAGTTCCATCTCAGAAATTTAGAGAATGAGAAATTTCATATTATGGGAGGACCAAGACCATTACCAAATGTTCCTCTCACGAATCATATTGGGTATCCGTTCCCTTCCTTTTTCCGCTAGGATCGGAAATCTTATATTTTTCATATCCATATACTATTGAACCCTTAGGATTCTAGAATCCTCCTTTTTTTTTCCTAGTCTTCGGAAGCAGAAAACCCATAGCCGGGAGGAGTTAGGTATGTAGGGTATGGTTTATTATTTTTTGTTGGGCAGGCAGTAGAATAATTTTTATACTCTGCAATATAAATTCTACTGCTTTCGAAGATTGATTGTGATGAACTGGTGCATTTCCTTGGGGAACTGATCATAGTCTTTTTAGTTTGATTTATCGGATTTGCCCTTTTATCATTACCGTAACTTTATTTTTACTTGATACAAAGTTTTGATCACGAAACTTTCCTTGTGACCGGATCTTTTTATGCTCTGTTGGAACCGACAACTTACTTCATGCTATTACTAACACTTACGATCAGTGGCGGACCCAGGAAAAAAAAATCTAGGTAGGGCGAAGTCTCGTGACGGACCTAGGAAAAAAACTAGGTAGGCTGAAGTCGGAAGCGTGAAATAAATAGTAATACTCAAAAGCAAAACAATCCATGATCAAACTATGTTGCAATCACACTAATAAAAGTATGTGATACGAAATAGAAACAACAACTACAATTCATATGTTAACATATGTATTGTAACGGAAGGACAATGAAAAATACCTCACTAATGAAGCTTAATCCAAATTGTAGATGAGCTGTAAAAGAAACAACCTGTCAATTGTAAAAGATAGATAAATCAGTAGTGTCACAATTCAATAATAGAATATAAAAGATGAAATAAAAAAGAAGACAAAAAATATACCAGTAGATAACTAAGTACGTCTAGGAAAACGAGGCATTTTCATTCTTCGAGTTTTCATATCTTGAAATCATTTCTTGATTTTTTTTCACGATCCAGTCTTTTGAATATCTCTCGCTCGATATAGCACACCATCAAGTCATCGAGTGGCGGCTAACAAACCTTCAAGTGCCATATCTACCAGTCCATTTGCTGGCTGTAAAGAAGTTGGTGAAGTGGTAAGGTATGAGTCTGAAGTGTGCAATATATCCAACTGAAGATTACATTGCATCCAGACGAAAAGGAACAAGCTATCCAGCATGTAATGCTTCCGATTCTCACTGTCACAATTGATTGCTCCTCGAAGTCTTAAAACATCATCTTATCAACAAACACAAAATACACCAGCATGTAAAAAAAATCAATTATCTTGTATTTCTTGTCTCAGAAGACCCCTTTCGACAAACTTGACGATAAGCTTTCCAGCAGCTGGTTTGTGTTCCTCTAAGGCCAGCTAATTGTCAACTTTTTGACATAATTCAACATCAGGAATTAAATTTTTCTGGAACATTCGACACGCCACATTGTATGACTGAAGTGTGAGGCCTCTATTAAGAAAACTGTCCATCAGATTGTGGCATGTCTGAGCATCTCTCTTTGGGGCAGTTTTCAGTACCTTGCTGAGGAGACTGTAAGCCTCGTTAAGTTTACTGAATGCACATAGCTTCTCAATGACCTGATTGTATGCACTCTTAAGCTCTTGTCTTGCTAACATCTTCTCCAGGAGATTGAGCACACGCATGGCGGAGCGAAGCTTCCCCGCGTGGCTGTACGAGAGCATGAGATGCGCGAACTGCTGTGGCCCGCGCTGCACGCCGCAGTGGATCATGAGACGCATGACGCGACGCGAGGGGTCGTGGAGCCTGGTGCGGCTGAGAAGGCCCAGTATTTCGTCGAACACCTCCGGGGCGTGGCGGTAGCGCCACTGGCGGTCGGCTCACCGGAAGAACTTGAACGCGTGGCGGATGTCCGCCTACGCCTGCGCGCGAAGCACGGCCCGGACCTGAGGCGGGGAGAGCACGCGGAGGAGGTGGCCGAGCTGGGCCTCCAGCTTCGGGCTCCACGAGTCCTGGAGCTCAAGCAGCCTGCAGGTGTCGCGCATGAGGCGGCTGCGCGACTCCTCCGCGAGGTCATCTTCTCGGGCAACTTCTTGGCCGGCGGAGACGGTGGCGAGTTCCCCGGCTGGGGCCGAGGAGGTTATGGTTGTGGTGCAGAGGCGGCGGGGTTGGAGGAGCAATGGGTTCTTTAGGGGGTGTGTCCGGCCGGCGAGGGGAGCTCGGGCGGCCGCCTGGGCTCGCCCGAAGGGCAGGTCCGCCCCTGCTTATGACTGAGCCGCACTTGCTTTTCAAAAGAAATTGAAACTCTCATGCCTGAGACTAGCCAATAGAAGAAAGAGCCACAAGCAAGCCATAGCAGCATCCTTTTTCTTCGCTTTCTTCAACAATGCGAATCTATCTCACTCCTCACCAGAACTAAAATACAAATTCTAGTTCAAAATTTCTATTTCCTCATGTAAGCAATAAAATATGAAACCAATATTCATCATGAAACTTCAAACACTGATGATTGTGAGGTTCTGGAAGAGAGACGACGTAGGCTGATTCAAAGTGAACAGAAAACCACCCCTTTAATGTCTACAAAAGTTGGTCATTCACACACCAACACACCTCCCACCACATGGTTCCAAACCCTCTCTGGTAACCATGCTACCCATAAGGATGCTACCCCAAGGCAGGTGTCCAGCTGCTACGTCAGTACTTTCGTTGGCATTACAACACACGTAGCAATGGTTCTGTGCAAAATTGGTTCACGTCAGAAGAGGACCATCACATCTGCGCATTCCTTCCATTCTTTGGTTGGTTTTCCAGGCGCCTTTGTCGGCATGCATATTGGCTTCTCGGAAATTCATTCTTCTAAACAGGAGGTCTAGAGCCTCCTCTAGGGGGCATCATCACGATCCTACTCTTTATCCTTTCTTCTTATCCTCATCTTTCGAATCGTCAAGTGAGCAAGACTACATAATAAGAGAATGCGGGAATCGATCTGAGACTGATATCTAGGATTCCTGGTCCTTATCGAACCAGCTATTTCATTCTTGGTCTGGTCTGGAAGAAAGAAGACTTGTGCCTATCTTTTGAATCAGCAAATTGCAAGAATTAATTTTTGCATTTTTAGGTGTCAAAATAAACAAAACCCATCCTAATGGATCTGTGTCGTAAGGAAAAACGGGTAATCTATTCCTTAAAAAAATCTTGGAGATTATGTAATGCTTACTCTCAAACTTTTTGTTTATACAGTAGTGATATTCTTTGTTTCCCTCTTTATCTTTGGATTCTTATCTAATGACCCTGGACGTAATCCTGGGCAGGTCAGTGCTACGATCCCCTATTGTTTGATCCAATATTGATCGGTGCGTATCACGTTCTACTACCTCCGGTCCGTGGTTCGACCTCCTGTGGTGGTCCTTGCTTTTCTTTTTGAAAGCTCAGCACTTGGGCACACATGGCTAACACATGGTGCCACGTGTCACAGCACACCAGTGCCAGCCAAGCAACCGTGCCATGCCAACCATAGAGCTGGTCCACCGTGGACTAGGCAAAGTCCATGGGCCCGGTCCATAGACCTAGGCCCATATGTTAGTGACTCCAAGCATTTTCCTTTATAAAACTAATTTGGCCAAAATTCAATATTCCTTGCTGACATCATAATTTTGAATATCCTTTAGAAAAGTAAATCCAGAAATCCAAAAAATGTTTTCTCCCTCTTTTTATTAGATTTAAATCTTCGGAGAGCCAGTTCTCCTCCGTTTTAGCTCCAATGAACCTATTTCCCCCTAAATTTGTCTAAAATTCCAATCTACCCATTTCTGTCTTCCTTTTGAATTTTGGAGTTTATTAGGATTTTATTTGAATTTAGTTTGACTTTTCTATTTTCACATGTAGATTGCGACATTTTCGAGGAGTACTGCTTCGTTGATGATTCTCACCGCTAATTCACGGAGCAAGGCAAGTTACACACCTTGACCATGTTGATCATAGTTTGCAAATAAAATTATATTATTTTAAACTATTCTGCAAGTATTTGTTTAGTCAATGTATTTTAATGCTAGTTTTAAAGGCATTGTTAATACCTACTTGTTTTGATCACCTATGACATTGCAAATCCTTACACCTTAGACACCTTAGATCAAAATCCACTAGTTGGTACATTAATACAATATTGACTAGTAAATTTTGTAGCAAAAGCTTAGACAAGCTTAGAAATGAAGCTAGGCTTGGGTATACCTTTTCACATAAACTGATGATTATTAAAAATATATTTTTGACTTTGATGAGTCAAGAAGGTGTACGATATGTTTGACAAAATAAAATTAAAAATATGGTTTAGAATTAGGCAATTGGTTAGGTGGTGGGTGCTTGGTAGCACAAGGGGTATGTGGAAAGTTTGTCTAAGTCAATTAAGGATCAGCCTATAAACTACTGCTATAAAGCCATATCGTACAACTACAAGTCTGGTATGGGATAAACATACATAACTAATTTATGGGTCCTAACCTTGGTTTCACTATAGATTGAATGTGGACATGACGTAGGCCACTGAGTCCCACATGGCACAAGAGGGGGTCTCTATTTAGTGGATTCTTTATTAGGGTAAAACCTTAGCGGAGGCATAACCACTTTGATGACTTTGTATTGTGAAGACCTTGTGATAATCTCTCACTTGCACACTTTTAGAAGTATATCGGATGGATATTATAAGTTGGTTATCTCTTATGGGTAAAATTGTACCACCTCTGCAAAGCGTATAAATTATGCTACATAGCTGTGCCCACAGTTATGGGCAAGTTGAGTGAAGTTTTTTATGGATTAGACTTTATTTTTTTAAAATCTAGTTAAAATAAACGATGATGAGATCTTTTAGAAAAAGATGATTTGGATAGGATGCCCGTGGGTAGGTTAGTATGGGGGGACAATGTTATTATTTGATTAAAACATTATTTATTTATTTATTATTTTAAATTCAGCAATTTACATTTATTTATTGTATTTACTCCAATTTGGCTTTATGCTCAAATAACTCTATTACGCCTTCACTTGTTATCCTTGTATTAATACTGTATTTCCTGTATAACTTGTGGAGTACATTTTTGTGCTCACCCTTGCTTAAATTCTGTTGCTTAGAGGAGGACTGTTTTGACTATTGTAAGGATTAGGATGAGTAGGTTGTGTCCCATAGTCATTTGCCTGTGGGCAGACTTGTAGGGCTTCTCCACTTTATTTATTATTTTTCGTTGTTATTTTCCTTTATATTTGGCCTATGGACCATGGAGATGTAAACTTGGCCATAAGGCCTGTACTCTTTTATGTAATAAAGTTTGTCATTATAAATGATCTGTATCTCTGTTACCACTATGTGCACTAGCATTTTATGTACTAGTACGATTAACATAGAATCTAGAAGTTTGTTTCTGGGACTAATACCAACCCACGGTTGATTAGGCGAATAGCCATATGGGGGATCCCTATTGCAACACCATGGGTTGAACCCGATTTGGACCCAAAATTTCTGAACCCAACCCAACCCAACCCTTTATAACCCAACCTAACTCAACTCGTTCACTCTTCCAACTGTTGTCACCCATCCAAAGGCAACCTGATCAAGAACCTAACCCATTTAACACGTTCAAACCTGACCCATTAGCACACCTATCTAGGTGTCATCGTGTTCGGCCTTGGTCATCCCTTCAGGCACACCCAAGACTCAATACCACCCATAAATCAACCCAGTAGGCACCTTTTAGGAAGGGTTCAACATAGAAAAGATCCTGCTAGGAGGGGGAAGGGTGGGTCGCCTAGCAAGCTGGTTAATGGCATCCTTAGGGCTATGGCTTGGTCTTGCCTTGTCCTTGTAGTTATTCACTTCCAGGCAAAGGCTTCCTCTTTGCACATGGATATCCAATTGTTTCCAATAAATGATGAGCTAGACCTAGCCAAAACATAGACTAACTAAGGGTCTTTTTATGGTCTGTCCATACAACACTTGAGTGTTTTCTTGCAAAACGTTAGTCAAAATTTTTCACCGTTAGATATAGATCTAAACCCTATGCTCTTCACTATGTATTCTCTTGGAAGCGACTACACATACTATACCATTTAGATAGGAACCGATGGCATAGGTCCCAACCTTCAAATCGAATGTAATCGGATGATGCAACCAGGTTGCTTGCGGCAATATGACCAGAATGAACTGCTCAGCCATGACCCCATTGAATCATTGACTACCTGCTTTGTGAGAGACCTTGCCATCGATGTCCTCCATGGAGTGTGCTAGAGTGCGAAAGAGACCCTGTCGTTGTCCTCGTGAAACCTCATCACCGATCTAATTTGCAAATATACTTCGCCGCCATCCTCCTTCACGCATGAGAGCATGTGCGAAACCTCATCACCGACCTCCGCATGTGTCACGCAGTCGTTACTTGTCCATGGCGTGCATGAGGAACTTCACCATCTTCTATAGGGCCTCCTAGAGGGCATGTGCGACAAGTTTCAAAATAAGAGTTCAACGAGTTTCAACAAAGTGTCAAAAAAGAAGAGTTCAACGAGTTTCACAAGCTTCAAGTAGGTTTCAAGAAATTTCATGCAAGTTTCAACGAAGTTTCAAGAATAGAGTTTCAACTAGATTCACAAGCTTTAAGCAAGTTTCAAGAACTTTCATGCAAGTTTCAATGAAGTTTCAAAAGCAGAGTTTTAGCTAGTTTTGTAGGCTTTAAGCAAGTTTCATGTAAGTTTTATGAAGTTTTATAAAGTTTCAATGAAGTTTCAAAAGCAAAGTTTCAACTAGTTTTGTAGTCTTAGAGCAAGTTTTAAGAAGTTTCATAAAGTTCAATGAAGTTTCATAAATAGAGTTTTAACTAGTTTGTAGGCTTTAAGCAAGTTTCAAGAAGTTTCATGCAAGTTTAAAAATATTTCAACAAAATATCACTATTTCAATCGAGTTTCAACGTTTCGAGCAAGTTTCAACATAGTATAAAGCAAAATCCATGAATAATTCACACAATATAATATAAAGAATGAAAAAAACACAAACAACATTGAGAACCGGTACCATGCCAGCTCGGGCACCACTACTACACCTACTTTGTGTGTTGCCACCGCACCCGCTTGCGCACCACCGCCGTGCAGTTCCCTCGTGCTTGCTAGCCCACCACCAACATCAGTACTGGATGGAGGGGGTCACCATGTCAGATCCACTATAACCGCCGCACTTGCTCGGGCTCATCGGTGCCAACATGGGATGGAGATGACATGGTGTTAGATCCACCAGTGGCAGTACACCTGCTCAGGCTCTTTGCCGTTGCGCCCTTCTCAAACATTGCACCCATACATGCTCAACCTCACCACTGTTCCCTCTCCTACACCGCCACCACCACCGCTAAGACCAAATTGAGATGGCTCAACATGATATTCATGTCCACCACTAGCGCACTTGCTCAAGCTCTTTGTTGTTGTGCCCTTCTCAAACATTGCATCCACGCATGCTCAGCCTCACCGCTGTGCCCTACTCCCACACCACCACCACCACCACTAAGATCAAATTGAGATGACTCAACATGAGATTCATGTCCACCGTTGGCTAATTGGCCGATGATGCTCGGTGTGGAGAGAGACAAGATGAGGGATCTTGTCTGGGGAGATGGTGAGAAAGGGGATCGGGAGTATTGGGGGAGGGGGGAGATAGAGAGAGAAAGGAGGGAAGGGAACAACTCAAATTGGGGATGAGTTGGTTCAAGACTTCAATAGTTGGTAGTGGTTGTCTATGGATGAGATCACACGAGAGGATTGGATCCTATGGTAAATCATTGTCCTATTGGATGGCTAGTGAATGCTATAGCGTTTTGTAGCATTTCTCTATTCTCTCACTAACCCAACCTAAGCCTCCTCTCCTTTCCATCGCCTCTCTAGCCACTGCCACCCGCTCCGTCGCCACTTGCCTCCAGCTCTGGCGAGGCCCACCAGCTTCAAACTTTGTTGCCTTCGTCCAAGGCAGTGCCATCCCAGCTTCAGCGGTGTCATCGCCGCCGGAGCCACCACAGTCGACCACCTCCCTCCTAAATCCATTATTTTCATTATCCCCGCCCACCACCAGCTTTTGACTTGTGGCCAACGAAGCCACTGACACTTCACCGATCCACCACCATTGTCGTAAATTCCTCCGTAGACCCTCCCTCCTTCTAAATATGACCCTTTGGTGAACCTGAAACCCTAATCTAGTGAACTCAAGCCCTAATCCGGTGGCGACCAGATACACTGCCGCAAGAGAGGAGGATGATGAGCTGGCCGGGCCATGAATGTCTAAGTAGATTCAAAAGTTAGAAATTTGAGTGATCTTGCAAAAGAAATTTGAATTATTTTGTTTAGTACTATTGCTAAGATCACGGAATTGAAACATATCATCACATGGAATTGAAAAATATCATCGCTTGTGAGAATAACATGTGAGGACCGGGACCAACTATCAGTGACACATTGGATGGTAGTTTTCAACTTTATGATCTTTTGCAATGGTGCTGAGCAATATTGCTTAAGAAATTTAGTTGACTAATGTATGGCAAATCTTTTTTTAAGACAAGGTTATTCCCTACCTTCTATTCCAAGCATTAAGTTCGAGATACACGACAGGAGGAAGGTAAGGGAAAGGGAACAGAGAACAAAAGGAAGCTACATCCAGTTGCTGCTGCTGCTGCAGTGCTGCTTCTACTGAGAGGAGAAGGTTATATCCAGCTAGTTAGAGCTCGAGCCAAGCTCTGCTCCCAGCAGGTCTGGTTGACCTTTGGACTAGTCACGCTTGACCCAAAGCTTGGGCAGAAGAATCAATGAAGAGAGACGTGGATGGCCCACGTGTCCCCCTCCGTGTCAGAATGGGACACCGACCGTCGAGTCGTGCAAGTATGGTCGATGCTTTAGAGCCATGAGCACTCACTAGCGTTATTGCTTTGGACAAAAATGTTGGTCACCTTAGAGCAAGTACAATAATGATTTTATAGCCAAGCTAGTCAGCATTTTTGCTGATGTGGAGGAGAGAAGAGAGGAGAGAGATGAGAGCTTGGCTCTCATGCAAGCAACAAGCTGGGCACGGGAGCCTATGCAGTGGTGGGCTCAGATAATAAATTATGTGAGGAGGAATATGAAAGAGAATGTGAGACATGGTACCACATAATAATAAAAAACATTTTGTAGACAAATAGAAGATAAATTATTGTATAACTTGGCTCTTATAACTTGACTTATAGTCAAACACTTAGCTCTATTATTGGACTTGCTATTACAATGCATAGGATCCATCGGGGAATTATTCGTTTCGGTGGGCGATTTCGGCCTCGTGCGTTGCACCGTTACACGTGTGGAACTTAGGATCACGATTGTCGGTTTTGCTTTGGGTGGTAGGGCATGTGAGATGCAATAATTGCGAGGTTCGTGTCTTCTGCCTTACATCCTGGATTAAGAATCAAATGAGATATATGTTTGAACCCTACAACTATTGTGGACGAATTGCTTCAATATGCTGTCATTTGGTAAACGCCGCATTGAACCCTTTGGTTTGGCTGACATTTTTCCCGACTACAAGGAAGATGCATGCAAATATACATCATCATGCACGCACGTACACATATGCGAGTGCGTCATTTTAGCATGCGCCTTAAAAACAGCAATAAGGATAAGAACCACAAGAGCTTGTTTGGATACTTCCTCATGTTGCCACAATTTTTTGGTAAAAGCGTGGTATGTTGTAGTTTTTGTGGCAACCAAATTATTGACCACAAGTGTAACAAGATTTGGCAAAAAAACTGTGTCTACGATGAGCGCGGTATGGTGTTAAGAAAGTATGGTACACCACAATTTAGGCAACAAACCAAACATTAGGCTAACAAAGTTAAACATGGCTAGCTAGCTTATATGTAGCAAATTATGGCACCAATCAAATAACCCCTAAATATGTGTCCTTACAAAGTTCTTACTGAAAAACGCATCCGTTTGTACGTAAAGGTAGACATCAGAATTTGAACATGATGGGTAGAAGTCGTATAGATGTAACTCTATTACCTTACCAGGATGTGGCTTTGGTTTGGTTGATATTTTGGTAGAACATTTTTTTTAAAAAAAAGGATCGCATAGTGCAGATTAACCTCAAGCTATACTCTAAGACTGAATATGTATACGTCGTGGTTTAAGTAATTAAGACAAAAGCCGTGGGTGTTGGTGTTTAAGCTATACACGCCTGGTTTAATTAAGAGCCCTTCTATCCTAGTCCGTGTTGTATTTTTTTTTTTAGCAAGTCGACCTCCCAATTTTATGGAGGCAAAATGCTGGACAATGCTCATCTCTAGGGGTGGAAACAGATTGGATACGATTGAATAGTCTCAAATACAAATACGAATTCATATTTTTAAAACGAATACGAATTCGATATTCTCAAATACGGATACGAATATTCTCGAATACGAATACGGATAATTTCGAATATGAATTTTCTCGGATATTAATATCAGATAAAACGGGTTCTTAACAGTTTTGCCGATTTTTCACCGTTTTTGACCAGTTACCGGTTTTAAACCGCCTAAATTCAAATTTTGAATCACAAAATTCGTACGGATTTTTCGTGGGTTCTAAAAACAGATTGAATACGAATCGAATGGTCTCGAATACGAATATGAATATTCTCGAATACGAATGCGAATATTCTCAAATACGGATACGAATATTCTCGAATACGAATACGAACTTTTCGAATACGGACTTTGCTTACCACATTCGCGTTTTCTCGGATACGAATATCGGACAAAATGAATTATCATTACCGTTTTTCACCCCTACTCATATCTGTCTTTCCCTCCCAATCTGGATTCTCCTCGGATTGCTAGCAAATTGCAACCCCATGCTTGTGTGCCCTCAATTCCTTATTGCTCTGGTGCCAGCGGATTGTATCCTTGTTTCTGAGAATCAATAAAGCTCTCGACTTCCCATAAAAATAATTAACATTTCCACCAAAAGCTGTTTGAAGCTTCATAATTCTCCAACTAATCATCTAAAAAAAATTCTCCAACTATCTCTCGGGTTCAAAATCTACAATTATGTTCAAATCAAAAGGTTAGATTCTTATTCTTGGTAATCTTCGTTTCAAAATTTACCTCAACTGTAAATATTAAATTAAAAAATCGCTAAATAATACATCTGAAAATGTGCTGAAATTGAAATTTTTGAAACAATGCAATTTTTCGAGAGCGAATAATTGACTAGAGTAGTTCACAATCTATGGGGCACAAGTCCCAAAATAGTCTCTGGAACTCTAGTCGTTGGCTAGTAATTATCGGCCGGACTACAGAACGGTTTACAAAAGCAAAGCAAATCTTGAACAACTCCTTTCTCATGGAGCTAAACATTAACCGAATCTGATTTTTCTGCAATAACAACAGTTGAAATTCTAACGTCGACATTACAATGATCTATTGGCTCACGGAGACCGTGGCACCATGCTAGTTTACAGCCTGATAACACCGGCCTTGCCCATGCTCATTGATCAGTAGTACTACTATCTTTGTTTCGTTATATTTATTTGTAACCTCGAAAGTATTTATTTTAATATATTTATGCATTTAAAATATTTAGAGCAGAGTTATTGTAAAAAAATTTATCTATCCCTACTTAAATGCTTTGAAAGAGGTTAAAATAATTATGATAGGTCATTTAATAGAGATATAAATAGTTATTTTTATTAGCTATTTATTAGATTTAGTGCTTAAAATGGAGGGAGTGCAGTATATTACCAGATTCCCGCGGGATGTTTGGACGCACGCCTGGTTATTTTGGCCAAACGTTTGCATTCCCAATATACGGATGGCTTCGGCTTGCCAGAAGCCGGAACGATTGTATCGTTTTTTGGGTATCGGTTTTATTTATTTATTTTTATTTTTTCTTATTTCTCCGTGTTATCTATGGAGATATGACGATGTTTTTATTTTTATTTTTAATTAGGTGATTTTAACAAAAAACTAACAGTTGTAAGACAGAAGTCGCAGCCAGTTGGAGTCTAGGCCTCTAGTTGTTTAATTAACATTGAGCATGATATCTTAACACTACACAAAGAAAATAATAACATGCCAATGAATCCAACTGCAGATGGTGTCTGTCGTGAGCGTGACCCGACAACGCCGCGTGCTCCTGCTAAACTAATCACCCTAATGGATGCTAGAACCCAGCATAAGCATACTTTATCATCGCAGAATCATCTCGCTTTGACCACCTACATGGCTCAGGAAAGATCTTGCGCAGTTCTTTTCAAGCTAGGAAACGAACTGCACAACTGGATGTTGGTGGAATTTCACAGTCTGCTAGAAAGAGAGCAAAGGGCAAAGCAACTTCATTCCAAATCCTCGTCCAACAATCCTCGTCTGAGTAAAATGGGTTACAGACCCTCTATCATTACGTTATAATAGTAAGGCGCCATCCTTCACTCTGACTGTTTAGATAAGTTTTATTTACCACAAAGAGTGTGAGACTTTGTGGATATCATCTCATAGTCGTGATGAGTAATTGATATTTCGTTTAAGTGAGACTATATAGAGATCACCCTATGATTGTGACAAGTAATTGACCTTTGATTTGAGAGAATTTGAGTTTAATTTTGGGAATTTGCATTTGAGAGTTACTATCAAGGTTGTTGGTCTGATTGACCTTTCAATGACGGTCATATTGGTGGTGTATTTTTTGATTAATGGATATCAAACATTTGTGTATTTGTGTTTGAGGATATCTTTGCACTAGGTTTTATTCAAATTAGAGTTGTGAGCTAAAACTAGATAGAGATTAACCAAAATTTCAGAGAAGATGTTTCTGGTGCTTTTAAGCAATCTGAATTAAGTGAGTTGAATTGGTTTTTGTTATGTTAGTCATGGTGGGAGTCCATGTTTTGTGATAATCTTGACATGTGTATCAAGTGGTGCATGTTTGCATCAGTTTTATTGATGAGAATCAAGTGCATGTCACTTGTGTTCAGGACAATTGCTTACTCTTTGATGTGTAGGGTGCTTAATGATTATTGCGGTCAATGGCAAGACCGAGACTAGAGGAGGTGCCTTAGGGCCATGGAGAATGGCATAAGTCCAGGTGAAACATCATCTCAAGCAGAGAAGTATGGGAGAAAGACAATGATTATAATGAGGCAAGCGTATATATGTGGTGCGTCATTAGACTTGTACATTTCAAGTGGCGACTGTCCTTGGAGTTAGGAGTGGAAATGAATCGAGTCGAGCCGGTACGAGCCAGGCTTGGCCAAGCTCGTATAGAGGTGCGGCTTGATTTAGCTTGACTCGTTAAGATACCAAACTAGAAAAGACACCCGGCTCGGCTTAATGTGTGGCTCGAGTCAGCTCGCGAGCCGGGCTGCCCATAAGTCATTTATTCCTCACTAAATGCAGCATAAGGCATGCCTCCACTGACCCATAGCTACCAATCTTATTGGAAAGATCGCAGCTTTGCACATTCGTCTAATTTCACCCATCAAAATCGTGATTCGAGCAATCCAAAGTGAAATATGATTGTTAAAACTGAACAGTGATAATGGCACCCTGTTAATTTAGGCCCGTATTACTACTTTGGAAATAAATCATAATGTCAGACCATCAAGAAATTACACAATAGAAATGTAATTGTTTCTGAGAAGATAATGGAAGGCTCTCACTGCACACACACGGATGTTAAAACAAGTAACAATGAACTCTAAATTACCATCCGGGAATGCATTTCACTGAAACGGCACCATGTCATGTGCAATGAATATTATTACCTTAGCTGCTTCATTGCTAAGCCAACTTCCTTTTTGAATACAACAACCAAAAAATAATTGAGGGGTTCCAAATCTGAGCTAATACGGACACCATAAACATTGCTATGGTGGTCTACTACAAATGAACTCATGTTAAGACATGCATACTAAAGATACTCACCAAACAAATAATCAAGGGAAAGGGGGGCAACGGCAGCGGATCGGGGAATGAGCGGCGACGGTGGAGGAGAATGGGGGGATGGTAGAAGAGGAGCCAGAGGTGGCATTGGGGTGGATGAGGGTGATGGCAGTCATCATCTTCACCGAAGCCAGCGGCATCTTATCCTAACCGATGTCCTTCTCACCGTCCCTAATGCCTCGCCATCGAATGTCACCGACAGATCTCGTCGCCTCGGGGCCGCCACCTCCAAATCCAACACATGGATGGTGTCATCCCGGCCCACCACCACCAAATCCCGCCACCCTAGCCCTTGGTTGCTAGATCTCGCTGCCCCAGGTCTATCGAATCTCGTTGTGGTGGGGTAGAGAGGGGGACCGTTGTGTGTGGCCGGAGGTGGAGGGGGAGGATGTGACTCGGAGGAAGGGGAGGAGGGGAGGGCCGCCGGAGTGGAGGCAGAGGGGGAGGATGTGAGGAGGAAGCAAGGGGAGGATGGGAGGGCTGTCGAAGTGGAAGGGAAGGAGGAGGAGCGGTGAACTGGTGAGTAGTGAAGTAGGCGGTGCGTGTTCCTGGGGTTCGATCGGGGATGACTTGCTGAGCAAATGAAATGAGAGAGCCAATGAGTAGCTCGCGAGCCACTCGAGCTCAGCTCAAAATTTTAACGAGGAGAAGCACCGTGAAGGGCGTGGGTGGCAATTGAGGAAATTATCCAATACCGAGTGCCGAGGTGGTTTGCAAAATCACGACGATGGCCTAAGTAATTTTGGTCATGTCTTGGAGGATACGACTTCTTCTCGGGCTATTGGAGCAATGTGGAAGTCGTGCTTTGAAAAGCATGCAAACGTGTCTGAGTGTAAAATTTGTTTGTGTGTAGGTTATCGGGTTCCCCATTTGTAAGTGGTTATATCAACTAAAAGTGTACTAGTTGTTACAGTTAGGTGTGAGGTGATGAGCGTCCACTGTATAAACCTTTGTGTGTTTTGAAAGAGCTCTCAAGAGAGTTTTTGGAGAGACAGAGGTTAGTGTTTTCTTATGTTGGAATCTTTATGTTTGTGCTCTAGATTTAGAACTCTGTCATTCCTAAGGGAGTGACTATAAAACATTCATCTCAAATGAAATGAAAATCTAAATTCGTCTAAGTGGGTTGTGCTATAGATTTCTCCCTGTACTTTTGATTTTTTTTGATTGGATTTATGTAACATCCTGAAAATTTTGAATTTGGAATCATGTAGGCCCCAAATTATTTTGAAATATATTTTCTCGATATTTGATTTTTAATGGTGTTCTTTTGAATTCTTGGTTGAGGTTCCAATAATTGAAGAAATTTATGGAAAATAAAACAAATAGAAAGCCAAGAAGGAAATATGAAAATCATAGAAATTTATATTTTAAAAATCGAATATGAAAAGATGATCCATCAAAAGGGAGAGGTGTAACTTGAATCAAAAATTTAAATTTTCACTTGGAGCTTAGTAATAATGATAACAATAAACAAAGGTAAATGAATCATATATATATATATATATATATATATATATATATATATATATATATATATATATATATATATATATATATATATATATATATATATATATATATATATATATATATATATATATATATATGAACCATACTAAATAAATACAAAGATGAGTTTAGCAATAAAGAAATAAAATAAGTAAGTAAATAAGCAAATAAACAAAAATATGAAAACAGATATATATGCATATATGTACATGAGTACATGTATATATATATATATATATATATATATATATATATGCATATATAAATAGTAAATAAAAAATAATAATAAAGATTTCAGCCTGGCCAAGTCAGCCCGGCCCACGTCACCTCTCTTCTTCCTCCTTCTGCTTCGGCGAAGCCTCGCCTCGCCGCTCCGACGCCATTTGCCCCCTCACTGCACCCGCGAAATCCTCAGTCGCTGTCGCCCACAGTCTCCACCGCCACCGCCCACCGTTTTTTTGTACTGTCGTGTCACCTCGGTCAACGCACCAGGAAAATCGCCGCCACCCACAGTTCCCCCCACCGCCCACAACACCCGCGCCGCTGCCCACTGTTGCCCGCCCCGTCACGTCTGCCTTGGCGCAAAGCCTGCTGGCCCTGCATTGTGCTGTCACACCCGTATCTGCCCTCAATCCCGCCGTAGGAGCTGCTCTGTCGCCGCTGCCTAACACGGACATGACCGGACGGCTGCTCGCCTGTCGCCAGCCCTCAGTTGTTAAACCCCGTACGGACCTCCATTCGCATCGCCACACTCCGCTCTGTCTCCCACCCCGAGTAATTGGTCTCCCGTGCATCGTAGCTCGCCGACGTCACCTTCTTCCCCAATTCCGGTCGGTGAGCAATTCGTCGCTCAGCGCCACCGTGATCCAATTCCTTCTCACCGAAGCACCCCCGGAGCACCGCAACCCTATTCCCCACCTCTGTGGGACCTCCTATCACCTCTGCTTTGCCCACAACGTTCGCCTCCTCTGCCCTTCGCCGTCGCACGTCGCCAGCCGTCACCGCCTTCCCCAACCTCTCCGACTCCCAAGGTAGCCCCATGCTCACCTAGATGCTCTCCTAGAAATTAATTAAGCTTCCATACCGTGCGCCGCCGTGGCTGTCTTTCCCCTATTCCGCCGCCACCCATGGTCATCGTCGGCCAATGCTCGGCCAAATTGGCCAGTGAGGCATTGCTCACGGGTAAGCGCAGGTGTGAGCAACCCATTTTGGGGGTGCTTAGCTGCAGCCGCTGTCTCCTCTGCTGGTGACGAGCTCGCCGAGCATCGCCCGGAGGAAGACGATGCACGAGTACCTGGTACTCGTTGCGACCACACACATGAAGGAACGCGCGTAGGCTACGATAGCAGAAAATAAAAAATTTCTACCGCGCACACCAGGACATCATGCTAAGGAGGGATCATAGATCGTTACCACTAGACGCGCAGCGGAAGAAGAGTTGGAGAAGCCGATCCAACCACGCGCGTCGAGGTAGTAGTGGAAGTAGCCGATCGTCCCGAACAGATCGTCTCCTCCACGCGATCAACCACACCACGAGCAGATCCAATCTGTAGATTGTTGATGCCGATCAACGCCGCAACGAGCAGCGCCTCCACCGGTATCCACACATCTGGGGGTGGAACGCCGATCGTGAGTGTACCAGCACTCGCGAGCGGCTAGGGTTTGGCTCGGGAGGTGGCGGCTAGGGTTTTGCTCGGGAGGAACAGAAGCGTGCCTCCCTCAGCCCCCCCCCCCCCCCCCCCGTCTCCATATATATAGACCTCCTCACTTGGGCCTCGTGGACCGAGGCCCAATAGGAGTCTATCCGGATCTCTATCCGAATTGAGCCCACATCCGAATCACATTCGAATTAGTGTTCCAACCCGTTAAGTGTGCGACCCTGTAGGTTCACGTATACTTGGTCGCGAACCGGAAACGCCTTTCCGGTCACCCTGTTAATAGCGGCCTCTAGCAAGACATATTAACCCCAAAGTATACGTAAAGATCATATCGGCTGAACCTGTAATGTTCTCATGTACGAATCCCTTTGCCTCACGATATAGATTAAGCTCAAGGCGAGACCTGTGTCATCCTCTTAATAGCTCAATCACTCTCTCGATTCCGTGATGGATTATAAACTCGTGATTGACTCCTCAATCACCTTGGCATGGCCATGCACTTTCATAATCCATTACATCGAGGGGCCCAGAGATATCTCTCCCATAAGGAGGGGCAAATTCTATCTTGATCATTCACATCCCACTACATGTTTCATGGCAAACCCAAAGACTATTTTTATGACTACCCAGTTACGGAGTAGTGTTTAGTAGTCCCAAAATAAGCTACTACGCATGTTGGGAACCATGATGATCTCAAGTCTAAGGATTCCACATAAACACTACTTGAGACCAACTGATGACACATGGAATCTCTGCAGTGTCTCATGGCGGGTCTATCCAACATATGTTCACTAACACATGTCCATATTATTGATTTGGTATCTCCATACCATGATCCATGAGACATGATCATCAATCAATACATATGCTGATCTTTGAATCATATTTGTTCCTCATATGATATATAATCAGGGATCATTCAGAAATAGCAACATTTTGACATTAAGAGTCTCATGAATAAGTCACATACTCATTGATCAATAATGATAATGTCTATTTCAAGGAACAAACTAATGCATCATAAACATAGTATGTGATATATATATAACATCTCCATGTTGCCTCTAGGGCATATCACTAACAACACAGTCATTACGACCACACACAGTTATTTACGACCACACACAGTCATTTACGACCACACACAGTTGTTTACGACCACGTAGTCAAGCCTACGACTACGCAGTCGAACTTACAACTACGCAGTTATTTACAACTACACAGTCGAATTTACGACCACGTAGTCGAGCTTACGACCACGCAGTCGAACTTACGACTATGAAGTCGTTTACGACCACGCAGTCGGATTTACGACCACATAGTTGTTTACAACCACGCAGTCGAACTTACAACCATGTAGTCATATACGACCACTCAATGTCTTTTACGACCATGAAGTCATATACTGTAACATCCCAAAAAGGGAACTACTGTATTTGTGAAAATCATAAAATATTTTAATTGTTTCTCCCGAGTTTCTCAAAAAGTTTTTGGCGTTATTCAAATTTTCTCAAGTCGGTTTTTTGTCAAAAGCCTGATTAATAAAAATCCAAACCTTGGAATCAAGAACCAAAGTTTAAAGTTTAAAAATTGAGAAGATCGGAAACTCCTTGGAAATTTTAAATACCAATTTAAAATGAAATCCGGGTATGCAAAACCAAGAATGAAAATTGAAAATAATATAAAAATCCTTCAATCCAATTTTTGTATCCGGAAATTCAAATTCGGGAAATTATGAGTTAATTCTCACCAAATCCAACGATCTTAAAATTTAAATGCCAAATCCAAATTCTGTAATTTATTTAAATCCCCAAAAATCTGTCCTGGGCCCGACCCGTTTTTTTTCCGGCCCAGCCATTCATTTCCCTTTTTCTTTCTCCTGGCCCAGCCGAAGCCATCGTTTTCCCCTTTTCTTCGGTTCACCCGGCCTGCTTCTTCCTTCTTCTTCCTCTCCCCCATTTCGTTCGCCTCCTCCCCCGTTCCGCGTCACGTCGAGCCGGCCCGCCCCCGTGCCGCTGCTCCTCGAACCGGCCCAGCCCGCGTTGCCAACCCGCCCCGAATCCGCGTTCCGCCGCCCCCGGTTTCGCTTGGCCGCCCCTGGTTTTGCCTAGCTTTCCCCCACCACCACCTCGCCCCCCTCTTCAATGGTGCCTTCAATGCCACTGTCGCCTTTATGGCACTCGATCGCCCCTTCCTCACCTGCACAACACCCTGAGCTCGCCTCCCTACGCGGTTAATTGCAACGCCACCGCCCGAGCTCGCCGTGCCAACTCTTTCCCCAATCCGGCCAGCCGACGCCATTCCTGCCCCACCTCCACCTCGGTCGGCCTCGAGCCAATTCCACGTGGTGGGAGCGGCACCTCGGCACCCCGAGGCTTCCCAACCTGACGGCCGGCACCCTTCCCCACCAACGCGGCCCCTCCACGGTAGCCTCTCCGCGCCGCCGCCGGTGCTCGTCGCTAGCTCGCCTCGGTTGCGCTCCGGTCGGATTAAGCACCCCGGTGAGTCTCTCACACCCTACCCGTGCCCATGCTCACCTCACTTCCCTCCCTCTTTCTCGCCGGCCACCGGCGCCCAACCGGCTCCCCTCACCCCGTCACCCAGCCACCTTCCTCTGCCGCCGCCCGCCTTGGTGCCACCCCGGCCGGAGCTGCTGCCGCCTCGAGCTCCTTCGTTGCCCGGGCAACCCCTTTTACCGGTCGCCACCGCTTCCCCGGCCACCCTTCGCCGACGCCACCACCCCCATCCCCTGGCCGAGTGTCTCCTCAGCTTCCTCTGCTTCTGCTCCCTCTCTGTCAGAGCAGACGAAGGCAGTGCCTTCTCTCTGTGTCTCTATGCCTCTGTTATGACATGTGAGCCCACTGCAGATTAGCCTCTAGCTAATGGGTATCAACTGCCTCATCTCAAATTACTTCAAGGAATAATATTAGAATATGAATTATAAATGAAATTGGAATAAAAATTTGATTGTATGATTAAACTACAAGGGTTATGAAATGAAATTACAAATTTAAGTTTGGTTAATTGCATGTAAAGACACATGGTGACTAAGAATAAGAAATAGGAAAATTACTTATAATTTCATAATGAGAAAGATTCATTCATTTAAATTAATAAATTCACGGTGGTTCATATTGTGCCAATTGAGATTAATACATTAACCTTTGTGTACAACTAAAACGAGAATATACATGGTCTATTTTTAGAGGACAAGAAATCGATATGGATCCAATGGATATTGTTGTTAAAGAAATCAAATGTGTGAAACTAATTAACATCTTCTCTTTTACAAATCAAATGTACTAGAAGTTGATCCTAAATGAGTAAAGACATATGTTTGAAGCTTTATAAAGATTATTTCGATGCTTTCAAACTTTACCCTCGAAACTCGAATAATAACTTTAATCGTATCAAAAACTCGAGCGGTTTAGATGCTATTTTTCATCCATCCATCTAAATATATTAAAGCAAACTAAGTTAATCAATTTGGCAAGATTTTGCCACATAAAATATCAACCATGAATCACTCATTCAATAAAAGGCAGACCGCTAATAATAATATTGGATAGTTAATAACATAATCAATCTTGTGCATAATAATAATTGGTTAGGCAATTAAATTTCATATCCTAATTAAGTTATTAAAAACAAAGATTCATTGATCAGGCCGTTGCTATCCCAGATAAGTTTAGCCGCATGAACTATCAAAGTTACCTCGAGTATTTAACAGTATACTCATCTCCTGTAAAACTTCCGCATCCTAAAATCATAAAATCATGTTTCTTTTTACTACCATCGATACTCTCTTTTATCTATCCCTAAGTCCTACTTGACTCATGGAACTTCCTTGATAAATATAAGTCAGATAAAAAGAATGTCACCGAATAAAAGGTCGAGTCTCGCCTTTCCCCAATCGGCTGTGCTTGGCCACCCCCTTTTCCCAAGCAGGTAATTCCTGTAGCTACTTTCTCACTTTTGACCCCTCGCTATTCTAAAATTTTCCCTCACGGTAAATGAGAGACCATGTGGAGGTCATCCCGTGTGAATGATGAGTAATTGACATCGGTTTAGGATAAGTCGAGTTTGGTTTGGGTGGTTCGGACCTTGACGTTGCGGGGTGCAATCGGGCTCGGTCGAACTTGGTTAAACTTGGTCGTATGGGATTAGGATGCTTATTTCCTTGATTCGACAGGTTTGGGCTTAATGCGGTTTTGCATTAATGCATTTATGCTTTCATGTATCGAGCGGTGCTATTTGATGTGTTTTTTGTCTGTGTTGGCTGCAGGACGTCGAGGCGGAGTCGTGGCGAGACACGAGGTGACCGGACTAGACACGGGGCGGTGTCGAGGTCAGAACGGTCGGGATGTGTCGAAGACAGCAAAGACTCGAGGTGGTTGCGAGGCTTGGACGACAAGGAGCGTGGAAGCTTCCCGGAAGGTGCAGGAGGGTCGAATCGGTAATTTCACAAGGCTACACAAGTGGGAGCGGGCTCCATTGGATTTAGCCGGCGTAACGGGTTGAAGACCCGTTAGCCAAGGGCTATAAATAGGTGGAGGGGGCTGCATGCCCTCTCATGGCTTTGGGAGAGAGTTAGGGTTTCCATTGGTCAAAAGAGTCTTTAGGAGGTGGTTTTGCCTTTGCTCTTTAGTGGTTGGAAGTGGGTGAGAAGGGTAGAGCTATGTCTCCTTCGTGGCATCTCCCCTCTGTGTGTGTGTCTCCTCCAAGCATGTAGAGAGTTCTTGAGTTCTTGGCTTGGAGAGAGGGAGAGGATGAGTTGAGAATTCATGTAATCAACCTTGTCCTAATGTCCGTGCATATGGGGACGTAGTTCTCTGTAATCCTCTTGTTTCATGAATGAAATTTCTGAGTTCCTCTCGTGCTCTCTGTTTTATCCTTCGATATCTCTTTGGCTTGATTTTTGACTTTTTGAGATTTGAGGTGTTTCTTGCTAGGAAGGCCCAAAATGGGTTGCTCTTTGATGGGATAGTGCCTCAAGATCATTTGATCGATTCTCCAAAGAGTCAATCTCATTTAATCTCAGATTTCTCTTTTGGGGTTTCTCTGTTCTTGCTTTAGCCTTCTAGGGTTTTGGTGGAATTTGATATTCCCTTCTTGAGATGGCCTGAAATTTGACATGATAAGTCCAGAGGCTATTGATTAGCTGTCTGCAAAATTTCATGGCCAAAGGATCAATGTTTGGGAAGAAATTTGATTTTTGGGTCTGGTCTAGCAAGATTTCAGATTCTTACCCATAATCTGAAATTCTTGATCTCTTGGTTGATTTCTCTGTTTTCTAGAGCCCCCTTGCTATTTAGCCTATTGTGGTAGTGTTTTGGGGCAAGAAGATCAAGAAGAAATCTTCCATCTCTCAGGTTTGCAAAGTCTGAAAGTTTTACTCGAAGTTTCTGTTTTCTGCTGTGCTCTCAGGCTGCCTGAGATCAGGGGGCGGTCAGACCGCCATTTGGCCTACGGTCAGACCGGCCAGCATGTGGCGGTCAGACTGGCCAGCATGCGGCGGTCAGACTGGCCTACATGTGGCGGTCTGACCGGCCTGGTCCTTTCGGTCTGACCAGCTGTTGTCTTCAGTGCTGATTTTGGTTGATCTTCCTCAGGGTTTTTCCTTCCCGTTATTTGTTTCTCCTCTGAGTTCTTCTTTGAGGTTTCAAGTGTTTTTGGATGTCTTCCTCATAGCTTTGTAGGTGTCGGAGAAGCCTTCTTGTGTGGAGGTTTTATGGCGTATTTGAGGTCCCTTGTGTTTGTGGTCTGGTAAAATCTCCAGTACACTTAACTTATTTTTTCATCACAGCTTCAGTAGCTTTTGGTGAGAAAAATCTTAAGTAGATACTGTTGGGGGCAAAATTTTTAAAGTCGACATTCACCCCCCTCTATCGCCATTTCGGTCCAATAGTAAAGTTATTCGGATAACTCAATCTCTCACTCGAATCCAGCTACGGCTGTGATTGAGGTGCATTAACCCAAATCGTTTCCTTATTCTCAAATCGTAACAATTTATAATTTAAATTAAATTGGGCATTTAAACTATTTGGATTTATTTGTTTCTTCTTTTCTTTGCCGCGTAATTTGAAGGCTCAACAGGGCGACGGATTCGAGCCAGACCAAGATTCGGGTAAAAGCGAGAACCAGTCAATTAAGATCACTGATTGAGCAGGCTTTGAGTTGGGTCAAGGCCATGATAAACCAAGCAAGGCAAGTCATCACTTTGATCATATTGATCCCACATTTTATGCAAATTTATATTCCTTTAAATTAGCAACTTGCATGCCTAATTTAATATATAAATGTATGTCAAAGCTTAAGGTAACTACATGCCCACTTGTTGTTGTATTAAATTTAATATGCAATTCCTTGACACTTGAATCACTTAATCCTTGTCACCATAGATATTAATGATAATCTGTACTAGCTATAGAATACATTAAAATGCTATGCTAGTCCGGTCAAGTCCAGGGCACTAGTTTCCCTGATCATCAATCCTTGAAAACATAAAAACTTGATTTGGGACAGTCATGGGATGTACGTGGCTGAATATGTTGATACAACATTTTATGCTTCTCAAAACTCTAAAAAAAACCTGCTATACCTGTCTGGGCGGTTGGTGAGAGTGGATGGTGCCGATGTCGCACGAGAACCCGTAGTTTGTGGTAAGAACCGTCTGGACAAATTAAGGACTGAATCTTGTGATGACCTCCTTGTGTAAAACAGTACATCCACAAGTCTATATGGGTACGACCTAGCTGATTAACTTGCAAGGGTCTAGTTCGGATATCACCAGTGGTACGTGGGTGCCAGGGTATACTGGTTTACTCACAGTGAGGCATAGGGATATACTGTACTCGCACGGCGCAAGAGGGGGCTTCTGACTGTGGTGGATTTAACCCTTCAACGGTGAAACCTCAGCGGGTGATGTCTAGCTAGATCTGAGTAAGGTAAAGGCTTTGTGATAATTTATCTGGGCCTCATGCCTAAGGAAGCATGTTGACTATTAAGATGACTTATCTCTTGTGGTGAAAGTGTACAACCTCTGCAGAGTGTAAAACTGTTCGAGCAGCCGTGCCCACGATCAAGGGCGGACATGGGAACTTACTCGAGTTAGTTCTATTTCCAAAAACATTTGTGGGTGGGATAAAACTAGTCAGAGGGACGTACTCTGAGTTTTGAATTTTTTTTTCTGGAGAGAAGTACTCCAGTGGCAAAAACTAGCATTGGTGGAGGTGGTCATGCACTGTAAAAGGTGGATGTAACCTACACTGCAATTACTATTGCATTCTCCCAATCAATTTCATAAAATCTGTTTCAGTTAAAATTGCTAAGTCTCAGGAGTTTTCTTTACTTATTGTAATTCCAAAACACTGCTTTTAGCAAATAAAATAGCCTCAAGCCTCCCTTGACAGCTTTGCATCTATTATTACTTCATCCTGTGTGGTGGCTTGCTGAGTGTCATCGTACTCGTTCTTGCTTAACTACCATCACTCAGTCAGGAAGAACAGGAATGTCAAGCCCTGCAATGCTCAAAAGGAGTCGACAGAGCTGGAAGACGAAGAGGCCATGGACTAGGTCGCGAACCCCAGTTGGCTGCCTGTGGGCAAGTCCTGAGGGTCCCATCTGTGTGAAGTTTCCGTTGCTACCGTTTTTCGTTTTCAGCCTAATTGACCCTTGGGTAAGTATTACTGTATTATTTATGCTTCCGCATTATATGTTTTTGATATACAGTAATGTATCTGTGAGCACTATCTACTGATCCAGGGAATAGTGCGGTGGAATCACAGAGGATCTGGGTTTGCTAACCTGGTGTCCGACAGACGACCACTCAATGTCTTTTATGACCATGTTGAGGATTACGACCACTCAATGCCTTCCAAGTTCAACTGCTCTGCACTCGGAAGTCTTCCACCACTCCACCGCCCAAGCTTCTGACTGATAGCACTCGGAGCTTAAGACAACATAGCGCCTCTGACCACACTCAGCTCCAACTTACGACCACGACCAATCTGCCATCGATCCTCCCTTAGCACCGACCAGGCCTGAGCTAACGCCTCCCCTGGCCTCCTCATCTCCTCGGCCACCTACTTTACACATACGCCCCTTCCCCGGTCACCGGCGAAGCCACCCATCGAGCGCCGGCGATCACTGTCACTCTGCGCCACCGCGTTGGCGAAGCCAAACACGACCACAGCTACTCTCGACCACTGTCGCTCGACCGCAGATACCATTCGACCGCTCCCAGCTATCCGATCTGTCCAACCACTCCATGCTGTCAAAGCCATTTTCGACCACTCAGTAGACCTCGCCATTTCTGACCACTCATTTCTGCTCCTGACTTCGACCGCCCACTTCGGCTTCACCTTCGACCACGTATAGAATTCCGACCACGTTCAACCATCTGATTATGGCTGTTCGAGCACCGCTCACGAGGTTTAATCACCGACCATGTTGTAATCTTGACTCGTCTGACCACACACAAATTACTGTGTCTTTCGACCAGGTTCAAATTATTGTAGCTTTTGACTGCCACCATAGCTTTTTGACTACACTATAGAGCTTCCGACCACTCTTGTCTCCAACCACTCTTACCTTCTGACCACAGTAGAGCATCCGACCACTGTGGATCTTCCGACCACTGTGGATCTTCCGACCACGTATAGCTTTTGACCACGGTGAAAATTCTTGATTTTTCGTTCCCTTAGATTCAAACTTATAGAAGCCCGTCCTTTGTCCTAACTCCGATTGAGCCTGTTCAAATTCCTAAATTAATTAAAAATTTTAAACTATGCATTTATACCCTTCTTTTAATATTTGGAGTTTATTCGAATTTATTTGGATCTTTAGAGTTATTTGCCTTTTTTTTGGATTCAGTTGTTTAACGCATAATTAGAACTTGGAGTCCTGAAGAATCATTAGATCAAGCAAGGCCAAGATCTAGACAAAGACGAAGACTAGAAACTCAAGACCTTCAAATGAGAAAGCTTTGAGTGGCTCAAGATCGCGGTAAACCGTGCAAGGTGAGTCAATACTTTGATCATATTGAACCTACATTTTCTACAAATTTGCTTTTTAAAAAATTATCAAATTGCATGCTATTATTTCGTATGCAAATATATGTTTATTTTAAGATTCTAGTTATATGCCTATTATTCAACTTGTTAGTATTACACCTCCTTTGAAACCTTTGAATATCTAAGCCTTGTCACTCTAGTAAAATTATAATGGTAAACTTTTGAAAATAAGTCCATAATTATACAGCATGCTTAGTACTACTTAGATAATCAGGGGCACCAAAAATGCCCCAAGTATCACTTTTAATCATGAGAAATTGATTTGGGAAGTCATGGTGAAAATGACTGGTATAGTTTGATATAATTATTTTATGTTCCCCGAACTTGCTTAAATATCTGGGCGGATGGTACGGGGGGCTGTGGTGCAGTGGAAGCACAGTCTGTGGATTGTGGTAGAACCACCCAAATAACCCTAAGGACCGAATTTTGTGATGACCTCCCAGTGAGCTCACTCATATAAAGGGAATTTGTAATTTTGTTATTCTCAAATAAATAAATAAAATACATGTTTCCCTATCTTTTCTTGTGTTTATTTATTTTTGTGTACTTTATTACACTGGCATGCCCGCACTCTTGTTCCCATGCTTAGAAATCCAAGAGTGATTTCTCACATCAATCAAAATGGCACACCTAGTGGGATCTGGTTCTCCTCCCATCTTTGCTGCGCTTCAATGCTCGTCAGATTCATCTTCAGCTGCTTCTCCAACATGTAACATGATGTATGAATATATTTGACTTGGTACTATTGTCACTAAGGTTCCCCATCTTGATGGAGAATCCTTCTCCGCCAATAACAGCCCGACGCCCATTCATCCAATTTGGGTCATTCTTGCCGGTTGAGATTTTCAAGCATGGTTTTAAAATGCATCTTCATCAAGCATGGGAGTTGACACAACCCCAAGCTGACAAATATAATAAGGCTTGCAAGTGTGCAATGGTCAAGTAAAAAATAATGTGCCTCATCCCACAAGGCCAAGAAGAATATAACTCAAAGCAATGTTTAGATGTCCTAGGGGCACCACGCCAAGGCTGCTAAAGCGAAGGTCCAGAGGCACCCACTCTAGCAATGTCTCTTCCTTGGAAGGTCATGCCTGACACTCTCAAAGACAGAGGGTACTTACTACACGCGAAGATGAACTTGGATAACAACCTCGCCAACCACAAGCTCAAAGGAATTGCCATCTTTAGATGTTGAGACATATTACATGCCTCAAGTTCATTCGTCGAAGATGAACTCCCATTGGGAGCCACTTCCCATTACTAACAAGTTGTCATACTCTTTTGAAGAAGAAGAATCATTTAAAGATTAAAAGTTGGCTTCTTCTCCATGGTGCCAGCTGTACTTCAAGTGCATGATTGCTCCTCAGCATCATCCTGACCTTCCGCTATCTGTCCACCTTGATGACGAAGTTTGTGCTAGCAAAATTAATATGGATCATGAGCTTGTAGTTACTAGCCAAGGTGAAGACATCATTGACGACAAGTCACACTGCCACTATGATGGAATTGGACAGTACAACGTAAAGTGTCCCCAAAAGCTTCAAAGGAGAACTATACCACATCAACAAAGATATGTGTCCTCTCTCCATAGAGGCAAAGGTGGAAAGATACTTAACCTCTGCTCTCTATCTCACATCTAGTAGTGAGGATGTCACCCTCCTGCCCATGAATTGGAGCAAAGCCACATCTGTAGGTAAGAAGCATTGCCTAACCTATCTTTGGTTTGATGTCTCACAGCTCGTCATCTCACAGCCCATGGCCATGCCACTAAGGTCATTGTGATCACCATCGTCGAGCATCACCTGCCTCCGACCACACCTTAGCAAGGCTAGTGATGTACATCATCGTAGGAGCCACCATAGCTGTCACCGCCGAGCTCATCATGATAGATTGTGCCACAATCGGCAGCTGTGCACCAAGATCGCAGCAGCCATGATCTTGTCTAGCTCATCATCTAAGCCACCTAGACTTCGCCAATAGAACCCGCTGAATACAAGGAAGTCAAGAAGCAATATGTGTAGGCATGATTTGATCATACACATATAACTCTCTATCAAGTCCACTAACAAGTAGCTGGAGTTCATGGAGTCATGCTACTATATATCATACACCACCAGATTTCACGAGCGTCGCTACCATGACGAGCTCTTAATCAAGAAGTGCAGACATAAAGCCAAGCCGAACTCATGACTAATATCTCATTGCCTCCTCAAGTCATTACTACGCCAACCCATCCATAGGTCGTTGTGGATGTTGTCAGTGCTTGACCTTGAGTGCTTCATGGTCCAAAAGTCCCCAGCCACATCACCAAGCCATTGTTATCAAGCATCATTAAGAATAAAAAAGCTAGAAGTAATAAAAAGCTAGAAGTAGTCAACAACACCATATACTATACAAGGTCATGGCATTTCTTCTATCTGATACCAATGGATGATGATCAAACTTAGGATGTTTCCATAGCTTACGTACACTTGTCACCCCGACAATACCATCAGCTCGATGCTTTGGAGCTTGCTATGGTACAACTCATGGCTAGGATGTCGATATTGCTAAGAACGCCATCCACCTGTAACTTTCCTTACAGGGAGCAAAAGTGCAATGGATGTGCATGCACTCTGTATGGGCTATGCATGTGCCCTCTTATCTCCAACTACACATATGAAGATTGGAATTCAGCAAGCCATGTTCAAGCATAGGTACTGAGGCGCGATGCCAGAGCCATATCAAGCACTTCATGCCAAGCTTACCGTGTATGCCGCACTATCTTGAACCATCGTGGGTGCCGCCACTGCCTATCGAGCTATTGAGACCACTGCTACCATCCACCCATGACATAGCCACCCAGGTATCCAATGCCAATGCCATGTCCACCTCAACAAGTTGACCTACCTCCTTTCAATGGTAATCAGCCCACTAGAGCCACAAGCCCGTCAATTGCTATCATTGTGGTGAGCTTGGCCACTATGCAAGTCAGTGCTTAAAGAAACAATAAGGTGTTGTCCAAAATGTACTGCCACATGCCCCTGTGAGACCGTCAATGCAAGGACAAGATCGTGGAGCACTTCAAGTCCAGAATAGAACCCTAGGAGCTGCTTAGAACATAAATAGAAGCTGAGTGAAACATGCGATCACTGAAGAAGATCAAGACGCACCCAACATAGTGTTGGGTATGTTTCTTGTCAACTCTGCCTCTGCAATGGTTTTATTTGATTCTAGAGCATCTCATTCTTTCATATCCATGAACTTTGCTACCCAACAACATATGAAAACGAGTTTGCTAGATAAACCCATGTTAATTCAATCATCGAGTTCAGAATTGAGAACCCAATTGGTATGCCTAAAGGTTAGCATAATTATTACTGGGATTAAGTTCATAGCCAACTTGATAGTGCTTGAGTCCCAGGAATTAGATATCATCTTAGGGATGGATTAGTTATTCAAGCATAAAGGATCAATAAATTATGCCAGCCATTCTGTTGACCTCATTAGTGAAGAAGGGAATTGCATCACATTTATCTGTAACTAGACCAAATCATCATTTCCTTCTCCCAACTACCTCTCGGGCATAGACTTAAGCCAAGTACCAACAGTATGTGAGCACCCTGATGTATTTCTCAAAGAATTGCCCAAGTACCACTAGATAGAGACATGGAGTTCATAATCAAGCTGTAGCCCAGAACAACTCTAATTTCAAAGATACCATATAGGATGCATGTAGATGAGTTAGCCGAATTGAAGAAGCAACTCAAGGTGCATAGACCAAAGGATATATTAGACTGAGTTCATCACCATGGGGATCATCGGTGTTGTTTGTGAAAAAGAAGGATAGGAATTTGAGGATGTGTATCAATTATCGATCCTTGAATGAGGTGACAATCAAGAATAAGTACCCACTGTCTAAGATTGATTGCTTGTTTGACCAAATAAATGGAGCCTGTGTTTTCTCCAAGGTTGACCTAAGATTAGGATATTTCTAATTCAAAATCAGATCGAAGGACATCTCAAAAATAGCCTCCATTACCTATGGTTTGTACGAGTACACCATAATATCATTCGAATTGACCAATGCTCTTGCCTACTTAATAAACCTTATGAATAAAGTATTCATAGAGGTTCAAGCCATGAGCGATGAATAAATTGAGAGTATTCCAATAGATGATCTAGCCCTCATCACTTGCAAATTCACTCGAGCCTACCACAATGCAAAAGAGCGTAGGAGAGGTGGCCCAATATCATGCTTTGAATGTGGCAAAATAGGTCATTTTTGTGCTCATTGTCCTTACCTAGTGAACAGGGACAGAGATGATTGTGGGAGAAAGGACTACAATAAGAAACCTCATCAATTCTCCAAGCACGATGAAGCACTCAAGAAGGCAACTCTTGCAGTGTATTCATCTATCACTGGTTGAGATTTGAGCGATGTAGATCCTTTGACTTCAAGTGATGAGGAGGAGAAGAAGGAGAAAAACAAGGGCAAGAAGAAGGCGGTCAACTTCACCGGCATGTGCTTCATGGACACAAGTGAGGATGATCACAACAGCGAGCCCAACATGGATAGTCCCTACATCGAGCATGATGAGATAGATCCCTATGATGCACTTATACTTGGATATGATAGTTGTAGAGGATCACTTGAAGCAAATTGAGTGCATAAAATATGTCATGAAAAGAAATAGCAATCTAAAATCTGTGATACTTGCCTTACTCTGCATTCTAAATTGAAAAACTGAGATCATCTAAGCTATCCTTGCTAGGAAAACTAGAAAATGCTATAGCTAAAATTGTCGACATCAAGGCTAGTGAAGAATCTAGTCCCGCTATTAGGTGTTAATAGTCAGTTTTGGCAATTGATGATAACCATTTGTGGAACTAACATTTTCCTTAAGTTTGTGAAATAGGTTAAGTTCCATTGTGATGGAAGACTTGGGATGGCTTTATGTGTTGAAAATCATCAAGTCAAAGTTCAGGATGAAGAAAGGCGCCATGTGTTGATGAGCATCAAGTGAAGATTCTAAAATGGAGACATTCATGAGTTGACCAAGATTTTGAAGAGATGATCATGAGTTGATCATCAAGTCAAGAAAAGACCCATCATGTGTTAATGGGGGGAATGTGAAGTATGCATGATGGGTTGATGCACATTCAAACAAGGACCTGGATTTGAAGTGGATATGTGCATCATCAAGCTTCAAGAGGATGCTCAAGGCAAAGTTATAACTAGTATAGGCTAAATATGTGTTCATAGTCTTTTGCTGATCTTGTTGTTTGGAAAAAGACTGGATTGTTAGTATAGGCTACCGTACTATTAAGGGAGTCATGTCTAGTAGCTTGAATCTTATCATGTGTTGATAGCTCAATCTCATTTGCTTTAGCTCTCTTATGCCATAATGCAAGTATTTGTGAATGTATTTTGCGAATAGTTATAACCCATGCATAATCCTTGTGACATGTGACTTAGATTCGCAAATGTATTTTGTAAACGATTGAAGTCCATGTTCCTTACTCCTTGTGGTATGATGCTTAGATTTGTGAATGTGTTTATAAATGGTTGAAGCTCATGCACAATCCTTATAGCATGTGACTTAGGTTTACAAATATATTTTGGAAACGTGTTGAGTCCTTATACACAATCCTTGTGGCATAATTCTAAAGTGTGTAAATATCTTTTGCAACTTGTTGTGAGTCATGCTTTGACTTATATTTGCATAGTACTATAATTTGCAAATGTGTATTGCAAATATATTGAAGTACATGCAATCTATCTCTGTTGGAAAATGCAAGGTGGTATAACTGCTCTGTGCGCAGTGGTTTGACACAGGTGGTCAAACTGGCCCTATGTGGGTTGTCCACTAACCGGCTATTAGTTGGTGGTCAGATTGGGTCATGGCAAGAGGTAAGACCGATGCGGTATGATAGGACTTGCGGTACTACTGGGCATTTGTTGTTGGTAGTTATTTTTCAGAGAGCTCTATTTTTTTTGTTGTGATTGGTATGGCCAGACCGACCTGTGTAGTGGTTCGACTGATGTGTGGTCTAACTGGCCCCTATGAGGGTGGTCAGGCTGGCTAAGACTTGTAACGGCTAGTTTTCTAGCCATTGCAGAGGTCATAGTACCAGCTGTTTGCCTGCGCTAGTACCAACCTTCAGCTAATTTCATCCCAACAGCTAGTTTCTTTGTGTGGGGGTAGAAATACCCTATCGTGGCCAGTTGGAAAGGCTAATGTTGTACCCATTTCTTCACTCTTGAGCTAGTGTGAGACTCTGCACTCAATTGAGCATGTGTTGCACCTTTGACCAAGGAGAGATGTCTATATTTGCATGTGTTGTATCTAGACACGGATTTTGTATCCACTTAAGCTTGTGAATTTGTTGCACATAGTGAGAGTCAAGTAAGGGGATTGACTTGTTACTCTTGGAGGTTATCGACTCCTAGATAGCGTTGGAGGTGTCGTGATTGGTGATCTTCTCAAAGCAGCTTGTGTGAAGGCTCATCATGTTGTGAAAGTTGGAGCTCACCTACCAGAAGAGGGAAAGTGACCACTAGTGGAATTGAGGTGTTTGACTTCTTTTGTGGAGCTAGTCCAATTCATTTGGGCTTACCTTAATGTAGACTAGGAGAGACCAACAAGTTTCTGAACACCACGGTAAAAAGAAATCATGTCAATTGTGGTTTGCATTCTTATGCTCAATTTACATTCAAGAAATTTATATTCTTAGAATTAAATTAATTGATTGTTACCCTAGGATTGCAATCCTTGACATAGATTTAGAGTGTTGGTGTACTTAGGTGAATCTAGTTGATTTTAGCCTTAATTGTGCAAAACCAATTTGATTTACGCTTCTGCACATAAACTCTATTTTAGCTAAAGAGTGAATTCTAAAAGCGTATATTCACCCTCCTATAGTCGGCCTCCTCAACCTTACATGTGGTATCAAAGCATTGTCTCTCATTTTGTTAGGCATTACCACCTAGAGAGTACATGATGGCGACTAGTGATATCGTGCACCTCAGTGAGACACCTCCACTAGATGGTACAAGTTATGCTAATTGAAAAATCCGCATATCTTGTTATTTTGAGGGCATGAGCCCTAAAATATAGAGGATTGTAGATGCGAGATTTTCTCCTCCAATAGGTCCTATTGCTCCAACAATTGAGGGAGAGAAATGCCCACATCTCGATGCTCAAGTAAGTAACACTTTATTTAGTGATTTGAGTGTAGAGGTGTTCGATGCCATATGCAATCTCAAGAGCACTCATGATATTTGAACACAACTTCAACAAAATTATGATAGGTCCACCTCAACCATGGATGATTGTATAGAAGAGTGGATGTCAGGAGAATAATGCTCAATCTCTAGCTCTGACAATAATGAGTCAACAAGCCCCCTCCACATCAATTGATGATGATGATAATGATAAGCGTACCTATGATAAATTGATGAATATGCTTGAGGACTTAAATAAATACCTTGAAAAGGAGAAGGAAAAATTTAAAGCCTTGAAGAAAGAGCATGTCACATTAAAATAATTATAATGTGCTAAAAGAAGAGCACAAATACCTTCTTCTCAAGTAATTCGCTAAGTCCAAGGTGGATATAGACATCGCATATAATTTATTAGATAATTTGCCATGCATAGCTTCTAACCCTTGCATTTTATCTAAAGTTAGCATATTCACCTCTAGTGATGATTTTCTCAATATGCCTTATTGCTCAAAATTGGATGCTTCTATTTCCTCTATGCATTTTTAGACTAACCTTGTAGAGAAAAATAAAGAGATCAAGGATCAAGTCACAAAATTGAGCAATGACTTAGAGAAGTGCTATAAAGGAAAGGCCTCTCTTCATAAACTTTTGAGTAATCAAAGGAAGCCATATGACAAGAAAGGATTGGCTTCATTTCCCAGAAAAAAAAGAAAAAGAGCAACCCAAAGCAAAATGAAAAACAACTCAACAACATCAAGTACTTTATATGTAACAAGAAGGGACACTTCACCTTAGTGTGTAGCAAGAAGTTGGATGACAAGAACATGTCATCAAAGATGAGGCAAGCCGGTAATAAGTAAGACAAAAAGACAAAGATTGGAACAAAATATCAAACTTGCTATAATTATCGGGAGAAGGGACATTTTAGTAAGAATTGTTCCATAGATATCACTCCTAAGTCCTCCCTTTATAATGAATATTATTTACTTAAAAAGGATAAAAATGGAAATGTGTTTGTTAGATATGTTAGTTCACAAAAATCTAATGTTAGGGCCATTTGGGTGTCCAAATCCATTGTGACTAATATTGGGTACTAAAAAATGCTTAAATACTTCACAGGTACTTGGAGATGCATTGGAGGTTTGGCTCTTTCACGAAGAGGTGGATTCCACCATGTGAAAAAGTGGAGCCAAGCTTGAGGGCAATCTTGTTACATCATGAACTAATGCTATTATAGTAACAAATGCTTACATTGAAGTGTTGACCCCCTTTGCATTTTGTAGGTTGCATTCATGAAAAACTATTTAAAATGGGTGTTCTTTCTCTTCTAAAATTTTATTATTGTAATCATGAGCAAGATGAAAGTGGCATATTTAGGGGGAGTGCTAATTCATATCCATGTGTATCACATCCCTACATGTGTCCAAATTAATTAAGTGCTAGAAATATTTCGCAAAATTGAGCCTTTTAACAAAAAGTTAAATTTTGAAATTATTGGTATATCTTTGAAAAGCTAGTTACAAAATGTATACAAATGCATTTCAAATGTTGTGGCTTTAGAAAAACTAATTTCATGTAAAAATATGTTTCTAACCCAAAACTAGCAATCTAGTATCTTCTTTTGGCGTCAAACTCAAAAATTGCTCAAAATCAATTTTAAAATGAATTTGAAAAAGTGTTCAATACCAAAAGCCTAAAGTTAGCTATTTCAAACAAGTTTTTTATTCAAAAGGTTTACAAAAGGCCAGCCAATCAAAACATATTTGGTTTTGAAATTCATCCAAAATCTTAGTTTATCCTAAGTGGTCACAAGTTAGCACTTAAGTGAATTTTGCCGTTGGAGCCAAAAATATTTACATATATTGGCTCACAAGGATATTTATAACTCATACGTGCTTTTTAATTCTTAAAATACCCTCATATGCTCATTTTCACAAATTTGAAGTAAAATCTTGAAAATGAGTTTGTATTGCCAAACAAAAGCATAATTTGTTAAAACCTATTTTCAAAAGGAGATTATTTTTGGAATATAGTTTCAAATGCTCCAAAAGTGGTTTATCCTTCTTTGTGAAAACTTGGAGCAAATTACAACATGGTATCTCACTTCTCCCCAAATTTCAATCCTTGGCGTACATTCTGTTGCACTATGGTCAGACCAGCCCCTCTCAGCAATCTGATCGGTCCAGCTCAACAGTCTGACTGGACTAGCTGAGCGGACAGACCGGAATTGTTCAAGCGATACGACCACCATGTTGCTGCCATTCTATCCGGACCTAGGAGTTTTGGCTGAATTTGTCCAATTTGTTGAATTCCAAATATTTTAGCCATTCTATTTGCTTCCTAAAGTCAAGTTGATACATGTTTTTATTGATAGCTATCCTCAAGTACTTTTTTTGATTCCATCTACCATTTTGATCTCATTGTGATAATTCTATCATACAAATGGTACTTTCTAAAGTGATAGCAATTTTATCATCTTGACCTCGGCATGAGATTCATCCATTTTCTTTAAGTGGTAACTAATTTCTTTCCTTGCCGTGCAAAATTTTCTTTGACCAAGCTCTCTCCTACAAGTTGTATTTCCTAATTTTGATCATTCCCAAGTGGTTACTTAATCTCAAGTGGTAATTCTTGAAGATCTTTCAAGTAGTATCAAGTGGCCCACAAGTGATCTACATGTGGTACCTTTATTATCCAAGTGGTATCTTCAATTGGTATTCACAAGTAGATTTCAATTGGTGTTCACAAGAGAAGATCAAGTGCCCAAATCAAATTTGTGTTTACATGTGGTATCAATTGTCATCATAAACTGTGTCACCTTCAAGTGGTCTATGCTACTTCATTGAAAAGACAAAAAGGACCGCAAAAAAGTTAAAAGAACATATTCTAAAGAAAAGAAAAGGTCTTTGGTGTCAAAGTTTTGGTGCTTGATGACAAAGGGGGAGAGATACAATTGGTCATTAACAAAGGGGGAGAGAAAGCTACAATTGCAAAATGTTTGTGTCTTTTGAGACATATGGGGGAGAAATGCAATTAGAGCTTTCATAAGTTTTAAGAGTGATGACAAAGGGAAAGATGACAAGGACAACCTTTGTATGTCAAAGGTGAAGAGAGAGAACCTTTGTGTAAGGGGGAGTTTTTCTTTATGAAAAACTTATTAAATATTTGGGCATACTTAAAAGGGGTAAAAATATTAATATTGGTAAAACTATTTTACCTATTTGCCCAAAATGATTACTGATCTTGTGAATTCATGTTTTACATTGTCATGTGATTAAATTATCATTTATTCAAATTTTTGTATTCCTTGGATCCAAAATATAGGTTGAACTCCATCTCAAGTCAAACTTGGATGTTGCATATGGTTCCATCTCATATATATGTATGTATATGTTCAGGAGGAGTTCACTCTATATTTTATGGTTTTATTCATATTAATCCTTCTCTTCTATCCATATATTGAGGATCTCTACTTTGAAACATATACTTGAGTGTATAAAGCTTGTGTAGCTCACATATACCCATATTGCAATTAACTTCAATTATTTGCAAATGTGTTATATTGGTTTGTCACCAATCAACAAAAAAGGGGAGATTGAAGAATCAAGCCCTCCATTATGTATCAATGGCATATTTTGGTGATTAGTAACAAACGGATTTGTGTGTTGCTACAATGACCAAAAAGGGGGATATTGAAGAATCTAGTCCCACCATTATGTTTTAATAGTGAGTTTTGGCAATTAATGACAACCATGTGTGGAACTAATATTTTCCTTGAGTTCATGAAATAGGTTAGGTTCCATGGTGATGGGAGACTTGGGATAGCTTCATGTGTTGAAATTCATTAAGGGTCTGTTTGTTTCAGCTGTAGATTCTGAGAAGTAGCTGGTGAGTATCCAGCTAGTCAGAATCTGGAGAAGCTGGATAACCCCAGCTTCTTGCTACTGGTTCATTTTCTGGATTCTGTAGCTTCTGGCTACTTAGAATCTGGATGAAAATCTGCACTGTTTGGGGGGAGCTGCAGATTCTGGGAGTAGCTGCAGCTACCAGAAGCTGAAACAAACAGACCCTAAGTCAAAGTTCGAGATGAAGGATGACATCATGTGTTGATGATCATTAAGTTAAGATTTCGAAGAGGAGACGATCATGAGTTGATCAAGATCCCAAATATAATATGATCATGAGTTGATCATCAAGTTAAGAGAAGACCCACATGTGTTGATGGGGGGCAAGTGAAGTATGCATCATAAGTTGATGCACATTAGGACAAGGACCCGAACTTTAAATAAAGATATGTGTCATCAAGCTTCAAAATGATCCTCAAGGCAAACGTATAACTAACATAGCTTAAGGATGTGTTCATAGTCTTTTGCCGATCTTGGGTGTTTGGAGAAAGACCAGATTACTAGTATAGGTTATCTTACTATTGAAAGGGGTCATGTCTAATAGCTTGAGCCTCATCATGTATTAATAGCTCAATCTCACTTGCTCTACCTCTCTTGCAGCATAATGGTAGTATTTGTGAATTTGTTTTCCAAATAATTATAGCCCCTGCATAATCCTCGTGATATGTCACTTAAGATTTGCGAATATGTTTTGCAAATGGTTGAAGTCCATGTTTTCTACTCCTTGTGGTATGATACTTAGATTTACAAATGTGTTTTATAAATAGTTGAAGCTCATGCACAATGCTTATAGCCCAATGTGATCGGTCTGACCGGGTTATGGCAAGCGGTTAGACCGACGCGGTATGATCGGCAAGAATGGATCTTTGAACTAGTTGCTCTCTAGTGATCCATTTATGACATATGCCATGTAAAAAATGCTCTATTGAATGTTGAGTCATATATTGAGCTTTATTTAGTGCTATGCTAGTTCACTAATGCCTAACTTGATAAAATGATATCTTTTGTGCTAAATCATGAATTCTTACAATCGGTATCTTAGCAATTCATCTTCATGAGACTGCTTGCCATGCCTTGGCATGAACTCAGGGGAGTTTTGTACGACCAAGACCATTTTTTTAAGTGCAATGCTTGAGATGGTCGACAATGTCTTGAGATCTATGAAAATAAAAATAATTCAAATTGATTGAACCTTAGTAAGCAGTTATAGATGGCTCCTACTCTAGAACTTACTTTACTGAGATAGACCATATAAATATCATCAATGGTTGAAGCATCGGAGGCAGTTGTGAATGACTCCTAGTCTAGAACTTGCTTTGCTAAGATAAAGCCTAAATAATCTTTAAAATATCAAGTTTTGGCTTCATCTAGCAATTAAGCATAATCGGTTAAAATTGAATTCCTAGCACTTTAAATGATTCAATTTGACATTCTTGGTTTCATTTAATCCTTTTGACATGGCTTAGATCATAATTGGATACCTTTAGACGAACATATTATTTTTGAAGTCTTGCTTATTTTGAAATCAAATTGAATGTTCTAAAAAGTGCTATCTTGCCTAGATTAGTTATATATGCCTTATGATGATCTAAATAGCTTTGTATGCATTCTATAGTTTCAAGTGGTATCTTTTTACTTTGAACCTCACAATGGATAATTTTTAAAGCTCTTTTAGGTCATGCATTTTTATTCATGCATGCATGCTCTTCATTTGCTCCTTTCATGTCTTCAGTTTGTAATATTCAAGGAGAGATTGCATTGCCCTCTGGACCCTTGATGATTATTTTGCCAAAAGGGGGAGAATATTTAAGGCAAATTTTGGTATTAGTCTAATTAGGGTGAAATTGATGAGAATGATCTCAAAAAGGGGAGAAACTTAAAAAGGTGGAGGATGGTTTTTGTGAGGTTCCAATAGAGCAATATGAGCTTTTATGTAAGAAAAATGTATTTGTTCTCTTTTGCTCTTTTGGTACTTTGTCTTGCTATGACAATGTTCAAGATGAATGATTGTTCTTTTATTTGGATCATGAACAATATTTTGTTATTTGAGGAATGTTAGGTGTGGATTGGAGTTTTTGTTAAAAACTTGCACTTCCTTGGCCTTAGCACCATTTCACGTCTTGCCATTGTTGTCATGTTCCTTCTTTCCCTTGAAAATGAACCACTAGTGACTTTTGCAACTTGTTTTCTTTATTTGTCCAAAATTCAAACTTAAATTCTTACCTTTAGGGTGTTTGTCAAATTACTCATCAAGGGGAAGATTATAAGACCATGTGGTGGCAGTCCCATGAGTGTAATGAGAACTTGATCTTGTTTGTGCCTTGCTATCTTTGTTTGAGTTTGAGAAATTGCATTTTGACATGTTGCTTTCTAGAGCTAGTGGTCTGACAAGCCGATGATTTGACCAATCATTGCATGGCAGTCTGACCAGCGTGCGGTAGTATCGGCCCTTTGTTGGCGGTAGCTATTTTCCAGAGAAGATCTTTTGGAGGTTTTTGGTATGAGACTTGGTGCAGTAGTACTGGCATTAGAAATGCAGTATGACCAGAGGGGAGCAGTCTGACTGGTCATTGCATGGCAATCTAATCGGAGTGGATTGGGTTGTCTGACCAACTTGGTGGTCGCGGTCAGACCAGTCCTCTGTCTTTAAGCTAAGTTAGTTTACTTTGGGTTGTAAGTCATGACAGTGTCCATACAGTTGTTAGTCATGGGGTTTCCATGCAAGTGTGAGTTATAGTGTGTTCATGCATATATTTTGCTGATGATAGTTAAATGCATGTTATTTGTGCTCAGATCGATTGCTTGTTCTTCGATGTGCAGGTGCTTTGATGATTATTGCGGCTAGTGGCGAGATTGAGGCTACAAAAGGGGCCCTAAGGCCATAGCATGTCATATAAGTCTAGATGGAGCAACATCTTAAGTTGAGAAGCATGAGAGAAACACAGGGATCATAAGGAGGCAGTTCATGCATGTGGTGTACCAATTGGATTTATGCGTTTTAAGTGGTGACGTTCCTCGAAGCAGGCATATGATCTTGGCGGCAAGCAACTAGGCATCACGGATTGTAGTGTAATATGATGTGCTATAGGACTCGGACATTTCAAATGGTAATAGCCTTAGCTCAGGCATATGATCTTGGCGACGAGGCATTGGGCATCTGTCAGGCACCCAGATTTTACAATCCGGATTCCTCTGTGATTCCACCGCACTATTCCCTGGATCAGTAAATAGTGCTCACAGATTACAGTTCTGAATATCAAAACACATATCATACGGAAGCGTAAATATAATAGAAGACTTACTTATGGGCCGATTAGGCCGAAATCATTAAATTGCAGCAGTGGGAGAACGAAGCACGCAAGTGGGACCTTCAGGACATGCCCACAGGCAGCCAACTGGAGGTTCGCGACCTAGCCCTTGTTGACATCATCTTCTTCTCCATCATAACCAAAAGTATTGCTGAAGCGTAGTGTTCTGATTCCTGTTTCTGGATTTGTTATGAGAGTGAGGGTGAGCACACTAACCACCGTGCTCCGCGAGCCAATACACAGGATGCAAATAAATAGTATGTATGGCTTATTTGCCAAAAATTGCTTTTAGTAGCATTATTATTAAATCATAGTGTTATTAATTCTACCTAAACTCCACACGGCAATTGCCATAATGGACTTAATCCACCAAAGACACACTTTCCTTACTGATTGCTGTCTAAAACTCCAAACAGCGAGTGTCATCATTTATTTAATCCACCGAATATACTCTTTCCAAATTGATTGCTGTCTAAGACTCCAAACAATGAGTGACATCATTTAATTATTCCACCGATCATACACTTTCTATATTGATTGTTGTCTAAAACTCCAAATAGCAAGTGACATTATTTAATTAATCCACCGATCATATACTTTCTATATTGATTGCTGTCTAAAACTCCAAGCAGCGAATATCATCGATTATAAATTCCACCAATATCTTTTGTATTCCAAATTCCTAACAATCCAATCCTTTTTGTTATTGATCCACAACCATAGTTTGCTCTCCCAATAATCAACCTTATTTTCCCATTATCTATCCCTAACTAACTCATTAGTATACCTCCACCAAAAATATCATTGATCAAGTCTACGATTCACCAGTATTCATCCACCAAGAATATCATTAATCAGGTTTGCGATTCACTAGTATTCATCCACCAAGAATTGTTATCATATGTAACACCCCAGCCAATCAATGACCTGGAATGCTACCAAACTAATAACATAATAAGGAAACTAATATTCATCTTACAAAATTTCGACAGAACTTCCTTGGTTTATTGAGTAAATCAAAGGTTTCAACAAGCATAATCAACTGATATGAATACCAATAAGCAATAAGTTCATTTATAAGCAAAACTGGGTTATGATCACCATCGCACTCATAACCATACTACTTAGATAAAGAACGGAATCAAAGCAAATAAGTTCTATTCTTTATTACACATTGAACCTGATTGACAATAATCAAATACCACTTAAATTATTCAGCAGTTAATGTTTAATGTTCTTTCTTCCTTCCATGGTGAATAGACCGTGCATGTGCATCAAAACTAATCCCTCTTTATTCCCATGCATGCCGATCTCATGTAGGTACCTAAAAACAAACAACAACCACAACAACAAACAACAACAAGAGTGAGTTCAAAGACTCAGCAAATATAAATAATGGCAGCAAGGATAAAAGTGAACATCACTTCACAAATTCATCCATCAATCATATGAATAAACATGCTATGCAATATGATCAAAAAATCTCTTTATCTCTTCTCTTGCGCATTTTACCGGTAATGCGGAGTGTGCATCCGTCAATGCACACCCATGCCTGTACCCTCTGGTACAGGGACCAATTGCCCATACTCCTCAAGTATGGGGACCTTTAGCCCGTCACGTCATCAACATGACGGGGACCTCGACGCTTGGTCATCTCGTGACCAAGACTTCAATAAATCAGCATGATGCACAAATGTGAATGTCTTAACAAATAAACGTGCATTCACAACATCTATGCATCAGAAATTCTCATGAACTCTTTCACTTGCAATCGAGCATAAACAATATCAACATATCACTAACATCATCAAGTCCACATATTCTCATAACATGGATCAAACATCTACACACCAACAAACAACAACAATCCACGCTACAAAATTTAAACCATCACTATACTTGCCTTAACCCCGAGAAAACGGAGAATGATCAGAAGGCGCGGCCCCTGGAATCCGTCCTCCTCCTGAATAATAATTATAATGATTGCTAAGACAACAGTGGCAAGTCTTTAGATTAAATAAAAACTCCCCCAAACTAACACAACATGCTAGTTTGATTCAAAGCCCCAAATCCTTTCGGCCATCCTGTCCCCCACTACGGACAGTCAACTTCAAAAATTCATATCTATTGGTACAGAAGTCCGAATAGGACGTTCTCAGACTTTTTGGAAAGATAATTAAATTATCTAACTAAACCTAGTTGTTGAGCCTTCCTGATTCGGTCATAATCTACCCGCACCATCCTGTTTTCTTAAAACATCCAATTCTCGTCAGGCTCTCTGGACAGAGCACTAAAAACACCATAACTTCCTGTACGAGTGTCCGAATCACGAGTTCTTGGACTTTATGGAAAGCTAAAACAATTACCTACAATATTCGTTATATTGAGATCCTCTGATTTCGTCTTTAACTAATAGATTAACTCAGTTTTCTACAGACTGTCAGGATGTTGACAGATTAACCAGACAGCGGCACTAAACAATTCATAACTTTCTAACCGTTAATCGGATTTTGGCTTTCTTGGCGGCCACTGAAAGCCAAGAACATTATCTACATAACTCTAGGAGACCAAAACTCCTAATTCGGCCTCTAAACACACGAAACTGACCGCGCAATAATCTGGACAGAACGCGATCTATTAAACCGACGCAAATCAATCTACCAAACGACATCAACCGCAACTACTACGCATCAAACAACGAAGAACACGCGACGTTACCCTTGTAGAATCACAGCAAGATGATGAACTCTCCCCACGAAGTTGATCTCCTCTCCTTTCTTCACTTGATCGGCAGCAGGGAGCACCGACGGCGAGGAAGGGAGGCACCAATGGAGGGGGGCACCACCATGGAGGAGAGGTGTGCTACAGTAGCCGTGCTACAGTGCGGCGGCACTGTAGCTACAGTGCATCTAGGGTTTTCCCCCTTCCTTTTATTGGTGGCCAACCCCTCATGGGCCTCCTGGGCCAAGGCCCAAGGCCCAAGTTGCCGAAAAACTGCAGAAACCCCCTTTTTTTTGTCTAATTTCTCTTTTGAACGCTTTCTTTCGTAGAATAAATTGGAGTATTACATTAAAACACCTCTTTCTCCTGTTCAATCGCTTTGCTAAAAGAAATATTCTCCCGATTTTAATTATTCTCTCCCGATTTAATTATTCTCTCCCGATTTAATTTTTGGGGTATTACATTCTACCCTCCTTAAACAGAATTCGACCCCGAATTCTATTCAACCTCAACACCAAAAAAAAACCACTGCTAAAAGATTTACTAACATTACTATGTACCTGCCATGAAAAACTTTGGATAAAGCTCGCGCATGCGAGATTCCAATTCCCAAGTCGCCTCCCTCTCGAGCTAATGGGACAAAGGCACCTTGACACAAACCAACGACTTGTGCCTCAGCACTCGCTCTGACCTCTCTAACAACGCACAGGATGCTACTCAAAGGTCAGCAGCTCCCACGAAACTTCAAACTTCGGACCTCTCTGGTACTCACTCAGCACTGGGACAAACAAGACGATGTGTACTTCGCGCATGGACTCACTACGGTCCTAACGTTTTGCCAACTAGCGAAAACAACTCAATGTACCTTGGGGCAACCCCCCTAGTGGTACCGAACCACGCAACATGTGCATAGAACACTGAACTTTTGTTCCACCTATTAAGCGGACTTTTTCACCCAAAGAAAGATCGCCTCCTTTAACGAGGGACGCACAACAGAACTCGCTTTAAACACACTCTTACCCGACATAGCCCAACTAAAAATGAAGGACTATCATCGCAACCAAGTGTTACCAACTCGGTACTAAAAAGAGTCAAGTTCAGAATCGAAGATTTATCACGAAAATCTTTCCACCTTCCAATTAGAAAATTTGCAAATAAGCACCACATCCGCCAAAGGAGAAATCACTCGAATAACCAAATCCAACATTTCTTTTATTCTTTCTGAACTGATAAGAACCACACATACCAATATAAAGCCAAGCTAAACTTTGCGAAAGACAAAGGTCAACAGCATAGAACTTAAACAAAAATCAGGAAAACAATTCACTTGTTGAGGAAGCATCAATTTAACAGTTTCTTTTCTAGGACCAAAATTTCCCTCAAGCTATGGAATCCCAATCATCGCACAACACACTAACTTGTTACTCTTAACTTGGCGATCTCAACGCCAAGCCCAAATCGAAACGCCTTGTCTACACCTTTGAAGAGGGACTCTGATGATTTCACAAAACATTCTCTAACTGATTCCCTTTACTGATAGAATTCATTTGACAGATGGCACTCAGAAAGTATCCCCAAATTAGATCTCTCACACGATCATATCACCTCAACCTTTTTTTTTTTTTGAGGACAAACATTTCAGATTCCACATCACACAGTCTCATGTACTACATCAGAAGGGTGTTATCAACGATCATCCCACTGTTCGCAATCCACCCTTATTCTACTTCCTCTACACATAATCTTTGGGCGACTCAAAGTTCTAGCATAACAATGCAAAGTCCACATTTAACCTCCAAGACTCTTGCAAACTAACTTCTCATATAAAGGATAGAGAAATCCTCAGATTAAATCCCTATAAATCCATAATTCCCACATACTCACTTATTAACATCATCATGAAAATATTTTCTTGACCCGTTTACCTTTACAAATATTATAACTCTCAGAAGGTTACTCATTTAAAACCAAATCACTCTTGACATTACTCAACATTTTCTATTATTCCATTGACGATTCGATTACCTTGTAATCCCACTCTCATTAAACCACATCATCAAGAATAACCCTTCACAATCTCGCAATACTACCAAATTGCTATACTCTATAAAATTGATCAGGATTTTCATACTCTCGGTAATTCTAATGTTCCACCCGAAGTGAACAAAAGATTTTGGATCACAATCACTATAGGTTCTACTAGCTGTAACAATGCAATCAGTTTAACCCCATAAGACAATCTTCCATTGAGATAGACTTCTCTCAAAGAACTATATTACGAAATTATTTCATCCTCCAATGCTCATCGAATAACTTACAACCCAACGTTTCACAACTACAATTATTCAACACCTCAAAAGACTCAGGTGAACGAATAGGTTGAATCTTCCTCAAAAGAAAGAGCGAATGGAATCAAAAAAATTTTTTCCAACTAGGAAAACATGTGCCACCGCAGTGAACACAAGACCAAGGAAAATAGTCACTTAGGCAAAGTACTCGGAAAACATAAGGGAAAGTCAACAGTCGAGGGCTCAAGCCCTACTGAAAGCGAATACCAAACCACAAATGAGAAGAAGGTAATGCCCTTTGAAAATTGATAAACTCTTATGGGACAACTGCATAAGGTTTAAGCACTCTCAAATAAACTTCAAGATGCGAAACGAGACTTAAAGCTCAATTACTTATACTTGACTCATTCCTTTAACAAGGAAGGTTATTTTCTGTGATTACTACATCACTTTGCCAGCTTAAACAAGATAAGCTCTTAAGACCAAATCGTAGGAACAACTTAAGAACTAATAAAATCTTTCAGCATGTCACTTTGCTCAAAGCAACTCAATCACCACATAACTCAAGCGATCCAATTGATCACCATCGCAAAACTCGAAACACTTCTACAAAATCCAAGTTACGAAAGACGATCAAATTTCTTTATTTCTAAAAGAATCATCACCACACACAAGTCACAATCTCTTGCAGATAATCTTACTAACATCAAGAATAATATACTCTGAACATGAATATTTATCATCAACTATTCCATTAGAAAGCCCCCAAAGTTTCACCAATTTGTTCCATACTGCCTTTTCATCCCATCTTCAAAATGAGAGTACACCAAAATCATACAACATCACTACATCAACTTCTTAAGTTTAGAAGGGGTCTACTACCCAATTGAAAAGCTCCTACCAAAACCCTTTCATCAAGGACACAATTTCATCCAATTATTTCACAATCATGTGGGCATAAGCCACCTATTATATCATATCTGTTCAACTTTTAGCGATGCTCATTATCAAACTTCAACACACAACAGTTATACGACAACCCTTGTTGTTATCAACTGGCTTCGTTATGAAATCTAGTTGCTACCTACTTTCCTTCCCAAATCACATGGATATTAACAAGCACATATTCAACTGTTCCTCCTCACATTGGATTTCGGCAACAAAATACACTAAAACTTCAAAAAAATCAAAATCTTCTATCGATCAAGAGTCTCAACAACACTACAACCAAATTCATCGCGTCATCCTACATAGAAGAACTACATAGAACTCCTCCCATAATTTCTAGATCCACCGATATTCAATCCATTCAACCGATTGTGCACAATTCTAATAACTAATCATACTAGGGAATATGTAAATCTGGTATTCCCTCTAATTTTTCCTTTCCACACAATTAAATTAATCCATGGGAACCAAAGAACCCAACAAATTTAACAACCTAAACAGTTTTAATGACCAGACTAGTTCATCAAGGTTCCATACTTCTTGATATCTCTCAATCACTACTCATATATACCGTTCATCAAGAACTAGAAAAAGACAACATCATCCTAATCAATTTCACTTCCAAGGTTACTAATTAATATTAATTATGCACCATACCAATGACTCAACTTGATACCCATACCATATCAAGTTATTTGATTACAATCTCTGATTTAACCATAACAAGGCATCAGAAAAGGATTTTAGCAATTTCCAACAGAAAATAGATGCATTAAACTTCATCACTCGGAATAATCCAAAAGAAATACATAGAGCCAAAGTTTTCTCATGTTAACAAACTTGCAACAGAAACTCTCATTACCAAAACTTTCAAACGAATACATGAGTCATTCTTTTTCCAATGAGAAAGAAGAAACAACTATGGAATTATCAGTAATGCCAATTGAGGACGATCACAAGTAGTAAAGACAGCTCAACAGTCGAAAAATAATACTTGTTTCAGAGAACCATTAGAGACCATTGAAACACAACCATTACCATGAACCACGAACCCAAGAGAAAATCATCATCCACCACAAAACAAGAATTTGCCAAGATTTGAGGTCAAGAAGGAAAACAACTTTCTAAAACAACTCACGCTCAACTCCTGCAACTATGGTATTTGGGGTAACTACTCTATTCGTCTACCACGAACGGTGGTAAAACCTGACAAAGTCCAAGGCCACAACCACGGCCTTCACTTCTTAACAACCATTACCGACACGCATAAACAATATAATCAAATATAATTATACATGATCATCTCATGGTAATCATAGAATAGATTCATAGATATAGAATATCATAGCATATCATTTCATAGCTTAACGACAAGAAAGATAGGACAGAGGCAATTCAACAATTGCTCAACAAATGCAACATAACAACAGATAATGCGGAAGCAATGTAATTCCCAACCCCACCTACTGTGCACAGTGTGTCAATTTAATATTTTTCTATTAACCACGGACCTAAAGCCCGCTCTGATACCAACTGTAACACCCCAGCCAATCAATGACCTGGAATGCTACCAAACTAATAACATAATAAGGAAACTAATATTCATCTTACAAAATTTCGACAGAACTTCCTTGGTTTATTGAGTAAATCAAAGGTTTCAACAAGCATAATCAACTGATATGAATACCAATAAGCAATAAGTTCATTTATAAGCAAAACTGGGTTATGATCACCATCGCACTCATAACCATACTACTTAGATAAAGAACGGAATCAAAGCAAATAAGTTCTATTCTTTATTACACATTGAACCTGATTGACAATAATCAAATACCACTTAAATTATTCAGCAGTTAATGTTTAATGTTCTTTCTTCCTTCCATGGTGAATAGACCGTGCATGTGCATCAAAACTAATCCCTCTTTATTCCCATGCATGCCGATCTCATGTAGGTACCTAAAAACAAACAACAACCACAACAACAAACAACAACAAGAGTGAGTTCAAAGACTCAGCAAATATAAATAATGGCAGCAAGGATAAAAGTGAACATCACTTCACAAATTCATCCATCAATCATATGAATAAACATGCTATGCAATATGATCAAAAAATCTCTTTATCTCTTCTCTTGCGCATTTTACCGGTAATGCGGAGTGTGCATCCGTCAATGCACACCCATGCCTGTACCCTCTGGTACAGGGACCAATTGCCCATACTCCTCAAGTATGGGGACCTTTAGCCCGTCACGTCATCAACATGACGGGGACCTCGACGCTTGGTCATCTCGTGACCAAGACTTCAATAAATCAGCATGATGCACAAATGTGAATGTCTTAACAAATAAACGTGCATTCACAACATCTATGCATCAGAAATTCTCATGAACTCTTTCACTTGCAATCGAGCATAAACAATATCAACATATCACTAACATCATCAAGTCCACATATTCTCATAACATGGATCAAACATCTACACACCAACAAACAACAACAATCCACGCTACAAAATTTAAACCATCACTATACTTGCCTTAACCCCGAGAAAACGGAGAATGATCAGAAGGCGCGGCCCCTGGAATCCGTCCTCCTCCTGAATAATAATTATAATGATTGCTAAGACAACAGTGGCAAGTCTTTAGATTAAATAAAAACTCCCCCAAACTAACACAACATGCTAGTTTGATTCAAAGCCCCAAATCCTTTCGGCCATCCTGTCCCCCACTACGGACAGTCAACTTCAAAAATTCATATCTATTGGTACAGAAGTCCGAATAGGACGTTCTCAGACTTTTTGGAAAGATAATTAAATTATCTAACTAAACCTAGTTGTTGAGCCTTCCTGATTCGGTCATAATCTACCCGCACCATCCTGTTTTCTTAAAACATCCAATTCTCGTCAGGCTCTCTGGACAGAGCACTAAAAACACCATAACTTCCTGTACGAGTGTCCGAATCACGAGTTCTTGGACTTTATGGAAAGCTAAAACAATTACCTACAATATTCGTTATATTGAGATCCTCTGATTTCGTCTTTAACTAATAGATTAACTCAGTTTTCTACAGACTGTCAGGATGTTGACAGATTAACCAGACAGCGGCACTAAACAATTCATAACTTTCTAACCGTTAATCGGATTTTGGCTTTCTTGGCGGCCACTGAAAGCCAAGAACATTATCTACATAACTCTAGGAGACCAAAACTCCTAATTCGGCCTCTAAACACACGAAACTGACCGCGCAATAATCTGGACAGAACGCGATCTATTAAACCGACGCAAATCAATCTACCAAACGACATCAACCGCAACTACTACGCATCAAACAACGAAGAACACGCGACGTTACCCTTGTAGAATCACAGCAAGATGATGAACTCTCCCCACGAAGTTGATCTCCTCTCCTTTCTTCACTTGATCGGCAGCAGGGAGCACCGACGGCGAGGAAGGGAGGCACCAATGGAGGGGGGCACCACCATGGAGGAGAGGTGTGCTACAGTAGCCGTGCTACAGTGCGGCGGCACTGTAGCTACAGTGCATCTAGGGTTTTCCCCCTTCCTTTTATTGGTGGCCAACCCCTCATGGGCCTCCTGGGCCAAGGCCCAAGGCCCAAGTTGCCGAAAAACTGCAGAAACCCCCTTTTTTTTGTCTAATTTCTCTTTTGAACGCTTTCTTTCGTAGAATAAATTGGAGTATTACATTAAAACACCTCTTTCTCCTGTTCAATCGCTTTGCTAAAAGAAATATTCTCCCGATTTTAATTATTCTCTCCCGATTTAATTATTCTCTCCCGATTTAATTTTTGGGGTATTACATCATACCTCCAAATTCCCAAAAATTCAATTCATCCATCCAGTAATTGATCAAATCCTATTAATCCCATTATCACCAGTATCTCCCAGAAATTGATCCAGCAATTACCTTTGCACTCCCTAATTCTCCCAAAAATCATTTAAATCATCTATCTAGCCTATATATTCATTTAAGCTCCACCAATTTATTTCTCCCGGACTCCACACTATCGTTTACTTTTTATGATCGACATGAATCCACCAACATCTTTATGTGTTTACAACAAACATCCATTTCCTTTACTCAGGACTCTATTTATTCTTCCTGACATTTTATTTGTGAGAATTATTTTCATTATTTAAAAATATAATACATAGAAATTTTCTGGGACCTAGCAATTTTGACCAAAAACATAATGTGTAAGAGAATGCAATAATAATAGCGATCCAGATTCCATCCACCGTTACATGGCATCCGCACCATATACTAACATTTCAGCGTTATAACCGCTACATTACCACTGGGACGACACTCAGGACAACGCAAATCAGGGCTTTCCACTGCCCTTCCAATTTTCCATTCCCACCCACAAATTTTTTGAAATAGAAATATATCTGGTTAAGTTCCCATGTCCGCCCTTGACCGTGGGCACGGCTATTCGAATAGTTTTGACTCTGCAGAGTTTGCACACTTTACCCACAAGAGACAGTTCACTCGTTGCCCCCACATGATTCCTTAGTCATGCGGTTGAGCAAACCATCACAGTAACCATTCAAAGTACCTCGCCCTTTCCATCATCTCACCCTATGGGTTGCTCCCATTTGCGGTGGGACCCATACGTTGTGCGGGATGTTCCCCTCCTATATGCCTAGCAGCTGGCTACCCACACTGCTAGCGCGTCGCAGGAGAACTTCACCCTCAAGCCTGCCACCCAGGCCGCCACTTGCGGTTGTCCCATTCAAGCCTGCCACCTAGGCCGCCACTTGCATTACTGCCATGATGATGATTTCCAGGGTCTGCTAAATTTACTAAGCCAAGTTGTACTTTACAGACTTGTGGTTGTACTTGTTTTACACAGGAGGTCATGACAAGATTCGGTCCTTAGGGTTATCTGGGCGGATTTACCACTAACCACTTTGTGCTTCCACTGCACCACATACACACACACACGCTCGAACCATCCGCCCAGATGTTCAAGCAAGTTGGGGTTTTTGCGAACATAAAATAATCATACCAACATATACCAGTCATTACCACCATGACTTTCCAAATCAGTTTCTCATGATTAAAATGACAATGATGATTGGGGCATTTCAGCGCCCCCGAGTATCTATGCAGTACTAAGCACGGCGTATAATTAGGGACTTGTTTTCACAAGGTTACTATTATAATTTTGCTAGGGCAACAAGGTTCACACATTCAATTATTCAAAAGGAGGTATAATAATATTCAAGGTAAACAATGGGCATATAACTAGAATCTTAAATTAAACATGTATTTGCATATAAAATAACATCATGCAATTTGATAATTTAAACCAAAGTAATTTGCAGAAAACGTAGGTTCAACATGATCAAAGTATTGACTCGCCTGACGCGGTTTACCGCGGTCTTGAGCTCACACAATGCTTTCTCTTGAACTTCTGGTCTCTATCTTCACTTCGAGCTTAATCTCGCTGGATCCATAGAATCTTCACGACTCCCAATTTCTAATTACGCGGCAAACAACTGAATCCAAATGAAAGCAATTAACTCAAGAGATCCAAATAAGTCCGAATAAGCTTAGTTTAGATTTATCATAAGTTAATGGGTGATTCGGGTGATTTGAGGCAAGGTCTGCGGTAGGGTATGACGACTTGATCTTTCAATTAATAGTCTCCTTTATTATTTTTGGTATTTATCAAGGAAGTTCCATGAGTCAGATTACACCTATGAATTGGTATACACTAGCTGGGCTTCATTTTGTCAAGCGTTGATATTCAAGGCATATACTATATACGCGACGTACACAATTTTTAGCTTTCCATATTAATCTTAGAGTCCGGGTTTATAGCATTTTGTGGTGTGATAGTTTACATATCCTCAATTACCACTAGGCTTAGTTTCATTCGAATTAGGATCTATTTGTATGGGTCCTAGCTTGTTATACCATGCTTAGCATTATTATTTATTGAGTTTAACATCATGACTTAATTTAATGGCACCATTAGTATTTTGTCTACACTTTAGTTATTATTTAATTACCTAGGCAAAGTTCATCATACCGGGTCATAATTTTAATATTGCTATTTTAATTAAACTTACCATTGGGATTTAATGGTGGCATGTTAACTATTGGGCATATATCTTAATTTTGATTAAGGGCAATCTTTAGGTAAACATATTATTCAATCCATTTCCTTAATCTTAATCTTGAGAGTATTTTTAGTTGCAATCTTTATTAAACTTGGACATGTAACCAATTCCATCTTTTATTAATGCCTTTAATTAAAATCTAGATTTTATTTAAATATTTCAACTGCATTAGTTTCTTACATATGTCATTTAATACAATATTAAATCTTAAATAATCTTATTTTATGTCTCTATCAAAATTATTAGCTCCCCTAAATTATTTCCTAATTGTTCCTAACTTTTTCCTTAGTTGAAATGGTCACTAAAAACAGAATAAAAAGACAGGAAGAAATGTGCCGAGAGGGGGATCGAACTCGGGTCTCCATGTTCACCGCTGGCTCGGCTAGCCAGTTGGCCATCGGTGTTTCACGGCTAAATGAGGGAGTAAAAAACATTACTAAGCGAGCGGTTGGCTGGGGAACTAAAATAGAGCAGTCCGTCGGCCGAATCAGGGGAGCGACCAGAGCAAGGGTGAACGGCGGCGTGGTGGGGAGGAAGGCAAAATTGGTCGGTGCATGAGTAGAAGGGGGTCGGGAGGAACTCACTCATGGCGGCGGTTTGGCTGGGGAGGTACCGAGGTGAGCCGGCGGCGTGGACGGTGAGGCGGCGAGGAGGAGCTCACGTTGCCGGCGGGCTACAGCGGAGGGAAGGGTGACGCGGTGCTCGGAAGGGCTCGGCGACGACTTGGTGTTGCTCCCGGCGAAGGGAATTGGGCCGAAGTGCGACGGGCAAGAAACGAGGGCGGTGGCGGCGCAGTTGGCCGGCGGCGGGGAAGAAGGCCGTCCCGGTGAGCGTAGAGCAACGTTTCCCAATTAAACCATGGGGAGTAGCTATGGGGGAAAGGCACCATATGATGCGGACGCTTTTGCGCGGGATGCACTGGGTTGGCCAGGGACGCACGGGAGCACGGCGACGGCCGGTGCGCAAGAAGGCATCGGGAAAAAGGGGAGGCGCAGGGAGAAATGGGGGGCTGCTTTGTAGCGCGGGAGAGGGGGCCGGCGTGGCGTGGAGTGACGACGCGCGAGGCTTGGGCACAAGGTGACGGGGGCCGGCAAGGTTCGCGCTGAGGCGGCAGGGCATGGGTGCGGGGCTCGGCGCGCTGAGGCACTCAAGCGGCGCAGGCCGAGCTGCAGCCTTTCACACGTGCGCCGTGTGAGGCGACGGGGCGGACAGAGCCTCAGTGCAGAGGAAGATGTCGTGGAGAGCTTACAGCCGTAGAAGGGAGGAAGAAATGAGAAAAGAAAGGGGAAGCAAGCGCACGGGAAAAGAAAGTGAGGAGGAAGGGAGGAGGGAGGGGGCACGCAGGATTTGAGCCCGCAAGGCAGTGAAAGGAAGGAGGGGCACTAGGTGGTAGGAGAATAGAAACCCGGGCCTGATGACAGAGATAGAGGTAAATCGGCAGGGAAAGTAGATGACAGGGAGAGAGAAGGAATGTGACACCACTTGCACGAGGAGTAAAAGAATTAGGGAGTAAGAAGCTTTAGTAATTTTTAGAAATTTTTGAATTTGGATTACTATTCTCTATTCAAGATTATGGATCCTAATTTTTGTAATTTTAATTCAAGTCTTTGTTCTGTTATCTAGATACAAATTATATTAGTCCTTTTATTTTATTTGATGTTCTCATTTTTATACCTTTATTTCCTTTATTGCTACACTCTTCCTTGCACAATTTGTATATATATATATATATATATATATATATATATATATATATATATATATATATATATATATATATATATACATACACACGTACATACATATAGGCATGTATAAATGTTTGTATTTTAGTCACTCACTTTTATTGCCATTTATGTCATTATTCCCGAAGTGAGATTCTATATTTTAAATCGGATTTTCTCTCCCCATTTTATGACATCATTAATATCATTTTTTAAAAATTCTTAAATGCTCCACCAAAATTCAGAAAATCACCATAAAATCCAAGTTTCAACATAACCTATTGCAAAATAATTTAAGAACTTTATACTCTCAAATTTGAATTTTTCAGGATGTTACAGCATCACATCTTCGTGGAGACTGGGGGTGGCAATGTAGAAAATTGTCCAATATCGAGTGGATTGGTGGTTTGCAAAACCGCAATGTTAGTCTAAGTGGTGTAGGTCACGTCTTTGAGAATGTAACGTATAAATGTGTGAAATATAAAACCCATTTATGTGTGGGTTATTGAGTTTCTCCAATTATAAGTGGAGTGATCCACTAAGAATAGCTGGTTGTTTAAGATTAGGTGTGAGGTAGTAGTCTTCACTATATAAGCTTTGTGTGTTGAGGAGATATAGATATATAGGGGATTGGAAAGATTAGGGTTAGAGTTTTCTTATGTTGGAGCCTTTTATGTGTATGCTCTAGACTTAGAGTTCTGTTATTCTGGGAAAGTAGCTCTAAAACATTCCTCTCTAAGTGAAATCAACATCCAAACTTTGTCTAAGTAAGTTGTGCCATGGATACTTGTAGTTTTGATTTGCTTGAATTTCTTGGTTGGATTTTTCTCTTCTTGATCTTTCCTGGTGCTAAGGGCGTGTAAGAGGTAGAGATGTCTTTTGAAGATTAGATCTCATTTATCTAGGTGCCTTCTAGGGAGAGTTCTTGAGCTTGTTTGATTTTCCTCAAGAGAAAGGTGTTTTGGGGTTTTGCTCTTGTGGGCCATTTTGCTTCAAATCGTGCTATGATCTAACTTGCTATTGACATATAAGAACATATCTAAGGTCATCTAGATTATTACGAACTCATGAGTAACAGTAGATCAAGAATTGTTTTTTGCCTAGTTTTGCTGCAACTCTCCTTATTTTCGACAAAGGTTAGAACTTTAGCATCTATCTTCATAATACATGATTGGAATATATTCCTAACATCCTAAGGAAGGTTTGCATCAAGTTTCACTACATTTGGATAATGATTTGAGAGTTAGTTCTTTTTCTTAGACCGTGTGATGTGCTATCTACACTGTTTTCTCGGCGAGTAGTCAAACCGCAAGGACCCGTGTGGTTCGACCGGCCACTAGCCAGACCGACGCGGTCAGTTCGACCAGCAGTCAGACCGCTTGTTGACCGCCAGTTAGTGGGAGACAAAGTGTCTTTGGTGGATTTTAGCTCTAGTTTTGGTGAGCTTGTGAGTTAATGTTGCTGCTGTATAGAGCTGATACCGGGGGAAAAGTTTTAAAGAGTCATTCACTCCCCTCTGACTCGTCATACCCATTCTTCAGAATTGATCTACTTACTGTCACGAATATAGTATTTTATTTTGATAAACCATTCATACACTGGAACATAGTTCGTGAGACCTACAACAGGATTTAATTAAGCATAAACACACTCCATGCATGTATGGCAACTTTCGAGTACCAAGTACCATCACGCAGATGCACAACACTAAATATCGATCCCTAGCACTGCATCATGCGTTAATATGAGTATCCTCCATTGCCGCTGCTTTGCCAATACAAAGGGACATTGAGAAAGAAGCCTTATTATCTTGCAGGTGAGGTTCCATGAAAAGTAGTTACTCAGCCTTCCAGGACGACATGGGAGGGGTTTCAGAATCCTTCCAAGTGTTAAGGAACTTATGGTAGCGATCACCCTGAACATCTGCTGATGCATAGGACTCGAGTTCAGCCATCTCTTCAGCTGTGAGCTTCACCGATAACGCTGCCACATTCTGGTTGAAGTTCTCGACTTTTGTGGTTCCAGGTATTGGGCAGACATCGCTTCCCTGGTGGTGAACCCAAGCCAGTGCGAGCTGTGACGGTGTGCATCCCTTTCTTGCCGCCATTGCGGTAACATGCTCAAATATTAGGGCATTTTTCTTGAGGTTTTCTGGTTGGAATCTTGGTAGATCCTAAAAATTTGTAGTATGTTTTCATGAAATTCAGATAAATGTGACCTTTGGTAAAGCAAATAGTGAATGCAATTGAAAGTAAATATACACGAAAGTTATCGTAACAAAAAAAAAGAGAAAGGATCCATCAAACTTGAGTGAAATGATGCGGAAGCAGGTGGTCATAGGGAGGTAGAAATGGTATAAACCTTGCGGAAGTCTTGCTCAGATAGTGTATCAACCAGTCTAGGTCCACTTGATAAGAACCCTCTGCCGAGTGGACTGTATGCAACAATTCCAATGCCAAGCTCCCTAAAATTGTCAGAACAACTGGATAATTCAGAAAATAATCTTGATACTTTAATTGGCAAAAACATGGCATGTCTGAGTATGCACATACCTGCAAGTAGGAATTATGTCTTCTTCAACGTCTCTCGACCACAGAGACCACTCCAGCTGGACAGCAGTTATTGGATGAACTGTGTGTGCTCTTCTGATCGTCGATGCCGATGCTTCAGACAATCCAATGTATTTTATCTTTTTCTCCTCAATAAGTTTCTTGAGTTCACCAATCTGTGAAAGTCAAGAATGTAAGCTTACTTATAAGACATGTCAAAACATTCAAAAGTTGAGTGAAAAGAAGCTGCAAAAGCTGTTCTTTGACTAACAACACCAACAAACAGGGGAGCCCCCCTGTCCACCTCTATTTGTAGTTTACTATATAACTAGGAATTTACTTAAAGTTCCTTTTCTTACACAAAAGAATCACATTGAGTGATTAGGGACAACCATCACATAATTGTTTACTGAGAAGATAAGTTTACCAATTAAATAATAATTAAATATAACGACACCCATTAACTATGTTTTTGTTTTTTGAGGACCCACTATGTTGTAGTGACCTGTTGGCATCTTGCAATCATAGAGAGGGAAATGCTTCCTTAATTTGGGGATCTTTAACTTTGGAATATAGTTTAATTTAGACTTTTAACTTTGTGATGATCTATTTTGGACCTTGAGGCCACTTTTCCAGGATTTAGAAGGACAAAGGATGGATCATTGCTGTACACGCCTGGAGACTCTGCTGACAGAGCCGTTGAGGTTGACTTGCAGGTGAAAAGTCTTAATCTGTGAAGAAGGATGAGGCGGCAATGCGACACTGCTATGGAGGAAGGCAAGAAGATGGAACTAAATGAGAAGAAAGACACACCAGGAAGCATTCTGAATTCTCAAGTCGTAATGAGATAAAGAGAAAGAATAGGAATAGTTATTTGCTTAATTTTCGTTGTAATCTGGAAATGTGAGGCTATGAAAGGCTTGCATTGCTTTGTGCTGAGCTAAAATGGCTAAACTCAGTTTCAATAAAATGGGATTGAGGCATCGTTGGTGGTGCCTTGTTCATTTGACCTTGAAGTTTTTAGAAAAGACCAGTGCTGAGTGCTGACTGCTAAATATTCCATTTAAAAACCCCCATAATATCTATGAAGTTCTGTGTGCCTGACAGGTATGTCGAAGAAGCATAGGGTTCAAAAAACACTATAGAATTTGAGTGTTTCAAATGAAATGCGAGCATTAAGCTAAGAGATAAAAAAAGGATGATGCTATGCCACACTATACCGTTGGAATATAGTTTAATTTAGACTTTTAACTTTGTGGTGGTCTATTTTGGACCTTGAGGCCTCTTTTCTAGGTATTTTGGACCTTGAGGACACTTTTCCAGTATTTTGAAGGACAAAGGATGGATCATTACTGTACACGCCTGGAGACTCTGCTGACAGAGCCGTTGAGGTTGACTTGTAGGTCAAAAGTCTTAATCTGTGAGGAAGGATGAGGCAATGCGACACTGCTATGGAGGAAGGCAAGAAGATGGAACTAAATGAGAAGAAAGACAAACCAGGAAGCATTCTGAATTCTGAAGTCGTAATGAGATAAAGAGAAAGGATAGGAACAGTTATTTGCTTAATTTTCATTGTAATCTGGAAATGTGAGGCTATGAAAGGCATGTAATGCTTTGTGCTGAGCTAAACTGGCTAAACTCAGTCTCAATAAAATAGGATTTAATCGTATGGCACCTTGGTACGACGGACCAGCCCAGCACGAAACGTAAAGTAACTTTTCTGTGGTAGTGCAATAAAATTACTTATAGTTGGTAGTAAAATTACATATGTTAGGGTTACTACACTCTTCTAAGCACGGACGAATGACCTAGTAGTAAAATTATTTGTGATTGACAGTAAAATTATTTGTGATTGATAGTGAAAATACATGTGACTTAGTGACTGATAGTAAAATTACTTATAATTAGCAGTAAATTACTTACGACTAGTAATAAAATTACTTGACTAAGCATGTTCAAGTCGGCCCTGCATGGCCCGACCCTTCTCCGTGCTGTGCCTGGGTCAAAGGGCAGGCATATAGATAGGCACGGCATGACACGATAAATTATTTAGGTCAATCAGTTATGTGTCGTGTCGTGTCAGGCAACCAATGAGCTAAGCCAGTACGCGTTCAGACCAAGTAAACGCACTCCCTTTCTATCTGCTCTCTCTGTCCCTCCACCATTCACTCACACCTCTCTCCCCAAACCCTAGAGGTGTCACCACCTGAGCGACGCCGCGCCATAGCCTCGCTAAAGCATATGGACTTAGCGTTTTTTTCGACTGCAGCTGATGGCTTATGACCATAGCATAAACGTTTGTACGAATGAACCGAATGTTGATAAGCCGATAGGCCGCTTTGAAAAAGCTATTCCAATAAACCACTTCAAAATGATGACGGAGAAGCTGTCCTATTTGTTTATTCGGGGATACCTCTATAGAATTACATCGTTATCCTAAAGTTAGGGATAAAACAGTTGAAAAAGTCTTTGAGCTTAAAGTTGAAAAAGTCTTTGTTTGACTTTGAATTAGATTTTCAGACGTTTGTGTCTAATACTATATTAATCCAACAGTTCAAAAATATGTCTTGCACCTCAAAAAGATTAAGTCGCCTTGTATATAGGCTTGCTACTAGTCTACTGTCGGTGTGATCAACAAGCTGCTAGTCAACAGCACGAGCATGAGGTGAACTGGGCTCACCGTGATTTCGATGGGCACCCTGGGGTCGATGCGGTGCTGGTAGTAGAGATCAATGCAGTCGACGCCGAGCCGCTTGAGGCTGCTTTCGCACGCCTCGCGCACGTACGCCGGGTCGCCGCAGATCTCCCAGGTGCCATCGGCGTCCACGCATATGCCGAACTTGGTCGCCAGCTGCACCTTCTCCCTCACCCCTCCCTGCAGCGCCTGCGTATATATCCAATAAAGAAAGCACTAGCTTTCAGTACCTCACCAGCTACGCATCCAAGAATCAGTACTGGAGTACGTGGAACATTCTCTGACCTTGCCGAGTAGGACCTCGTTGGTGTGGGGGCCGTAGATGTCGGAGGTGTCGAGGAGGGTGACGCCGGCTGCGACGGCGTGGTGGATGAGCGCGATCATGTCGGGCTCGGGCTTCGGCGGGCCATAGTAGGCGGACATGCCCATGCAGCCCAGGCCCTGCGCCGACACCTCCAGCCCCTGCGAGCCCAGCTTGACCCGCGGTACCACCGTCGAAGGAGCAGCCATGGCCTGTTCCTGCAAGCTAGCTAATCTACTGGAGCACTAGTTTGGAGTGTTGAATAGTGAAGTAGACTAGCTTATTCCTGCTTAATTTATATTGCGTAGGAAGGCCGAGTGCAGAGAGGCCAAGACGTCAGGGTACAGGTCACCCGGCGGCTTGGGACGATGTTCCCATTTTTTTATCAGTTTTGCTATTGCACAGGCGACTGAAATTTTTTTATCAGTTTTGCTATTGCACAGGCGACTGAATTTTTTTTATCTTTCAGTCACTAAAATTGCACTCTCAATCAACTGAAATTGCAGCCCCCTCCAAAAAAAAAAACAGCTGCAACTTTAGGTGATTCAGAGTGCAACTTCAGGTAACCTAAAATTGCACTCTCAATCAACTGAAATTGCAGCCCCCCTCCAAAAAAACATCTACAACTTTAGGTGATTCAGAGTGCAACTTCAGGTGACTGAAAGATAAAAAAATTTCAGTCGCCTGTGCAATAGTCACTCCCTTTTTTTATAGGTCACCCGGCGACTTGGGACGATGAATTTTTATAGTACCACCTTGTTGCTGTGAGAGTTGGTACACAACTTCAGAGGAGCCAAGTCAACTGTCTTTTTTTCCCTATCTTTTAGCCGGAGATTGTAAATGGATCATCAAAAATGACTTACAGTGGTGCAATCTTATTGTGTTCCCGGTGCAATCTCATTTGTGAGACACATTTTCTTTTATAAGGTAAAATCAAAAGACTACTTGTTTCTAAGGTGGGTATTTGTAAAAAATCACTAAATTTAACTGATGATGTTAGTTTCAACTATTCTAACTTCAAAAAAGTCGGTATCGACTAATTGCCTGTAATATATTAATAATAACACAAATAATCTATTTAAATTGCTAGGGTGTGCAAGTGCAAGGGTTCATGACCGAGAATCTGTGTAATAACGGGCAAATGGCTGGTCAATTTGAATATTTCAATGTGCTTTTCTATTGTAAGAGATAAGATTAAATTTGTATTGTCCCTGGTACAATTATTGTATTAAATTTGTATTGTCCCTGGCACAATGAATGTATTAAATTTGTATGGTCATCAAACAAAGTGGGGTTGGTAAATAGCCGCCCTAGACGTCATTTCCACTGAGTCCTGTGGCCTCTTGACTCACCTAATGTCCTTTGTTGGACTACAGAGTCATAGATCCTATATTTTGATTTCCTTGTGCAACTTGTGCATTTTTTGGTCAAAAAGAAGACTGTATTATACTCTGATATCCTTTCTTATATGCAGCAGCTCTCAGATCGAATCAGAATTGCGAGATATGATATGAGCATACATGGTATGAAGAACGAAGTAGATGAATCTCGTGGAGAGACAAAATAATGATGTTGAAACAATCATAACGAGAGAGAATGATTTAGCAAAGCCGACTGTATATTCCTTAAGCACGATCTCAAAATAGTAGAAGGGAGTATCGCTCTCTCACATTAGGACTCTCGAATCGTTGCCCTATATAAGAATCTAGTGCTAAAGAATAATCTAGCCTCTAATATTCGCATGCACCTCTTACTTTGGATGAGTTGGCTTGTGGCTTATGGATTTACCATGGCCACCCCTTATAGCTTTATTTAGTGCCTTTAATTCTCTTTCAAAGAAAAGTAGGAATCTTACTCCAAAATGAAGTAAGAATCATAATCTAATTAAAATTTGTATAGCAATTCTTGTAGCACACTTCTCTTAGTCCTATTAAGATCAGGATATAAGTCACTTAACAGACTTTATTAGCTTGGCCAAAAAATAAAGGGGCATAAATTAATCCATACCACATCTCCTCCTTTGCCCATATGCTTCCTCCATTGACTCGTGTAAGACCCTGGATTTAGTCATCCGGAATCCCCTGTGATTCCACCATACTATTCCCTGGATCAGTAGATAGTGCTCACAGTTACATCGCCGTATATCAAACATATTATACGGTAGCGTAGATAATATAGTAACAAGTTACTCATGGGCCGATTAGGCCGAAAACAATAAAATGCAGCAACGGAAACTTCACTCAAGTGGGACCCTCGCGACTTTCCCACAGGCAGCCAACTGGGGTTCGCGACCTAGTTCTTGGCCTCTTCATCTTCCAACTCTTTCGATCACCTTGAGACACCGTGGGCTTGATCTTCTTTTCCTTATTGACTGAATGATGGTAATTGAGCAACAGTGAGTACAACGGTACTCAGCAAGCCACCACATAGAAATGCAAATAATAATAGATGCAAGGCTGTCAAGTGAGGCTTGAGGTTCATTTATTTGCTAAAAGCAACATTTGCAATAATCATAATTAAAATTCCTATGACTTAGCATTTTACGATTATGCTTTATGGAGTTTGAAATTGTGCAGTAATTATAGCGGTGTAGGTTCCATCCACCAATTACATGGTTCCATCCACCTATGCTAGCTTTTGATCATTAGGTTACTTCCACCTTATTGTCAATACTGGAGTACATCCCTCCAAGAAAATTACCAAAGTCAGGTTACATCCGCCTGACAGTTTTCTTTCCACCCTCAAAAGTTTTGAAATAGAACTAACTCGAGGAAGATTTCCGTGTTCGCCCTTGACCATGGGCACGGCTATTCGAATAGTTTGTATACTCTGCAGAGACTGTACATCTTTACCCACAAGAGACAATCAGCTCGATAGGCCCACACGTTTCCTTGGACATGTAGATCGAGAAGTTGTCACGAGGCCTTTACAATACCTCGGCCTATCATCCTCTCACCCTTATGTGATTATCCCTTACAAGAGGCTCCCATAAGTTGTACGGGAAGTTCCACCACAATGTCTAGCGCAGCTAGACTTCTGTCTCCACAACATCTAGCGCAGCTGGCGAACATCACCTGAACACGATGTCCCGATCAGGTCGGATTTATATTCCGCCTGCACAATCCCTTCTTTCCCCTACCGGTGAGACGGCTTCAAGGGTCTAGTAAATTATTCAGCCGAGCCTACAGTTTGTCAGGTTGTGGTTGCACTGTTATACATGGAGGGGTCGTCACAGGATTAAGTCGTTAATTTGTCCGGGCGGTTCATTCCACAAACCACAATCCTTGTGTTACATCCACACCCACCACTCTTACCATCCGCCCAGACCGGCATAGCGAATTTTTAGGGTTTTGAGAAACATAAATTAAGTTGTCACAAATAATCAGCCACGTACATCCCGTGACTGTCCCAAGACCAGTTTTCATGTTTAAGATTAATGATCAGGGCCACTGGTGCCCTGGACTTGACGAGACTAGCATGGCATTAATATGACTTATAGCTAGTAGAGTTATCATTAGCATCTATGGTGACAATGGTCAGGTGATTCAAGTGTCAAGGAAAGGCATAGTAGTATTTAAAACATCAAATAGGAGTGTAACTACCTTAAGCTTTAACATACATTTGCATAATAAAGTAAGCATGCAATGTGATAATTTAAAAGAACATAATTTTGCATAAAATGTAGGATCAATATGATCAAAGTGATGACTTGCCTTGCTCGATTTACCATGGCCTCGATTTCATTCAAAGCCTTCCCAGTCGATTATTTGGATTATTGATCTTCGTCTCTTTCCATGTCTTGATCCTGCTCAAACTTATCGTCCCTTCGTGGCTCCAGTGACTAATTGCACGACTAACGACTAACAAATTCAACAAATCCAGCAAAAGTCCAAATAAGTTTAATTGAGTTTAATTATGATTTGCTTATGATTAAGGGTATGTAGTGAGCTGCGGGATAGAGATGGAGTCAAACGAATTTTTGGGTGGAAGCGAAGTGATGGAGTAACTTTGCTGGGAAAGGGTATAAAGGAAGGATCAGCGTCAAAGGAATGTTCACAAGGACATTCCGCTTTAGATAGGAGTATGGCTAGACAAGGCATACGATGGATGGGAGAGATTGATCGGAATACCGACAAAAGATTACTGATGTTCCAATTATTTTGAAAATGTTTTAAATAAATATGAGGCGACCCTTGATTTAAACCTTGGCATCTTACAAGTAAATGTGCAAGTATTTTCCAACAATTATCATAAGTAATATTTACAAAAAGGTCTCATGATTTTTAAAGATGAGCAATTTATATCCATGGTTTTATGTGGCACAAACTTGCTAAATTAATTTATTCATATATGATAATTAACCTAACATTGAATCTTAAATAAATTTACTAATTTTTAGGGATTATTTTATATTTTTTTCAGTTTTATTCTTTGAAAAGGCTCAAAGAAAGATAAAAAGAGCAAGGGAAAATGAAAAGAAGGAAAAAGAGGAAGATATGCGCGGCCTGGGTTCGAACCCGCGACCAGAGGCTTGAGAGGTGAGCGCGCGCTCGGCTAGCCAAGTGGGCGGGAGCCTTGGGCTGACTAAGCGGTGCTTACAAATCAGAAGGCTTGACGCTGGAGGGGGGTTGAAATAGAGGAGGCTCGGCGGCGCACGGGCTGGGCGGCGTCGCCGGCGAGGGGCGGCTGGGGAGGCGCCGGTGATGGCCAAAATGGTTACCTGGGATCATGGGGAAGCCCAAGGAGGTGTCGGGTCTGACCGAGAGGTGCTGGGGTCAACGCCTCGGGCGAGCGCGATGCGGGGCGGCATTGCGGGCGATGGCGTGCGCTCAGGAGTAGCGGGGCTGTGCGGTCGGGCGGAGACAAGAGGGTGGACGGAGGAAGAAGACAAGGAAGAGGAAGCCGGGGCGGGGCGGCTCGGCGCCAGGGGAAAGAAAAGAAATGGGCCGGCGAGAGAAAGAATTGGGTTGCGGCCCAAGAAATTTTTGTTTCTTTTTTTGTCTTGGAAATTTTCAGAGATTGAGAAATTGGCTAAATTTAATTAGGTGGCAAATATTTTAATATTAACTTTTGATTTGAATTTTCCATTTTTGATCTTAAACTTTCTAGTGTTAATTAATTAAATTTTAATTGTTATATATCTATATATATATATTTTCAGACTTTTGGGCTTGCAAAGGAAATTTGAAAATTTTCTTGATTTGATTTTTTAGTCTTGGCTATTGATCAAGATTTACATTTTATTAATTTGGATTTTGAACAAGGGACCCAAAACAAGAGATCCGAATAAACGCCGAAAACTTTTAACAACACAGGGAAAACAGATAAAAGATTTTAAAATTTTCACAATTACAAAAAAATCTCTTTTTGGAATGTTACAACTCGTCGGTCTGACGGTCTCCTATAACCATAAGTACGAATTATTTTTGTTAGGAAGAGTTGGCTATAGTACTTTAAGACGTAGAAACAATTGAGGACTTTTCCGAGTATAATATCACAGTTACTTTGTGATTTGTCCGGAGAACTGGCAAATGATTGTTGGCTGGTGAATTTGGGTCTTTTTTTAGTCTGGTTGCAGATAGTGGCCAACAAAGTGGGGTTAGTTGTAAATACCAGTGTCATTTTGCTCTGCACTACGTTATTCCCACTAATAATTAATCCTTGTGGCCTCTTATCATTAACTCTTTCATCATCAATTAACTTTGGTGGACTAGGTTTCTCAGAATCCTACGATGGTTTTTAACTTCAGAAGTACTGCCAACTAGCTAAGGGGAAAATTCATGCTAGATTGGCACATTATACTGAGTAGAACTTTAGCTCGTAATTTAAAATTAAAATAAATCTATTTTACTCTCTGAATTATCTAAAAAGCCTGCATAACCCCTGAACTTTAAAACTGTTTGTTTAACTCCCTACGGTTGTTTTGCTGGGCAGTTTTGCCTACGTTGCTCAGGTTTGCATCCGATGTTGACACAGCGGCGTCCAGTGTGGTGCATAAGATGAGCCATAGATGAATTTTTTATTATCTAATCTTTTTTAAAATTATTTTAAAGTTAATTTCTTGCGAACTTTATTTTCAATGCTAACCTCTTTGGCCACGCCACCACCCATAACATGGCCAAACCGTATTGTCACGCCACATACTACCGATGTGCAGGGGTCCGGTGGTTGGGAAGGATGGGGCCTACGGAAACCGGCGGCGGCGATGATGGATTTAGGGGAGGAGAGACGAAATTTAATCCCTCACAAAATTTATTTCCAATTCTGACATTTTTGGCCATGCCACCATCCGTGGCGTGGCCAAACTATACTGTCATGCCACATACTACAGCATGACAAAACATACCACACATACCCTCATCCACCCACGATGCCAGCGTGGAGACTTACATGGCAGTAGTCACGCCAGATCCCATGGCGTGACAATTCTACCTTGTCACACCTTGATATGTGGCGTGATAGGGCTTACCATGTTTCGCTTTTGCATGCGTGATTGCAGTTGGTTTATCAATTATGAATTGTGGTAATGGTTGAATTTAGTTCGAACTTAATTTATAGATATGGAACATTAGGATTTGGTGGTAAGATGGTAACAAACGGATTTCCTTTTAAAAGATCAAAAATAATTGAAGTTACGGTGATATATAACACCATGTACATGTAACATTTAACAATTCATAACTTAAAATAGAGAATCTATTTGTGAACCAAATATAACACCATCCTTTTTAACTGAGAGTAAATACATATATGGACTGATAATCTTTTTGTATATTGATAACCTTTGACACTTCAGTGTACATATCCATCATAAACACCCACACAATATTTCTAGGCCGTGTCCCAGAAGTGATACATACTACATCCTAGAAAAATAACTAATATGTGGACTGTGTGGTACAACATGAGGCAGAAGGATGGACATATGCTAGACAGTACCGCTGATGAAAGATGCGTAGACATCCTACAGGAATGATAGGTGATGCTCTTTGTCACTTTGTGGTCGTAGACCATTTTATGCCTACTTCCAAAACTCGTTTTTTCATGTTGTTGGATGTCTTGCTACACGAAGAATTGAATACAAAAAGACGATGAGATTTAAAGTTGCAAATTAAAATAGACTTTATAATAAAGCTGGGAATAATACAGCGCACAGGGTTTGGTTACGTATATAAGAAACAATATCATGCACGATACAACAGACCGAAGTACTCTTATGATACATATGCGCCTTTTTGAAATGGAGATAAATTCGACCCTTGGGAGGACTAGTTCTGAATGATTCGACCTACTGCGTAGATCAGAGCCATTTTCCCTTCATTGCGAAGTTGGCATTGAACTCCTCACTGGCCTCTTTGGCCTTGGCCACCATTTCCCTCTTTTCTTGCACTCTCTGCACCTGCACGCCTCGAGATGAGATTTCGCCTCCTGATGTATATGCCTGTTTTGCTCGTCATTGCGGTGCTCCTCACAGATCTCGCAGCCCATTTTGACATCTCACTCCTTGTAGTCGAAAGTCCACTGGTCATATAAGTAGATCTCTAGGTCGATCTACTTCGGGTAGCCAATAGTAGGGGAACACACTATAACAGATCCTTACGGTTGCCGATAGCTGCTCGTGTCCCAGTGGCGGTCGGGATAGTCATAGTAGTTCGTGCAACCCTAATAACGCATGCCCAGGCTAAGCCACTACTTAGACTTGAAGAACTTGCATAGATCCTTGCACCAACAATGGGGCGGTGTCTCCCACTCGGGCGGGTGTTGCGGTGAACACTCGATTGGAACGTTCAGAATGAGGTTGCTACTACGAGAGGCATCATTACAGTGAGGCAACCTCCTGGCACACTCCACTTGTTTGTTCCAGGCCGCAGCAGCCCTTGCTCATTCGTCCCAGGCCGCAGTAGACCTTGCTTGTTCATGGGTCTCATCCCATTGCTTCTTCATCTTGTCCTATTGCTTTTTCTGTATCTTGTCCATCCCTACGTTGTGAAGCAAGCTCTCGTATAATGTTGGATTTGGTTGTGTAGTGTTCTCTCTCAGATCTCTTCCACCTCCTTTTATAAGCCAAAGGGTTAGCATGGTGTGGTCAATTTTATGTTAGTGGCCTGCGAGGTAGAGTATTGCTTTGTCTTTCTGAAATATTTCTGGCGAGGTAGAGTGTTGTTATGTCTTACATTGCAGGGAGCTGTCATGTCTTGTTTTGTAGAGTTCTGGCTTTTTGGTGTGAAAATCTGAGGATGTAGAGTGTTGTCAAGTCGATCCGAAAAGCTGGCGAGGTAGAGTGTTGTCACGTCTTACTTTACAGGGAGGTGTCACATCATGCTTTGCATAGTCCTGTCTTCTCAGTCTCAAAAGCTGAGGATGTAGAGTGTTGTCATGTCGATCTAAAAAGCTGGCGAGGCAAAGTGTTGTCACATCTTACTTTGCAGAGAATGGCATCATAGTTCCAGTCAATAAAGAGAGTTGTTGGTTAATCCGAACCCTAAAACTGTAAACCCTAGACCTAAACCTAAATCTTGAAATCCTAAATCCTAACATAAACATAAATGTAAAGCTAAACCTAAAACTCTAATCCATAAACCCTAAAACCGTAAACCCTAACCCCACCCCACCCCACACCGCTGCCACCTCCTCCACCTTCCCTCCTCACACGTCGTCGGCCCTCCACTACCGCCGCTTCCACTAGCCGGAGTTGGCGCAGCCTCTACCCACTGTTCCCGACTGTTATCCCCAAACCCTTCGTCCTCTCCTCAACTCCCAACAGCGCTGCCCCTTCCATCTGGCCAGTGCTGCATCCCCCATCATCGCCTCCCATCCCCCCATCACTGCCTCCCCTCTCGTCTATCCAGCGCCACATCCCCCTATCAACGCCTCCCCTCCACATCCGTTGGACGCCGCCTCCCCACCACATCCCTCACTGTCGCCTGACTCCCCTTCCCCAATCCCAATCTAACCATCCCGCAACAGCGACAGTTCCCATAGCACGTCTCATCACGTGCCTTCATTGTCTCCCCACAGCAGCCTCCTCCTCCTCCATTGCCTTCTCCATCAGCTTCGCTACTGAAGTCCCCTGGTGCAACCACTCGACGATGATAGTGGTAGTTTTCTTCAGGAGGTGAAATCTTGGTCTATCCCCTAATGGTTGCATGCGCCCTCTTGATTCCATTAGATCTTGGGTTCCATGTTAATTTATATTATTTGATTTAGGGATTTCATTTTGATGGTTCTTGGTGGATGCGAATTGTATTACATTTGCACACAAGCCTTTGCTTCCTGCTCTCTCTTGGGAACTCCGGCTCTTCTCCTTCAGGACGAGATGTGATATTTATCGGGGGGATTTGATGATTTGCCCCATCTTACATTGCGTTTGATAAAATGCCTTGTGATGTGTCACTTACATGCGGGCCCTGGACCCATATGTAAGTGAGATATCACAGGGTATTTTATCAAACTCACATGAAAGGTGTGGCAAATCATCAAATATTTCTATTTATCCATCTTCGTTGTTGCGTATGGCTTAACCTCCCCTCTCTGGATTGGATGACAGGTGTGGCGGCCCCCCTATCCTACTGCAGGTGCATATGCCTTCCACATGTTTGACAAAATGCCTAACCACAAATTGACCCTTCACAATGCCATCAACAAGGCCACATGGTCATTAGTCTTTCACAAGGTTAGCCCACTCTACCACCATTCAATGCATGCCTATTTCTCCACCCCTGCTCCAAACTGAGCTCCACCACCACCGCCTCCATACCCCATCTCCCCTTCCACCCACCGCCCCATCTCCAACTCCATCTTCAACACGTCAGCTCCCTGCTCATCTGCCACCACCCGAAGCCACTGCAAGGGCGAGCTGGCATGGCCATCTCACCATCTCCAACTTTGGTGACCAGTAGTCTCTACGAAGCACTAACGCAAGGTCAAGGTCCATTAATCTACACCACTGTTGACCGACCATCGCCTTCGAGTAGACCCTATGTCTCTCTCTCTCTGTGGGTGTGTTCCCAATGGTGTTGATTTCTTTCCTTTTGTATGAGATGAAGAATCTATAGCTTGAGTAATGTGAATCCTGAAAGAGGTGATACAGTCTTGTTGAACTATTATCCAAAGAAGTCCCAATTGTCAAGCCTGGTGAAGTCTCCCCGAAGATCTGTGGATACACTAGCTATGCCGCGTTGGAGTGCTCTTGGTAAGCTCCAAACTTAAAGGATAGCGCTGTGTGTGACAACAAATGATGCACTACTATGTTTAGGTGGACACATATTTCCTACTGTTCTTGGCCAATGATGAATGTTGTCTGTTGACGCTTCACCCATCTCTTGGTGTCAATCTTCCTGGTATGTGATCAATGGGTGGCTTCAACCCTGAGAAAACAGATCAGGGACATTGTTATCTATGCCTGAGGCCATGAGTTTTTTTGGGATGCCATATGTAGATTGACGCTTTTATTATTTGCGAATGATGGCACTTTGCTATTATCTTGTTGTCCATGGCATTGCCCTTCTTTGGGAAACTCCTGATGACTTCATGATCATGTCGGCACACTTGAACTCTATTTGCATGCCTACCAGGAGCTTTGCAAGGACAGTGACATGACCAACATCACTTTGCAGCCATACTTGGTGTTGCCTGAGGCCTGCCATTATTTTCTCTTCTCTTTTATGGGCTACAATTCGCACAAACTTGTCTTCTTGTCTTGAAAATGTAAGTGATGAAATTTCTTGTCTAATACACCTTATTGTCTTGACCTGGGATGACATGTAGATGAATTGATAGTTGTGCCTCTCAGTGCCCTCTTCATGGTCATCAAGTATTGTCTTGGCACTCTCGGCCAAGTCCCCTCACTTGGTAACGTGGTGAGGGCAATGAGTTGTGCAATATTGTTGTATGGTTGAGAGGCAACATATTATATTGTCCGAGGCCAATTTCTCATATGCAAATATTTTGGTTTTGCCAATGATGACACTTTAGAGGCTAGACTAGGAGGTCATGTCCAAGCCCATTGGATGTATCCATATGAGAAGTAAAACTTGTAGTTAATCAAGAAGCTTCTTTTTATATATTTATTCTTCATGATTTGTTCTGCTGGTCCTAGGTTCAGTGGAAAGCTTAGAAAGAAGGTACGAAATAAGGATCGTGTTGAGGCATCCATCGTTGATGCTCACCTAGTTGAGGAGGCCATAAATTTCCTCTCACTTCATTTTAAACCCAAAGTGAGATCAGCTAGAAACAAGATTCCCCAATACGATGATGGTACCTCTAGCTTTGTGCTAGCCGCCAAGGATGCCATGATCTAAGATGGGAGGAGTACAAGGCTTCCTTTTTGTACATATTGACTAACACATTTAAAATGGACATTTTCTGCGAGTATGTGTTCAAGCTATTAGAACATTAGTTCATTTTCCATAAATTCTCTTTAAAGTTGTTTCTAATTTACTTTCTTCTTATAGAAACTTTGATAAAGAACAATGGAAGAGCTGAATTGCACCAACCCAAAAGTAGCGTCGTCAATTAAGATTGAATGGCTAGAAATCTGGCCCTCATGTGTAGAAATAACTTCAATCCAAGGAAAGTAGTGAAGAAGACCCAGATCAGATATTAGAAACTGCTCACTAAGATGCTCCTTAACAAAAATGGTGTACTGAGAATCATTTTTAGTAATAGTCATATCATCAACATATAAAAGAAGAAACGTCCAGCCATGAGGCGAAGTATGAATAAAAAGAGTAGGATCATGAGCACTGGTAGAGAAACTAACCGCAGTGACAATAGAAGAGAAACGAGCAAACTAAGCACGAGGAGCTTGCTTGAGGCCATAAAGAGATCGGCGAAGATGACAAACCATACTCTCAGGAATAGAATACCCCGGTGGTGGCTGCATATAAATCTCCTCACGCAGCTCACCAATGAGGAAGGCATTCTTGACATCAAGCTGAGAGACAGACCATGCTTGAATAGAAGCCACAGCAAGAACGAACAATGGTTATGTGAGCCACAGGAGCAAAAGTCTCATCCATAATCATGACCATGCTCCTCCTGAAAACCACGTACCACAAGATGAGCCTTGTAGTGTCAAGAGAACCATCAGAGCGGGTCTTAAACTTGTAGACCCACTTGCACATGATAGGAGTAACACGTGCAAGAAGAGGGACAAGATTCCACGTGCCAGTATGCTTAAGGGCAGCGATCTCCTTTGCTATCGCATGCTACCACTCCTAATAAACAACAACATGATGAGAAGTTGGTTCGGTAAGAGCAGCAGCAGGAAAATCAAATTGCTCAGGAGGCCGAATAGACAATCATGAAGAGCATATTGAGGAGGAGAGGCCAAAGAAGATAACCCATCAGAAGAAGATGGCATATCAGAAGGACCCTCAACTCACGGACGACGAGTGTAGTACAGAGGATAAGAAGGAACAAGGCTAGGAGAAACCTTTGGAGGAGGTGCTAGTGGCGAAGGAGATGTTAGTGGTGAAGGAGGTGCCAGCAGTGAAGGAGGTGCCGAAGAGGCCGAAAGTTGTAGTTGTCGTATGGTGACCATGGGGGTGGAAGAAAAAGTAATGAAAGAAAGTGGTTCGACAAGAGATGCTGGAGTGGAGGAAGGAGAAGGACGAGGATGAAAGAATGAGACTTATCAAAAGTAACATCTGAGAAATCCTCATCTGTCGATCAACAGGATTCCAACAACGATATCCTTTGTGCTCACTACAGCCTAGAAAAACGTACTCCACAGACTGAGCGGTTAGCTTGGTGTGCTCATGAGGTGCAAGAAAAACATAGCACACACACCCAAAGAGGTAGAAACTAAAATAATCAGGAGTCTTACCATAGAGATGCTCAACTGAGATCCCACCCTCAAGAGCAGAAGAAGGCTGAATATCGATCAGGAAGGTGGTAGTAGGAACAATTTTAGCCCATAAGTGTTGTGGAATAGCAGAAGCAAACATAAGAGCATGAGCTATCTCAAGAAGATGACGATACTTTCGTTCTTCCACACCATTCTGGGCATGAGCAACGGGGCAAGAATACTAAGAGTGCCTTGCTCAGCAAGAAAATCACAAAGGACTCTCGACAAATACTCTTAGCGGAATCAGCGTGAAAAACACTAATAGGAGTCAAACTGAGTACAGGTCATGGTGACAAAATTCTTGTAGACGGATAGAACCTCACTACGAGATGATATAAAGTATATCCATATGTTCCAAGAAAAATGATCAATAAAAATTATATAATATCGATGATCTCCTTTCAAAACAAAAGGATTCGAGCCCCATACGTTAGAATGAACAAGATCAAAAGGACGCTATGACACTGACTCATTGGAAGGATATGGGAATTGAAGTTGTTTACCAAGCTTACAATCCTGACAATTGAGAGAAGCATCACCAGACACAAAAAGACCATGATGAACTAATGAAGATAGACATGACCCACAAAGATGTCCCAAACAATAATGCTATTGAGCAAAAGATATAGTGGAGAATGCAGCAAATGCAGAGGTGGTGGTGGAAATGGCAAGGCTAGCAGGGACAGCAGAAGGAAGATGAAGCCAGTCAAGCTTCCAGAGATGTCGTGGGTCATAGCGGCAAGGGCTAGTACTAACCAGAGTCTACATGCGATAATCCTGAACACAACAAGAATCTAAATAGAGAATAACATGATAACCATGATCACTGAGCTAACCAGTAGATATGAGCTGCATGGTTAGTTTTGGAACATGAAAAATAATAGGAACATGAAAAGAAGAATTGGAAAGAGTGTCTTATCCTATGACAAAAAGAGAGGTACCATCTACTATCTGAATAATGATAGGAACAGCTAGAGAACTAATGGAAGTAGGATTGGTGGAATCAGATGTTATATGAAAGGAAGCACCAGGGTTAAGAATCCAAGGTGATATACCTGAGGAAGGAGAAGGAGAATGTGGTCTCTCACTAGAAGACTGTGCAGCAGAACTGGATAGTGTAAAAGTAGCCATCCGATGCAGCAATGTGAGAATCTCCTGAGTGTTACTAAGAGGAGAAACCTTTAGTGCCCTTCGAAGGATGGCCACATCGACGTATATCCTTCTTCTTTCTATAGCATAACTGCTCCACATGTCTATCCTTATTGCAATAGGTGCAGTGAAGTCCCCTACCAACAGAAGCTGTCACTAGTGGAGGCATCACTGGTGAAGGAGTAGCTAAAGGTGTAGTGGGTGTAGAAGCTGCCAAAATTGAAGGAAGCGACGGTGATGACAACAGACCGCACCACGAAGACGAATCTCCTTAGCACGAACAGCTGCAAGGGCCTCCAACAGAGCTACATGAGGGTAGCAAGCTAGCAACTAAGCACAACTCTGCTCATACTCAGCCCGGAGATGTGTCAGGAAGTCGTAGATAAGATGAAGCTCCAGGTGAGACTACTAACACTAATAACACTGACAAGTGTGGTAAATATTTGGTCCCAAAGAGTCAATATGATGCCACACCTCGGATAGGTGGGCATAGAACTCATCCACAGTGGCATGTCACTGCTGCAATGACTGCTCCTAACGCACAACAGCAAGATACAAGGAATCACCAAATGGCTTGTAGCGGTTGCACATATGCGCCCACATCACCTGTGCTAAAGCTAAACCAACCATATCTCTAGTGAGATGACCTCCATGCTAGCAACCAGAATAGCAAAGGCACGAACATTCTCATCAATCCATGTCTTGTAGGTAGCATACTGAGTCTGAAAAGTCTCCATGGCATCCTCAAAAGCATCAGATGCTTCCTTATGAGCATCTTCAGAAACATTCTTCGAGAGCGCAGGCTCAATAAGTGGAACGGGGTGAGGCGGACAGGGCAACTCATCGGTGAGAAACTCCCAAAGACACTGACCGCACATGTGGAGGCACATGTGCAAAAACTAGTCTCTATAATTGAAACCATCGAAGATTACCAGGCATCGAGAAATATAAACGGTGCTTGAAGAGGATAACAATTTTAACAAAAAAACGTATATGTCCCGATCGATTTCTAGACAAAACCTATAGATCGAAGACTCTGCGGTCGAAGAAGGCCGGCGGCCAAGCGGGCGCGGTTGCAGCAGGCGACGGCTCTGATAGGTGCAGGCGGCCTTTAGGCAGGCGCATGCACGGTTGGTAGGCGACAATTGATAGTTTGGTGGTGAGACTCTGGTGGCCAGGCTGGCAACAACTCCGACAGACGTCGAGGCTTCGATGGGCAACCACCCAATGGCTCCGTAGGCACAGGCAACGTTCAGGAAGGTGCAGGCGAAGGTCAACAATGGTTTCGATCTCTAGATCCGATCTCCAATCTCTAGGAGCAAGACGCCGATGGATGCAACGAAGTAGTCGCCGTTGGTGACTGGACGACAATGAGGGGTGGGAAAACAAGCAGTGGCAGCGGCTGAAGAGGACCCAGTAGCGGCAATGGCATGATGATGACAACGATGAGCACAGTGGAGGCAAAGCCAGGCGACGACAGCTAGAGAAGATGAACCAACGACGATGAAAAGACACTAGGTTTGTTCTGATACCATGTTATAAATAGCGCTTATATTTATTATGAGGCCAATGGGCCAATATATATATAAGTACAGGTATGACATATATACAGGTAACCACTTATACAACAGAAAAAATATACAGATAATAATATACATCTAACAATGATGACAACGGGATGGAGTATTATGCTGTCATGGAGGACATCATTATAATAACTTGGGAAGGCAGCATGAAACTAGAGTTGTTTCTATTTGATTGATGTTGATTTGATCCAACACTAGCTGGAGTTAGGCGTACGAAAAATTTGGGATTGGCATAAATTAAGCACATATGTAGGCTTTCAAATTTTGAACCATTTGGCATGGCATGGCAAGTTAGGCAGGTGTATTATTTGGCTTACACATGCAAATCTAGACCAGATTGACACATTGGTGGGTCGTATAGCAAGTTTCCCCACATTGCTATCTTCTTCCTAGTGACAGTAACGACAAACCCGTTCCTCCCAAGGGGCAGCCACAACATGTCTCAGTCTATCAAGAGGAAGGATTGGAAGGACATTTTGTTATTGATTCAGATGAGATAACCAATCGAAACGATTCGGAATTTCTAGCCAACCAAAACATTGAAGGTCAAGAAGTTGAAGATAGTGATGAAGAAGATGAAGTGGATGAAGATGACGAGCTTGAACCCCCTCCTTATAAACCAGAAGATTTCTAATTGTGTTGAACTATGTTGTGTAATTTTTTTGTTGATAGTTTGTTATGTTCCTATTTTGTGGTGAAAACAGATGTTAATTATGTTATAACTTCCTGCTGCATATATCTATGTGTCTCTGCTATGTGTTGTTGACTTGTTGTATGACATGTGAATTGTTTTATACAAGCTGCATTGTATTTATCTCAATAAGTTATGAAACAATGCCACTAACATCTCAATGTGTATATGTAGGTCATGAATGGCATTTGCCACAACGGTCTTATTGGAAAGCAACATGTAGCTACCTGTTCCTCTAGTAGGAGCAATGCTGACGGTGCTAACTCCCAAAGGAGCATACGTGCCTTCTGGAACTGACATTGGAAGGAGCCCTGCTGGCTGCACTAACACTGATGGTGCTAACTCTCATGGTACTAAGCGGGCTAGGGGGCAGTCTGGACACAGAGGGAGGAGGAGGTCTTGGATCCAATCGAGACCATCTCCATGAGATCAGAAGGTGGCCCTTCGACTCAAGGGTGATGTGTAAGTATATATTGATATTGCAGTTTTCATAAAGATGTATAGAATGCTCTTGTATTTGTTTGCACCTGATCTTTTTTATTACTTTTAACTAACTCGTGTCTGTTTGTATGCATGTTCTAGTATGGTTGTTAAAATGTTTATGCATGTTCTAGTATGGTTGTTAAAATGAGTTTCTTTTAGTTTCAAATAACTCATGTCATGTTAAATTCAGTCCAACAAATGTTTCTATTACCATGGAAAAATGGTTGATCTACTCTCCCTCTAGCAAAACATGCCCTTCTGCCATGTCAATTTATTGTCTAGTCAGAGAAGCAAATGTATATCTCTTTCTACCATGTTGATCTACCTTTTGCTATATCATGCAGTCAATGGATAATGATGAATATGCCTGTATGTTTAATAAAATATGAACCTGGACATCTGTTAGATATGGAAATGAAAATGCATTGCTCGCTGCAGGAATATGATTATGCTTACCTTATTTACAGGCAATTCGAGAATAGTAACTTTAAACCCAAAGACCACAAATACAGAATACAACTTGGAATTATTCTCAAACATGAATACCCGGCCGTGAAGGACTTGGCTGACGAAGGTCACCTGATTGAAGTTTGCCCTGCACTCTCATGTGCAGCTTAGTATATCACCGAAAACGATGAAGACAAATGCAGATCGAGTAAAGCGAGAATTCTGGGTGATAAATTGATACTCTTACTTTATGTACGCTTGTTAAATTTTGTATATAACATTGTGGTTCTCAACATAAATATGCAGGACCTGTTTTCTGTGATAGATGATGACAAGGAACCAACCCTGTCTTCGAAAACTATGCAGCAAACGAGTGAAGGATATTATGTACCAAGCTCGTGTGGATGCTGTCAAGGAGTACTACTGGAATGCCATGGAGAGGAACATGATGACACTCTAGCACGTCTAATAGAACTTTAAGAGGAATACTTGGAGGGTAGGATTGACTGGATCAAAGAGCAAAATTGGCCCCTCCTCTGCCGCTGCTGGGCCACCGACCAGTTCATGGAGAAGTGAAAGAAAGCCCAAGAATCAAGGCTGCAGTCCGAAGATGTTGCTCAACATAGAGGAGGATCACGATCATTTGCTGAGACACAACAATTGTTGGTACAAAAACTATCCATCAAGCATTATTTCTTAAGTCGTTATTCCCTCCTATGTCCTGCATGGGTTTTGGTGTTGTTGGCTTGCCTTATAGGAACATACCTTTGCTCCGGAGAAGGCTACTGGAGTCAGCGCATATGCTGTAATAAAATCAGGAGCTAAAAATGTGGATAACAGTGGCAGTCACTACTACAGAAAAGGTCATCACAGACGGTTTAAAAACGTCATCACAGACGGTTTTATGAACCGTCTGAATTTATGGGTTAGTGATAATACGAGGTCATCACAAACGGTTTTCGAACCATCTGTGGTGCAAATATCACAAATGGTTTTTAACTAAAAACCATCTGTGATAGTTATAATCACAGACGGTTTTTAGTTTAGAACCGTCTGTGATATTCCCTTCTACTCCTAAACCTATTTCTGTTTATTGGCTAGCCTCAGGAAATGCTAGCCATGCCCTCTGAAATAAGCATATCAACATTTATATGTATACATCCAATTCACATCTCAATTCATTTCACAAACATAAAATATCTATTTTTATTAAGATTAGAGCCTACCATTACAATATCTCAAAACAACGAGCAGGTTACACAACAAGAACAGAGAAAAAACAAGATTTTCTATGCCTTCTCGCCCCTGATACAACGCATGAGCTGGATGTCTTTGACTCCCACCATCATCGGCGTTGATTGAGCGCTTGCACGGTTGGCACGAGCTAGTTGCTTCTGCGGTGTCTTGCCTCCCGTAGACTTGTGCGTCGTCTGCAAGGAGGAGGACAACAAGGAGGAGGAGAACAGCAAGGAGGAGGACAGCAAGGAAGAGTAGACCAGCAAAGAGGCTGGGTTTTGGTTATATTTATAGGAGAGGGAGAGGGAGGGAGAGGCGGGAGTTCGAAATTTTTGGCGCGAGAACGGAGAGGCGGAGCTACGATCCGTGGGGTGAGGATTGGTGCATTTCTATTGGCTATGATTGGGTTGAGGAGGATCGACGGGCCCAGCGGTCGGATTATCACAGACGGTTCTATATATAGAACCGTCTGTGATGAATGAATATCACAGACGGTTCTATATATAGAACCGTCTGTGAATTAGAGCACACAGACGGTTCTATATATACCGATGCAATATAAACAACTAGTCTGAAAAGATAAAATAGCAAAGTTTTATAAAGCTTATATATAATCATTTGAAAGGTTTCGATGAGATCTACAACTTTTCAGTTGAAGCAAAATCTAAATTCCAAAAGGAAGACCAAGAAAAAGGGCAAAAACAGAAACCAAAAACTTGCGACGCAGGTTTAAGTCCAAAGATGGCCGATTTTCGGGGTCTTGGAGTCCAAAGATGGCCGATTTTCGGGGTCTTGGAGGGCGACTAGTGCAAGCAGGTCGTTGTTTTATCGAGCTAGTCGTTAGCTTTCCAACGAGTACAAGAACATCGAAAACAGACACCGTATGCAAAAGTTATGTCCGTTTTACTGAAGGTGTCTCAAAACAGAATCATACTCGGATTTAAGCGGGAAAATATGAAATTTTGAGGGATTGCTTGGCGGGAAATGTATCACAGACGGTTTTTATTATAAAACCGTCTGTGATACTGGAATATCACAGACGGTTTTATAATAAAAACCGTCTGTGATATTCCAGATTATCACATACGGTTTTATAATAAAAACCATCTGTGATATTCTAGTATCACAGACGGTTCAGCGGTAAGAACCGTCTGTGATACTCCTTTTTCCCGCCACAAATACCACAGACAGCCTCCAAATTAAAACCGTATGTACATAGTCATTACTTGCATTCCTAGAGAACCACTTGCTGCATGCTTCACAGTCTCTGTTATTCCCATTATTTTCTATACAAACTGAATTAATTCCATTGTGGTAGGATGATTACACTGCAGTAGTTAGCCCTGAACACCCAGAAGGTACATAGGAGCATGACTTAGATGGAAAGGTGCTCTACACCATCGGTGGGGGCTTGCCACATGGCCACGTTCCAATTGGTAATGGTACTGTGAGGAAGGCTGATGTTATATCAGTTGCCAAAGGAAGAAATGTGAAGCCATACATAGGGGTGAAAAACGGTAACGAATAATTCGTTTTATCTGATATTTGTATCCGAAAAAATACGAATATGGCAAGCAAAATCCGTATTCGAAAATGTTCATATTTGTATTCGAGAATATTTGTATCCATATTTGAGAATATTCGTATTCGTATTCATATTCGAGAATATTCGTATCCGTATTCGTATTCGAGACTATTCGATTCATATTCGATCCGTTTCTAGAACCCATGAAAAATCCGTATGAATTTTGTGATTCAAAATTTGAATTTAGGTGGTTTAAAACTGGTAACCGGTTAAAAACCGGTGAAAAATCAGCAAAACCTCTAGGAATCTGTTTTATCCGATATTCGTATTCGAGAAAGTCCGTATTCGAAAATATCTGTATTCGTATTCGAGAATATTCGTATCCATATTTGAGGATATTCGAATTCGTATTCATATTCATTTTAAAAATATAGATTCATATTCATATTTGAGACTATTCAACCGTATCCGATCCATTTCCACCCCTAGCCATACAACACACCGGCTTACCGAACTTTGCTGACCGAAAATGCACAACTTTGTCGTACTCAAGAAGTTAAGGGCGAATGAACATAGTAATAAATGTATCTGAGCATACAACAATGGATTGGTATGATTGGTCCTCTACGATCCATCTTCATTTGTGTGGTTTCCTAATGCAGATGCTTTTTGAGAAGCTTGGAGAACAACCACCAGGCGAAATGGAGTGCCGTCAAGCACCACAAGTGCAAGTTCAAGTTAGATGAACTGCTATAGTACAACATATTCTATTCTCTCAATGCCACCAATCCAACCAACAATCTTGATCCCTTGTCTTATAGTTGAACATTCCATTGCGACAACTAATCATTTTTGGTATGGCAGAATGCCAACAACCAGTGTGGGAGTTCACATGCTTCATGTTGAATATTGTAATACCTGGGCATAACCTAATTCTTAGTTCTAACTTCATGGTATGTTAGCAAGGAATGCCACCCCCTACTAGATGACCCATAGTTATTACAAATGAAAATTTGGCTGTTTGGAGTGTGCCTACAAATTGCAGATTCCTATTGCCCCCCTATGTTCTGCATTGATTTTGTGAATTTCTGCTAGTCATGAATTTTGGCAGCTGGATTGCAATTTTTTCTCTCCCCTTGGGTAATAAAAATATGTTTTTGTCTGATTGAACATGCTTTGGTACATATAAGAGTATGGATCAGCTTTCACAGTACTTACATTCCATTTTCATACCTAGAATTTTCCTGCTACTACCATTTGTGTGATATATATGCCGGTCAGCCATTCATGCATGTAAGCTCTTGTGCAGCTTTGTGGACAATAGCTTTCTGACAACATAGTTTTAATTATCAGATTCAATTTACTTGTGTTCACATACTAGATTAAATGGTATGACTTACTGAAATCTTTGCTCTTATGTGTATGCTTTTCTCTCTTCTTGGATGGAATACCAAGATGGAACAGTTGGCTAACAGCTAATGTATGTAGCCTAAAAATATAAGAAAAAAGCTCACTTTTCAATCTAAGCTCTAGACTCGGTTCGTTTTTCAACTTTGAACTTTGAAACTATCTATAACACAACCCTGAACTATCAATACAGTCTAAAACGTAACCCTTGATCCGTTTCAATGTGGTTTTACGCTGATGTGTCATGCGCGTAAGCCCGGTTTAACATGGTTGCCACGCGGATCTGAGGTGCCAAGTTCACTGAAGTGGATGACACTCGGATGCCACGAAATAGCAAAAGGCTCCTAATCTTCTTCCCCATGCCTTCTCTTCCTATCTCTACTCTCAGATCTGTAGCCAAGGTTCCACCTCCCCATGAGCTCACGATGAGCCACCAATTGCCTGCCTTGCCTCCGGGCTCGGCTCACCGGCCACCGCGCGCGGGGCCTTGCCACCACGAGCAGGGCGCCAGGGCCTCGCCACTGAACGCCATTTGCACGGTCAACTTCACTTGAGAGGAGGGTAACTGACACCGTCGTCGCTGCGCGTTGCAGGCAAAGCAAGATGGTGGCCAGCCACCATCGGCGATTTTGGTGAGGAGGCGCACTGTGCGACGAGCTGTTGAGCTCTCCTGGCTCCGGTCTGCTTACAAGGCATCAAAGTCCCTGCTACACCCCAGTGCGTTGCCACGTAGGCCACGCACGTCTGCAGCTACCTCTAGGTGATGGGGTGGTAGTGCGAGGCGCTGAGTGTGTGCAGCTGCGATATCCTTTCTTGGGGTTGTATGGATGTTGTTTCTGGTGGATTTAATTGGTGCTGTAGGTTGGTTGGCACGGTGGATAACTGGATATGAAGAGTCTGTTTTTGCTGCTAGTTCATGCTAGTTTCCAGTTGAATGTTTGGTAGATTTAGCCAGAGAGGTACTCGACCAGATTTTCTGAAGCTATAATATTTTGTTGTTTGGTGTGAATGCTTGCTTGTTCTTGCTTAATTCCATAATGTGTTTTGCTCAAATCTTCGTCTCCTTGAGATTAACATAAAGAAGTTGAGGTTCATTGACGGAAGGGAATGAACCACAAACGCATCGAGCAACGCCCCATATTACTCCCCGGGGGTTCCCCGCGCGGAGAGCCCCGCCACGTCGCCCTTGCGCGCGTTCCGACCGGCGCGTGGCGGAGGAATCTTTGTACGGTCAGCCGACCTCTTATGCGAAAAAGCCCCTCTATTTTTTTGAAATTACATAAAGGTCCTTGATTCTCGCGAAAAGACCCCAGCCGGTTTTTTTGAAAGCGCTTTTTCTGAAAACACCCTCCACTTTTGTATACTTTGCAGGATAATGCCTCACGGTTTTCTAAATTACGTTCGGGTCCTCGTTTAGTTACGTACAGGTCCTCGATTTTTTACGAAAAAAACCTTTGCCTTTTTCGAAAATACACATGCGCTCCCGATTTTTTTAAAAAATAATTTAAATGGACCGATTTTTTTATCCGGTTTGGACTTCTCTTTGAGATGGATCAGGAAAACCGAAATTCAATGAATTTCGTGAATCTTGGTCGGAGATTATCACAGACGGTTTTTAATAAAAACCATCTGTGATATTCCAGTATCACAGACGGTTCAGCGGTAAGAACCGTCTGTGATACTCCTTTTTCCCGCCACAAATACCACAGACGACCTTGAAATTAAAACCGTCTGTAATAGTGTACATTACAGACGGTTTCACAAAACCGTCTGTAATTTGGCGTCTACTATTAGCCTTTCTATAGTAGTGTCATGTGTGCAACTGTTTAGCAACATTAGCCAAGGTTCTAGATCACAAAACCATAGAACCCACCAGCACGGTCACAATTAACTTTATATATCTGACAATTAATAACTGGCATTACCTTTGAGATTTAGTACTTGATCGAGCATCAGCTAGCTAGGCTCGGGCTTATAATAGAATACGTGCGAATGTATCCACACCAAGGGAGGTTGTAAGTTCGACCCCCACCTCCTCAATTTTCAGATGTCTTATGCTGGGAGTGTGTGTGGATGTTGTGTTTGGTGAGTTGTATGCGCTAACAGAAAGGATAGTCTCAGATCATAGATGTTCCTTCAGGTGGTGATCGGTTCGGCTGAAAAGCTCATGGCTTATGGCTGAAAACACTGTAGCTGGCTTAAAAAAGCACTGTAGCTGACAGAGGCTTATTTAGCATAATTAAATTTAAAAAAATTTAAAAATATAAAAAATATGTTAGCCCATTACGTATAATACAAACAAATACGGGAAAAAAAAGAACCGGCAAAAAAGTTCAACAAAAAGTCAAAAGTTCAGAAAAAGACGAAACTTATGAATAGTAAAAAAATAAGTCAGAAGCCGAAGCTGAGTTGATCAGTAGCATATATAGCACACTGCACCAGCAAAAGGACACACGAGACAACAGGGCAACTATTCACATGCGTTAAAGATCCATATGGGAGTAGTAGTGGTGTCATGTACGTGCATATATGCTACTTGAAGCTAGCCTGTAGTGTCGACAGTGATAACGTAGGCCATCCCAGTGCAACCGCAGCCGTCCAAATGGCCGGTCTACGTGCTTGGTTGCTTTGGAATCGTCTGCATGCAGACGCCGATGGATGGATCGAGCTCACTGTACATAGTGTCAAGATGATTATATTACTTTTATTTTTATGATCTTTTGAAATAAATATTATTATATTTTTTATATGAATTATCATTTATAAATGTTAGTAAGTATGCAACTTATTGATTAAACTCTGTATTTATTGTATGATAGCAAGTATGTGACTTGGTTGAGAGGATAACAAACAAAGCTCTATATATATATATATATATATATATATATATATATATATATATATATATATATATATATATATATAGATATATATATATATATATAGATATAGATATAGATATAGGACGCTGAAATGGGACACCTAGGTGTCCAGACACCTAGGCTCCCTGCCGTTAGATTACTTTTAGATACGTGCTAGAGCAATGGTATGTATGGTATGTAATATATTAGGCATGCTAAATCAATCATGGAAGGAAAGTCTTAATCATGGATGGAAAGTCTCAATCACACTAGCACGCATCTAAAAGCAATCCAAAGGTAAGGAGACTAGGTGTCCAGACACCTAGGTGCCCCTGTTATTTATACTATATATATATATATATATATATATAGACACACACATATATATACACACATATACATATACACATATACATATATACATATATATACATGTTATATATATATATGTATATATATATATATATATATATATATATATATATATTATGTTCCTTGCATGAATTGTTATTTATAAATGTTTGTAAGTATGTGACTTATTGATTAAACTCTGTATTTATTGTATGATAGCAAGTATGTGACTTGGTTGAGAGGATAACAAACAAAGCTCCATATTATATTACAATGTACGACAGAAGGTAAAAAATGCATTATATTATATGTAGATGCAAAAGAGTCAAGCTTTTCCTCAAATCAGTCCATAGGGATAAATAACCCCAACTCTCCTCACAAGAAAGCAAAACGAGGAGAATAAGATTTTGTGAAAATGTTAGCAACCTAAAGCTCAACTCAACCAAATGAAGAACTACATCTCTCTTCTCCACATGGTCTCTACGGAGTGATATCTAATATCAATGTGTTTGGTCCTAGCATACTGCACTAGGTTCTTGACAATATTGATATCACTAGTGTTATTACAGGAAAGTGAAACACTGTCTAATTCTAACCTAAAGTCCCTGAGAGTAGAAGAGATAGAAAGAATCCGAGACCAAATACAGGTAGCATCTATATAGTCAACCTCTGCAGTAGACTATGCAATAGAAGAGTGCTTCCTAGATGACTATGAGATGAGAGAGATGCCTAAGAAGTCACAAGTCCTAGAAGTACCGCTCATGTCTATTTTACACCCCCAAAATCAACATCTAAGAAAGTGCGAAAGAGATGCAAGAAGAATAGTACCAAAGTTCAAACATAAGGGTGTACTAGAGATATATGAAGATATGCTTCTGAGAGACCATGTGGAGGTCATCCCATGTGTATGATAAGTAATTGACATTGCTTTATGAGAGTCGAGTTTGGTTTGGGTGGTTCGGACCTTGACGTTGCATGGTGCAACTGGTTCAGTTGGACTTGGTCAGACTTTGTCGTATGGGATTAGGATACATATTCCGATGATTCGACGGGTTTGGACTTCAACGTGTGTAAGTATGGTGTGTTTATACCATTTACGCTTTCATGTATCGAGCGGTGCTATTTGATGTGTTTCTTGTCTGTGTGGCTGCAGGACATCGGGCGGAGTCGTGGCGAGACACGGTGGACTGGACTAGGCGCAGGTGGCGCTGAGGTCAGAACGGTCGGGATGTGTCGAAGACGACATGGACTCGAGGTGGTTGCAAGGCGTGCGAGACAAGGAGCGCGGAAGCTTCCCGGAAGGTGCAGGAGGGGCGAAACGGGAATTTCGCGAGGCTGCACAAGCGGGAGCGGGCTCCGTTGGATTTAGCGGGCGTAACGGGGCGGAGACCCGTTAGCCAAGGGCTATAAATAGGTTGGAGGGGCTGCATGCCCTCTTCATGGATTCTAGAGAGAATTAGGGTTTCATTTGAGTCAAAAGAGCCTTTGGCAAGTGGTTGTGCTTTAGGCTTTAGTTGGTGAGACTCTTTAGTGGTTGAGAGCAGGGAGAGGGCAGAGGCTCTGTGTCTCCTTCGATGGTTTCTTGAGTGTGTTCATCCCCTCCTCCAAGCATGTATGGTTGAGGGATTGAGTTGGAGAGGGAGAGGTAGAGGTGAAACCATGTAATCTTCCATCTTGTTCTAATGTCCATGCGTATGGGGACGTAGCTCTCTGTAAATCTCACGTTTCCTTGAATGAAAATCTGAAGTTTATTTCTGTTCTTGCCTGTTCCCTTCGATGCTCTATGTGGTAGATTTCTTGGATTTCTGTTTTTGAGTTCTTGGTTGCTGAGGAGTAGCAAAATGGGTTGCTGTGATCTAGGAGATGCCCCAAAGCCATTTGACTAGTCAATCCTAAGAGCAAACCACTTTTGATTTCAGTTTTTCATTTTTGAGCTCCTCTGTTCTTGGTTTGGCTTTCTAGGGTTTTGGTTCAGATTTTGTTTCCCTCAAAGAGATGGCATGAAACTTGGCAAGTTTAATCCTGAGGCTATTAAGTAGCTATCCTCAAAGTTTCATGGCCAAAGGATCAATGGTTGGGGAGTAATTTGATTTTTGGTGCAGCTCCTGTACTTTCTCAGTTTTGGGCACAAATCTGAATTTCATGAGTTTCTTTTGATTTGCCTTGGTCTCTCTTGCCTCAATCCTATTTAAGTTAAGGTTTTGAGTTTGGTTTCTGAAAAGATTGGAAGGATTTCATCCTTTTCTCTTTTTCTCCCAAGTTCTGAGTTTTCTTGGTCTCATTTTGTCAAGTTTCTGCTTGCAGTTTTCTGCAGTAGCGACTCCTTTTGCTTTTGGCCAGCATGCAGCAATTTCTTCCTTTTGTGTCTCCTTTCCTGCTTTAGAACAGCAAGAAATATTCTCCTTTAATGCCTCCCAAACAGCAAGGAAGGTTGGGCAGTAGAGCTTATCCTTTGGCAGCACTTTTATTACTTTGAGTCTATGGTTGTGAGCTGCTATTTTGGCTCTTGGATGGCAATGAGAATGATCTTCTTTGCAGTGATCTGTGTTGGGCAGTTTGTCTGGGCTTGATTTTTGTTTGTGCCGACAAGAGTTCAAGTATTATTTGCTTTATCCTTTGCAGACAACAGCCCTTTTAGGGCAGCAGTAGTTTCTCTTGTTGTATGCCTTGTTTGGAGCTTGTCCTCCAGTGATATGTCTCCTTTTTTAGCAAAGTTTGGTTGTATGGTTTCAAGACCTTTTAGTGAGCGTGTTTCAACTGTTTCATAGCTTTTGTAGCTATTGGAAGAGTAGAGTTTTTGCGAATACTTGTTGGGGGATAATTTTAATTTACGACATTCACCCCCCTCTGTCGACCATTTCGTTCCAACAGCTTCACCGCTTGGCAGATGCGCGAGGAGAGAAGACTGAAATCAATCACACAAACATACAGCGAATTGTATATTTGGTCTCAAAGTCGTGAGGTAAATGAGAGAGTTGATCATGCTATGGTACTTCTTATGATCTATAGGCTCGTCGTCTTCATTTGGATCCAAAGTAGATGTACAATTCACCGGTGTGGAAACCAGTTTGTTACTTTCCATGTCAAAGTATCGAAGCAAATCCTTAATTTACTTGACTTAATAAATGAAATGTCCTATTTTGTCTACTTGATTTGAAATAATGGAAAGAAGTTCAATTCTCCATCATGCTCATATCGTATAGTCCTAGCCATCTCAACTAAAGCCCAAGCAGACCCGGTGTATTTGATGGCCAAGTACCGTTTCAGGCTCCAGTCCAAGGATTGAACATAGGAACCCATGTCAGGATGGGTGTTCGTGGGCCGCCGCCACCGCCGGCACTATTGGAGCCAGTGTTGCCACGATCACCACGGTTCCTTTTCTTGTTGCCCCCGCCGCTACCGTTGTTGTAGTTGTGATTCCTGCCACGGTTGCCTTTTTTGTCGTTTACTTAGGAGTATCCAGGGCTTGACGAAGAGGTGGAGTAGAAGGCAGTGGCATTGTTCACCTTGGTGTTCTCCTGCTTGCGAAGTTCCTCCATGATCAAGGACGATCTGATCTCGATGATTATCGGGAATGGGCGCTGCATAGCGATGATGGCGGAGAGGTGGATGAATTTCTTGTTGAGGCCACGTAGAGCAGTGAGGACGAGAGTTTCATCTGACACCAGCTGGTCCACAGCGCGTAGAGCGTCAGTCAAGGTCTGTGAGATGATAATCCTAACATACTACCAGCAGGAGACGCACGGGATGGAGCCACCCGGAACCAATAAAAGGCGCGAAGTTTCAGTTTGTGTTAGCATCGGCCGTTTTTGGTTCAGTCAGCGTCATTCAGTTTGTTTTTCCCGTAGAGTGCGGTTTGCATGTTTCCTTTAGTTTTGAGTGGATCACGGAAAAATCGGATCCATTGGTTAGAGTCTAGAGTTTGTTATGTAATCGTTTTTGTATCGCTTTCGAGATTAAGAGAACTACTCTCTGAAAATTGCCCCAATTCTGTTGTCTTCAGTTTTTGCCTGTCTTCTCTGAATTTTACTGTAGACCGTCTGGAAACAGATACCTGAGAGAAGATTTGTGAGGTGTGAGCGAATTCTTGGGCTTGATTCCCAACATCTGGTATCAGAGCATCAGAAAGACTACCCGAGGATCCTGTTTTCCGCAAAATGCCGATGATTCCACATACGACGGCGAAAGAAAGCGGCGGCACGCCATTTCACATGCCGATGCTGAACTCCAGGAACTACACGGTATGGGCTATCAGAATTGAGGCGATTCTTGATGCCCAGGGTGTATGGGAGGCAGTGGAGCCGGTATAAGGAGCTCAGGTAGATGTGAAGAAGGATAAGGTGGCTCGGGAACACATCCTGCAATGTGTTCCTGAAGATGTTCTTCTCCAGATCGCGAAGAAGAAGACAGCAAGGGAGATATGGAGCAGCCTCAAGACAAGGTACTTGGGAGCAGATCGAGTGAAGAAGGCGTGATTGCAGACTCTGAAAAGCAAATTCGACGCCCTCCGTATGTCAGAAACCGAGTTAATCGATGACTTTGCCGGAAAAATCAGCGCCCTGTCCAGTAAGTATACCTCCCTCGGTGAAACGCTTGATGATTCAGTCCTCGTCAAAAAGCTGCTTGATTCCGTACCCGACAAATTCCTTCAAGTTGTCACCGGGATCGAACAGTTTTATGACCTGGAGACAATGGCATTTGAAGAGGCGATTGGATGACTTAAGGCTTATGAAGAGCGGGCGGCACGACAGCATGGTAGTGTCGGCAATGCTCAGGGCCAACTCCTGCTCACTCACGCTGAGTGGCAGGCGCGGCAGAAGGGTGACACCGCTAAAGCGTCATCAGGAGGGAGGGGACAAGGGTTCAATACCACAGACCGAGGCAAGTGGCGTGGACGAGGGCACAGCCGCGGACGGTTCGGCCGGGGCACGCCGCGTCGGGAAGGTGCAGGGGGTAATGGAGCAGCTGGAAGTGGTACCCGTGACAAAAGTCACATCAAGTGCTACAGCTGCAAGAACATGGGCCATTTTGCGTCAGAATGCTGAAGCAAAATGCGTGAAGAAGAAACTCATCTCACCCGAACAAACGAAGAAGAACCAGCGCTGATGCTGGTAGTGTCCAAGGAGGAGGCAAGCCTTGTTCATGAGCGACAAGGTGAGGTGTTGATTACTGAAGAGAAGATGGCGTCAGAGTTGCACCTTGGAAGCAAGAAACTAGAAGACTTAGACATCTGGTATTTAGACAACGAGGCTAGTAATCATATGACTGGCCACCGGGAGAAATTCCAAGATTTGGATGAAGCAATCACTGGCAGGGTGAGGTTTGGTGATGGGTCTTCTGTCAGAATCAAGGGTAAAGGGACAATAGTGTTTGCCTACAAGAATGGAGACCAAAAAGTCCTTCAAGAGGTATACTATATCCCTGAGTTATGTAGCAACATAACTAGCATTAGTCAGTTGACTGAAGAGGGGATTGAGGTGCATATGGTAGGAGAGAGTATGAGGGTTGTTGACAGAAATGGGAAATTGTTGATGCTGGTGAAAAGAACACAAAACCGCCTGTATAAGATAGATCTGAAGACTTCCAAGCCAGTTTGTTTATTGACAAGTCTTGAAGATCCATCCTGGGTACGGCATGCAAGATTAGGACATGTAAACTTCAAGGACTTGAGGTTGTTGGGAGAGAAGAACATGGCAGTCGGAGTGCCATTACTGACCAAACCTGAAAACCTATGTGAAGCATGTGTGATCACCATGCAAGCAAGATTACCATTCCCACACCAAGCAAGCTTTAGAACACAAAGACCCCTCGAGCTTCTGCATGCTGATTTGTGTGGGCCAATCTCTCCTTGTACATTGGCAGGTAGTGAATATGCTGACATATTCTTGGGCCTGATTCCCAACAAGGTCTTCAACTTCCGGAGATATGCTGACATGGACAGGTCGCCCTGAACGGTCGCGCAGAACTGAGCTTCTAGGTGCATGGCGCGTGCGACCCTTCTTGTTACTTCGGAAGAGATCGTCCATTGTTACCCATATGGTACGTGTTGTGGCATTCTCCTGCATCACAACGTCGAAAATGTCGAGGGAAATTGACCCATAAATCCAGGACAGCACGGTGAAGTCACGTTGCACACAGCCGACGTCCTCAGGGTTCGGTGGCATACTGCCGTCGACGTGGTGCGTCAGGCCATATTTGCCCAACATTGCCAGGAAGAGGATCCTCCATCTGGTGAAGTTGGAGGCAGCGAGGTCGAGTGTAATGGGAACATAGGTCTTGATGGATGCGACACCAATGGCGTTGGCGGCAGGTGCAGACTGGGAAGAAGCGGAGGACATGGCTTTTGCAGTGCCAGAATTCATGGCTTTGGTGGTAGAGGATTCGAGAGAATTAAGGGGAGGTTGACATTGCAAGGCCCAGGAGAAGAAAGAGTGCGGTTAGGCAAAGGTGCTTTGATACCATGAAGAAAGGTGCAATCCACACCGGCTCAATTCCATTCCCCTCATACAAATGGGTGGATTTTTTTGGGCTGATGATTTATGGTTTAAATATTTAAATTCTAATTATTTGTGAGAGACACTACGCAGAGAAAAATAGCCGCATACGATTTTGATCAGTCTAGTTGAATTCAGTATACTTTTTGCTATAATTTTTATATTGATCTCATCTTAAAAACACACCGTTTAAAAATTAGTTACTGTATATAGTACAAACATAAGCTAACTTTAAATCTAAAAGAATCCGGCCCTACACGAGTACAAGGAGAGTAGATCACTGACGAATCAATCAAGCTATACATGGAGGATTGATTGTCAGTGTTAGGAAACCTGGACTCTATCCAGAGTCCTGATCTAATTGGGCACCCCACCGTAGACTATAAATAGGGACCTAGACCCCCTCATTATGTACGCATGAAAGAAAAGCAATAAAGAAAGACCGGAAGTTCTCTCTACCTCTCTGTGTGTTCAATCTATTCTCTCTGTGATTCTGTGATTGATTCGTTCTTGTTCTAAGCAGAGGAATCGTTCGGACTGGTCTCCAGCGTCGGTTCCTCAACACGTTATCAGCACGACTTCGCTCCGGTGAACGAGGTAATCATCGAAGCACAGATTGAATTTTCTAGATCGCTTTTGAATCTGTATTTTTCTTTCGCGTTCTAGATTGAATTTCTACGGTGCAAATCCGCCCTAATCTATCGCGAGCAGACTTGAAGTCGCCGGCACAATGTCGATCGGTAGATTGTGAAATAGGGTAGATGTTGATTGCACTGTAGATTAGAACGATGCAAATCCGCCCCAAATCTACCGCGAGCAGATCTGAAATCGCCGGCACAATGTCGATCGGTAGATCATGAAAAGGGGTAGATGTTGATTGCATCGTAGATTAGAAACGGAATTTTTGCATGAATTTATTTGATTCTGCACGATCATTATATGAGAAAAGACTGCACGAGAAAATACTGCATGATCTCTGTGTCCAGTCATTGCACGAACGAAATATTTTGCATCGGCTTCTGTTCGTGTTTGCATGTCCACTGCATGGAAAAAAAGGGGGGAAACAAGGCGTCACCGCGCCCGCATGCGCGCCGCCGGCCAGTAGCTGGCACCACCGACAGAACCGGCGCTACCTCGCAGGACTGCCGCCGCGCCTGCATGCGCACCGCCGGCTGCCGGCCAGAAGTCGGCTGTGAAGCCCGATGCGCCGCCAAACTCGTAGACGCGTGCCGCCCGAGGTCGTCCGGCCCGAAGCCGCAGCACCGACCCGAGCCCTCACCATGGCTGTCGTCGCCTGCGCGTGGCCGCCGTCGCCCGTGCTTGAAGACGACGATGGCGCCGCCGTCCCCGCGCCCGAACATCGGCCTCGGCTCCCGTGCAGCAGCCGCTGCGCCCGCATGCGCCGCACGGCCACCACGGTCTGCCCAGCCACCGCCCAGCATGGCGCCGCCGCTGGCACGATGCCGCCCTCGGCTTCCAGCCTGCGCCACCCGGGGAGGATGCCGCCCGCATGTGGCTACCTCGACCCCTCCGCTCACATCCCACATGGCCCGCCGCCAAGCCTCGTCGGCCAGCAGCCGTACTTGCTCCGCCGCGCCACCGCCCGACCGGTCCGCACTGCCCCGAACGACCGCCTTGGCCTGCCGCCAACGGCCTCGGCCCCACCCACGGCCTCGCCGGCGCCTGCATGCGCCCGCGCACCATCTGCCCGGGCTTCCCCCCGCCACCGTGTGCGCGCGTGGCATAGATCCGGCCGCCGCCTTGAGCCGGCCCCGCCTCCTTACGCCGCCCGAAGCGGCCACACCACCGCGCCTTCACACCCGCACGCTGCCGGCCGACTCGCTAGCCCCGCTGGCTCCGGGCCCGCATGCCCCCTAGCCGCCGCTCGGTTGGAGCCAGCGCCGCCGCCGCCCATGTGAACAGGGGTAGGAAACCCTACCCCTGCCCCTCGTTTTTTGATCCGGGTGCTATGGGTCGGATGGGCCTGGTGGCGGTTTGGGCTGAACAAGGCCGGCCGAAGGAAGATCATTGAAAAAAAGGAAAAGAAAAAAAAGGCCCGGCCGGGGGGGGGGCGCCGACTGTTTTCCAAAAAGGGCCCGAAATTATTAGAAATTACCGATGAGCCCTCGGGTTTTACTTTTGAGTCCCGGATTTTGCGTATAAGGCTTCGTAATTCCGAAAATTACGTATAAGCCCTCAAATTTACGATCGGGTCCAGAATTTTGCAGAAAACCCCTCGGTAAATCAGAAAATTGCGCGAATTTTTCTCTGAACTGAAAATTTGCGTAAAAACCCTCTGGAATTGCAGAATTTGCTGAAATTTCATATTTTAGCATAAAAGGGCATCGGGAACCCGAATTTTGAATTATTTTTAGCATTTGAAGCTTATTTATTTATGCCATTATTATTCTCTGTATTTTCTGTATTTATTTACTGTTTTTGGTTAATTGTAATTGTTTTAATTGCTTTTAATCACTGAAATTAGCAGTAAAATTATAGAAAATGCATAGAAATTTCTGGAACATTGCGAGAAACTTTTGTACCATTTATTCACTCGCAGTGAATTATTCCATGCATGTCTACCAGCAGTAGACTTATACACATTTAGATGACTAGCATCACGAACTAGAAGTTTGAGGAGCTGGCCCCGCATGGCCAAAACTATCTGACATAGGCATCCGATGTCGAGATTGTACTTAGAGCCAAGAAGCTCCGCATGACTATTGGGATTGGCGGACTGAATGACGCCCAACCCATGCCTAAAGAGAATAATCAGGCACTTCATTTTCTCAGGCACCAACTCTGCCTCACTCTCCAGAATGAGTACATGGCGGAGAAGAGCGTGCTAGCACTCTGGACCGCACTAAAGAAGCTGGTTTAAGAGGCTAAAGTACACCATTCTTTCTCAAGCAGAGCGAGAGTGGATCAGACTGAGGTTTGTCCATGTTAAGACGGTCAGGGAAAACAATTCTGCCTTGCACAGGATTTGTACCCCAATACAGAAAATTGAGAAAATCCTTCCACCCCAATGCAGTATAATCCGCACGCAATTATCGTCAAGACGGCTATGAGGAATATGCCGAATTGATTGATATGATGCAAGTTGCGGAAGCTCAGGACGAAGTTCTCCGCAAGAACTAAGTCACTCAGCCATCTGAGAGCTCCACTGGCCGTGAAGCCAACGCTGGAAGCAACAAGGTGCGAAAGCCCTTGATAGAGAAAAGGGGAAGGAAGGGTAAGACCGCAGCCCAGAAAGGCAAATCAGACGCTCCACATGAGAATAAGGCTAGCAAGCCAAAACGGGATGGCAAAGGGCAGCATGAAGCCCAATTTGCATCGGTTGAGGGGGAGAGTTCCGAGCAGCTGCCCGCGTTAATGGAGGTTTAGACCATCCAGGCAGTAGCACCCCCTCTCGACCTAGAAGCAGCCAATGCCATAATTTCTCTTGAAGAGAATGTAAACCCGAAAAAAAAAGAAAAAAATAGCAGAAGAAGTCTAGTGCACTGAATGCATTTCGACTTTAATTGTCATTTATTTTATGTGGAAGAATATGTTAGAATTTGCATGGATGGTACTTAAGAATTGTTATTTCCTCGTGATGGTTGGATGATATTTGAAGAATTCATTCATTTATTCAGTTTATGATGGCATGATATGTTCTGATATTGGAGTATTTTATTTATGTGTTGATTGCCTTCTCATACATGTTAATAAATACCCTATATTAGAACACGTGTAGCGCCCTATGAAGGAAGTGTGCTTAGCTAGCAGCGGCACAAGGAATATCATCTTAAGAGAGATTAAGAATTTTCAGTCGGTTCGTAAGAGCACTGGCAGCCTTACGACAATCGCCGGAAGCGATGCATGTATGATTGGTTCCAGAAGAGCCACAATGGGCACAACTTTGGTAATTGAAGAAGCCTTATTGTACCCAGAATTGACTTGAACTCTCCTAAGTTTTAAGAATATCCGCGCAAATGGTTTCCACGTTGAGACTAAAGAAGAGTACGGTACGGAATACCTGCTCATTACGAAGCGCGACGAGAATGGAATCAGAAAAACTCCCTTCACTAGAAATTGGGCTATATTATACCAACATTAAGGCGCCTGCAGCGTACATTGTCCTGAAGACAGTACTTAGAAGCTCTGAACTCTTCTGTCTCTAGCATGACAGATTAGGCCACCCAAGTCTTAGGATGATGAGAAACATAATAACTCGCATGGGCATAATATTAATGAAGAATTTCCCAATCATGAAGATTTTGTGTGCCCTGCATGTGCACCGGGAAAATAATAACTAGTCCCTCCACTCTGAAAGTGAAGGATGAAGTCCCTGCATTCCTGGAACGCATCCAGGGAGACATTTGCGGTCTCATTCAGCCCATCTCGGGGCCATTCAAGTATTTCATGGTGCTCATTGACGCTTCTTCGAAGTGGTCATATGTGGGTTTGTTGTCCACGAAAAACCACGCCTTTGCAAAATTGATCTCGCAGATCATTCGCATCAGAAATGTGTTTCCTGATCATCACATCAAGTCCATCAGAATGGACAACGCCGGCGAATTTACTTCAAAGGCATTTGATGATTATTGCATGGCGATGGAAATTGCAGTTGAGCACTCGGTACCGCATGTCCATACCTAGAATGGTTTGGCAGAGGATTTAATTAAGAGAATTAAATTTATTGCCCAACCCCTCTTGCATAATTGTAATTTGCTAGCTACATGTTGGGGACCCGCAGTCCTACATGCAGCAAATCTCATCAATCTTAGACCTTCGGCCTAAAACATCCATTCACCTATGCAACAGCGCAAGGGTCACCACCGAAAATTTCCCAACATTAGGGGGAGGAAATCAACCCCTTGATGAAGAATGTCGGGAAATTACGTGGCAAGCCTGGGGAATCCATGCAGATGACCCACGCACAAGAGAAGTCCAGAAGACAAGAGAAGTCCAGAAGACAATTGATTTGCAAGAATTAGCAAATCAGCTGCCTAATCACTTTAGTGATTTGAAGAGCGTGACTAAGTCGCATGTGCCTGCACGCACTGCCCCGGAGAGGGTTGAAATACCTAAGAAAGCAGAAGGTATCCCTAATCTCGTCCAGAGGCCTCAGAAAAAAAAATGAGGACGAGAACTCCGGTTCCTCGAATCCTTAGTAACCGGGGACGCCTGGTGAAGAAGGATAAGAGGGATTTATCACAGCCGATCATTGAAGTCCCCCAGAATGAGAAGGGGAGCCAGTTGAGACCTGGCACAAGTATGACACCTTCCGAAAAGGGTATACCGGATCTGAATATCCCCATCGGCATGGATGTGTGCGCACACATCGGAGCCGAAAAACTAAAGGGACTTGCCACCGCAATTGAAAGAAGCGATGCGCAAGGTGAAGCTCCAGCAGAAGCAATTGCTCTAGAAGAAGCAACTCATGAAGAAATAGCTATAAATTATGTGCACACGGGAGAGTCCCTGAATAGGACAACTGGTAATATCGATATCTACTTCGCAAAGAAAATTGCCTCCATCATTGATCTTGATCCCGAGCCTGCATCGCTCGCTGAATGTAAGAAAAGATCAGATTGGGAAGATTGGAAGGCAATAGCAACTGAATTGCTATCTCTGAATAAAAGAGAGGTGTTTAGGCCCGTATGCCGCACACCTCCCCACATACACCCCGTTGGGCACAAGTGGGTATTTGTTCGAAAGAGAAATGAAAGAAATGAAGTAGTGAGATACATAGCAAGGCTGGTAGCCTAAGGTTTCACTCAACGTCCTGGAGTTGATTATGAAGAAACCTACTCCCCAGTCATGAGTGGAATTACCTTTAGATACTTGATCTCAATGGCAGTGAACTTGAATTTGGAAATGAAATTGATGGATGTTATGACTGCATACCTTTACGGTAACTTGGATTCGGAGATTTACATGAAAGTCCCTGAAGGAATTCCTCTCCCGAACCAAGACAGAGCAAATAGAAATCTGTACAGTGTGAAACTCAGAAAGTCACTGTATGGACTGAAACAATCTGGAAGAATGTGGTATAATCGCTTGAGCGACTTTCTCTGCAAGAAAGGCTACACGAACAATGAAGACTGTCCTTGTGTATTTATACGGCGATCCCAGAATGGATTCTGTATAATCTCTGTGTATGTAGATGATCTGAATATCATCGGGACAGCCGAAGACATAAAAGAAGCAAGCTCCTACTTGGAGTCAGAATTTGAAATGAAAGATTTGGGCAAGACCAAGTTTTGCTTAGGCTTGCAGCTTGAGCATGTCCCTGAAGGATTCTTGGTATATCAGTCAACCTACACCCAGAAGGTGCTTGAAAGGTTTGGCTTCGAGAAGGCAATTCCCTCGAAAGTACCGATGATCGGTAGGTCTTTACAGCAAGAAAAAGATCTTTTCCGACCAAGGGAAGAGGGGGAGGAAGTCCTGGGACCGGAATTCCCATACTTGAGTGCAATGGGAGCACTCATGTATTTAGCAAACTGCACTAGATCAGACATTGCATTTGTCGTGAACCTGTTAGCAAGGTACAGTGCAAAGCCCACCAAAAGGCATTGGCAGGGCATAAAGGACACCTTCCAAGGAAGCAAAGACGTTGGATTGTTTTACAGAAAGAATCAAGATTTGAACTTGATTGGCTATGCAGATGCTGGGCACCTGTCGGACCCGCATACCGCTAAGTCACAAACAGGCTATGTATTTCTGTGTGGTGGAACTGCAATTTCATGAAAATCGTCTGAGCAAAGCCTGATAGCTACTTCGACGAACCACTCAGAAATTATAGCACTGTATGAAGCCGCACGAGAGTGCGCTTGGTTCCGCTGAACGGATCACCACATCCGGCAGTCATGTGGAATGAACATTGTGCAAACCCCCACAATTATCCATGAAGATAATGCAGCTTGCGTTGCACTAGTGCAGACGGGCTATGTAAGCATATCAACCCCAATTTCCTCTATGCTCGTGAATTGCAAAGATGGACAAGATTAAAGTACTGCACACTAAGTCATGTAGACTTGTTCACTAAGTCACTCCGCGCATCTAGCTTTGAAAGGTGCGTGCGTGGAATTGAAATGATGAGACTTAGAGAAGTGCAGAATTCAGGGGGAGAATTCTCACAAGCCCGCTAATAAATCTTGATCATGAAGATTAAGTACCCAAAAATAAAGTCTTGCAGACTGAATGAATTTGGGTGAATTGTACTCTTTTTCCCTTGACGAGTTTTCCATGAAGTTTCTCGACCAAGGTTTTTAACGAGGCAATTCGTGCATCGCAGCATCACATGTATCATGTACTCTTTCTCCAAATTTTTCCCACTGGGTTTTTATGGAGTTTTGACGAGGCATGAGCATGTTGGGTGAGTGCCCAAGGGGGAGTGTTAGGAAACCTGGACTCTATCCAGAGTCCTGATCTAATTGGGCACCCCACCGTAGACTATAAATAGGGACCTAGACCCCCTCATTATGTACGCATGAAAGAAAAGCAATAAAGAAAGACCGGAAGTTCTCTCTACCTCTCTGTGTGTTCAATCTATTCTCTCTGTGATTCTGTGATTGATTCGTTCTTGTTCTAAGCAGAGGAATCGTTCGGACTGGTCTCCAGCGTCGGTTCCTCAACAGTCAGATCAAAGAATGAAAACAAATACACAAATTTTGGTGCGTATAGTTGTGCATGCAAGGCTGACTGAGGGATGGAATGGGATTCCATCACGTCAAGTCTTCCCAAACATGGCGTCATTCCATGCATAGTCTAACAGATATAGCTGCTAGATTCATTAGATAGCTCACAGTTGCTGCATATGGGCAATAGGGCAATAATGCATCTATTGCGTTCGAGAGTGCTCGCCACTCAATGTTCCCATACAGGGTTTTAAAGGGTAAATTAATGCTCTGCACGCAAATGAACACGTTGTTCTCTCGCTGACATCCAAGGGTGTTCAATTTTCACACCCTTGTACTGTGAATTAAACCCAGATCAGGAACTGCGCATTACATGTATTTTAGATCCAGGTCGTAGGTTTCAAATCGAAGGCTAGAGAGAGAGAGAGAGCTGAAGGTTTTTCAACTGAGAGCTCAAAGCAGTTCAAAGCGAACGGCGGAGATCACAAGCAATCCTGCCACCGTTCAGTACTGCACTGAGCGAGCTCCAGGCGCCGCGCCAAAAGGTGAAACCTTGTGCGTTGCACCGCACGCTGCATAGATTGCAATATCCCACGGTATTCATGCGGGGGGGGGGGGGGGGGGGGGGGGGGGGAGCCAGCAATCATTTGATAGTGATGGCTGATGGCATGCACCTACGATGCAACGCCAAGCAGCAAAAGGAAGACGCTCTGCCGGCGGCTTTTCCCATTCTTACGATCGCCGGTTTTTTTCACTTTTCCGTGCTTTTCTGCTTTTCTACCGGCTTTTGGCATTAGCGTTTCTCAACAATTATAATTTATTAAGATAATAAACCATAAACCACAGCAAAAAGCCAAAAACTACCGTCCAAAAAAAAAAACAGGCTCATCGTTGCTTTGCCTACTTACAACCTTGTGTGGGGAGGTTTACGTTGTTGTGCATATAAATGGCAAACTCGTCAAGAATCCTCGCAGCATCCTGATCACCTGATCTGAACCCAGATTTATGATTTCGTACATAAATTTCCCAAACTTCTGTATTGAATAGTAATATTAATCAGATCCACTTTACAAGCTAACAGAACCGTACGCATGCAGAGAAACGAATACCAACAACAAATTCTCCACAATGGTTCTGTTGTCCGCTTCTATCCCAAGAACTCGTGCGCATCAAAATTGGCCTCCAAAAACAAGTAGACCAAGGCTCCACAAACTCAGTGCCTGCGATCGCCGTACCACAGGATACTGACCCATGCCAGTGTCACAGATTGGCAAAACTGAAGACACAACCAACCATGCTATGACTCTTTGTCATTGCGCATTTGCCTTCTCCAACTTCTCTCTCAATTTCAATTTTTCTTTCGTCAGCATGTTGAGCTACGCCACTAGCGAGTGCCTGGTAGTGCAAATCCAGAGTCTGCATAAGGTTCTGGAACCTAACTGGATCGGATGCTTGTATAGCTGTAACAGATGGTTATCACCTTCTCAGGTAAATTCAGGCACACCTTGTAAAAACAAAATTGTACGGAAATATTTGCTTTACCTTGGATGGTTTCAACAAGAAAGATGAATGGATCCACCTCATCTATTGGTGTTTGCAACTCCTCGTCATCGCTAAAATCGTTATCAGAATCATCGTCATCATCGTGTAGCTGGAAACCGCTTGCCTAAATAACAGGAATCATGTAAAAGGTGAGCACTGCGTACAAGAAAAAACAAAGTGAGAAGTATACTCAAATAACGTGACATCTGTCACAAGACCTTTTCATTTGTTCCTTCTAAACAATCTGTTTAACAAAAAAGACACTTAGATGTTCTATTTAGTGAAGCCAAAGAGGCACGTGAAGTGCACAACTAGGCGCAGACCGTGAAGACAGAGGCAAATGCTCCTCAAGCTGCTTATGGCACAGCACACAAAGTGATGTGCAAGCTTTTAGCAGCAAGGCACTAAGGTGTGCACCTCTCAGCACAGCAGAGTTTATGATTGAAAAAAAGGCTTAAAAGGTCTATCGGACAAGCAAGGCCAAATAATACTCTACTAAATCTTTAGTAGTCACTCGTAGAAGTTAACAAAATTGCTAACATTTGGAAACCTTTGGTAAAATGTCAGCTATTTTGTTGATTAGCTTTGCACGTGCTATATACGTTACAGCTATTGCAATTTGTGATCTAAAACATGACCAGTAATCCTATACAAATTTATAGTGAATTATTTGTCAGATGTAATTGTCATTAATAGAGTATTGGTAAGGCCAGTCTCAGTGGGGGTTTCATGGAGTTTCATGGGCATTAAATACGCTGACATGGCACTGTATTGATGAAGAGAGAGATGATAAAAGTTTCATGGGAGTAGAGAGAGTTTCATGGGGATGAAACTCTTCTGCACTGTTTCCAAAATATGGGTGTGTTGGAAACTGGGACATGAAACCTCCACTGAGACTGGCCTAATACAACTTTCTTCTAAATTATCATTGAAACAGAATGGTGCTACTCAATTATAGACAAGTATTTCTGTTTTAATTTTGTCCTAATGTTTATGTGGTACCCAGTTTTATTCATTAAGGAACAAAAAACACACATCATAGATGCTCTCTTCACCTGAGACTGCAATGGTACTTTTTTTTTGCTTGTGCATTGGTTCTATGAAGTATCAGCTACTCCACCATGATAAACATTTTTGGAGAAAATTAACAATGGTGGGCATCTAAAATAAAAGAGATAATTAATTCTATGCCACTGAATAGCATCCACTTCTACAAAATGCCACTGCAAAACACTCTCTATTCGATGCCACTGAATTGCACCAAAATTCAATTATATGCTACTGCCATTAGTTGACCGTTAGGGGGGCCGTTATCTTCTGAAAAAAGACCAAAATGCCCCTCCAAAAGACCGAAGACTTGATTTATTTAAAATAGCAAACAACCTCCAAAAATTATAAAAATTCACAGGGGTGTTTTTCAACATGTCAGTGAGCTAAGAAAAATATTGCAAGGCACAGTTCAAAGAAAATTTTTAGATTTTTAATTTAAATGCTAATAAAGGATACTATTTACAAATAGAGACTAAATGACGTCTAAAAATTCTGCAAAAAAATTCTTACATACTCCTAAGATGTTACATAGCTCCTGAAAATTATTATTTTGCATTTGTTATAGTGAATTTGTCCCAGTTTACAAAATAGCAAAATTCTGAAAAAAATTCTTACATGCTCCTAAGATGTTACATAGCTCCTGAAAATTATTATTTTGCATTTTTTACAGTGGATTTGTCCCAGTTTACAAAATAGCTCAAATAGGCTGATTTGGATTTGAATTTCAAAAATAAATCAAATGGAAGGGTCAATTCATGAAATTTTATATTTGAGTTGTACACTACTCTCATGATCTACCAGAAAAATTAGTTCCAACAAAGACGACCAAATCCAGTGGATGTTGGATCCCATCCCTAGCGACGAGGAAGACATCAGATCCCATCACTGGTGAGGAGGAAGATGACCTGATCTAGTGGTCTCTTGCTCGACGTAGCGGTGCCTCGGCGGGATCCAAGCTTGTCGATGTTGAGGTGGATTTGGGGAGTACAAGGCTTGGTGGCTGGCGACGACGGTGAAGTTGGCATCATCCCTGGTGTTGCCACGGTCGCAGTGGTGTTGACACCTATCGCCGGTCATCACTCGGAGAGAGGAAGAGAAGAGAGAGAGAGAGAGAGTGAGAAGAAATGAGAGAGGGGAGAGTGGCTTTCGTGGGAGGTGTGCAAGTGGGGCCACCCGGTCCATGTGTGTATATACTTCAATGATGGACAGTATTTGGGTATTTGTATTTTTTTTTCCACAGATCTTGAAGCACATGTGCACGGCACAAATATGGGTTGGAGATGCACAAGGTTGTACACAATCCACTCTCCTTATATAAATGTTGAAGAGAGTAAGTGAACATCGACGAAAGAGAGAAAATATCATTAATTTTCAGCACACCTAGCTTGTATTTTCATGGAAGGTGAAAAACTGTATATATACCTTATCAACATAAGAGTAAAGCAACTAATGTAAAATATTGCTTGATGTAATTAATTACTTGAATCATTAATATACAGAGAGAGCCTAGAGGGTTAGTTACATTTTTAGGCCCATTCTGAACATAGGAATTTTAACGGTATTTCATAGGGAAGAAAATATCTACTTTAATTCGCTAGATGTTTTTTCTATAAAATTCATAGGACAATCGTGTGTTACAAGCGAGGTCTTTGTTGTGATAACTTTATCCAAGGTAAAGATTGTTAGAGGGCTTTAGCTGGGTTTAATCGTACGTATAACACATACATTTGTAGGGTTAATTAAACACCTAAAACATCTTTTTTTACCCTTAACCATACCGGGCATGATTGCTTGGACCGCGCTAACTTATCGATCCCTCCACTTCGTTAATCATAGTTAAGCTAACATAGTTTAACCACAAGGTCTTTGGGAGGATTAAACTATTAACTAGCCATTTTACTGACCGAGAACCAAAACATCCAAATATATTGTTAGATATAACAAATAGTATTCATGTACAATTTAATACTACAAACACAGCGTAGCATATACCGAAAGAAAATTGATGTAACATGTGAGGAACTCAGTGTGCCACTGTTTAGCAGCATTAGCCAAGGTTCTAGATCACAAAACCATAGAACCCACCAGCACGGTCACAATTAACTGGGACTGGGAAATCCTATATATATCTGACAATTAATAACTGGCATTACCTTTGAGATTTAGTACTTGGTCGAGCATCAGCTAGCTAGGCTAGGGCTTATAATAGAATAAGAGCGAATGTATCCACACAAAGGGAGGTTGTAAGTTCGAGCCCCACCTCCTCAATTTTCAGATGTCTTATGCTGGGAGTGTTTGTGGATGTTGTGTTGCTGAGTTGTATGCGCTAACAGAAAGGATAGTCTCAGATCATAGATGTTCCTTCAGTGTGGCCTTTGTGCATCATGAAGTCAAGAGAAGAAGAGAGAGGGTACAGCTTCGCTCCAGAAGATCTCTTAGACGCAAGCAGCCAAGCACTATATATGATCTAACTAGCTAGCTAAAGCTGTACTCTCTCTCTTCTCCCGTTAGACTTGATGGATCTCTCTCCTCTCTCTCTCTAAGCTGCAATTGTGCTCTGCGTGTTTCTTGATTGAGATCGTTCTTGGAGAGTCCTCGCTTTATATAGCACACTGCAGACTGCACCAGCAAAACGACACACGAGACAAGAGGGCAACTATTCACATGCGTTAAAGATCCATATGGGAGTAGTAGTGGTGTCATGTACGTGCATATATGCTACTTATAGCTAGCCTGCAGTGTCGACAGTGATAACGTAGGCCATCCCAGTGCAACCGCAGCCGTCCAAAATGGCCGGTCTACCTGCTTGGTTGCTTTGGAATCGTCTGGATGCAGACGCCGATGGATGGATCGAGCTCACTGTAAATAGTGTCAACTATGAAGATGATTATATCATTTTTATTTTGATGATTTTTTGAATAAATATTATTATGTTTCTTGTATGAATTACATTTATAAATATTAGCAAGTATGTGGTTTTGATTAAACTTTGTATTTATTGTATGATAGCAAGTATGTGACTTAGTTGAGAGGATAATAAACAAAGTTCCATATTATATTGTAATGTATGCAGAAGGTAAAAATGTATTATATTATAGAGTATTGCTATACAACATTCGACTGTTTTTTAGGAAAAAAATAGTCAGATTCATCTGGGGCGTTAGATCTCCATCCAACGGATCCACCCATACAAGCCCCCCCTCCAAAAAAATGACCACCTCCAAAAAAAATGATCTAGAGCGTTGGATCTTCATCTAACGGCTTAAAATCTGACTGTTTTTGTTCTCAAAAACAGTCGAATGTTGTATAGACACTCCCTATATTATATATGGATGCAAAAGAGTCAAGCCTTTCCTCAAATCAGTCCACAGGGATAAATAACTCCAACTCTCCGCACAAGAAAGCAAAACAAGGAGAATAAGATTTTGTGAAAATGTCAGCAACCTGAAGCTCGAACTCAACAAAATGAAGAACTACATCTCCCTTCTCTACATGATCTCTAAGAAGTGATATCTAATATCAATGTGTTTGCTCCTAGAGCACTGCACTAGGTTCTTGACAACATTGATGGCACTAGTGTTATCATAAAAAAATGAAACACTATCTAATTCTAACCTAAAGTCCCTGAGAGTAGAAGAGATCCAAAGATATGAGAGTAACTACAGGCAGCAGCTATATAGTCAACCTCTGCAGTAGATTATGCACCAGAAAACTACTTCTTAGATGACCAAGAGACGAGAGAGATGCCTAAGAAGTCACAAGTCCCAGAAGTACTGCTCATGTCTATTTTACACCCCCAATCAACATCTAAGAAAGCACGAAAGAGGTGCAAGAAGAAGAATACCAAAATTCAAACTTAAGGGTGGACTAGAGATACCTGATGATGCTTGGCAGATGCGCAAGGAGAAGCCAGAAATCAATCACACAGGCATACAACAAATTGTATGTTTGGTCTCAAAGTCATGAGGTAAATGAGGGAGCTGATCATGATGTTGTACTCCTTTTGATCTATATGCTCGTCGTCCTTATTTGGATTCAAAGTAGAAGTAGAATCCATCGGTGTGGAAACCGGTTTGCTACTTTCCATGTCAAAATATCGAAGCAAGTTCTTGGTGTACTTGGCTTAATAAATGGAATGTCTTATTTCGTCTACTTGATTTGGAATCCTAGAAAGAAGTTCAATTCTACATCATGCTCACATTGCAGTTCTAGCCATCTTAACTAAAGCCCAAGCAGACCCGGTGTGTTTGATGGCCAATGACCGTTTCAGGCTCCAGTCCAAGGATTGAACATGGGAACCCATGTCGAGATGGGTGTTCATGGGCCGCCGCCACCGCCGGCACTGTTGGAGCCAGTGTTGCCGCGATCACCACGGTCACCACCACAGTTCCTTTTCTTGTTGCCCCTGCCGCTACCGTTGTTGTAGTTGTGATTCCTGCCACGGTTGCCTTTGTTGCCGTTTACTTAGGAGTATCCAGGGCTTGACGAAGAGGTGGAGTAGAAGGCAGAGGCATTGTTCACCTTGGTGTTCTCCTACTTGCGAAGTTCCTCCATGATCATGGAGGATCTAGTCTCGATGAATATCGGGAATGGGCACTGCATAGCGATGATGGCGGAGAGGTGGATGAATTTCTTGTTGAGGCCACGTAGAGCATGGCACGTGCATGCGACCCTTCTCGTTACTTCGGAAGAGATCGTCCATTGTTACCCATATGGTACGTGCGGTGGCATTCTCCTGCATCACAACGTCGAAAATGTCGAGGGAAATTGACCCATAAATCCAGGACAGCACGGTGAAGTCACGTTGCACACAGTTGACGTCCTCGTGGTTCGGTGGCATACTGTCATCGACGTGGTGCGTCAGGCCATATTTGCCCAACATTGCCAGGAAGAGGATCCTCCATTTGGTGATCGAAGTTGGAGGCAGCGAGGTTGAGTGTAATGGGAACATAGGTCTTGATGGATGCGACACCAATGGCGTTGGTGGCAGGTGTGGACTGGGAAGAAGCGGAGGACATGGTTTTTGCAGTGCCAGAATTCATGGCTTTGGTGGTAGAGGATTCGAGAGAAGGGGAGGTTGACATTGCAAGGCCCAGGAGAAGAAAGTGTGCGGTTAGGCAAAGGTGCTTTGACAGTGGCGGACCCAGGATAAAATTATAGGTAGGGCGAAGTCTAATGGTGAACCCAGGAAAAAAAACTAGGTAGGCTGAAGTCGGAAGCGTGAAATAAACTGTAGTACCCAAAAGCAAAACAATCTATGATCAAACTATGTTGCAATCACGCTAATAAAAATATGTGATACGAAATAGAAACAACAACTACAATTCGCATGTTAACATATGTAGATAACGGAAGGACAATAAAAAATACCTTACTAATGAAGATTAATCCACAATTGTAGATGAGCTGTAAAAGAAACAACCTGTCAATAGTGAAAGATAGATAAATCAGTAGTGTCACAATTCGATAATAGAATATAAAAGATGCAATACAAAAGAAGACAAAAAATATACCAGTAAATAACTAAGTACGTCTAGGAGAACGAGGAATTTTCATTCTTCGAGTTTTCATGTCTTGAAATCGTTTCTTGATTTTTTTTTCACAATCAAGTCCTTTGAATATCTCTCGCTCGATATAGCACACCATCAAGTCATTAAGCCAATCATCGGACATCTTATTACGCAAATCAGTCTTGATAATATTCATAGCCGAGAAGGCTCTTTCAACCGATGTTGTCGCCACCGGTAGTAGCAATGCTAACTCGATGAGGTGGTAGACCAATGGAAATGCAATATGCCTTTCAGTTTCAACCAATTTCACGGCCAGACTTCCAAGATCATGACAAGTAACAAAATCATCAATTTTTCGCACATGAAGAATGAAGGTTTCAAGTTGATCCTTGATAGCCGCACGATCAGAAATAGAGAAATCTTCGTCATAGATATCCGCAAGTCAAGCAATATTATCCACATTGAACTTTGAAAATGAATCTCTTAGATCAAGACAAGAAAAACATACAAGTAACTCCGAAGATACCTCATTGAAGTGATGATCCATCTCAGTGGTAATAGCATCAATGGCAGCAAAGAAAGTATCAACACGATAATGATGGTCTTGAGTGACTGTGATCCCACCCCTCCTTGATCGGCCCCATCTTGGAATCGCTTCATCCATATTTGGCACTGGAATCTTATTTTCATCACAAAATTTTTTAACTTTTGTAAATAGTGGCTCCTAGCCATGGTCCCTAAGGTTGATCAACCGTGTTTTAACATCAACAAGCAATGACATGGCCAGAACAATATTTTGATCCTTCCTTTGCAATACAAGAGATAACTCATTTGTAATGCGAAGCACTTTCAACATCATCTTTAATATGAACACAAAATTAAAAGTCTTCATTATATGCAACAAACCTGCTGCCTTAGATGGATTACGCCCATCTTCGTGCACAATGCCTAGCACATCTGTTACTGCATCCCACATGGTCTCAATACGGATTAAAGTTGCATAATGAGAACCCCATCTAGTGTCTCCAGGTCTTGCCAAGCTAGTTTCTTGATGCTTACCTCTTCCCGAAAAAATCTCACCACTCTCCAACTTAGCTAAAATATTTTGACGATGCTTGTCTAGCAATACATCCTTCCTCTTGCAAGATGCACTAGTAGTGGTCACAATCAAAGTGACATACTCAAAGAAATCATTAATAGATGAACAACAACTTGTGACAGCAACCACTACCAACTGTAACTGATGAGCAAAGCAATGAACATAAAAAGCATATGGGTTCTCATCACGAATCAATTTTTGAAGGCCGTTGAATTCACCCCTCATATTTGAAGCTCCGTCGTATTCCTGCCCTCGGAGTCTAGCAATAGGTAAACCATGTGCACCAAGTATCCCAATCAAAGCTCTCTCCAATGCATCTGATGTTACCTCTGTAACATGTTGGAGACCCAAAAATCTTTCTATGACCTTGCCTTTGTTGTTCACAAACCTGAACGGCAAACATTGATACAATTAGTTGAGTATAACAATGCAAATATTAAAAAAAACAATCATAGAATACAATGGTAATATTCACTAACCTCCTTCCTTTCTTTGTACCAATCAACCATCTCTAAAAAATTGCCCTTGTTTAAGGAAGAAGAAGATTCATCGTGTCCACGAAATGACTAACCTTGCCTTAGGAGAAAACTTGCACAATCTAAAGATGCAGTCACACGAATTTCATATTTTATTTCTACTTCCTTGCTATAAGACATAATCTTATGTGACACACTTGACCTTTGATTCTTAAATTCGTCGCATGCTTTCCTTGCATTATTGTGAATACTACCAACCCCACCAACATGATCAGCATATGATTTGTATTGATTCTTGCAATTGCTATACCCTATTTTGGTAAAGACATCATGACCAAATTGTTCATGTAAAGGTTCGTGCTTGAAAAGGAAGCAATAAAAGCAATAGGCCGCATCTTTCGCTACACTATATTCCAACCAATCGTGCTTTTTGAATCATGATTCACGAAAGGCTCTAAGATCCTTTCCATATGTTTTACGAGGGTAATTATGGCCAATTGGTTGAGTAGGGCCCTTCAACAAATAAGCCCTCGTCACTTGATCTCTAATGTCGGGCTGAAAATCATCAAGCGGTATACGAAATCCCGGATCAGCAATGATGTGATCCGGGTTGAATTCCTTAATACCTTCATCCATTTGTTGCAGTTGTTCAGCTGCAGTCTCTTGTTCTTGTGGTCGTTGTTGTGCTTGGACTTGGTTCGATTGGACTTCAAGTTGAGATTGTACATGTGCGGCCACCGTTCCGCTTTCCTTGGTACTTCTGCTTGACAATTTGCTAAAATAGCTATTCAAATCCTTTCTATTCATTTTGAATTTGAACAAGCCTTAGATCACTGTTTCTGGAGAGGTAAAAATATAACTATATAAGTACCATCATTTTGACAAGCTAGTTTACATATTCTACAATCTACATAAAATTTTTACAAGCTATCAAAACTAATACTTAAATACACAAATCTAAAATCTAGAATAAATAGAATTTATTGTACCTTTATAAAATAGAAACTATAGAAATTCTCAGCTCCTCTGCTCCTCAAAGGATCAAAAGCTCAAAGCCTCAAAGGCTCAAACAGTCCATCGACTGCGGTCACTCGGTCAGGCCTCACTGCCTCTATGCCTCAGCCGATTGCTCCTCAAAATCTCAAATCCCTTGGCTCAAATCCACGATCCACCTTCCACCGAGTGAGTGAGTGAGTGACTGAGGAGGCACCGACGCTCGACAGATTGTAGTACTAGTCACCGGCCGACTCGCTCCCGCTCCTCAAATTCTCCCCGGAATCCCGGATCCCTCGGCTCCCGGGCTCGCCGCCTCCCGCCTCCAGACTCCAGTCCCGGGCTCCCCACCTCCCGGCTACCGGGCTCCCTGCCTCGCGCCTCCTGCCTCCCGTCGGGCTCCCCGCCTCCCTCCTCCGGCCTCCTGCGCTCCCCGGCGGCCCGGCCACCGCTTCCCGGGCTCCCGCCGACTCCTCCGCCTAAGCGCCGTCGCGCCGCGCCGTCCTCCTACAACTCCGCGTCTCCGCCTGGCCGCCCGGAATCTAGGGTTAGCGCCGGTACTCTTCGACTTGGTGTTGGCCCGTGCGTCGCTAGTATATCTCTTGGCTCTTGCTTTGTTGGGCACTTGGGCCATGTGTTTATTGGGTATTTGGGTGTTGCTTGGACTAATGGACTTGGGCCTTGACGCCTAGCATTCTTCCGGGCTTCCGGCAAGATATGCATCACACCCGGCCGGGGGGTGGGGGGCGTGGCGGTTCCGCCGGCCGGGGGGGTTCCGGCCGGCGGGGAGCTCGGGTGGCCGCCCGTCCTCGTCCGAAGGGCAGGTCCGCCCCTGTGCTTTGATACCATGAAGAAAGGTGCAATCCACACAGGCTCAATTCCATTCCCCTCATACAAATGGGTGGGTTTTTTGGCTGATGATCTATGGTTTAAATACTTAAATTATGACTATTCGTGAGAGATAGTACACAGAGAAAAATAGTCGCATGCGATTTTGGTTGGTACAGCTGAACTTAGTACACTTTTTACTACAATTTTCATATTGACCCCATCTTAAAAAAACACACCGTTTAAAAATTAGTTATTGTAGACAGTACAAACATATGTTAACTCTAAGCCTAAAAGAACCCAGCCATACATGAGTACAAGGAGAGTAGATCACTCACGAATCAATCAAGCTAAACATGGAGGGAGAGTAGATCACTGACGAATCAATCAAGCTATACACGGAGGACTGATTGTCGGATAAAAGAATGAAAACAAAAACATAAATTTGGGTGCGTATAGTTGTGCATGGAAGGCTGGCTGAGGGATGGAATGGGATTGCATCACGTCAAGTCTTCCCAAACATGGCGTCATTCCATGCATAGTCTAACAGATATAGCTGCTAGATTCATTAGATAGCTCACAGTTGCTGCGTATATGGGCAATAGGGCAATAATGCGTTCGAGAGTGCTTGCCACTCAATGTTCCCATACAGGGTTTTAAAGGGTAAATTAATGCTCTGCACGCAAATGAACACGTTGTTCTCTCGCTGACATCCAAGGGTGTTCAATTTTCACACCCTTGTACTGTGAATTAAACCCAGATCAAGAACTGCGCATTCTCGCTTCCCAGTGCCTTATAACAGCAGGCATACCTCAAAACTTTGGTTAATGTTTATCCACCATACATGTATTTTAGATCCAGGTCGTAGGTTTCAAATCGAAGGCTAGAGAGAGAGAGAGAGAGAGAGAGCTGAAGGTTTTTCAACTGAGAGCTCAAAGCAGTTCAAAGCGAACGGCGGAGATCACAAGCAATCCTGCCACCGTTCAGTACTGCTCTGAGCGAGCTCCAGGGCGGCGCGCCCAAAGGTGAAACCTTGTTCGTTGCACTGCACGCTGCATAGATTGCAATATCCCACGGTATTCATGCGGGGGGCTGTAGATGGGACGGGCAAGCCAGCAATCGTTTGATTGTGATGCCTGATGGCATGCACCTAGCGATGCAACCCCAAGCAGAAAAAGGGAGACGCTCTGCCGGCAGCTTTTCCCATTCTGGTCACACAGCATGGAAGGCTTACGATCGCCGGTTCTTTTCACTTTTCCGTGCTTTTCTGCTTTTGGCTTAGCGTTTCTCAACAATTATTATTTATTAAGATAATAAACTATAAACCACAGCTAAATGTTGGTTGATCTCAGCTAATGGTATCCCGAGATTCCAGAGAGGCCATGCCACCACTCGCGCCCTGATCAGAGGCGCAACCAACTCTTTTGGTTTCGATCCCGATCATCTAGCGCTACATATAACAGAAGGGACTTGGCAGGCTTTGGACATGGTTGTTCAAGGCTACGAAATCCCGCACATACCCGATCTCTCACGAGCGCTAAGGTGGATGAAGACCGAAGGCCTCCTTTGTCCCCGTCCGCGGCTTCATCTGCGACACCGATCATCTCTACAACACCTATGGCATCTCCAAGCTCTGGTACGTTTCCGCTCTAAAGATTATGCTATGTGTTCATGATTGATCTAGGGTTAATGCCTATAGTTCATGTTTAGCCTTAGATTCATCCAATATTGTAGTATCAGAGCACCCCTAGACTCATCTTGAACCCTATTTAGTCTCAACCGAACTGTTCTTGCCTGGATCTAATGACTAAAGGTTCACATCTAAGGATTAGAGGCTCGGATCTATTGATTAATGGCTCAGTTTAGCAATTAGAAGGAGGGGACTTAAGAAATCTTTTGCAAAATCCTAATGAAATCCCCACACTAAGTTCCACCCGAGTCCCCAAACCCAAATCAAAACCCAAATCGGCGGCGGATACTTACGATTTTTGGAGCTTCGGTTTCCTCCGGTCACGGGCGCCATCGTAGCTCCACTCGACGACTACGTGTGCAACCACGGTCGCATGCGCACGCCGGCGAGGAGGGCTGCGGAGGCGCCGCCTCATGTCGCGCCACCTCAAGTCGCCCCGCTGCGCTCTCCTCGGCGCCGCCGCCACCGATGCCGCATCGTGCTGCTACTCTCTGCGTGTGCGCCGCTGCCGTCGCCCGATGTTTTCGCGAGGAGAAGGAGCAAATGAGGTTAGGGTTAGGGTTTTTCGGCATTTTAACTCGCATGCGGTGCAATCTCGGCCGTCCGATCAAGATCCGGCGGCGCACAGCGTTTTAACTCGCATGCGGCGCAATCTCAACCATCCGATCAAGATCCGACGGCGCACATGAAACTCGACTTTTTGTGGGCCACGCGCGTGATTGTGGGCCGTGCGCGTGATTTTGGGCTGCGCACGTGATTTTGGGCCGGTTTCTTTGGGGCCGGCTGCAATAGTGATTTTTTTCTTTTTCTTTTTTAGTGCATTTTCTTATACTTAAGTCTACCTTTTGTGCACTGTTTTAATTATTTTTTCTATTGCCCAATTACGATGTATCATTACCACATTATTACGTCTTATCTTTAATTAAAATTGAACCAACGAGATATTTTAATTAGAGATTTTATGTTTTATTTTTGGCGTTATGTATGCACATGACTACATTCTAACCAACGTTGATTGTAATCATGAGTCGCCATATCAATTGTTAAGTTCTTTTCATTTTCTGCCCAACGGTGATATGAATTAGAACTATAGTTTGCATGTTATTAATCAGACCAACGTAGTGTTAATTGCATGCAATATATATTCGTATGATATTTCTAATTTTGCCTTGTATTTTGATATTCAGTAATAAATGCTTCAAATGTTGCCGCCACAATCGACAATATTGAGCAGCTTACAGGGAGCAATTTTTTCACATGGAAAGAAAGAATCCATGTTGTCCTTAGAGTTTTGGACCTTGATTATGCTTTAAGGGTAACTGCTCCCGTTCCCCCCACCGAAGGTGAGGGAAAATTATGATGAGAAAAAGATAACTTATGAAGCTAATGCTGAGACATGGGAGCGGTCCAACCGTCTATCACTAATGATTATGAAGACCTCTATCTCAGTTGGGATCAGGGGAGCAATCCCTGATTCCGAAAATGCTAAAGAGTATTTGGCTTCAGTAGAGGAGAAATTCAAAGGCTCCACTAAAGTTTATGCTAGTACTTTGATCCAGAGACTCTTAACCACTAAATATGATAGGTCCGGCAGCATAAGAGAACATATCATGATGATGACCGATATGGCAGAAAAGCTCAAGGGCGTAGACATGGAGATATCTGATGGTTTCCTAGTCCATTTTATCATGACTTCTCTTCCTTCTGAGTACACGGCATTTAAGATTAATTTCAATACTCAGAAAGAAAAATGGAATATGAGCGATTTAATCACCATGTGTGTCTAGGAGGAAGAAAGAATTAGGACAGAAAAGAGGGATCTTGCGCTTCAAGTTGGTGTCTCTAAAAAAAGGAAGTTCCAAGGGGACTTCAAATCTAAGAAAAAGCTGTAGTTCTCCCCTAATTCAGATAAGTCGGGGCCTAAAGTGTACAATGCACCTAAGCCCCATGTTGCTCCCGCTGGAGTACTTAAGGGAGGGCGGGGAATGTCACTTCTGGAAGCAGTCAGGGCATTTCCAGAAGGATTGTGTTGGTTTTCTAAAGTGGCTAGCAAAAAAGGATAATGATACAAAAACGTTCATTGATGAAACTCTTTATACTGATTTCTCTCTTAATTCTTGGTGGATTGACTCAGGTGCAACTGTGCACGTTACCAACTCTTTACAGGAATTCCTTACTGCGAAAACAATAAGAAAGGGGGAGCAAAGTCTTAGAGTCGCGGATGGAAAAGAAGCCGAAGTAGAATCAGTTGGATCTATTTCATTAGTTTAAGATAGCGGCTTCATGCTTCGTCTTAATAATGTAGTCTATGTTCCTTCCATCACGAGGAATTTGATTTCAGTTTCTTTATTGGACGATGATGGTTTTAGATGTATTTTTGGTGACAATAAATGCATTATTACGTTTAATTCAAATGATGTTGGTCTTGCCTTTAGACAACACAAGCTCTATATGCTTTCCCTTACTGAATCTCATGTATCTTTGAATGCGTGTGATGCTAAGCGTAAAAAGAATGACGAGACTTCTTCGAAACGGTGGCACTGTCGTTTAGGCTACATTTTGAGGGGGAGAATGGAGCGTCTCATTAAAGAAGAAATTCTCCACCCATTAGATTTCTCTGACTCAGACCACTGCATTGATTGCATTAAAGGAAAATATGTAAAGCAAATAAAGAAGGGAGCCACTCGCAGCACATGACTCTTAGAATTAATTCATACTGATATTTGTGGTCCTTTTCCTGTGACATCAGTGGATGGTTTTGATTCACTCATCACATTCACTAATGATTTGTTCCGTTATGGTTATATCTTTCCCGTTATGGTTATATCTTTCTCATCAGCGGGTTGATCTCGGCTAATGGTATCCCGAGATTCCAGGGAGGCCACGCCTCCACTCGCGCCCTGATCGGAGGCGCAACCAACTCTTTGGGTTTCGGTCCCGATATAACAGAAGGGACTTGGCAGGCTTTGGATATGGTTGTTCAAGGCTACGAAATCCCGCACATACCCGATCTCTCACGAGCGCTAAGGTGGACGAAGACCGAAGACCTCCTTCATCCCATCCACGGCATCATCTGCGCCGCCGATCATCTCTACAACACTCATGGCATCTCCAGGCTTGGGTACGTTTCCGCTCTAAAGATTATGCTATGTGTTCATGATTGATCAAGGGTTAATGCCTATAGTTCATGTTTAGCCTTAGATTCATCCAATACTAAAAACCAAAAGCTACTGTCCAACAAAAACAGGCTCATCGTTGCTTTGCGTACTTACAACCTTGTGTGGGGAGGCTTACATTGTTGTGCATATAAATGGTAAACTCGTCAAGAATCCTCGCAGCATCCTGATCACCTGATCTCAACCCAGATTTATGATTTCGTACATAAATTTCCCAAGCTTCTGTATTGAATAGCAATATTAATTGTATAGCTGTAACAGATGGTTATCACCTTCTCAGGTAAATTCAGGCACACCTTGTAAAAACAAAATTGTACGGAAATATTTGCTTTACCTTGGATGGTTTCAACAAAGAAGATGAATGGATCCACCTCATCTATTGGTGTTTGCAACTCCTCGTCATCGCTAAAATCGTCATCAGAATCATCGTCATCATCGTGTAGCTGGAAACCTCTTGCCTAAATAACAGGAAACATATAAAAAGTGAGCACTGGGTACAAGAAAAAACAAAATGAAAAGTTATACTCAATTTTAACATGACATCTGTCACAAGATCTTTTCATTTGTTCCTTCCAAACAATCTGTTTAACAAAAAGGACACTTAGATGTTCTATTTAGTGAAGCCAAAGGCACGTGAAGTGCACAACTAGGCGCAGACCGTGAAGACAGAGGCAAATGCTCCTCAAGCTGCTTATGGCACAGCACACAAAGTGATGTGCAAGCTTTTAGCAGCAAAGGCACTAAGGTGCGCACCTCTCAGCACAGCAGAGTTTATGATTGAAAAAAAGGCTTAAAAGGTCTATCGGACAAGCAAGGCCAAATAATACTCTACTGAATCTTTAGTAGTCACTCGTAGAAGTTAACAAAATTGCTAACATTTGGAAACCTTTGGTAAACTGTCAGCTATTTTGTTGATTAGCTTTGCACGTGCTATGTACGTTACAGCTATTGCAATTTGTGATCTAAAAGATGACCAGTAATCCTGTACAAATTTATAGTGCATTATTTGTCAGATGTAATTGCCATTAATAGAGTATTGGTAATACAACTTTCTTCTAAATTATCATTGAAACAGCATGGTGCTACTCACTTATAGGTAAGTATTTCTCTTTTAATTTTGTCCTAATATTTATGTGGTACCTAATTTTATTCATTAAGAAAAAAAAACATCATATATGCTCTTCACCTGAGAATGCACTGGTACGTTTTTTTTGCTTGTGCATTGCTGGTTCTATGAAGTATTAGCTACTCCACCATGATAAACATTTTTGGAGAAAATTAACAATGATGGGCATCTAAAATAAAGAGATAATTAATTCTATGCCACTGAATAGCGTCCACTTCTACAAAATGCCACTGCAAAACTCTCTATATGCCATTGAATTGCACCAAAATTCAATTATATGCTACTGCCATTAGTTGATCGTTAGGGTAGGCCGTTATCTTCTGAAAAAAGACCAAAATGCCCATCCAAAAGACCGAAGACCCGATTTATTTAAAATAGCAAACAACCTCCAAAAATTATAAAAATTCACAGGGGTGTTTTTCAACATGTTAGTGAGCTAGGAAAAATATTGCAAGGCACAGTTCAAAGAAAATTTTTAGAATTTTAATTTAAATGCTAATAAAGGCTACTATTTACAAAGAGAGACTAAATGAGGTCTAAAAATTCGTACATGCTCCTAAGATGTTACATAGCTCCTGAAAATTATTATTTTGCATTTTTATAGAGTGAATTTGTTCCAGTTTACAAAATAGCTCAAATAGGCTAATTTTGGATTTGAATTTCAAAAATAGACCAAATGGAAGGGTTAGTTCATGAAATTTTATATTTGAGTTGTACACTACCCTAATGTTCTACCAGAAAATTTTTAGTATTTTTAGCTAAGCCAATTTGCCATATATTTAATTTTTACCATGGGGACAAATTTTGAACCGAGCGCAAAATCGCCTTTTTCCAGGGCCAAACGGAGGCTAACTGATGGCAATGGTATATAATAGAATTTCAGTGCAATTCAGTGGCATATAATAGAGAGCGTTTTTCAGTGGAATTTTATAGAAGTGAACGTTATTCAGTAGCATAGAATCAATTATCTCAAAATAAAAAGGAAAGCATGACACTATGGTCTCAAAACATAAATTCTACTTCAGTAAAGACACAACACAAACCTGTGCTAATCTCTGAAGATTGAGACTATTCACTTCATCCCCATCTTCATCATCAACCCCCGTCTCCTTATCAGACTCAACTTCCTCATCCTCTTCTTCATCAGCATCAAAGCCATCCAAATCATCAGCAGCGGCATCATTTTCCCTCTTAGATTCTGCGTATCAATGCAAATGGGTAAGGTTTAACAGGAGAAGAAATTTAAAAACTTCACCTCTATACTGTTATAGCGAAAGGGAAAGTAAGGTTGTGATTTTTTTATGGCATTAGCAAAAGGGGTGAAACAATCTAAGGGGGTGCTTAATCAGCCTGATGTTTAAAATGTCTGGAGTATATGTTAGTTTTTGAAGAGCCGGCAGTTCATCAGACAATAAACAAGAGACAACTGCACCTGCAACTTGTTCCTTGTAAGAGACAAGCAGCGCAAGTGTTGCTTTGAAAATGCACTCTAGAGCTGTAGTAACCGAACCTTGATCGATCTCGGCTTGGAAACGACGCCCTGGGACCTGTGATGAACACACACAAAACTCACGCGAGAGAACTACTCTGAATCGATGTTCATTTTCTATTTTCCTTTGAGCTATATATACAAACCACATTACATCAGTTACGCCCGACAGTTCTTCAGCCTTACGCGGAAGCGTCACGATGCCTACCTTACGTGGAAGCGTTGCGGCGTTTCGGCAACGTGCGCGTATGGATACGTATACATAAACAGTACCACATGCATGAACAGTGCCATGCACGTGAACAGTGCCATACACGACTCTGCACAGGATTTATTATATCATTTCACCCCCTAATCCCGTGCCACTTCTACCATACCCAGTTGCTGTCGTAACTCGATGTACTTGACTCTGCCTAGCGCCTTGGCCAGAATGTCCGCCAGCTGCCCGACGGTACCGACGTGATCAATCTTCACCCTGCCATCTTCAACACATTCTCTCAGGAAATGAAATCGAGTGTCTATATGCTTAATGCGTTCATGATACACCGGGTTTCTGCTGAGTGCGATTGCCGACTTGTTATCCACCCATAGTCTGATTGCAGGTGCGTGCCGGCCTGTCAGCTCGCCAAGAAGACGACTGAGCCATACACCCTGACATGCCGCTGCCGCTGCTGCAATATATTCAGCCTCACATGAAGATAGAGCAATGACCTTCTGTTTTTGCGACGTCCAGGTGATCAAACTAGAGCCGAGGAAGAATACATAGCCACTGGTGCTCTTCCGATCATCAACATCGCCGGCGTGGTCACTGTCTCCGAACCCTACAAGCGCCGGCTCCATGATCTCTGTCTTCTTGTAACAACACCCGAATCCAATGGTCCCTACTAGATAGCGTAGAATCTGCTTAACTGTTGCCCAATGTTGCACAGTAGGAGTTTCTATGTACCTGCTCACAATTCCGACAGAATAAGCAAGATCGGGATGAGTATGTACCAAATAGCGCAGGCTGCCAATTATGCTCCTGTATCTTGTGGCGTCAACTGGTGCTGAGCCATCCTTCTTGCTCAGCTTCAATCGATTCTCCATTGGGGTGTCGCTCGGATTGCATCCCTTCATTCCGGCCACCTCAAGGATCTTGGCTGCATAAGCACTCTGACACACAGTGATCTCACCATTGCCTTGCTTGACTTCAATGCCCAAGTAGTAGCTTAATAGACCAAGATCACTCATGCTAAAGCTCTTCATCATCTGTTCCTTGAATGCTGCAATGACCTCCCTACCAAGGCCGGTGATGATCAAATCATCAACGTACACACCGATAAGCAGGAGATCTACACCGCCACCATGCTTGTACATGGCGTGCTCCAGAGGATTGCGCTCAAAACCGAGCGCCAGCAGCTGCTTGTTGAGGCACGTGTTCCAAGCACGGGGCGCCTGCTTCAGCCCGTATAAGGCCTTACGCAACCTGAGAACCTTGCTTTTGTCGTTGTCGATAATGAATCCGGGGGCTGATGTGCATAAACTTCCTCGTCCAGGTCACCATTCAAGAAAGCGGATTAACATCCATGTGGTGTACCTGCTAGGCGCCATGCGCGGCGAGAGCGAGTAGTAGACGCACCGTCTCCAGCCACGCCACTGGTGTGAAGACCTCATCGTAATCCACCCCCTGTCGCTGTGTGTAGCCCTTGGCTACTAGACGTGCCTTGTGCTTGATCACATTACCGGCTGGATCCTTTTTTACCTTGAAGACCCATTTTAGTCCAATTGCATGGTGTCCACGCGGAAGAACTGCCGGTGTCCACGTCTCATTGGCATGTATCGAGTTCATCTCCTCCTCCATGTTCACGCTAGCAATGTTCATCAAGTGCCTCTTCAACACTCCTAGGCTCCTCGGCAGCGAGGAGATAGAGGCTACTGTATTCGTAGTCGAGGATCTCGTCGGTGGTGTCATGCAGTATCTGTAGCATGCGGTACCTCAATGGCACCCCCTTAGTGTCATACACTGCATTGGATGGCGGGGTCGCATATTCGATTGTTGGAGTAGTTGGTGTCGCCGGCGCCCCCGGAGTGTGTGCCTCGATTGATGTTGGCGCAGCCGGTGTCGCCAGTGGTGATTCACCAATCACTTCGCTCGGAGTCGCCATCGTGTAGTACTCCACCATGAATGTCGCGGGCAATGTCGCGACGTCGTCCCCCGCGTTCCAATCCCATGCGCGGTTCTCCTCGAACACAACATCGCGTGTGACGTGCAGCTTCTTGGCCACTGGATCATAGACCCGGTAGCCTTTTGTCCCAGGTTCATACCCGAGAAACACCATGGGAGTCGATCAATCTGAAAGCTTGCTCACTCCTAGGCCAAGTCGCTTGACATGTGCGACACACCCAAAAGTGCGTAGGTGATTCACCTTCGGCTTCTTCTGTACCACGCTTCATACGGTGTTCATCCTTCGAGTCCCCTTGCGGGCGCGCAATTGAGGATGTAAATAGCCGTCCTCACTGCCTCACCCCAGAATTCAACTGGGACCGCCTTGCTCTTCAGTAGACATCGCGCCATCTCCACCACCGTGCGGTTACACCACTCGACGACGCCATTCTGTTGAGGTGAGTATGGCGCGGTGGTGAAATGCTTGATGCCATGCTCGTCTTAGAATGTCTCGAACTCGAGGGAGTTGAATTCTCCACCCCAATCCGTGCGGAACGCCTTGAGCTTGCCGCCGAGCTCGTTCTCGGCGAGAGCCTTCACCTTGCGAAAATACCTGAACGCCTCGTCCTTCGTAGCCAGTAGCTCAACCCACATGAAACGACTGTGATCATCAACAATTAGCAGGAAGTAGTTTGTACCTCCCGGGGTGCTGGGCTTGATCTAATCGCATAGGTCGCCATGGAACAAGTCCAGAGGTTGCTCACCACGGTACTGTGCGATAGCTGGGAACGGAGAGCGATGCTTCTTGCCGAGGGCATAGCCGTCGCAGAACTGTTCGACGTGCTTGATCACTGGTAGCCCCTCTACCATCTTTTTTGTGCCCAACTCCCGGAGCGATCGGAAGCTGATGTGGCCATAACGAGCATGCCATAGCCATGCTTGGTCATCTGCCTTGGCCAAAGCACACCGGCGCTACCAAGTTCAGTTTCAGAGTATACAACTGATTCCTAGTGCGCGGCGCACGGATCAACAGCGTGCATTTAGCGTCGAGCACGCTACAGACCCCGTCGTCGATCTCAATCCTGCACCCTCTTTCCTCGAGTTGCCCCAAACTTATGATATTGCTTTTCAATTTCGGAATGAAATATACCTCCGTCAGGACTTTGTGCCCGGTGTCCCTTGCTTTAAAATCAACACCGAGCCGAGGCCAGTGATCTCAACAACAGAGTCGTCGCCGAATGTCACCGATCGGCGCATGCTTTCATCAAGGGACACCAAAACCGCGCGACATGCTGTCATGTGATTACTAGCCCCCGTGTCCAGGTGCCAGATGTTGTCGTCATCCTCATCAACGGGGATGATGCGCTGCTCATTCAGGTGCACGAATTGCGGCGTCGTGCGTGTGATCATGCTCGTTGTCGCAATGAGCAACACCGGCTGATCAACCTCCGCAGTCACGAGATATGCTTCTGCCTTGCGCTTGCGTTTGGGCCTCTTGCACTCCTTTGCCCAGTGCCCCCATTTGCCGCAATTTCGGCAACTTCCCTTCCGACGTGGTGTACCTTCAGAGGTCAACTTCACACGCGGTGTTGTGGTTCTCTAGCCGTGCTCCGCCCTTGTTCTTGGGATGGGATTTCCCGCACGCCTTTTCCGCGCTGGACGAGGATTCGGGCATGAGGCGGTGCTTGTACTTTGCAAGCTAATCTTCCTCGACGAGCATCAGCTGCCCTGTCATGTCGGTGATGGCATCGACGTCAAAACGATCCTCAGCTGCCCGTAGTCGCCCGACCAGTTCCTCGACCGAGAGTTCCTTAAGATCAAGAAGAGTCTCGATTGAAATAGCGATCTGAGAGTACCGGGGTGGCACTACTCGCAGGATCTTTTTGATGATGCGCACAGCTTTGATTTCCTCTCCTAGCGACCGGACGTTGTTGACGAGCCCAGTGATGCGCATGGTGAAGTCGGTCACCGTCTCCCCATCCTTGAACGTGATGGTCTCGAACTCCTTCAACAGCCGCTGGGCGCTGGCTTCCTGTACACGGGCGACGCCGATGTGCATCGTCCTCACGGCCTCCCACGCCTCCTTCACTGTTTTCTTGACTGCAAGGGCTGCACGCATCTCAGATGGCACCACATGAAGGAGAGCGGCCAGGGCCAGCCGATCCTCGCGGTGCTCAACCTTAGTGCTCTCGATTGCCTCCCACAGTCCTTGAGCTTCGAGATTCACCTGCATAACCAATTCCCACTCGTGGTAGTTCGTGCGCGTCAACTCGGGGTAGAAAGCCGACGTGCCCGCCTCCCGCACCACACGCTCCACAACGACTTCGCACAGCGTGCTGTTGCTGCCATTTCCGCCGGTCATCTTCATGACGCCAATCGCACCCACTATGGCTCTGATACCAAGTGTAGTAACCGAACCTTGATCTTGGCTTGGAAACGATGCCCTAGGACCTTGATCTTGTCTTGGAAACGACGCCCTGGGATCTGTGATGAACACACACAAAAAGAGCTTCTACTGGAATGTAATTAGCTGGAAGGCCAATAAGTGAGTCAATCCTAAGCAGCAGACTTTCTTATCATGCTCTCTACAAATTAAGCAAAACACCATTCTTGAGTCAGTACAGCACATAAACACCAGAGGTATAATATTACAAATATGTGCTAGAAAACTTACCTCTTGAAGTTCACCCGCTTGCCACTTTTTTTTACTTGTTGTAACATGACAAACCAAAGATTGAAAATTTCTGTTGCATACAATGTTGCAAGTGTCAACAAAGGATTGTAGTACAGTGCATTAGCTATCTGCAATTGGCATGGAATTAGGTATATTGATCAGTAGATACTAGGAGCCAAATGCCAGATACCCTGTTAAAACATATTTCCCGGAAGAGATTGATAGCATTAATATCAATGTGCCCAACCCATGGAATTGCTAATGTTGATTCTACAGATAGACATCGAAGGAACAGAGTTTGCTACAGGCAATATGGAAAGCTTAGATCTATTCATCTAGGAAGCACCAATATGGCGATACGTTCCGATACGCGGCGATACAGTATCGATGAAGTATCGGTGAATTTCAGCCAAAAAAATAGAAAATACCCCGATACGTTTCCAATACGGCACGATACGCAAGCGATATGTATGGCCTAATTGAATCCTGGCCCAAACAAAGGGGATGGCCCAGCCAGCCAACCCAGCAGAGGAGATATATACCGCTCACGCCCACCCGTTCGAGCCACCGGTCACAACGTCGAATCCTAATCCTCATCCTCCCTCGTGTTGCTCGCCTTTGCTTGCCGCCACTGCCCGGAGGCCACCAGCCAACCGCCTGGAGGTCCTCTGTTCGCACTGCCTGGACATCCGCCGCTGGATTTCACCACGCCACCGACACCTCCAGCCCCTCCAGGTCAGCCACCTCTCCCGCCGCTCCCCCACCTCTCCCACTGCTCCCCCGCCAATCCTGCCGCTCCCTTGCTCCCGCCACTTCTCCCCCACCGCTCTCGCCGCTCCCCCTGCATTGTCTAGTAGTATATTTTGGCTGTGGTACATGTCTGATTCATTGATGTTCTAGAATGTGGATAGATGGTTGTCTATGATGCATTGGTGTTACTGATAGATGATATCAATATTTACACAGTGGTAAATGTTAATTATTCTATGGTGTCTACTTGTTTACTATATACTACAATGGTAATTATTGTTTGATATTTTAAAACTGTACCTCTTGCTAGTTTAGGTGAGAGACCATGTGGTCGTGACCCCATGAGAGTGATGAGTAATTGACAAGGGTTTAGGTTAGTCGAGTTTGGTTTGGGTGGTTTGGACCTTGACGTTGTGTGGTGCAACGGGCTCGGTCGGACTGTGGTCAAACTTGGTCATATGGGATTAGGACGCTGATTCTTTGATTTGACGGGTTTCGACTTCATCTGTGGTAAGCATGATGGTATTTATGCTTTCATGTATCAAGCAGTGCTATGTGACGTGTTTCTTGTCTGTGTGACTGCAGGACGTCGAGTGGAGTCGTGGTGAGACACGGTGGACCGGACTAGGCGCAGGTGGTGCTGAGGTCAGAACGGTCGAGATGTGTCCAAGACGACGTGGACTCGAGGTGGTTGCAAGGTGTGCGAGACAAGGAGCGCGGAAGCTTCCCGGAAGGTGCAGGAGGGGCGAAACGGGAATTTCGCAAGGCTGCACAAGCGGGAGCGGGCTCCGTTGGATTTAGCCAACGTAACGGGTTGGAGACCCGTTAGCAAGGGGCTATAAATAGGATTGGAGGGGCTGCATGCCTCCTCATGGATTGTGGAGAGAGCTAGGGTTTTAGAGAGTCAAAAGAGGCTTTGAGAGGTGGTTTTGCTTTGCTCTTTAGTGGTTGAGGGCAGCAGCACCTTATCTCCACGTTCATCCCCTCTGTGTGTTCCTCCAGGGAAGCATGTAGTGGGTTGTGTTCTTGAGAGGGATTGAGAGGGAGAGGGAGAGATTGGAGTGATGTGCATGTAATCTTCCTTGTTCTAATGTCCATGCGTATCGGGACTCCTCTGTATTCCTTTTGCTTAAATGAATGAAAATCTGAAGTTTGATTCTCCCGGTTCGTGCTCTCTGTTCTTCGTTTCTCCCATTTGCATGATTTCTTGCCTTTCTTGGTTCTTGTTCTTTCTTGCTGGGAAGGCCCAAAATGGGTTGCTCTATGTTGGGATGATGCCTAAAGATCATTTGATTGAGTTCCCCAAGAGCTAGTCTTGTTTAATTTTAGATTTTCGATTTTGAGCCTCCCCTGTTCATGTTTTGCATTTCTAGGGTTTGGAGCTGCTCTTGATTCCCTTGTTGAGATGGCTTGAAATTTGGTATGGAGAGTCCAAAGGCTATTAATTAGCTACCCTCAAAATTTCATATCCAAAGGATCAACGGTTGGGGAGTAATTTGATTTTTGACTCAGCTCGGGCAAAAATTTCAGATTTTTACCCAAATCTGAAATTCTTGTTTCTTGGAGTGGTTTTCTTGAAATTGGCTTTTGGCTTATTCTTCTGGGAGTGTTCCCTAGCTATCCTCAAAGTTTCCCAAGCCAAGAATTCAAGAATCTTGCAATTTTCTCAGTTTTTCTGAAAATCCTGTTTGCTGATTTTCTCGAGAGGTACTACCGTTCAGAGGTACTACCGCTCGTCCTAGCGGTACTACTGATTCTGTTCGGACCAGTCTGATCGGCAGCGAAGAAACGTTCGGACAAGTCCGATCTTCGTGCGGTACTACCGCTCCTCGAGAGGAACTACCGCTCAGAGGTACTACCGCTCCTCGGGAGGTACTACCGCTCAGAGGTACTACCGCTCGTCTCAGCGGTACTACCGCTTGCAGTCAGACTTGCTCTGAATTTATTTTTCTTGGCTGCTTCTTTCTGGATCTGGTTTTTCCTTGTTGCCTTGACTTCCAGTAGTGCATATCTTCTTTCTTCATAGCTTCCATAGCTATTGGAGAAGAAGTATAAGTGTGGGTACTTGAGGGGTGAATTTAATTTTTAGAAAGCGACATTCACCCCCCTTTGTCGCCATTTCGGTCCAACAATTGGTATCAGAGCAGGTTAGCTCTTTTCAATAGATCTTAACCGGTCTCAAGAGCCATGGCGACGGACAAGTACTCGACCAAGCTGCTCGTTTTTGATGGCATCGATTACCCCTTCTGGAAAAGCCGAATGGAAACATACATCCAGGCTCAGGGGTACGCCATCTGGCGCAAGGTCAAGGTCCGGTTTGTTGTTCCTGCCGATGAGAACATCAATGCTGGGAATATGCATGATGTTGAGGCAAACGCTAAGGCAAGGAACATCATTATCCAGGGCCTGAGTCGTAGCGAGTTTGACCGCATATCTCATCTTTCGTCCGCCTTCGATATTTGGGAGACCCTCGATGCTTACCATGAGGGCACCACCCAAATAAAGACGGTACGACAGGACCAGTTCAAGCGAGATTACAACAAGTTTGAAATGCTCGCTGGCGAGTCCCTTGATGAGTGTTTTGCGCGTTTTCACAAGATTCTGAGCAACCTCCGAGCCGTCGGTCTCACATACTCTGACTCGGATAATGCTCGACAGATGCTCGCTGCACTCGATCTTCGTGTTTGGGAGATGAAGGTGACTACCATCAAGGACACCACGGACCTCTCGACTTTGACTCTTGATGCGCTGTACTCGCGCCTCAAGACTCACGAGATTGACATTGTCTCTCGCAAGTCGAAGTCACAGTCGATGGCTCTAGTCACCGATCCCAGTTCGGCTTCTGGTCTTTCTTCTGAGTCTTCTTGCGGTTTCTCCATTGCTGCTCTCTGTGACATAACTGATGATCAGTTAGAGCAGCTTGCGGATGAATAGCTGGCCCTCCTTGCTCGAAGATTCTCCCATGCTTACAAGGGGAGGAGGGACAGAAAGAGAGGAGGACCCGTGATTTGCTTCGAGTGTGGTGGCCCCAACCACATTCGGGCAAACTGCCCCAAGCTGGAGAAGGGCAAGAACGACTACGGCGGTTCGGGCAAGAATGACTACACCGATAAGAACCGCAACAAGAAGACTCCAGCGCACCCTCAAGGCAAGAAGAAGTTCCGCGACTTCGGGAAGGCCAAGAAGCTGTTTCACCGCGTCCTCACCGCGTTCGACGACCTCGACCTCAGCGAGGTGGAGGGATAGAGCGACGACGACAGGACGGGTAACCAAGACCCCAAGAGCGGCGACGACTTCTCCGACATGTGCTTCATGGCCCTCGAGGGCGAACTGAGCGACAGCGAGCTGTACTCCGACTCGGACGAGGTATGCCCCACCTACGACCAGCTCAATCATGCTTTTCTTAAGCTAGGTGGTTTTCATGCTAGAGCTAGGGCTAGGTGTACCGAGTTAGAGAAGGACGTAGATAGATTATCACAGGAGCTTACTTCACTTATATCTGCTCCCTCCCGTGATGATTGTGATATATGCTCTGCTTTGCTGGGTGATATGGAGAAATTAAGGACCTCGCATGATAGTTTATCCTCCGAGCTTGATATTGTTAAGGTGGAGAATTTTAGTCTGCTTGCTGAATTAGAGTTGAGTAGGATGGATGTTACTCTTCTTACTACTGATGAGACTACTCCTTCCACCTCATGTGAGGATAAGGACATTGCTGCTAGAGGACCTTATACCATGCTCCTTGATCTGCCCGAATCTTGTGAAAATTACAATAACTTGAAGATGAACCTAAAACGGGTAGATCATAAAATTGCTGAACTACAAGCCTCTCTTCTTGAGCCGATTGATTCCTGCTTGAACTGTCCTAAGTTAACTGCTGAACTTGAAGCTGTCTCCAAACAGTTTCAAGATATGATTGATCATGATAGGAAGTTGGCTCAGTATGCTTCTAAGGACCCTGTTAGCTCACCATGCATTAATTGTAACAAACTAAAATCTGACTTGATTGCATTGGATGAGAAATGTGTGAAGCTAACTAAGGACCTTCTAGAGAAGCCACCTTGTGCTTGTAATGTGATTGAGGAGAAGGGGGAGAAGCCCCAGGGCAAGGTTGAGATGCTTAGCGACGTGAACCAACTGGCTAGCAGTAGGACTGTCCCTTCAGAGTCGGCTGTGCGTGCACAAGCCATTCTTCCTTCTGCTGTTGGTTCTTCATCTGCTCCCTTACCTTTTGCTGTCTCTTCTTCCCCCTGCTCTTCTTGCACCTCTCTCTTTCGGGAGTGTCAGTACCTTATGAACACTCTCGAGAGATTTGTAGGAGGCAAGAAGAAGCTTAATCTTATTCTAGACCAGTCCAAGATCTACAAGTTCAATCAGGGTCTAGGGTATGATTTCTATGAGGATATGAGGAAGCATCCACCTGCTATTCTCAGACCCATAGTAGGTGGTATGATCGAGGTCGAGCCCAGATCTGATGAGGTCAAATTCAAATCAGCGGGTTTTGTCCAAGGGATCTCTGACAGTAAGGTGAGTTCACCTGTCGCGTCGGCCTCTCAGAAGGCAAAGCTTGAGCGTGCTACTTCTACTTTTCAAAAGAATAAGTATCACTGCACCTTCTGTCAGAAGGATGGGCACTCGATCGAGAGATGCTTCAAGCGTGCCAAGATCGCACGTAGAGACCGTGTTGAGTCTCTTAGGGGTATTCAGGGTCAGCCCAGATCCTGAGTGCACCTAAGATCAACACGAGGTCTATGTTAGCTCCTGTTGCGGAGTTTGGGCAGCATAGAGGACTTGGTTTCTCTGAGTCTTCTGTTTTACGTCCTCGTGCTGCCTCGGGTCGTGTCTTCCGCCGTCCTGAGGGTACATCTAGTTTCCCCCGTCGAGACAGCTACCCGCGGCGTGATCAGCGTGTTGCCGGTGTTCCGACTCGCTCTCCCGTAGCAGTCGGACCCCGCAATAGCTTCAGGTCTACTCACGGACCTTCTGCTTCTTTGAGTCACAGGGAGCGTAGGGTAGATAGAGGTCAGTCGTGCTTGACTACTTCATCTGCTCGACGTGTTGTTCAGTATTGGGTGCCAAAATCACTTTTGATTTACCCCAGTACTGAGACTTTACTCTCCTGTTGACTCAGGTTCGTCGGGTAGGGAAGGAGAAGGTTTGGCTTGTAGACTCCGGTTGTTCTCGTCATATGACCGGAGACTCCCGTTGGTTCTCCTCCCTAGGCCGCGCTCCAGGTGATGAGATGATCACCTTCGGAGACGCTTCGTCTGGGTGTGTCTTCGCCAAAGGTACTGTGCATATTAATGCTTCTTTTATTCTTAAGGATGTTGCCTTAGTTAGTAAGCTGCAGTACAATTTGCTTTCCGTTTCTCAGCTTACCGATGATGGTTTTGAGGTGAGCTTCAAGAAAAACAATTGCAAAATTCTTGATTCTTCGGGTAGTCTAGTTTGCGGGATTTCTCGTTTTGGGAGGATCTTTCGTGCTGATTTTTCTGAGTCTTCTGGTGATCCTCTCCGTTGTTTGGTTGCTTCTGAGTCCCGCGACCTTTCCTTCTGGCATAGGAGACTTGGTCATATTGGATTTGACCATTTGACCCGAGTTAGCGGCCACGACCTCATTCGTGGTTTGCCGAAGCTCAAGATGGTCAAAGATCTTGTTTGCGCTCCATGCCGGCACGGCAAGATGGTTGCCACTTCTCACCCTCCGGTCACTGTTACTATGACCGATGCACCGGGACAGCTGCTCCACATGGACATAGTTGGACCAGCTCGAGTGCAGTCAGCAGGAGGGAAGTGGTGCGTTCTTGTTGTGGTCGATGACTTCTCGAGGTATTCTTGGGTGTTTTTCTTAGCCTCGAAGGATGAGACATTTACACATTTCCGAGGTCTTTTTAGTAGGCTTTCTGTTGAGCTTCCGGGTGCCTTACGAGCGATCCGCAGTGACAATGGCACGGAGTTCAAGAATTCCTACTTCGAGAGTTTCTGTGGTGAGACAGGTGTAGAGCATCAGTTCTCCTCTCCGCACATCCCACAGCAAAATGGCGTTGTGGAGAGAAAGAACCGTACCTTGGTCGAGATGGCCAGGACGATGCTTGATGAGTACTCTACACCGCGGAAGTTTTGGGCTGAGGCTATAGCTACCGCGTGCCATGTCTCAAATCGAGTTTTTCTTCGGGCATACTTGCACCACACTTCTTATGAGTTGAGATATGGGCGAAAGCCCAGTGTATCTCATTTTCGTGTGTTTGGTTGCAAGTGTTTTATTCTGAAGTCCGGGAACCTAGACAAGTTCGAGTCATGTTCTTGTGATGGTATCTTTCTAGGTTACTCAACTTCTTCGCGGGCTTATCGGGTTTGGAACTGCGAGTCTAGTAAAATGGTAGAGACCTGTGAGGTGACCTTCGACGAGGCCAGTCCGGGGACTAGGCCTGATATCTCAGGTTCTTTAGAGCAGTCCGAGCCCATCTTTGTGGATGATGAGGATGATGGAGATGAGGGTTGTCTACCCGATCCAGTCCCTCATCCACCCCTTGAGGTGCCTTCTTCCACCGCACCTCGAGGAGATCAGCCCATGCCTTCTGCTTCTTCTGGAGCTAGTGGCTCTGTTCCTACCTCACCAGCTCACGAGGTAGAGGCCACTTTTTCATCTCATCCTGGACCTCCTAGACACATTCAAAAAGCCCATCCTTCTGAGCAGATTATTGGAGACCTGTTTGAGCGAGTCACTCGTTCAAAATCTGGCATGTCTCAATTCTGTCTCCATTCTACCTTTGTTGCTTCTTTCGAGCCCAAAGATGTTTCTCATGCTCTTTCAGACGAGTCTTGGGTCAATGCCATGCATGAAGAGCTAGAAAATTTCGAAAGAAACAAGGTCTGGTCGCTTGTCAAGCCTCCGCGAGGTCACAATGTCATTGGGACTAAGTGGGTGTTCAAGAACAAGCAGAGCGAGGATGGCGTGGTTGTTCGAAACAAGGCTAGATTGGTAGCTCAGGGGTTTTCCCAGGTTGAGGGTCTAGACTTCGAGGAGACGTTTGCCCCTGTAGCTCGACTTGAGGCCATTAGAATTCTGCTTGCCTTTGCAGCTTCTAAGGGTTTCAAGCTTTACCAGATGGACGTCAAGAGTGCCTTTCTCAATGGCTTTATTGAGGAAGAGGTCTACGTCCGACAGCCTCCTGGGTTCGAAAACCCCAAATACCCAAACCATATCTTCAAGCTTTCCAAAGCTTTGTATGGACTTAAGCAAGCCCCTAGAGCTTGGTATGAGAGGCTTAAGTCCTACTTGTTAAGTCATGGTTTTGAGATGGGTAAAGTTGACAAGACCTTGTTCATCCGCCATCACGGAAATGACCTTCTGCTCGTCCAGATCTATGTCGATGACATCATCTTTGGCGGCTCTTCCCATACTCTGGTTTCACAGTTCTCGGATGTCATGAGCACCGAGTTTGAGATGAGTATGATGGACGAGTTGACCTTCTTCCTTGGCTTCCAAATCAAGCAGACTCGGGAGGGTACATTTCTTCATCAGGGAAAGTACACTCGTGACCTCCTGAGACGCTTCGACATGAGTGATGGTAAGCCTGTGTCGACTCCCATGGCTTCTACAGCCTATCTTGACCCAGATAAGGATGGCGAGCCAGTTGATCAGAAAGAGTTCAGAAGTATGATCGGCTCCCTTCTTTACCTCACTGCCTCGAGACCAGACATACACTTCTCTGTGTGTCTATGTGCTCGTTTTCAGGCCTCTCATCGCGTATCTCACCGCCAGGCGGTGAAGCGCATCTTTCGGTACCTCCGAGCTACCATTGACTATGGTATCTGGTACTCTTCCTCATCCTGTCTTTCCTTGAGAGCCTTCTCGGACGCAGACTTTGCTGGCTGTAGGATAGATAGGAAGAGCACTTCTGGCACTTGCCAATTCATTGGCACTTCTCTCGTCTCTTGGTCTTTTAGGAAGCAGTCCGGTGTTGCACAGTCCACCGCAGAGGCCGAGTATGTTGCTGCAGCCAGCTGCTGCAGTCAGGTACTCTGGATGGCTTCGACCCTGCAGGACTTTGGGTTAGTTATCGACAGTGTTCCACTCTTTTGTGATAACACTTCTGCGATTAACATTGCTAAGAACCCAGTGCAACACACTCGGACCAAGCACATCGATATCCGTTATCACTTCCTTAGAGACCATGTAGAGAAGGGCGATATAGTGCTCCTGTTTGTGGAGAGTGACCACCAGTTGGCTGACATCTTCACCAAGCCATTGGATAGTTCGAGGTTTTCAGCTCTGCGGGGAGAGCTTGGGGTGGTTTGTCCTTATGGATTGTAGTGAGGGGGAGCTTTGGGCTTTACTGCTTTACTATATTGATTATGCTTCTGTCTCATTTCTGTTGCTTTGCACTTGGGGTGCATCGGGCTTAGTCCTTCTAGCATAGGTTAGAGTGCTTCTCTTGTCTAATTGCTTAGACTTCTTACTCTTATCTTGTGCTCCCAGGATGCTTCTTATTAGCTGTTTCTTATCTCACTAGATTGAGCTCACTCACTTCTTGTAGGTTCTAGCGAGGGTTGGGCCACCCTCGGGTAGACAGGGTACGTGTTTGCTCTCTAGTGTGTGTGTTTTCCGGTCAAGCTAATAGTCCTGGAGTCATATGGGGTAGATGAGAGTTTGTCTGAGCCATAGTTGTCTCTATATCTTATCTATGCTTTAAGGACTGCCTGTTTGCTATTTTCTTTCCCAGCTTCTTGATTTATTGCTTTGGTTCAGGGGGAGTTCATTTGGGAGCTTCTGGAGCTTAATATTGACTTAACTCAACTTGAACTAAAAGTTGCATCTCATGTTGAGGGGGAGCTGGATTATCTGCATTTGTAGCATTCTGCATTGTAATATAACTACATTGAGCCTTGACTATTATCCTTTATGACATGCGTACAATGCTCTACACCTTGCTATGGCTTGTGCTTGATTTGCTAGATTTATCATGACTTCATATGTGTAGACTAGCTTTTGCCATGATAAGTGAATTAAAATTGATCTACTTGAATTAAAACTTGTCATGCTAGCACTTGAGTTTAGTCTTTCTTGAGCTATCCTCTTATGATTCATGCCATGTCAAATAAGCTTAGTTGAGCGTTGAATCTTTGTTGAGCCTTAAGTTGAGCTATATTAGTTCTTGATGATGCATAAGTTAGTACAACATGTTTAAAAAGTAAAATGATCTGTTTTGTGCGAAAAAACTGATTTCACCAATTCTTTCTCATGAGACGGCTTGCCATTGCACTAGGCATAAACTCATGGGGCGTTTTGGATGACCTAGACTATCTTCTTAAGCTTCTCGCTTGGAGTAGTCGCATAAGGCTTGAGATCTAGCACATGAAAAAATAATTGGGCTGGAAACGACCATGAGCTTTAAAAAGACAATGTTTTATGTGTTCAATTTGCTTAAGCTACAAAAAGAACCATGTACTTAACCAATGTTTCAATCTTGAGCTTATAGCACTCTATTTTGACTCAATATTAGCTTACTTGTTCCGCTTAGCTTATTGACATGGCCTGCATCATCCTTGGATATCTCTAGTTAGACTTTGCTTATTGATGACTTGACATGCTCATAAAATACATTACATTTCAGATCGTCATATATGTGCTCTAGCTAGGATATACATATCTTGTCATGATCTAGATAGCCTTTTATTGAGTTATGGCTTGGTGTAGTTCATTATAGTCATCGTGGATAATTCTCATGGCTCAAAATGCTTAGAAATAATCAAACTTCAGCCATTTCATCCATGTTTGTGATCTTATTCTCTCTTTTGCATTCTTGATGTGTTTATTGCCAACAGGGGGAGAATAGAAGGGAAAAAGTCATTTGGGAACTTTCTAGAGCTTTGAAGAAAAATTTGCTCTTTCCTTGTTGCTCTAGTGTTCTTTCTGTCGACATGGTCATTAGCTTCATTCCTTTTCTTTGGACCATGTTGGACTTTTCAAATCAAACTCAACTTAATGCTTTTTCTGAGTTTGTTAATATACTCATCAAGGGGGAGATTGAGAGACCATGTGGTCGTGACCCCATGAGAGTGATGAGTAATTGACAAGGGTTTAGGTTAGTCGAGTTTGGTTTGGGTGGTTTGGACCTTGACGTTGTGTGGTGCAACAGGCTCGGTCGGACTGTGGTCAAACTTGGTCATATGGGATTAGGATGCTGATTCTTTGATTTGACGGGTTTGGACTTCATCTGTGGTAAGTATGATGGTATTTATGCTTTCATGTATCGAGCGGTGCTATGTGACGTGTTTCTTGTCTGTGAGATTGCAGGACGTCGAGTGGAGTCGTGGTGAGACACGGTGGACCGGACTAGGCGCAGGTGGCGCTGAGGTCAGAACGGTCGGGATGTGTCGAAGACGACGTGGACTCGAGGTGGTTGCGAGGCGTGCGAGACAAGGAGCGCGGAAGCTTCCCGGAAGGTGCAGGAGGGGCGAAACGGGAATTTTGCAAGGCTGCACAAGCGGGAGCGGGCTCCGTTGGATTTAGCCGACGTAATGGGTTGGAGACCCGTTAGCAAGGGGCTATAAATAGGATTGGAGGGGCTGCATGCCTCCTCATGGATTGTGGAGAGAGCTAGGGTTTTAGAGAGTCAAAAGAGGCTTTGAGAGGTGGTTTTGCTTTGCTCTTTAGTGGTTGAGGGCAGCAGCACCTTGTCTCCACGTTCATCCCCTCTGTGTGTTCCTCCAGGGAAGCATGTAGTGGGTTGTGTTCTTGAGAGGGATTGAGAGGGAGAGGGAGAGATTGGAGTGATGTGCATGTAATCTTCCTTATTCTAATGTCCATGCGTATCGGGACTCCTCTGTATTCCTTTTGCTTAAATGAATGAAAATCTGAAGTTTGATTCTCCCGGTTCGTGCTCTCTGTTCTTCGTTTCTCCCATTTGCATGATTTCTTGACTTTCTTGGTTTCTTGTTCTTTCTTGCTGGGAAGGCCCAAAATGGGTTGCTCTATGTTGGGATGATGCCTAAAGATCATTTGATCGAGTTCCCCAAGAGCTAGTCTTGTTTAATTTCAGATTTTTCGGTTTTGAGCCTCCCCTGTTCATGTTTTGCATTTCTAGGGTTTGGAGCTGCTCTTGATTCCCTTGTTGAGATGTCTTGAAATTTGGTATGGAGAGTCCAAAGGCTATTAATTAGCTACCCTCAAAATTTCATAGCCAAAGGATCAACGGTTAGGGAGTAATTTGATTTTTGACTCAGCTCGGGCAAAAATTTCAGATTTTTACCCAAATCTGAAATTCTTGTTTCTTGGAGTGGTTTTCTTGAAATTGGCTCTTGGCTTATTCTTCTGGGAGTGTTCCCTAGCTATCCTCAAAGTTTCCCAAGCCAAGAATTTAAGAATCTTGCGATTTTCTCAGTTTTTCTGAAAATCCTGTTTGCTGATTTTCTCGAGAGGTACTACCGCTCCTCGAGAGGTACTACCGCTCAAAGGTACTACCGCTCATCCTAGCGGTACTTCCGGTTCTGTTCGGACCAGTCTGATCGGCAGCGAATAAACGTTCGGACAAGTCCGATCTTCGTGCGGTACTACCGCTCCTCGAGAGGAACTACCGCTCAGAGGTACTACCGCTCCTCGGGAGGTACTACCGCTTAGAGGTACTACCGCTCGTCTCAGCGGTACTACCGCTTGCAGTCAGACTTGCTCTGAATTTATTTTTCTTGGCTGCTTCTTTCTGGATCTGGTTTTTCCTTGTTGCCTTGACTTCCAGTAGTGCATATCTTCTTTCTTCATAGCTTCCATACCTATTGGAGAAGAAGTATAAGTGTGGGTACTTGAGGGGCGAATTTAATTTTTAGAAAGCGACATTCACCCCCCTCTGTCGCCATTTCGGTCCAACATTAGGAGATGGATCCAATTGATCTAAACACCAACCATTGTGGAAACATGTTGATATTGTGGAGAGATTTACAGGAGGTGGAGGAAATGTGCGATTCAGGTGCAAGTATTGTGCTTGGGAATACTATAGAAGCTACTATAGAGTTAAAGCACACTTGCTTAAAATATCGAATGCCGGGATCAGAATGTACCCAAAGGTGACAATAGCTATCCTTTAGCAGCTTCAGAGTGAAACTGATGAGGCTGAAGAAGAAAACTAGTCTGTAGCATTCAATTCATCAAGGTAATCTCAGTTTCTCCCTCTCGTAACTTGTTTACAATTTTTTATTTTCAAATATATATATATTTGCTGTATCGACGTATCCTTGTTTTTGAAAACTATCATATCACCGTACCCGTATCGCGTATCGGGGCATCCTAGTTGCTCATTGATGACACTAATAATTGTATAGCGATGTTGCTTTCTGCAGTAGCTACAAAATTGTAGGCATACAAAACCATCTCTCCCTTTGTTTTTTTATGGGAAATGATCTCTCGTTTATACTTACAAAAGATAGCCCTTTTCAATCAGGAAGTTATATTGCTGGCTTCATGCTGACTATAGCCATAAGACATAAAATACAATATGATAGATGTTAGATGGAGAAGGTTAGTTGTATTGCACAGCCCAAAGTGGCAATATATAGAGTACATGAGACACACAACCCTAAACTCTAGGACAATAGGAAATACCACTAATACCCTTACACACCCCCTCAAATATAAGGCATACACAATAGTATTGCATTTAGAAAGTTTGACACTAAAATAGAGAAAATACAAAATCCGCATCTTAAAGATGTCATAGCATGAAGCTCTTGGAAAATTGTATTGGGTACCAAAGGATCTCCCATCCGGAATCGTGCGGCAACCCATAAGGTACAAAGTACAAGGGTTGGGAAAGTAGAGGGTAAGCGGGAACAAAGTCGACCGCGGCAACACAATGAAGAGGATCTAGAAGGTCACACAAATAGAGAGAGTTGTCAAATCAAGCTGAAGAGAGTTAGATAGAAGCATAGTAGCGCAAATCGAAGCCCGAGACGGCGGCTGCGCGGAAGAGAAGCGCGGTGGCCTTAAAAACTTGGGGCGGCGGCTCAAAAAGAAGAGCGGCGACATCATAACCAAGGTTCCAAAACCCGTAACGGGGGTAATCCTGGCCGACGACTGGTAATGGTAACCAGCCAGTTACTGGAAATCCCAGGAAAACCTAGATGAATTTTTTGATTCGAAATTTGAATTTGGGCGGTTTGAAACTGGCAACCGTTCCCGTAACCGATCAAAAACTAGTGAAAAACTGGCAAAACCGTTAGGAAAACTGGAAAAAGGCAGTGAAAATATGGGAGAAAAATAATTGATGTGTATTTACATCAAACAATAGGTAATCTAGCACAACAAATGCCTAAACCTGCTTAGGAAGTGAATTATGCAATCATAAATCTAAATTTACATTTGAGTAATCCCAGCCAGTTTTTATCCCGGTACTGACCGGTTTTTGGTAACTGCTGGTTTTTCGAACCCTGATTATAACAACTTCTACGATCTACGACAACTCAAAGAGAAGTGACAACTGCTGCCATGCAAAAGGGAGGAGACGACCACACTCATCCAAAAGGATGGACCATGGCTAGCAAAACAGTTAGCTGACTGACAAGGAATTTGGGCCTGTTCTTTTTGGCTGCAGCTTGTGGCTTTTGGCTGCGGCTTGTGACTTTTGGGCTGTTTGTACGAAAGATTATAGAGTAACAGAAACTTGCGTGCGGTTTTTGTCAATATAAATGAAATCAGTAAAGTATATACTATAATTAACTAGTAGACCATATCTTGAAAAAATACTCCATTTAAAAGCTAGTTACTGTAGAAAAGCTGAAAAGCAGCTTTTAGAAGCTGAAAAGAACAGGGCCAGGACTCGAACAGCTTTGATGAACTGAAAGAGAGGGCAATGACTTGAATGGACGCGATAGAAGACTCAAAAGAAAAATACTAGCAGTAATAGCACAATGCATCCAAGCAATAGACATCTCCCAATAGGGAGAAGCACAATGGAGGGAAACCTAAACCAAATCCCCAGCTCCCCAAATCGTCGGCTTAACTCCATCCCATTCCCAAGATCAAACAAATGCCAAACAGATTCGTCCCTTCACATCTTGAATCTCTCTCAGCACCTCTCCCTTTCTTCAGATGAGGCGCTCGCCGGCAGCGTGGCCTCCTGCGCCCTAGCATAATGGGAGACGGAGCCAAGATCCGACGCGGGGACAGGCACATTGAGCACGAGGTGGAGACGTGGAGAGGCGGGAGCCGACACAAGGAGCCTAGCTCAGGCGGCGGTGGTAAGGCTTGGGCGATGTAGGTGCGTGTGCGGCCAGGCCAAGCGTGATGGCCGGATCTAAGGCGACGGCGGCCAGATCCGGGGCGGCACCAAGGAGGTGGGTCGGATCCAAAGGCGGCAGCGGCCGAATCTAAGGCGGCAGCAACCGGATCTAGGCAAGAGGCGGCATGGAGTAGCACAGGTAGCCGGGAGATGGCCTGACGTGGGCGGGAGGCGCGGTGGCCAGATCCAAGGGTGGAAGGCGGCCTAGCGCGTTGAGGCCGGCAATGGAGATGGTCGGATCTAGCCCAGAGAGGGCTGGATCCAGGCTTGGCAGCAGTGGAGACGACTGGATCCGGCTCGAAGACGGCCGGATCCAGGGTTGGCTGCTCGGGTGCGAGCGCGGCAGCTCCGGAGACGACGGTGGCCAGGAGATGGCCGCTCCCAGGAGTGGAGAGCACTCCTCCAGAGGGCAGTGGCAGCGGAAGACGACCGGAGGCTAGGTATTGAACCTAGGCTCTGATACCATGTTAGATGGAGAGGATGAATGCATAAAGGTTAGTTGTATTGCACAGCCCGAAGAGCCAATATAGAGTACATGAGACACGACTCCAAACCCTAGGGCAACAGGAAATACCACTAATACCTTTAACACCCCTCTCAAATGCAAGGCATATACAATAGCATTGCATTTGAAAAGATTGACACTAAAATAGGGAAAATCCAAAGTCCACGCCTTGCAGATGTCATAGCGTATAGCTCTTGGAAAATTGATAATTTCAAAAAAAAGCTTAGCCAAAAAGAACCCAGATAAGATGTAAAGTTGTTGCACAATAATCTAAAGTTCTTAATGACTGGTCATAATATGTGATGTTATATTATCAAGTGGTACAACTAGATTTCGATTTAGATAGTTTTCTACATAACAAAATGACTCCCAACTTTGACAACTGACTAACACTTATGTCTCAAGTTGCGCTAGACATCTACCGTATATTAAAGTTGGGGGACTTCCTGGCCCCCGGGACTGTCCACGTATGCGTCCTGCGCTCGTTGTCTGACGCGTGCCCGCGTGGGTGCGCGCTGTGCGTGCAGGCTGGTTGCGCTCGCTGCGCACTGGTAGCGACGTGCGGCTTCGTTGCGCTCGTGCGTTGTCTTCGCTCCGGCGCCAGAGAAACAGTGCCGCTGAAAGCTTCCAGGTGAAGGGCGAGCTGGCTTCACTGTGAGCTGGTTTTGTTTGTTACGTGGTTTAGCGACAGCCCAGTGTATGCTGTATGGGTCCCGCTTTTTTGGTTTCTGTTGTGGTCGGCTTTTCCGGTGTGTAGCTCATTTCGCTCTTATTTTTAGTGCTAGCTACTACTATGCTGCGCATGGGGTGCGGATTTTGTCAGGAGCCTCTTCGTTTTGCTTTTCATTTGCTGTGGTGCGTCCGTTTGTTCTTGCTTCTTGTTTCGTTCGTGCGCTTGTCGCCGCTGTTCCTCATGTGCTGGGTGGATTTTGGTCGTTGAAGGTAAGGTGAGCGAGCCGATTGCTGCATTTCGTCGGCTCTTTTGAAACTATGTTCTTTCGGTTTCATTCTTGCTAACATCTATTCTTGTCCTTGTTTCCTTGTTGCGCTTTTCGACGGTGTTCTTCGTGTACTGAATTGATTTTTTTGTTGAAGGTAGGATGAGCGAGCCAGCTAGCGCATTTTGTGGGCTCTTTTTATAGGCGGTCTAGCATTGTTTTTAGGATCCTTGTTGTTTTTTTTGTTTCTGTTTTGTTTTTGCGCTTTTCCTTGGTGTTCTTGTTTTGTGTTCGGTATTTTGGTGCTGGGAGCATCCAGTGTGTTCTTTCGGTTTCCTTCTTGCTAGATGTTTGTTTCGTTCTTGCTAGGTGTTTTGTTTTGTAGTGTTTGTGCTGCGCTTTTTGGATTTACGTTTTCTATTGCTGCTTGTTTCTGATAGTTATGTTGTGCTTTTTGTATTTATGGTTCCTACTGTTGTATTTAGTTGTGATTAAAATGTGCCTCGCGTTTTATGTCCTCTTATTTCTGACGCTTGTAAAACGCTTTTTGGGTTTGCGATTTGTGAGCATTGTTTTTAGGATCCTTGTTGTTTTTTTGCTTTTTGTTTTGTTTTTGCGGTTTTCGTTGGTGTTCTTGTTTCGTGTTGGTTATTTTGCTGCTGAGAGCTTTCAGCGTGTTCTTTCGGTTTCGTTCTTGCTAGGTGTTTTGTTTTGCGATGTTTGTGCTCCGCTTTTTGATTTTACGTTTTCTATTAGTGCTTGTTTTTGATAGTTATGTTGTGCTTTTTTGATTTACGGTTCCTATTGTCGTATTTTGTTGTACTTAGTTGCGATTAAAATGTGCCCTCACGTTTTATGTGCTCTTATTTCTAATGGTTGTAAAATGCTTTTTGGGTTTGCGATTTGTGTTGTTGTGTTTGGTCTCGGCTAGCATGTCAGCTCATGATTTACGTATTTAGGCTAGAGTGCTTGTTTTGTTCTTTCGTTTTCTTTCTTTCTAAAGGTTTTATTCTGTGATGGTTGCAGTCCGGTCTTTGGATTTATGTTTTCTGATGATTGTACAACAATTTTTCGATTTGCGGTTTCTGTTGTTGTATTTAGTCTTGATTAACATTTGGGTTTACAATTTATGTATTTAGACTAGAGTACTTGTTTTTCTATACTCCTATTTTGTTTTTATGACATGGTATTTACATTGGACTAGCATACGTTTTGGCCTATAGTTTTTGCCGTTGTTTATTTTAGTCTACAATAGAAAATGCATGTTGCCTTATATAGAATGTTTTTATTCGTACATTTACAGAATCTTCTAGAATTCATACACATTACCGTACGTAAAATACTTATCGATAGCTAAAATGCTTGTTCTTATGTAGTTTCGGTTTGTTTAGATTACAATAGTTGTTTTTACAGGCTTGCGGTTTGTTTTTGCGATATTATCGTTGGTTTAGATTAGAATACTTAGCTTTATGTACTTCCAGTTTGGTTTTATGACATTATCTACATACTTTTGCAGGCGCTTTGTGCTTTTCTGTTTTCGTCTGTTATTGCCTGACCGAGAGTAGATTACGGGAGTGTTCTTGTTTCCTGGTATCGAGTTGCTGTTGAAACATAGCGCTTTACTGTCTAGAAGAACAACGCTCCATTGTGCTCTCTGTGAGTGTGACTTTTGATACGCTTTTGTTTCTTGTATATGAGAAGTTTAAATATGTTGTTCATATTGTGGTTTACATATAGCCTACAATAGAGCATGTATACTTTCTCATGGAACATATCTAAACATCTTAATATGTTGCTTGTGTTGTGATTTACGTGTAGCCTACAATAGAGCATACATATTTTCTCATATAAGATGTTTGAACATGTTAGCATCTTGTTTATAATAGAATATGCATATTTTTTATGTACGATGTCTGAATATGCCATTCATGTTGTGGTTCGTATATAGCATTTAGCATTATTTATGTGCTGTTTAGAAAAAACTTGATGTTATGTGCTGGTACATATTCTGTTATATAGTATATTTGGACGTATTATTTGAGATTTACTGATTGCTCACCTATTAGCGTTCTATATATAAGTAGTATGCGATCTACATATTTTTGATCATTATTGTATCTACAGATCTTTCTATAATTATGTTGTTCTCATTGGGTTTTGGTTGCATTATTTGTCTGTTAGTTCTTGCTATTTTATTTTATGGATTCGTCAGCCTCTGCTAAAGCCCACCGTGAAGAAATATTACGTGGAAAACAACCAGTTGTCTCCACAATTTCATCGGTCCGTTCTGTAGATATTTTGTCTGATGGCTTTACGCCGACACCTTTGCAGACAACATGTGATTCATGTATGTTTGTCATTACCATTGCGTAGCATGTGTACTCCAAATGCTTTCTGTTTTTCGAGTTTTTTAAACGCTTCTTGTTTCTTACTGTTTTTTTGTTTGATTTACTGCTCTACAGTGCTTTCCACAGATGTTAATACGCTTTTTCCATGGAGGCGTCAGCATGGTTATGTCCATTCTTCATAGCTATTTGCTTTCTGTTTTTTCAAAGCCTGTGCTTTGTATTGTTGTTTTTTTACCAATTTGCTTTCCTGCCTGTCAACATGGCAGGAGACCATTTGTTGCCGTTGGTTAGTTCTGTCGATGCAACCAATAATAGAAAAAAAGAAGGTTATCCAATTTGTTGCGCGGTGTTGCTAGAACAGGTGCTTTTCTTTTCTTTGAATCATAGGGATTTAATAATGCTTTATTACAATTTTCCCAAAATTACTTTTTTTGTTTTCTGTTCTATTCTTAGTTGCAATCATAGAGATTTGACAGTAATTTGTTTCATAATTTGTCTTTCTTTTTGATTAATCACTGTGTTCTTTATTTTGTTCTTTGTTCTAATCATAAAGATGTCAGCATGTTTTCGTCTATAGTTTCTATTGCATTTTGTTCTCATTTCAGGTAGCATGTACGCTTTTAATCGAATTTCGCCTAGAGAGGCAGGCGTTTCTCTTTTTAAGGAACAGATTTCTAATCTAAAAGGTTTGACAATATGCTTTAGCTATGCTGTTTTCCGGAATTTTTCCCCCCTGCATGCTCTCTATGTGTTTTGTTTTCCTTCTTTCAGTAGACTTTTTCTTGCATTGTTTCAGCCACGTATGCGAATCGATCATATTATGGCGGTCCAGATTATGAATGTAATAGGTGCGGTGCTGTTTTTTGGTTTCAAGAAAGGTCTCAGCATAGGAGTTCCTCTAGACATCATCAAATTGTTTATAATAAGTGTTGCCGAGGTGGAAAAGTCTCCCTTCCACCACATAAACAATTGCCACATCCACTTCGAGAACTTATTGGTTTTAATAAAGGTCCCCGTTCAAATGAGTTTGTGCGTTTGATACGCCATTACAATTCCTTGTTCGCATTCACTTCTTTAGGCGTAGATGTTGATAGAACTATTAACACTGGTGAAGGTCCTTATGTTTTCCGTATAAACGGTGTTGTTCATCATCGTATTGGTTCATTGATGCCAGTTCAAGGACGGAAACCTCAGTATGCTCAGCTATATATCTATGATACATTTAACGAAATCGAGAACAGATTATCTTTGTTCAATAAAGAAGATAATGCACAGGATGAAGCAGATCCTAATATTGTTGCTGCCTTGATTAGCATGCTTGACTGCTGCAATGTGTTGGCCAAAAAATTTAGACTAGCGCGTGATTGATTGTTTTCTAAAGAAAACCCAGAGATTTACATTCGGCTTATTGGCTCATCTGATAGTCACGATGATAGATATTCTTTGCCAACTGTTCCTGAACTAGCTGCTTTAGTCGTAGGTGGCCTATCTTTAGAGAATAACAGGTTTGACATACTTGTTGAGACTCACTACAGTGAACTAAAGCATGTTTCGCCTCTGAATCCCAGTCTTATGTCTCTTCAATATCCATTGCTATTTCCATATGGAGAAAAAGGATTTCATCTCGGTATCAAATATAAGGAGGCTGATGAGACTGTATCTTCAGCAAGAAATGAAGTATCTATGCTTGAATGCTATTGCTACGAATGTCATTACCGAAGAAACGAACCAAATCCTTATACATGTTATGGTCGACTTTCAAATCAGATAGAGGTTGATTGTTATTCGTGTCTTGAAGCAAGCCGTCTTTCGTTTAACTTTTTCAACCAAGATGTGTTAAGGTCAGAAACATATCAAGGTATTTCAGACGCACTTGGTGAAGGCACATCACAGGGCAAAAACATTGGAGTTAAAATTTTGCTGCCTGCAAGTTTCACTGGTGGACCTCGATATAACACACTCAATTATCAAGACGCTATGGCTATCTGCCGTGAATATGGTGCTCCTGATTTGTTTTCTACTTTCACGTGCAATGCATGATAGCCAGAAATTATTGACGCATTGAAATACGAGCCTGGTCAGAAATATATTGATCGTTCTAATATTGTAACTCGAGTGTTCCCTATGAAGCTTACCGAGTATATTTCTGACATTAAAGCTGGCCGCACTTTTGGTCCTGTGCGAGCAGGTTAGTCTGTTCTTTTCTGTATACATATATAGTTTTTTGCCATTTTAAAAGTAATACCTTTTTTTGTGCTCTAAGTACCTTTTTTGTGTATGATAGTTTTATACACTATTGAATTCCAGAAGAGAGGATTACCTCATGTTCATACTCTTATATGGCTTGCTCATCATGACACAGACTTAACTGCTGAGTACATAGATAGCCTTATATGTGCTGAAATTCCTGATCCAGCAATTGACCCACTTGGTTATGCTCTTGTTGACGAATTTATGATGCACGGTCCATGTGGAGATTTAAACAAGAAATTTCCATGTATGAAAGATGGCTTGTGCTCAAAACGATATCCTAAAAAATTCAACCTAGAAACAACGATTGATAAATCTGGTTTTCCAGTGTATCGTTGACGAGATGATGGTCGTTTCATTATCAAGAATGGAATCAAATTGGACAAAAGATGGGTAGTTCCATACAATATTACTTTGCTCAAAAAATTCTAGGCTCATATCAATGTTGAATGGTGCAATAAAACAAATCTTGTGAAGTATTTGTTTAAATACCTTACTAAAGGTCAAGATAGAACAAAGATGAATTTCTCCAGTGCTAACCAGACATCAAACTTACCTAATTCAGAAATTAAACAAGGAATAGATGAAATCGCTGATTATATTAAATGCAGGTAAAAATTTATGCATTCAACAGACTTTGCTCCGCTACAAAAAGTTATTTAGGATTCCTTTTTTTTGCACCTGTTGTTAGTGCTTTCTTATATGAATCCATACATGTTTGCTTGTATAGATTTTAGTTTTCTGTGCTTCTGTTTTCTCATGTTGTGCTGTTGCTTTGTTACATGAAACTATATAGATTTATTTTAACGCACATGTTTTTTTACTGAAAACTAATGTTTCTCTATTTAAAAATATAGATATTTGTCTTCGTGTGAAGCAATTTGGCGATTACTTGAATTTGAGATACATGGTCGAATGCCTTCTGTTGAACGATTAGCTGTGCATGTGCCTGGTATGAACAAGGTTATGTATCATGAACAAACAAATCTGGAACAAATTGTTGCTGATCCAAGGGCCTACAAAACTACGCTAACTGAATGGTTTACTACTAATGAACAATTTGAAGAGGCAAGATCTTATACTTATTATCAGTTTCCATCAAGATGGACATGGGACGTTACTAACAGAAAATGGAAAAAAAAAGAAAACGGGCAGCCTCAAAGATTGGTCGAATATATAATGTGCATCCAACTACTGGTGAGCTATTCTATTTGAGAATGCTTTTGATGGTTGTCTGTGGAGCACAAAGTTATGAAGATGTTAGAGTTTTTAATGGTGTATGCTATCCTACTTTCAAAGACGCTTGCAGAGCTCGCGGTTTAGTTGGTGATGATACAGAGTGGTATATGCTATTTGATGAAGCAGTTGTTTGGGCTACACCACATCAGCTTAAACATCTTTTTATGGTGGTGCTCTCTTTCTGCACTGTAGTTAATCCTCAGAACCTATTTGACAAATATTGGACCTTTCTTGCTGACGATATAGCATACAGAATACGGCAAGGATTACAGAATCGAACATATTCAATACCAGATAATTACCTACAGTGCCAACCGATAAAGGATTTGTTTCTTATGTTCTCAAAGAACGGTCTTAACTTTGGTACATAGAATATAGTCAGTGAATTCGCACATAGTGATCCTACTTCTGGTAATCGACTTGTAACCGAAGAGTTAGCATATGACCGTACTGTTTTGGTAACAGAAGCCGAAATGATGTATGCTAAGCTAAATGCTGAACAATATGCTATATATAACAAAATTCTATCGTCTGTTGCTGATGGTAAAGGTGGATTTTATTTTGTGTCAGGGCATGGAGGTACTGGGAAAACATTTCTTTGGAATGCCATTATAGCAACTCTAAGAGCTAGAGCTCAAATAGTGCTTGCTATAGCTTCGTCTCGAATTGCTTCACTCTTACTTCCAGGTGGTCGCACAGTTCATTCCCGTTTTAGAATACCTCTTGATATTAATGAAAGAAGTTTATGCAGTATACCACATGGAACAATGTTAGCTGAACTTATTTTGAAGACTTCTCTAATTCTCTGGGATGAAGCTCCTATGACACATAGACATTGTTTTGAAGCACTTGATAGAACATTACGTGATCTTATGTCCGCTGAAGATACTACCTACATGACTGTACCCTTTGGTGGAAAGCTTATTGTTCTTGGTGGAGATTTTTGACAAATCTTACCTGTCATTGAATATGGTACCTGAACAAAAATTATCGAAGCATCGCTTACTAGATCTTCACTCTGGCAGCATGTTGAAATACTAAAGCTAACTACAAATATGAGACTTCATAATCCAAATCTTTCAGTTGCAGAACGTAATGCTCTTTCTGCTTTTGCTCAGTGGATACTTGACATTGGAAACAGTCAAATACCAATGACAAAAAAACAAGGAGAAATTCAGCCATCTTGGATAACTATTATAGAAGATCTTTTGTTATTGCCAATTAATAACAATCTAGATGCACTTGTCAACGCTACATATGATTCATTCTCTACCAACTACCAAAATAGTCTGTACCTTGCAGAACGTGCAATTATTTGCCCAACTAATGCTGTTGCTGATGAGTTAAACATGGCTGTTTTTGCCAAAACTCCTGGGCATACAAGAGAATATCTTAGTTTTGATTCTATTTGTCAGTCTGACGGCCATATTGGTGATGCTGATCTGTTATACCCGCCTGAATTTTTGAATTCTATAACACTCAATGGTTTTCCACATCATGTTATCTCCTTGAAAATAGGTGTTCCAGTAATGCTGCAAAGAAATATAAATCAATCTATGGGTCTTTGCAATGGAACACGGTTGATCATAACAAAGCTTGGTGATCGAGTGCTTGAAGGACGTATAATTACTGGCAGTAACATTGGTCAGTCTATCTGTATTCCTAGAATCGTTTTAAATGCAAGAAGTCCTCGTTGGCCTTTTACTCTTCAGCGGCGATAGTTCCCAATCAGACTTTCATATGCAATGACTATAAACAAAAGCCAAGGGTAGACCTTAAACAAAGTTGGCATATATTTAAGAAACCCAGTCTTTTGACATGGACAATTATATGTGGCAGTATCCCGTGTTACATCGCGTTCAGGTTTAAAGATACTCATTGAAGACCAGAGCGGTGCTGCTTGTGCTGAAACCAAAAATATAGTATACGAAGAAGTGCTCACTTCTATATAATACTTTTTGTTATTAGTATTTCTTCCCCTTCTTATTTAGTCTTGGTCCTTCAAAAAACTATCCCAGATACCTTCATATAGAATAGCCAGACCAGTTATACACAAGTAGATTTCTCCTTATGTACTCCATATATCAGTCTAGATATTCATACTTTATCATACATATAAGCTACATGCTCCCTGTTTCCTGCTCTATGGACTTTCCTGCTACTTCTGTGTGTTCTTAAAAGAATTCAACACAGGTGGGCTTTAGTAGTTACAAAGTTGTGTCTTTTACTAAAAACACACAAGATATGCATACTTATTGGTTCATACATAACATAAGTGCTTTCTTCACCTTATTGTTGATCAGTCTGTTATAAACATGTGTTTTACCGTTTTGTAGTACACATCTGTTTGTATAATATTTGCTCTATGACCTCATCTCTTCTGCGGATTTTCCACCATTTATACACCATTGAATCGTATCAATCGAAATTCGCACAAGTAGAAATTCCTTGTTCGTGTAGCACGGCTTTGGGAATTTTGCAACCCACAGGATCCAACAAATGTATACCATCTAGACTTCGTTATGCTTGATGAACAGGTTTTTAGTTCTCAACTCGTTTACCTATTACTTGTGTACAAACTGTATCTCTTTTTCTTTTACAGTGATTCTCTTCTTAATATACATAGTGTTATTATCGAACTGGTATTTCTCCTTGCATTTTCTTATACATGCTGTAGGGTTACTTCTTATTATTTAAAAATAGTTATAATACTTTTTAGGGACATCTTATGGAAGGAGTGGTCCCCCAAAGATGGCTTGATAAATTTTCATCTTTGCTAAACGAAGGATGTATCTATGAAATCGAATATTTCGAAGTTCTTGAAGCAAAGCAGACATATAAGGCAGTTGACAATACCATTTCTGCTCGGTTTTCAAAGTATACTAGAGTTAACCAAATATTACCAGAACCAGATGATTTTTCCCTTTATGCATACGATGCGGTGCCTTTTTCTATTTTAAACACTCGTGTTGGCAAAAAAGATTTGCTATCAGGTATAGATACGTCTATACTTATACAGCTAACATGTTATTTTTATACATTTACATTCATTCCTTTTTTGTCTACTCATTTTGTTTCCATATGTGTTAGATATCGTTGTCCTCATAACTGTTGTCTCACCAATTATGCAAACAACAACAAAGCTAGGTCCAACGGTTAAACGCACTGTTAAAATAACAGATGGAAGGCACAGAAACTTTCTGCAGCGTTTTACTTCTTGATGATTTTCTCGCTATTGATAATCTATACCAATACTCTTAGCACATCACCATTCGTAAAACAATTTGCCTTATATTTCATTCACAGTGAGGCAGCAACTATAACATTATGGGGCAAGCATGCTGAATTGTTCGACGCTGAACTCCTTTTCACCAATTCTCAGACCACACCAATCATTGCTTTGTTTGTAGGCATGTCTGTTGGCACATACTCAGGTTTATACTATGCTTTCTTTCATTTATCAATTATACACAAGTAGATACTAGCTTTTGTGCTTTTCCTACCACCTACATTGCTAACACATATTATTTATTTTATATGTATTATTAGGTCAGCTTGCATTACAGACTAGTTTAGCATCAAAGTGGTATATAAATATACCAATACCAGAAATTCATGCCCTACAAAACATGTACTACTCATCATCCTTTCTCCAATCAATTAGCCAATTATTGAATAAACAAAACACTTTAAAATACTCTTTCTACATTCTTTTTCCTTTCATTAATAATGTGCTGTGCAGAATCACCAGTCATTCAGATGAGATTGAATGGCAAGGGGATGCTCATAACCATAACGCTCCAATTTTCATTACAGTGCGTGAGCTAATAGAGCTGATACCTCACGAAGTTTTGGTACAAAATAAAAACTATAGTTTAAACATATGTTTAAAGCCCAGGCTTTTCATACACTGCAAACTTATGCCTTTTAAACATATTACATACAGGGCCAACGATACAAAGTTACCATCCTTATCACCGACTTAGTGCCAACACAATCGTGGTGGTATCTATCATGCTTTGCATGTTGAGAAAAGACTTTTCCAGATGGAGATGGATACAAATGTCGAAGATGCGATGGCACAGCAGCAGAACCAAGGTATACAAATGTTCACACACCTGCGCACTTCGGATTGTTATTGTTATTTGTAGTTATCTAATCAAAAACATATAGTACATAACATATTTTTTAAATTTTGCAATAGGTACAAAATAAACGTATACGGTACTGACCCTGATACCAGTGAGGAAAACACACATTTCTATGCAGAGTTTATGTTTTTTGGTGACATAGGCCAGCAACTAATTGGAAAACCCCCTATGCTTTTAGTTGCGGCAACTGAAGGCCAACCAAACCAAATTCCAGCTGAGATCAAAAAACGTTATTGGCCAACAGTATGAACTTATTGTTCAAATGTCACAAGGATCCTTACAAAATGATGCTCCAACATTCCATGTACGATCAATAACAGCTCGACCAGATCAAGGGATGTTATTGTTAACAAACAAGCCAGAGCATACACTATTACCATCTGCAGAGACACAAAGCTATGGACATCATGAGCAGCACCTTCTTCCGCTTCCAGCAACGCCACCGCCTCCTGCTACTATGTACGCAGAGATACCTACTCCGCTGACAGCAGCGACTACTCATACCCCACAGGTAAAAAATACATAACTGTTTGCTTTCCAAAAGCTTATATACATGATGCTTCTTATATATATTTATCCATCCCTAACCATTTACATATCCATTACAAGATACCATCACCAGTGCACTGTTAGAAAGCACCGTGTCCAGCACGTATGCCTACTAGAATTGACTTACCAACCTCACCACAGAAGAAAACAAAAAGTATTTCCCTTTAACATAACACATTGTTATTAACACTATTATCAAACAAATAACAAAAAATATATTCTAGCTCTATAATTGTTCTTCTCAATCTCGTTTTGCAGAGTAACTCGATCTGCCAAAAAAAGCAGAGCTACAAAGGAGTTATTCCCAGGTGGAAAACAGTAAGGCATGATCCTAGGTATATACTCATATGTTCTTTACTACACCTACTTCCTACTTAAAACAAAAAAAGAACAAAATACACGTTACTTATTTTGCATCGTCTGTTTCATTCAGGGAGGTCCCATATTTTATTGGCGCCATGGTCTGCATTTCGTCCTCACATCAACAATGGTGTACGTATGTTACTACAGACTGCACTAATATCGCTAGGCTCGTTAGAAGCAAAACTTCCATCGCGTAGACAAACACATTTTGTTGTATAAATTGTTCAGTCATACTGCCCTCCGAACAAACTCACCATGGTTAAATAGTGTTACAATGTGATAGATACTATATTGATTACCTGAGCGTGTCCGCAAAACTCTTTGCTTACTATGCCTTCGATAACGTAGCCAATGCCTAAACAAAACATATACGGTACAAAAAGTATTGAGTTCCTATATTGACACACAATAAATTACGCTCAGCAATTCATACATATAAACCATTACATAACAACATAAAACAGAATTACCGCCTATACAGTCACGCACACAAACTGCCTGCATAGACGTTGGTGCCCACGAAATAAATCAGCCCACCTCATTCATCTTCTCATCCAAGTATTTACCACGAAAATGTATATCAAAGGCCGCTTCCCAACAGAAATCTGCTCAAAAAAATTTTTCTTTACACACATACCGCTCCTCGCTACCCACTCACTGACAAAATGTAACCAGTTTGCTTCGTATTCCTCTCCTTTAGTTCCGTTCGCTCATCATTTTTTGCGCTATTTGATTAAATGAAGACCGGATTTTGTCAGACAAATTTACATTTTACGTTTCACAGTTCACACGTCCGGTTGCTTTTCCATCTAACTTCTTCATCTCCCATACTTTACTTTTTGGATTGTTCACGCCCTCAATCCGGCGCTTCCTCTTGCTGTTCTTCATTTCGCCCAACCGTAAGCGTTCCTCCAACTCTTTTCTCTCCGTTCCTATCTACAGCTACTGGTTTGTATTTTGATCTTTCTTCATACACCAGGTATTGCTTACTGTTCTCTTGCCATTGATATACTGAGAACCCAGTTTGTTTACAATAACGAAATCTTTTTTTGATATACATACATGCAGTCCCTCTCTGCTTTGCTTTTTCTTTGATTATGTTTTTTGCATACTTCTAAACAAATTTGTATGCTTACCTTTTTTCATGCTTTACAGCAGTGCTTCCAAGAAGCTTCACGATCCTACGCCTCTCCACTCAGCTAACTCTCACGGTATTTTCTGCATCCTGTTATTAACAGATGTTCTTTCATATTATACTAATGATTTTTATCTGCTTCCATAAACTAATTACACCTTCTTTTAGTAATGCTTTCTTATTCTCTCCTAAATGCAGACATTATTATGAGCTAGCACACCTTTCTGGACGATTACTACCAACCACACTATATATCATTAAGAAAGCGCTCTCTTAGTTCACCCTTCCAGCACTCTGTCTTTACGCGATTTTCCTTAGTCTTTTCTCTCATATCTATCTTCTTTATATACTCGGTTTCTGTGAGACCCGGAGTAGAAACTTCCGGACCCCCCTGTGCATTACAGTACTAGTCCCAGATCAATGCTAGTACACACAGATAACCAGAAAAAAACGGTACATTGTCATCCACGATTGATTACAATAATAACTGAAGTTTTACATTGGTCATTGCCTTACAAAGGTTCACAGAACCTTAAAACAAATATAAACACAGCGGAAGCAAAAAGTAAATTAATCGACCCATCAATCTGCCACAGGCAATTGACTGGGGAAACGAGTCCTAAGCATCCGGGAAGAATCCACCGCATCCACACTCAGCACAGAAGTTGTATTCTCCAGCTTGAGCTTCTTCATCCTCTGCTAATATATTTGTAGAGCAACATGTGAGTACAAAATTGTACTCCGCAAGTCTTGGGAAAGATGCATAGATGCAATGTTTCACAAAGGAAGGCTATATGTTTCTTTTGCAAAAATCAGCATTTTATTTGAAATCTACTTAATTACTTCAAAAGCCATTTGATAAACACCTTGTTTTTCATAATTAAAATTAGATAAATAACTTAGTGAAGGTTAAACCACCAACACTATTATTTCAGGCTATCTGCCAACTTTCAAAAACCTCAGGTTAAACTACCTGATCTGGTTACACCACCAGATTTAAATCATAAGAGTTATACCACTCTCAAGTTTGACAAACCATTTTATTTTGAAATCAAAATCAAACTTCTACCATGTGAATGCATTCCTTGCCCGCCCTTGACCGTGGGCACGGCTATTCGAATAGTTTATTACTCTGCAGAGTTTGTACACTTTACCCACAAGAGATAAATTATCTTAATAGTCAACATGCTTCCTTTGGCATGAGACCCAGATAAAATATCACAAAGCCTTTCACCTACTCCAGTATAGCTAGATACCACCCGCTAAGGTTTCACCACAACTCGAATCCACGAGTCGGAGCCCCCTCTTGCGCCGTATGAGTACAGTAAACCCTGTCCCTCACTATGAGTAACCAGTACACCCTGGCACTCAATACACCACTGGTGATATCTAAACTACACCTTTATAGGTTAGTTAGCTAGGTCGTACCCATATAGACTTGTGGTTGCACTGTTTCGCTCAGTTTGGACAAACACAAGCGTCGGTCCTTAAACGACCAGGGTGGTTCATTCACAATTCCAAAAATTCTCGTGCTAACTGCACCAGCCAAACCTTCCATCCACCCTTGTCAACTTTTCCCTTTGAACTTCATTTTTATTTTCAAATTAACAGTGGTAACATCCATTACCACTTTTCAAACAAATCAATTAACAATGGTAACATCCATTACCAATGTTCAAACAAACCATTCATAAAAACATTTATCAAACATGCTACTCATTTGAGCATTATTACATTGATTTGCTACGCTAAGCATTTGCTAGTATTTAAAAATTCAACAGATGTAATACTAACTCATTATTGAGTCAAAGGGATATCCTAAGTTGACAATGGTACAAGGTAAACAATTTTCAATGGAAGGTATAACAAATTGGGTATTTAACTAAATTTTCTAAATCAAATTATCACTTGATATAACATAAGCATGCAATAATTTAAAATAACTACCTAATCATTTTATAAATCATTTGAGCAAGTTGATCAAAGAAAACTTGCAAAACATAGGATCAAAATGATCAAAGGAGACTTGCCTTCCTGTGCTGGGTTGAAATTTTCCGGGGCTTGCTCTTGAAGTTCCTCGGACAAATCGGTCTCTACACGTAAATCAAGAAATCCAAATAAATAAAATAAAATAAAAACTCAAAAATTAATACAAAAATATACCAGATGAAAGATTGAAATTTTAGACGAATTTAGAAATTTGAATGGATCAATTTGGAGTTAAAATGAAGAAGATATGGCTTTTGGAAGATTTAGAATCAAGAAAAAGGAAAAAGAGAATTTCTGGAATTAAATTTATACCGAAAATGAATTATGACGTCAGCATGGATTTTCTGGGAATTAATTTACTGAAGAAAATTACAATTATGACGTCAGCATGGAATTAAAAATAAATTACAGAGGCTGACATGTGGGGCCAGCCCACGGTGGACCGAGTCCACAGACCCACAAAATTGCTGACATGGCAGACCAAACTGGCACGTGGCATGCTGACGTGGCAGTGCTGACGTGGGACGGGCGGCGGTTTTCGGCTGACGTGGCGCTGACGTGGCAGACACGTGTCTGCCACGTGGCATGACACGTCAGCCAGGGCTGACGTGGCTCGGCTGAGCTGGCGACTCGGGCGCGGCGGCGGTGCGAGAAATGGACGGTCGGGATTGAGACGTGTGGCGAGATCCCGAGCGTTGGCTCAGATCTGGATGAGCGGCGGTGATGGCGCGGCGGAGACGCGGGGTGCCGCGCGATGGCCGACGCGTGGCTCGGCTCGCCGCGCGAGGCATCGCGCGGACGCGAACGCGCGCGCGGACGACGAGTTGGACGGCTGCGATGGGGACGCGTGGACACATCCCGGCCGTCGGAGAATGGCCGGCGGAGATGAGACGGTGTGGAGGCGGGGACTCGCTCGATCGTCGACGCGTGGACGGGGGCGTCGCACGAAGCGTCGCGAACGCGAGCGCGCGCGCGCGGGCGCGGACGCGGGCGTGCGGACCGAGGGAGCGGGCGTGCGGGGCGCGGTGCTGGCGCGCGAACCGAGGGGCGGCGCGGGCGACCGAGGGTGCGGCGGAGACTCACCGACGGCGACGGTTTCGAACAGCGACGACGGTTTCGAACGGCGGAGACACGCACGCGAGAACGGGAGAGAGAGGGAGAGCGCAAAGGGGGTGAGAGGGGTGGCCGGGGTCGGTTTTATACGCGGCGGAGGAAGAAACGGCCGCGCGTTCGCCGGCGAGTTAAAACGGTAGTTTCCGGCGGCGGCGAAACGGGCGTCACTCCGAGAGGAAACGGCTACGGTTAATGGCGCACGACGAACGGTGCTCGGGGGTCTTTAATGGCGACGCGAAACGGCCGGGAAAACGAACGGGCGAGCTCGGCGGCGGCGGTAATGGCGACGCACGCGCAGAGACAAAAACTGTCGCGGGAACGACGGACCTGACAGGTGGGACCCACCTGTCAGTGAGAGAGAGAGAGAGAGGAGAGGAGACGGCGATCGAACGGATGGGCGACGGGTGGCAAGGGGATGAGATCGGGGCCATCGGATGGAGGCGAAGGGGTAAGTGATGAGGAACGGCTAAGATTAAATCAAACAAGGCTGATCTGATCTGGGCCATCCGGTTCATCGAGTGGAAGCGGGCGGCTCGGATGAACGCGGGCGTGGGCGGGAGCGCGGATGCGCGACAGGTGTCGTGCGGAGGAGAGGGGAAGGCGGGATGGGCGCGGACGGCAGGGATAGAACCAGCGGCGGGGATGGACGGACGGATGGGCGCCACGTGGCGGCCGGGGAGGATTTAGAATTTAAATCTTTTATAGATTTCAGAAATCAATAGGAGGCTTTAAAATACTCAAAAAAAATACCAAATAAATTCCAAAAATTGCAGAAAAAATCACATAATTCACTGATAATGTTTTGAACATATGAAAAATATTTCCAACCTATTTTGATATTAAATTTTTATTTTTAAACAGAACTTTATATTCTGAAAAATCCAAATAAATTGAGATAATTGATTTAAAATTATTTCTTCCAAATAAAGCAAAAATTGGGATGTTACAAACCTACCCCCCTTAGAAGGAATCTCGACCCCGAGATTCGGAAGGACTGAAAAATAGATCAGGGAACTCTGCTCGAAGATCCTCTTCACGCTCCCAGGTTGCTTCCGATTCTGGATGATTATTCCACTGCACTTTGCAAAATTTGATAGTCCTGTTTCTTGTACAGCGCTCTGCTTCTTCTAAAATCTTGACAGGAAATTTTGGATACGTCAAGTCTTCTTTTAAATCCACCTCTTCTAAAGATATTAATTCCTCTGGTACTCTTAAGCACTTCTTCAACTGTGATACATGAAATACATCATGTACATCTGACAACTGAGGAGGAAGCTCTAACTGATATGCAACTTCACCTCTTCTGGCTATAACTAGAAATGGTCCGATATATCTTGGAGCAAGCTTTCCACTGACCTTGAAACGTCGCATCCCTTTTAAAGGTGACACCTTAAAATACACATGATCCCCTGGTGCGAATTCCAACATTCTGCGACGATTATCTGCATAACTTTTTTGTCTGGTCTGTGCTACTTTCAATCGGTCTCGTATTAATCGAACTTGCTCTTCGGCTAACTTCAAGACATCGGGTCCGAATACTTGACTTTCTCCAGTCTCTGACCAATATAATGGCGTTCTGCATTTCCTGCCATACAAGGCTTCAAACGGAGACATCTTCAGACTAGACTGGTAACTGTTATTATAGGAAAATTCCGCGTAGGGTAAACTTTGATCCCAACTGACTTTATTGGCTAAAGCACACGCTCTTAGCATATCTTCCAATATCTGATTCACTCGTTCAGTCTGGCCATCTGTTTGAGGATGATAAGCAGTACTGAAATTTAAATTGGTGCCCAAAACTTCATGAAGTTTCTGCCAAAATCTTGAGGTAAATTGCGTTCCTCTATCCGATACGATCTTCTTTGGAACTCCATGCAGACATACAATTCTTGACATATAGAGCTCTGCCAACCTATCTCCTGAATAGGTAGTCTTTACAGGTATGAAATGTGCAACCTTTGTTAAGCGATCCACTATAACCCAGATTGAATCATACCCTGACTTGGTTCTTGGTAGTCCTGTTATGAAATCCATTCCGATTTCCTCCCATTTCCATTCAGGTATCTGCAGAGGTTGCAAAAGACCGGCAGGTCGTTGGTGCTCTGCTTTAACCCTTTGACATATATCACATAAAGCTACATATTCTGCAATTTCTCGTTTCATACTGGTCCACCAGTAACTTTTCTTTAGATCTTGGTACATCTTTGTACTTCCGGGATGAATGGAATATCCTGATTCATGAGCTTCCTTTAGAATTAAATCTTTTATTTCCTTTCTCTCCGGTACTAAAATCCTTTTTCCAAACCAAAGAATTCCTTCTTCATCTTCTGAGAATCCAGGTGCTTTGCCTTTCTTCATGTTATCTTTTATTTCTTTAACATACTCATCTTCTTTCTGAGCTGCCTTGATCTGATCTTCTAAAGTGGGTTGGACCTTTAATGTAGACAGAATTCCTTCATTTATCACTCCCAAATTGAGACGCTGAAATTCTTCACGAAGAGTTGAATGACTGTCTTGAATCAACATATTGCTAACATGGATCTTCCGACTTAAAGCATCTGCCACTACATTGGCCTTTCCTGGATGATAGTGTATTCCCACATCATAATCCTTTATCAGTTCAAGCCATCTTCTTTGTCTCAGATTAAGATCGGGTTGAGTGAATATATACTTTAGACTTTTATGATCCGTATATATTTCACACCGATTACTAATTAGATAATGCCTCCACAACTTTAGAGCATGCACTACAGCAGCTAGCTCTAAATCGTGAGTGGGGTAATTTTCTTCATGAGGTCTTAACTGCCTTGATGCATAAGCAACAACCTTTCCTTCTTGCATTAGTACACATCCAAGACCTTGTTTTGATGCGTCACAATAAACTTCAAAATCTTTTCTAATATCTGGTAACCGCAGAACTGGTGCTGAAGTTAACCTCTTTTTTAACTCTTGAAAACTATCCTCACAGGATTTACTCCATTCAAATTTCTTCTCTTTCTTTAACAGCTGGGTTAAAGGTCTGGCAATCTTGGAAAAGCCTTCAATGAATCGACGATAGTAACCAGCTAATCCCAGAAAACTTCTGATCTCGGTTACTGTCTTGGATGGAGTCCAATTTAATACATCCTTAACTTTTCCAGGATCTACAGATACTCCTTCTGCTGAAATTACGTGTCCCAAAAACTCAATTTCCTTTAACCAAAACGCACACTTGCTAAACTTGGCATATAACTGGTGTTCACGGAGTCTTTGCAATACTATCCTTAGATGATCCTCATGTTCTTTATCGTTTTTCGAATAGATAAGAATGTCATCTATAAAGACAACAACAAACTTATCTAAATAATCCATAAATACTTTATTCATCAAATTCATGAAGTATGCCGGGGCATTTGTCAGACCGAAAGACATCACCGTATACTCATATAGTCCATATCTTGTGGCGAAAGCTGTCTTTGGTATATCTTCTGGTCTAATCTTCAACTGGTGATATCCTGACCGAAGATCAATCTTGGAGAAGACACTTGATCCTTTGAGTTGATCGAACAAATCGTCAATCCGGGGTAAGGGATACTTATTCTTTATAGTTACTTCATTTAAAGCTCTATAGTCCACGCACATACGCTGACTACCATCCTTCTTGTTTACCAAAAGTACTGGGGCTCCCCAAGGTGAAGAACTTGGTCTAATGAAACTTTTCTCTTGTAATTCCTGAATCTGCCTCTTGACTTCAGCTAAATCATCAGCTGACATCCGATAAGGTCTTTTTGATATTGGGGCTGTACCAGGTACCAAATTTATAACAAATTCAATCTCTCGATCTGGTGGCAATCCTGGCAATTCCTCAGGGAAAATATCAGGGTATTCGCAAGCTACCGACACATCCTCCAAATTTTTCCCTTTTAAGTTGGTTAACATAATGTTCTTCTTTGAGTGCATAACTGCCTCATGTCTTATCTGAATTCCGTCAGAATTGGTAAGACTAATGGCACGATTGGCACAATCTATCTGTCCTTTATACTTGATCAACCAATCCATACCAAGTATTATATCTATGCCATCGGAGTCTATTATAATAAGGTTCGCTAGGAACTTTACTCCATTTATAATTATGGTTGCTCTAGGGCTAACCAATTTAGTCCTCAATTCTTTTCCAGGAGATTGGACTATCATAGGGTTCTTTAGCAAACAAATATTCCAATTATTTCTTTCAGCAAAAGTTTTTGTTACGAATGAATGTGTAGCTCCAGAATCAAATAATATAATTGCTGGTACTGAATTAACCAGGAACTTACCCAGAACTACGTCTGGTGCATCTTCCGCTGCTTCTACGGTGACATGATTGATACGCCCTCTGTTGAATGGCTGTGGAGTCTGAGGTGTCTGAGGGCTTCCACGTCCTTGACCGGTAGTTGGAGCTCTTGCTGGTGTAGGATCCAGGTTGAAGCGGACCGGGGTTACCGCTTGACGCTTCTGTGGGCAACTGCTGGCATAGTGTCCCATATTTTTGCAATTGTAGCATTGCACTCCTGCAGCTACATTTCTATTCTGCTATTGTTGGGCTGCATTTCCAGTTCTAGGAGTTTGAGGCAAAGGGCGAGGCGCAGAAATGGGTGTCCTTGGATGATTATGCACTGGAGGCCGGTTGTACTGTTGTTGAGTAGGGCGTTGACGGGAACTGCTAGCAAACTGTTGGGCTTGAAACTTCCTTTTCCTAGCATCAAAAAGCTGACGCTGGGCATCTTCTTGTACTAAAGCTTTGTTCACCAGATGTTGAAAAGTAGGGTAGTCATTGGAGACTAACTGAACTTTGAGGTTGGGGTCCATTCCTCCCATAAACCTCCAGATCCTTGCGGCATCAGTCGCCACATCTTCCGGTGCATATCTTGATAATTGGATAAATTTACTCAGATATGCGGAAACACTAAGGTTTCCTTGTTGTAGCTGATGAAACTCCTTCCTCTTCCTTTCCATAATACTCATAGGAATATGAGCAGTACGGAAGGCTTCCAAAAATTCTTCCCATGCAATATTCTGGGCATCTTGATGTGCGGCACAGTAGTTATCCCACCAATTAGCAGCAACTCCCTTGAGTTGGTGGGCGGCGTACAGAACCTTCTCATGCTCTGCACATTGAGCCAAATTGAGTTTCCTTTCTATTTCTTTAATCCAATCATCTGCCTCCAAAGGGTCAGCAGATCCTGCAAAGGTCGGAGGTCGGGTTCTCATAAATTCCCCAAGTTTAGACTGTGGCTGTTGAACTGGTGCTTGCTGGACTTGTTGGACTTGATTTTGGGCCAAAGCTTGAAGTAGTTGCAACTGCATGGCCATCATCTGTTCCATGTTGGGAGCTTGAGCTGGCGGAGGTGGAATGTTGTCTTCTGGTTGAACATTAGGGTTACGGCTACTGCCCGGGTTGTTCCTTGTGTTCACCATCTGAAACGGTTTCCAGGGTTAGCAAAAAGTAAGAGGGAACTAGCATAGATAAGAGGTTAGGGGAAACTAAATAACATCCCAAGCCAACACACAAGAAGAAACCAGCAACCACTTAGGGAAAACTTTATTGAAATCAAGATAATTTTATGAATGGCTGCACCACAAGTGCACATAGGCTTGGTACAGTCCATCCAACACACCAAAATATGATAAAGCGTTCTAAAAACATGGACAATTATTTGGGTACTATTGACTCAACTAACTACTCATCCTCCACGATGATGCGCTCCTCCGGATCCTCCTCGGGGTCCTCCTCTGAATCCGATAAGTGTCTCTGTCCACAACCACGACAGTTGTTCGGCGAACGCGACCGTGATCGACTCTGACTGAAATCGGAAAAACCGGAGCGAGATAGCTGGCGTCCTCGGCTAGATCCTCCAATATCAACGTCGGGTGGCGGACTGGAGCGTCGCACACTCTTCCTCGCAGTAAGCCTAGTGCGAGGTCCCGTAAACTGGACTGGAGCAGCAACAGGGGCTGGTGGAGTCGGTGTAGTGGTAGCAGCCCGAAGACGCTCTACCTCTGCCTCGGCAGCAGTCCTAGCCTGAACGGCGTCGGCGTGGGCAGCCTCACTCTGCAGTAGCTGGGCTCGGAGAGTGTCGGAGTGGTCGTAGCTCGACGTAAGCAGCCTCCGAAGAAGTCCGATCTCCTGCTGAGCTCTGGCGTAAGTCGCTGAAGCTGCCAGAGTGTGCTGCACCTGGTGAGACAAGCGCGGGTCGTCCACCACCAGCTGGAAAAGCTCTGGATGAGTCTGTCCTGCTCTCGTCGTCGGGAAGAAGCAAAAAGGTGACTGTCGTAGCTCCTCCTTGTGCCTCCTGCACAACTCCGAGATCGCCAACTGTGCTGCATCCTGGATCGCATCTGAGCAGAAGGTCCGTGGGTACTCAATATGACGCTCAACTGGGTCAATCCTCCCGTCTGGAGCGTAAATGAACACCTCCATGCTCCAGGAGTCCGTGCTCATCACTCGTGTGTTCCGCCCTCTGAAGATAGGTTGTTGGGTGTACTTCAGATGCTGCATTAGCTGCCGTAGAAGAGTCGCAAAAGCTCCCTCACTCTCGCCATGAGAATGGTGATCCCACGGGGCTGATGACGACGAACCTGCCATCTACAAGTTGGAAAAGAGGAGAGATCAGTAAAGATTTTTAAATAGTGAAAAGGGAGGACAGAAACAAGATACTAAGTAAGAGGAGAGTAGAAGCAAAGAAGCTTATATATTTTTAATATATTCTTTTTAAACATAAGTCCTTAAAACTTCCCAAAACCTAGGGTTCGTCCTACAGTCAAGATGGCTCTGATACCACTTCTGTGAGACCCGGAGTAGAAACTTCCGGACCCCCCTGTGCATTACAGTACTAGTCCCAGATCAATGCTAGTACACACAGATAACCAGAAAAAAACGGTACATTGTCATCCACGATTGATTACAATAATAACTGAAGTTTTACATTGGTCATTGCCTTACAAAGGTTCACAGAACCTTAAAACAAAAATAAACACAGCGGAAGCAAAAAGTAAATTAATCGACCCATCAATCTGCCACAGGCAATTGACTGGGGAAACGAGTCCTAAGCATCCGGGAAGAATCCACCGCATCCACACTCGGCACAGAAGTTGTATTCTCCAGCTTGAGCTTCTTCATCCTCTGCTAATATATTTGTAGAGCAACATGTGAGTACAAAATTGTACTCCGCAAGTCTTGGGAAAGATGCATAGATGCAATGTTTCACAAAGGAAGGCTATATGTTTCTTTTGCAAAAATCAGCATTTTATTTGAAATCTACTTAATTACTTCAAAAGCCATTTGATAAACACCTTGTTTTTCATAATTAAAATTAGATAAATAACTTAGTGAAGGTTAAACCACCAACACTATTATTTCAGGCTATCTGCCAACTTTCAAAAACCTCAGGTTAAACTACCTGATCTGGTTACACCACCAGATTTAAATCATAAGAGTTATACCACTCTCAAGTTTGACAAACCATTTTATTTTGAAATCAAAATCAAACTTCTACCATGTGAATGCATTCCTTGCCCGCCCTTGACCGTGGGCACGGCTATTCGAATAGTTTATTACTCTGCAGAGTTTGTACACTTTACCCACAAGAGATAAATTATCTTAATAGTCAACATGCTTCCTTTGGCATGAGACCCAGATAAAATATCACAAAGCCTTTCACCTACTCCAGTATAGCTAGATACCACCCGCTAAGGTTTCACCACAACTCGAATCCACGAGTCGGAGCCCCCTCTTGCGCCGTATGAGTACAGTAAACCCTGTCCCTCACTATGAGTAACCAGTACACCCTGGCACTCAATACACCACTGGTGATATCTAAACTACACCTTTATAGGTTAGTTAGCTAGGTCGTACCCATATAGACTTGTGGTTGCACTGTTTCGCTCAGTTTGGACAAACACAAGCGTCGGTCCTTAAACGACCAGGGTGGTTCATTCACAATTCCAAAAATTCTCGTGCTAACTGCACCAGCCAAACCTTCCATCCACCCTTGTCAACTTTTCCCTTTGAACTTCATTTTTATTTTCAAATTAACAGTGGTAACATCCATTACCACTTTTCAAACAAATCAATTAACAATGGTAACATCCATTACCAATGTTCAAACAAACCATTCATAAAAACATTTATCAAACATGCTACTCATTTGAGCATTATTACATTGATTTGCTACGCTAAGCATTTGCTAGTATTTAAAAATTCAACAGATGTAATACTAACTCATTATTGAGTCAAAGGGATATCCTAAGTTGACAATGGTACAAGGTAAACAATTTTCAATGGAAGGTATAACAAATTGGGTATTTAACTAAATTTTCTAAATCAAATTATCACTTGATATAACATAAGCATGCAATAATTTAAAATAACTACCTAATCATTTTATAAATCATTTGAGCAAGTTGATCAAAGAAAACTTGCAAAACATAGGATCAAAATGATCAAAGGAGACTTGCCTTCCTGTGCTGGGTTGAAATTTTCCGGGGCTTGCTCTTGAAGTTCCTCGGACAAATCGGTCTCTACACGTAAATCAAGAAATCCAAATAAATAAAATAAAATAAAAACTCAAAAATTAATACAAAAATATACCAGATGAAAGATTGAAATTTTAGACGAATTTAGAAATTTGAATGGATCAATTTGGAGTTAAAATGAAGAAGATATGGCTTTTGGAAGATTTAGAATCAAGAAAAAGGAAAAAGAGAATTTCTGGAATTAAATTTATACCGAAAATGAATTATGACGTCAGCATGGATTTTCTGGGAATTAATTTACTGAAGAAAATTACAATTATGACGTCAGCATGGAATTAAAAATAAATTACAGAGGCTGACATGTGGGGCCAGCCCACGGTGGACCGAGTCCACAGACCCACAAAATTGCTGACATGGCAGACCAAACTGGCACGTGGCATGCTGACGTGGCAGTGCTGACGTGGGACGGGCGGCGGTTTTCGGCTGACGTGGCGCTGACGTGGCAGACACGTGTCTGCCACGTGGCATGACACGTCAGCCAGGGCTGACGTGGCTCGGCTGAGCTGGCGACTCGGGCGCGGCGGCGGTGCGAGAAATGGACGGTCGGGATTGAGACGTGTGGCGAGATCCCGAGCGTTGGCTCAGATCTGGATGAGCGGCGGTGATGGCGCGGCGGAGACGCGGGGTGCCGCGCGATGGCCGACGCGTGGCTCGGCTCGCCGCGCGAGGCATCGCGCGGACGCGAACGCGCGCGCGGACGACGAGTTGGACGGCTGCGATGGGGACGCGTGGACACATCCCGGCCGTCGGAGAATGGCCGGCGGAGATGAGACGGTGTGGAGGCGGGGACTCGCTCGATCGTCGACGCGTGGACGGGGGCGTCGCACGAAGCGTCGCGAACGCGAGCGCGCGCGCGCGGGCGCGGACGCGGGCGTGCGGACCGAGGGAGCGGGCGTGCGGGGCGCGGTGCTGGCGCGCGAACCGAGGGGCGGCGCGGGCGACCGAGGGTGCGGCGGAGACTCACCGACGGCGACGGTTTCGAACAGCGACGACGGTTTCGAACGGCGGAGACACGCACGCGAGAACGGGAGAGAGAGGGAGAGCGCAAAGGGGGTGAGAGGGGTGGCCGGGGTCGGTTTTATACGCGGCGGAGGAAGAAACGGCCGCGCGTTCGCCGGCGAGTTAAAACGGTAGTTTCCGGCGGCGGCGAAACGGGCGTCACTCCGAGAGGAAACGGCTACGGTTAATGGCGCACGACGAACGGTGCTCGGGGGTCTTTAATGGCGACGCGAAACGGCCGGGAAAACGAACGGGCGAGCTCGGCGGCGGCGGTAATGGCGACGCACGCGCAGAGACAAAAACTGTCGCGGGAACGACGGACCTGACAGGTGGGACCCACCTGTCAGTGAGAGAGAGAGAGAGAGGAGAGGAGACGGCGATCGAACGGATGGGCGACGGGTGGCAAGGGGATGAGATCGGGGCCATCGGATGGAGGCGAAGGGGTAAGTGATGAGGAACGGCTAAGATTAAATCAAACAAGGCTGATCTGATCTGGGCCATCCGGTTCATCGAGTGGAAGCGGGCGGCTCGGATGAACGCGGGCGTGGGCGGGAGCGCGGATGCGCGACAGGTGTCGTGCGGAGGAGAGGGGAAGGCGGGATGGGCGCGGACGGCAGGGATAGAACCGGCGGCGGGGATGGACGGACGGATGGGCGCCACGTGGCGGCCGGGGAGGATTTAGAATTTAAATCTTTTATAGATTTCAGAAATCAATAGGAGGCTTTAAAATACTCAAAACAAATACCAAATAAATTCCAAAAATTGCAGAAAAAATCACATAATTCACTGATAATGTTTTGAACATATGAAAAATATTTCCAACCTATTTTGATATTAAATTTTTATTTTTAAACAGAACTTTATATTCTGAAAAATCCAAATAAATTGAGATAATTGATTTAAAATTATTTCTTCCAAATAAAGCAAAAATTGGGATGTTACAGTTTCCTCCTCATTAGCTATCCCGTTTGTGCCAAATACTCTTTATGTTTACTGTTGTTTTTTTGCTTTCCCTGAATTTTTCATTCCTAAACAGATGGTTCATATCGTGCACTCAAAGCCAGAAGAACTGCCAGATTTACCCATGCATTTATGGAAAATGCAACAATACCTTGGAGATACTAAAAAGCAAAGACCCATTTTCCACTCAGTTATTCAATATATAGACGGTGAAAGATATGAGTGGAAAACATGGGTAACCTTAGAGCCGTTACCACTCCGCCCAGATGAACCCCAGCGCTTCTATGGCAACAGAATTGAAGAGAGAGACGCTATACAAGACGCAGCAAGAAAAGCAATTCATTATCTCCGACGTTACTACAACAAGGAATTCAACCAATCCCCATATGATGTTATTCCTCAAAGAACAAATCAAGCAATTTATCTATCTATTCAGCAACCACCAGAGCATAATGATCCACGCCTCAAAGTAGCAGCCCAATATATTGCTGACTAAGAGGAATTATATTCAAGAACACTAGATGAGAACGACATTCTGCACTATGAACTTCACACAGCTCAACAAAAGCTGCAGCGCCGAGCAGCAGAACTTCAACGTTTCCACATGATTGAGGCAGGCAAAGTGTCAGCTACTGTAGAATCTCCCAGTCTTCCTTCTACTAGCAAATTCCATCCGTTTACATTCTGAACAGCGTTGCTGCCACCACCACGCTACACCAGCTAGAAACAACAAACTTTTGATTACGCTTTTGGTTTTTCATAGTCGTAGTAAGAAAAACGCTTCTTCTCGATTATGATGCTTAGGACTATGAAATTACGTACTTATGATGCTACCACCTGTACATTACTTGGTTTGTGCTTTTTAGTTCCTTGTCTGTTTGTTCATACGGCATGCTTCTTCTCAAGTTCCTATTAGCTTCTTCAGTCTACGCCATGATACCTGAGAGCTTTTAAACTTTTGTCTATTCGCTTACAATTTCTATAATCACAACCAAACAACAGCCATAGCATTAGGAAATCATTGTACTACAATATTTCATGCCATACAAACGCTTACTGCTTACCGCCTTACATCAGTCATCGTTCTATTTATTATCATGTTTACTAATACAGATTCAAATACAATGCGCTGTATGTTCTCCCAAAAAAAATACCATTTTCTACTATTAGATATATTACTATTTAGCTACACTAAAATAAAAAATACAGTACTCTAAGAAATGTATATTATCTCTCCATATTACATTCACTAAATTAAACAACAAAACAACATCAATATAAATATGCTAATACTAATTAACTTTTTGCACAAACTAGCCTGCGTGGCGTCTCACCACGCAAACGAGGCTAATGGTTATTAAGGCGCAAAGGCAAAGCGAGGTGCCAAGGCACTGCCTGGACACCTAGGCAACGCCGCAGTGCCACACCAACATGAAGAGATAAAAAACATTACAGGCAGAGGAAACGAAAAAAGGAGAATAAAGGGAAAAGAGAAAGAGGCCTGGCCAAGCCCATCTCGCTCCAACAGCCCAACACCCTCCTACTTCATCAGTCCTCTCTAAACTAACCCTAGCCACCTCCTCTCCCTAGTCCCCATCCCCTGTGCCTCTCTCTCTCTCTCTCTCTCTCTCGCACACGCTCCCCTACTCTACCTCCCTCTCCCCTGTCAGGCGGAGCTAGCAACAACACCAGCAAGCAGCAAGGGTGGCAGCGAGCAGCGAGGGTGGCGGCAACGACGGCAGTGATGATGAGAAGTGACATAGCAGCGACGGAGACGACAAGCAACAACACCGGCGGCATCAATGAGCTCTATCCCTCTCGATCAGCCTCTGTCACCATCGATCTACCTCTTAAGGCGAGGCGACCAGAAATGGCGACCTCACTGGACCACCTGGACACCTAAGCGGCAATCAAGCAACGCCTTAATAACCATGGTGCAAGAACTACATGATGAAGCTGCTGCTAAAATATTAAAGCACTGGAAGTATAATTGCCAAAAATAAGGTTAGTTGTCATCATGGATCACAAAATCAGCAGTTGCCTTCCGGTTACTGGAGATCATGGCCAAACGACGAAGTTTGAGGTAAGAGTTTTATAGTTGATTTAGAATCAGTGCTTTGGTCAGAGCTTGACCAATTTAGGCCAGTTCTTAGCAACCTCGCATTACTCTTTTGTTGCAAACATGGTATTTCAACTTACCCCATCAAAAAACTGTAAGAATTAGTAATACTTCAAGTTTTTCCTGGGTTTCACGAGACGTCATCTAGTTCCAACTGCTTACCACCAAAACAGGTAGCAGGCAGGCCGGTGTGAACCGGGTCAGGAATTGCTAAACCCAGTTGCAATACACATGCTAAGTGACCGAATTGCTCAGACACACATTATCTGTGATCATTTATGTTTAGCACTAAAACAAATAGCTATTCTCTGATTTTTAAACAGTACTGCAAAGTCTACACTGCAGTAATAAATTACACTACTTATCTACAATCCAACTGAAACCCAGAAGCTTAAAACATTGAAATAATATAATACAACAAAATGCCAACAGTTGTACTATTATCAGGCATGTTAGCTGATTACTGATTAGCATGTTTAGAACAAATGGAAAAGGGCACGATGCACGTTTATTACCACTTGTACAAGGAGACATTTCAGATATGGCTTCTCCGCGCGATGCAGCCGATCAATTGTAAGTCTAAGATACGGCTCAACCCAATGATCGGCTTGACCTTTGCAGTTTTGAAAAACCACTTCAATGAGCTTGGGTGCAGGCACAATATTAGAATCTCCCATGTTTTGGTCTGACATAATCTAGAAGTATTGATATGCAACCGTGAGAACCAAATTACTAATAATTTTAAAACAAATAACCGTTAAACCATGAATCTAATCCACACTCACAGATGATAGTGCTTTCCATAGGCTTTGTTGATAATCAAGATCTTTGCAGGCAACAAAATGATCAGTACCATGAGAAATGTACTTGTCTAATGGGACTAGAATATCTGCAGGGCAACAAGAACATTTAATGGACTAAAAAAAGATGACAAAAAATATATAATGCAATCATAGTTTTAAAAACCGGACTGGTGAGTGAACCATTGGGCCGACCAGTTCATCGGTTCACCAAGACACCAATTGGACCGCCAGTCCAGGTGGTTGGAGTGCAGCTCGGTACGAGGGTATTTTAGTATATAATGCCTGGCTTAGACAGTAAATGAGTGCAGTGCAGGCGATAGGTGCGCTCCTCCCTAATGTTTGAGGTCAAGGGCTTGAGCCTGGGTCCGTGAAGAATTTACATTAAATATTATTATTTTGCTAGTTTTTCCCCAATGGTGAGGTCGAGGGTTCGAGCCTGGTCTGATTTTTTAACTAATGAATGCAATTACTTGTCAAACTCTACACCATTATTCCAAAAACCAGGACTTGTACATATCTCAAGCACGAATAACTGTTATGAATAGCGTTTGTATTCATTATGAGGACATGGGTCAATATATAAGCACACACACAGGTAAAGGTATGGACAACTATATAATATATATCTAACACCCCCCAAACTTATGGTGGATCAATAACATGAAGTTTGGAGAGGTAGAAGCTGTGTTGGGCTCTGGTCTGTGCCTTTGTGAAGAAGTCTGCCAACTGAAGCTCTAAATGCACATACTGAAGAGCAACAACATGGTCCTGCACCTGTCTGCATGTAGGAAGCATCAACATGCTTTGTAAACTCATGCTTCACTAGACCTTTAGCAATGCTAATAGCACCTGTACTGTCAGATAAAAAAGGAGTCGATGTAGAAACAGAAACATCAAAATCATCAAGTAACCACCATAACCAAGTAACATTTGCAGTCAACAAAGCCATAGCTTGCAATTCAACCTCAGTACTCGAACGAAAAACTACTATCAGCTTCTTAGTCTTCCAAGCCATGAGAGAACCACCAAGAAAAACACAATAAGCAGAGAGACTGGCGATCAAAGGGATCACTAGCCCAGGTGGCATCAGAATATGCCTGGAGCTGTAAAGAGTTGGTGTGAGGGAAACAGAGGTGACAAGAGATAGTTCCACGAAGGTATCGTAGAATTCAAAAAAGATGACTATAGTGGAGCTAAGTGGGAGCAGAAACAAACTGACTCAAGGTATGCACAGGGTACGAAATGTCAGGATGAGTGACACCAAAATAAACAAGGCTCCCAACAAGATAACAATAGCAAGTAGAATCAGTAAGAGGCTCACCATCAGTGGGACAAAGATGAACATTAAGCTCCATGGGAGTCTCCGCTGTGCACTGATCAGTAAGAGGCACGATCAAGAAGATCTTGAATATACTTTTCTTAGGACAGATAGAAACCATCAGGAGTAGAAATAACCTCAATCCCAAGAAAATAGCGAAGAGAACCCAGATCAGACATGAGAAACTTCTAATGAAGACGCTCCTTGACAAAAGCGATGTACTGAGAATCATCGCCAGTAATGATCATATCATCAACATACAAAAGAAGAAGCGTTCGACGACAAGATGAAGTGTGAATAAAAAGAGCAGGATCATGAGCACTAGCAAAGAAACCAGCTGCAGTGACAACAGAAGAGAAACAATCAAACCAGGCACGAGGAGCTTGTTTGAGGCCATAGAGAGATCGACGAAGACGACAAACCATACCCATAGGAATAGAATACTTAGAGGGCGGCTGCATGTAGACCTCCTCACGCAACTCACTATTGAGAAATGTATTCTTGATGTCCAACTGAGAGATAGACCACTGTCGAACAGAGGCCACAACAAGAGTGCGAACGGTGATTATGTGAGCGACAGGAGCAAAGGTCTCATCGTAGTCACAACCATGCTCCTGCTGAAAAACACACGTCACAAGACTAGCCTTGTAACACTCAAGAGAACCATCAGAGCGGGTCTTAACCTTATAGACCCACTTGCACGTAATAGGAGTAACGCGCAAGAAGAGGAACAAGATCTCACGCGCCAGTACGCTCAAGACCAGCAATCTCCTCTGCCATCGCATGCTGCCACTCCTGATGAATATCAGCATCACAGTAAAAAGTCGATTCAACAAGAGCAGTGACAGCAAAACCAATACGCTCTCGCGAAGAGCATAGCGAGAGGCCGGAGAGGATGATCCATCAGGAGAGGGCACATCAGAAGAATCCTCAACTCGCGAACGAGTATAGTAGAGAGGATAAGGAACAAGGTCAGGAGTAATCTCAGGAGGGGTGCCGGTGGTGACGAAGGTGCCGACTAGGAAGGAGGCACTAGAGAGACCAAAGGCTGTGGTGGAGACGTGGTGACTATGGGGGTGGAATGAAAAGTTAGGAAAGAAAGTGACTCGACAAGAGATGCTGAAGTGGAGGAAGGGCGAGGATAGAAAGGACGAGACTCATCAAAAGTAATATCCTGAGAAATTCGCATCCGTCGGCCAACAAAATCCCAACAACGATATCCCTTGTGCTCAGCACTTTATCCCAGAAAAAAGCACTCAACAGACTGAACGGTCAGCTTGGTGTGCTCACGAGGTGCAAGAAGAACATAGCACACACCCAAAGAGGTGAAGACTGGAATAATCGGGAGTCTTGCCACAAAGACGTTCATCTAGAATCCCACCTTGAAGAGCAAAGGAGGGCTGAATGTTAATTAGAAAAGTGGTAGTAGAAATAGCCTCAATCTAGAACTGTGGTGGAATAGCTATCTTGAGAAGATGACGATGCTTGCGTTCGGCCACACCATTCTGAGCATGAGCATCGGGACAAGAAAACTGAGAGAGAGTCCCCTACTCAGTAAGAAAATCACGAAGAACTCCCAACAAGTACTCCCCAACAGAATCAGCGCGAAAAACATGAATGGGAGTCAAACTGAGTATGAACCATGATGGCAAAAGTCTTGTAGATGGATAAAACCTCACTATGAGATGACATAAAGTATATTCACGTATATCGTGAAAAATCATCAATAACAATTATATAATATCGATGACCTCCTTTCGAAACGAAATAAGCTGGTCCCCAAACATCAGAATGAACAAGATCAAAAGGACGCTGAGACACTGACTAACTGGAAGGATAGGGAGTTGAAGCTGTTTGCCAAGCTTACAACCCTGACAATTAAGAAAAGCATTACCAAACATAGACCCTAAAAGACCACGACGAAATAATTAAGACATACGTGACCCAGAAATATGTCCTAAACGATGATACCACTGAGCAAAAGATGCGGTGAAGGTTGCTGCAGATGCGGAGGCAGTGGTGGAGGCGACAAGACTGACAGGGGCAACGGAAGGAAGATGAAGCTAGTCAAGCTCCTAGAGCTGTCTTGAGTCATGGCGGCGAGAGATAGTACCAACCAGAGTCCTCATGCGGTGATCTTGAACACAACAAGAATCGAAACCGAGAATAATACAACAACCATGATCAGTGAGCTGTCCGGCTGATATGAGCTGCATGGTTAGTTTTGGAACATGAGAAATAGTAGGAACATGAAACGATAAATTTAAAAGAGTGCTTCGTCCTGCGACAGAAAGAGAGGTACCATCTGTTGTTTGAACAATGATAGGAGTAGCTAAAGGACTAATGAAAGTGAGACTGGTGGAATTAGATGTCATATGAAAGAAAGCACCAGAATAAAAAATCCAAGGTGATATACCTAAGGAAGGAGAAGTAGAATGTTGTCTCTCACCGGAAAATTGAGCAGCAGAACCTGCAGAAGCAACCATGCGACCCAGCAATGTGAGAAACTGCTAAGTGTCACAGGCACCAGGACTCCGCTGAGAGGAGGAACCTCCAGTGCTCCTCGGAGGACGAGCACCATGACGAAAATCCTTCTTGTAGCAAAACCGCTCCACATGTCCATCCTTGTTGCAACAGGTGCAGTGGAATTCCCTACCAACAGCAGCTATCACTGGTGGAGGTGCAACTGGTGGAGTAACTAGAGGCGCGGCAAGTGTAGAAGCTCGAGGATCTACCAAAACCGATGGAAACAACGACGATGACAACAGACCCGCACCACGAACACAAATCTCCCCAGTACGAATAGCTGCAATAGCCTCCAACATAGTAACACGAGGGTGACGAGCCAGCAACTGAGCACAAGTCTGCTCAAATTCAGACCGAAGACGTGTCAAAAAGTCATAAATGCGGTGAAGCTCCAGGTGAGACTGTTGACGCTGACAGCACTGATAAGTGCGGCAAACTCTGGCCCAAAGAGTCAATCCGATGCCATAACGTGAACAACTGACCATAGAACTCGTTCACAATGGCATCTCCCTGCTGCAGCGACTGCTAACGCACAACAACAAGGTACAAGGAATCACTAGATGGTTCGTAGTGGTTGCGCGATGCGCCCACATTGCCTGTGCGAAATTCAAACCAACAACATCACCAATGAGATGCACCTCTATGCTAACAACCAGAATAGAAAAAGTTCGAGCATCCTCATTAATCCATGTCTTGTAAGCAGCATACTGAATTTGAAAAGTCTCCACGGCATTCTCAAAAGCCTCAAATGCCTTTGTACGAGCGTCTTCGGAAGCATCCTTTGGAGTATAAGCTCAGCAGGTGGAGTAGAGTGAGACGGACAAAGCAACTTGCTAGTAAGAAACTCCCAAAGGCGCTAACCACGTATGTGGAGGCGCATGTGCTAAAATCATTCCCGACAATTGAGACCATCGAAGATCACTAGGCAACAAGAAACAGAAACAATGCCTGCAAAATAAGACATTTTTCTTTTTCTTTTTCTTCATTTTTTGCTTTTCTTTTAACGTTTACTTGGTACCTTCACTCGGTCAGTAAGTTTAGACACTGACTGGTTTAGAAACCAATCATCTAAACCGACTGAGATGCCAAAACGACCAGACGCCAAAATCTGGGGGTCACCTAGCGGCCGGCAGCGGTGGAGCACCGACGGCGAGCACTGACGCCGTCGACCTCGGTAGATCTGGCCTTGGTGATGGCAGAAGAAGCCCTAGCAGCGGCCCCGCTCCAGTTGACAAAGGAGCGGCAGTAGTAGCGGAAGAACCCGAGTGGCAGCGACGGCGGTAGTAGATCCCAAGTGGCGACGATGGCTTCGGTGATGGCGCGACGGTGTGTCCACGACCTGACCAGGCGAGCCCGATCCGGCTGGATCTGGCGAGGTCAACATAGAGGGCGACGGCGGACAGGGAAGCTGGATCTGGCGGGGTCAACACAGAGGGCAACGGCGGATAGGGATGCTGGATCTGGCGGGGTCGCCACAGAGGGCGACAGCGGACGGGGAAGCTGATGGTCCACGCGGTGAAGGACCAAGCAACGGCGGTGACAAGCAACGGTGAAGCGGCGGTGGCTGAGGAAGAACAACGGCGGCCAGGCGAAACCCTATGTCTGACGAAACCCTCGATATAGCTCTAATATCATGTTATGAATAGTGCTTGTATTTATTATGAGGCCAATGGGCTAATATATATACACGTATAGGTATGGCATATATGCAGGAAACTCCTCACACAACAGGGTAAATACACAGCTATATAATATATATCTAACAATAACAAGGTAGTAAAGTGAAGGATGTGGGTAGAGTTCATAGGACTGGTATGGGAAATTGTGTCCGGATTAGGAAAAAGCCAAGCATTTGGGGCGGTTGGTCAAAAGCGCCAAATATCTGGAAACAGAGGGAATAACTAACAACAAGCCAGAAATATGCAGGATTCAAAATTAAACTTTCAGCATAAACCAAATTTAACAGCACATTATTCAAAACTAGACTTACTCTCAAAGAAATCAATAGCCCAATCATTAAGAGCCTCCATCATCAATGGCCACAAGCTCCACATGTCCAATGAAATTGCTGGTGAGTAAAAGGTCATATAGGAAACTATTTCTAGAACTTCAAAAACATCTGCAAAACAAAATAAAATGCATGAGCGAAAAACTGCATGCAAGGCACCACAAAATTTATAAAATGAAAACTAATATTAACACACACAACTTATCTCCTTTTGATCTCTGATAATCATTTGAGTTCCTACATCTGTCCTAGCCAATTTAAGGGGGTTAGAAGATAGTTGTAACTACCTACAAGCTTCTGATGTATTGAAAGGCCTTATCACTTCCGTTAAAAGAAAGAAGAAAGAAAGAAAAGTCTAAAACAAATTATTAATCTATACATTTGCTTTTACTGCATCTCAAAGGCACCAACATTCTGAACACCTGAGGGTAGTTACAACAAAGCGCAGCTACAAATGGATTTCACAAAAAGGACAAATGGAACACACTTATATCCTTTAAAATGTAAAATAGCTCCATAATTATGATTAGGCAATCTGAAGTCAACATCCTGCGAAATATAGGCAACAAAGTGGGTTCTATTTGGACAAAAAGATGGGGAAGACTGCTAATGGACTCAAGGATTGTGCTTATGGCACGTAAGCAACCAACAGCAGCCAAAGCACCAGTGTCTTCAACTTCATCATCAGCTTCTGAACTAGCTATGCATCTCCAGAAGGAAGCGGCCTATCAAAATGGTAAGCCTAAATTTCGAGGAAGGTAGCAGCACATAACCATATTGAGCTAAATATTACATAAAACGGCAACGTACCAAACTCTGGCACAATCCAAGTGCATATGGTGCCATCTCTTCACCAAATTTATCAACAATCGTCTCAAAGGTGAAAACAAGGTCCTCATTCTCAAAATTCTGTGTTAGGAATAGTCCCACATGGATTGTGGAAGAGGAGCAAGTACAACTTATAAGTGTGAGGGAGCCCCCACCCATCGGACTAGTCTTTTGGGGGGAGAAGACCCAATACCACTTATAAGGTTGTTACTCCGTTGCTCTGTGGGCTTAGTTGTGTTCAGCCCATTTAGACCTGTGGCACTCAGTTAGACCTAGGCATGCGGGCAGGGTCTAAAAAGTGTAACAATTGGTATCAGAGCCCAGGTGCCTAACATCTCCTTGGAACCTCATGGTTGCAGAAGTGTCCAATCCATGTGTGAGGGGGAGATTGTTAGGAATAGTCCCACATGGATTGTGGGAGAGGAGCAAGCACAACTTATAAGTGTAAGGGAGCCCCCACCCATTGGACTAGTTTTTTGGGGGGAGAAGACCCAATACCACTTATAAGGTTGTTGCTCCGTTGCTCCGTGGGCTTAGTTGTGTTCAGCCCATTTAGACCTGTGGCACTCAGTTAGACCTAGGCATGCGGCCAGGATCTAAAAAGTGTAACATTCTGCAATGTAAAACAATCAAACCAAGATCAAACCACCATCTGAAACAATGTTGATGAAACTAGTTGTTACCATCAAGAAGTTGAGGAAGAATTGGCCGGATCTCATCTAGATCTGTAGAACAAGAGTTATTGTAATTATTGAATTCAAAAGGTAAATCAATAATTTATTAGGCATCTAGGAAATGAAACAAAGCTTGACTTTGCATACCTCAACGAAAGAACGGAGTGCAAAGACTGAATCAACCCGGACGGGAAGTTCTGGATCACGCAAACCAGAGATAATACAATGCATAGCTTTGCGAAAATTGTCCTGGTCAGAGAAGTTGATGTGCGCGTACTGCCCAGCAACCCACGCTGCCTATTACCCATATATCAGTTTGATTTGACAGAGAGTAATAAGTACATGAAGGAAAAACTAGGGGAAACGAGTATTGGATTAAACTAGAATATAATTGTAGAAAGAAAAGCAAAATAAGAAAACAGATATTAAATAGTAGGCAATATACTTGTATCACACAGTAGAACAGACTAAATAAAGTAAAAAAGTATACTTGAATAAAAGGGGCACCTAAAGATAATAAATAATTCAAATATGATAATGGTGGTCACAATTTGCAACAATGTGCTGTGTCGAAAAGCTGCGTATCTTATAACTGGAGCAAAACTTAGCATGCTTTAATTGGCTGATGATCTTCAATTTGAAGAACAGGAACAAATTGGTCGTACCATGCTAGATGGAGCCAGTAGTTCATGGTTTATACCTTAACTGGCTAATCCTCACTATGACACTTCTACCCAGAAAATGTGTTAATGCTGATACTATGACTGAATATCCAGCGATTTCATTAGGCAGCCTAGAAGTACCATTTCGTGTTGAAGAACAAAATAGAATTCAATACAGCAACAGGGTCAATCATAATTGACAAGTTAGACGCCTCCAATGTGATGTCATACATTGACATACACATTAAGCAAACTGATACGACTGCAGTAGCCACGCTAATAATAGATCCTATATGAAACACTTCAATAACAATGTCGACTCAACGAAAAATACGAATCTCTACTATAATTGACCAATTGAAATTACACTCAGTCCACCCAAGAATACGTCCCCCGCTGAGAGCACCAACCTTCGTGCACCCACAAAAATGCACCCAGCAAATTGTCTTCATTAAAATCAAGGGCTAAAAAAAACTCTCCCTGGCTTCAACCCAATCGTGCGACCTGGATGGAACGTAGGCTTCAACGCGAGGGCTTCAACGCCCGCCCGCGATTCAACACTGCTCCGCCTGCCCCGCGCCTCCTCCGCGCCCTCCGCCTTCCCCGCGCCTCCCCCTCCTCCCCCGCGCCTCCCCTCCCTCCGCCTCCCCCGCGCCTCCCCCCTCCTCCCCCGCGCCTCCCCCATCCTCCCTCCGCCTCCCCCCATCCTCCCCCACGCCTCCCCTCCCTCCGCCTCCCCCATCCTCCCCCGCGCCTCCCCTCCCTCCGCCTCCCCCCATCCTCCACCGCGCCTCCCCTCCCTCCGCCTCCCCCATCCTCCGCCTCCCCTCGTCTCGCCCCCATCCTCCAATTCCCCAATCCGATCCGCCTCCCAATCTCTCGAAACCCTAGCCGGTTCTCAGATCGGACCGAACCCTAGCGAGCTCGCGGCGGCGATGGGGAACCCGAAGAAGCTGATGAACCCGGTGGAGGTGGATGTCGCTGTTCAGGTTCAAGATCTGGTGGATGATCCCTACGACGGGCGCGGATGCGACGGGCGTGCCGGTGGAGACGCAGATGCTGCTTTTGGAGACGAGGAAGGCGGCGGGTGCGGCGGGGAAAGGGAGAAGGCGGCCGTCGCGGCCCACCCGCTGTACGAGCGGCTGCTGGAGGCCCACGTTGCCTGCCTCCGCGTCGCTACCCCGTAGACCAGCTACGCCGCATCGACGCGCAGATCGCCGCTCGCCCGCCTCCGCTCGCCGCCTCCATCACCGACGCAGTTTTCTTTGCCCTCATCGGCTGCCTCGCCGGTCCCGCGTTGCGGTTGCTCGCCTTCTCCTACCTTGGAGAAATCCAGGTTTTTTCCCTGTCATCGGTGTTGTTGATTGATTCATTGTATTGGTTGATTCGGATGTTGCAGATTCCCCTTCGTAGCCATCACCGGCGCAATCTTCTTCGCCCTCGCTGACTGCCTCGGTGACAAGATCCACCCCGCTACCGTTTCTCTTATACTTCTTTGTCACAGTTTTTAGCTGGCCAAGTGACAAGGGAAGCCGCTTAAACATGCATGAAGTATTGATCAGCATAGCAGCTGAGTTGGACATTAGTCTTGTTTACAAAGATCTGCATTCGGAAAGCAGGTATACTCTGGTTTCTGCGGTATGTGCTGTGAGAAGTTTTCTAGCTTTTTATACATATCTGTGAATTCATTTGTTCTCGAGGTTGACAAGTCCTTTCCCTTTTTTCTTTCCAGTTTTAGTGTGTTCTCGATTGAGGCTGTTCATCAGTTTTGCTAGGGGGAGATGGGGAGGAAGTACAAGTGATTAGGCAGTGGATTGTGATAATTAGTTTAAGGGTGTCCGACAGTCATACTGATTAGAGATGTGAATCTTTTTGTGACTGTTCTTGAATCGAATGCTAGATTACTTGCGGGAGGGGAAGATGTATCAGCATTTCTGTTCTAGATGGTACTCGTCAGCTACTAGAGATCCGATAAACACTCCAGCTGTGATTTGCCTTTTGAAATTGGATCGGTTCTTCTCAAGTTTGAGCAAGTCATAATTTCTCTTAATGGAGTGGAAAATATATTTAGTCAAAAGCCCTTGCTTGAGTTAAATGTAGCAACTTGGCTAAAGAGAGAGACTTGAGCACATCTGGATGAACGGAAATTCAAGGTCAGTTTGATGTCTTCAGTGAAAAGTGATGGTTTGGAGCTTTAATTTATGCCACTGCAGATTTCAGAGCATGCCATCATCAGTGATACTATGGCTAGAACCTTCCGTTTGCGCGAGAATGTTGTTTTGCCTCATCATATGAATGATATTTACTATAGTGGCCTGGGGTTGAACATTTGATTGGAATATTTCTTTTGCTGCAAAATTGGGAAAATACCACTTCTTGGTAAGACCACTGGATATTTTTATTATCATTTTTTCAACTATTAGTCTCCAAAAAGAAAATTACAACTGTTTGGTTCCCAGGTAATATGTGCTATCATTGGTTCTTTCAATGTCAGTTTATCATAAGCAATACTTGTATCACCAGTCTGAAGTTTTGTCTCTGAATGTCTCTCAGTAGTATCCTGTGTAGTACTAATACTTGCACCATCATCATCCTGGTATTTTCCAGGTGAAGGTTATACTGATCTTAAGTATGCCCATACTGTCTGTCAGGTATGCTGTGCCGAGGACGGGCAGTACCTCTGCTTTGCTCGTGGACAGAACGAGTGGGTCATATACAATGGCGAGACAGTCGAGGTAATACCCGATTAATCACCACGTTTGACTCGCATTTGTTTCCGAATTATTCCGTATCATATTCTTTGTGTTTGGCCTTGCAGGCTGCTTGCTCCTGGCAAGATTTACTCCGTCGGAACAGTCAGACCCAGCTCCGTCCTGAGATCCTCTTTTTTGAGCGGATCAAGTAGAGCAGTCTTCGACTGTTGCTGCATCAACGGTTGGCTTCTACCAGACTGCACCTTAGTCCATGCTGCAGCGGACATTTCTATCCCTTGGAGGTTTATGTGACTGCAGATTTGTAACCATTTGGAACAGTCCTATTCCTTGGAGCACAAGACCTCGTAGTCTTAGCTGATTGTTGCGGTGTTTGAGGCGTTGATTGGGAAATTCCTGTGTTTCAAGAGCAGCATGTCCACCGTACAGCATGTACATCAGATACATATCTCTGCTTAGCTTGGTGAGATCGACATGTCTTTGCTCATTTGGATCAACGTTCGCAAGTCGAATTCGGACTTTGACGTTAAATGCAAAAGCATATATAATTTGTCGTTCATCACTTCATCATCTTGGTGATGATTTGGTTTATACTGACAAGGAGATACGGGTATCACAATTCACAATAGCTCCCAGTAGTTGATTTTTCTTTAATCTATTGTCTCGATTCGTGTATAGCTTCTTTTCCATATGGAGGGAGTCCAGGCTTCTTTTCCATGTGGAGGGAGTCCAGCCCAACAGATACTTAGTCCGTGAGTGGTCAGTTGATCACTATTTGTGAATGGGACACCTTGGAGTACTGATCAAACTTGAACATCTCCACCTTTGAGTGCAAACCTCCTTTAGTCTCTTTCTATGATTGTAGTTTATTAAAAATCTTCAGTTGACTTGCTTGGATGGGTGCAGGCAATTTGGGCAATATTTTTCTCATCATCATTCCAGCTCTTTGCAAAGAGAAGGGAAGCCCATTTGGAGCACCTGATGTTTGTCAGACGTATGGACTAGCGTATTCGTCGCTCTCAATGGCAGTAAGGCTATTTTTGTATTTGTATTTAATATAATCTCCAGATGATGTAAACCTGCTTATGTTTGTTTGTTAAGTTAAAAACAACACTATTTCACTATCGTCATTGATTTACTGCAGATTGGTGCTGTCTTTCTGTGGTCGATCGTGTATAATATTGTGCGTGTCACTTCGAAAGTGACTGAATTAGATGGTAATGCCCAAACAAACCAAACAAAAGTCTTGATTTCAGGCAGCATTGCAGGAACAGTTTCGGAAGAGAACCGCTCATTATCGAGTGATCACACGAATGAATGCACGCTCCCGTTGATATCTAATTCAAGCGTACCTTCGACCAAAACTAAGGTTTCTTAATGCTGGAATTCTTTCTTCCTCAAGTGATACTGCTTAATACGTAATATTGTTTTGCCAATTTGCATCATTATAAATTTTAAATTTGCATAGGTCCCGTTGTCAGAGAGAGCGAAAAGATTTGCATCATCAATTTCTGGAGCAGTTGACTTCAAGAAGCTTTTTTGCTCCTTCAACCATTGCAGTGGTATGTTGATCTGATAGCTACAAATTATTGTAGTATAACCTTAAACTGCAATGGACTAACCCCAATTAAATATTGTGGTTTGAATTGAGGCAATTTACCAGCTTCCTTTTGTAGATTGTCGGGTTCATAATTGGAGGAATACCTCTGATTAGAAATGCTATAATAGGAGAAAGCGCCCCTCTCCGTGTCCTGCCTGAGTCAGCTGAATTAATAGGGTAATTCCTTCATATTTCTTGATTTTTAATATACGTTGTTGTAACCATTTATTCGCGATGTTGGTTTAGTTCGCATATGTAATCATGGGTCTTTTCCTACACAGTGGAGGAGCAATTCCATCTGTCACATTGATAATGGGAGGGAACCTCATCAATGGTAAACTTGGTCTTATCACACTGACAGCAGTGTCAATGTTGTATGATCCACTGTCATATTATGAGGATGAAAAAACGAACATCAATCTGAAGCTGAAACATGAATCATGTCTCCAGGATTACGAGGAGGGGCAAGTGTGCAACCGTCTGCCATTGCCGGTGTCATAGTTGTTAGATACATACTGCTGCCTTCGGTAGTCACTGTACTTAATGAATCTTAATAAATCTGATTGTTCGTTTTATTTTTTACAAATTTTATCTTGTTTTGTATTTTACCGTAGCGTTAGCACGGGCACACTACTAGTAGTGCTAAAATAGAGCACAGAAGCCAACAACTTCAACTGGGAAATTTTGACCATTAATATAGTTACAACTTATAAATATTTAGATTGTTCACAAGGAAACGACATAATAGATTTGTATTGGGAAAAATACTTTCACAGTATTGTTTTTGCAAATTATACAAACATATTACAACAACAACAAAGCCTTTTGTCCCAACAAGTTAGGGTGGGCCAGAAATAAAACATCATCAAGGTCAAAGAAATGAGAGCCTTATAATAAAATCTACAAGGCAAAAGCCTAAACCTGTATCCAGCCATCTGAGCAGAAAGCCTAAAACACCGCCTCTAAACCTCTTATGTCATGATCCCGGTATGTAGATTACTAACTTTCATGCACTCCAATCTAAAGCTAATTCTTTGGATACATTCCGATCTCTCAAGTCTTTTTTAACTACTTTCTCCTATATCAATCTTGGTCTACCTCTATCTCTTCTTGCGTTTTCGGTACGTCTTAAAATTTCACTACGTACCGGTGCCTTAGGAGGTATCCGTTGGAGATGTCCAAACCATCTCAAGCGATATAAGATAAGCTTCTCTTCAATTGGTGCTACCCACCCTATCACATATATCATCATTACAGATTCAATCCTACCTTGTGTGATCACAGGTCTACCGCAGCATCCTCATCTCCGCTACACTCATCTTCTGTATATATTGTTTTTTAATCGCCAAGCATCCCTCTCCATATAGCATTGCAAATCTGATCGCCATCCTATAAAACTTACCCTTTTAACTTTTGAAGGAGTTTTTTTATCACAGGGCACCTGATGCTTGACGCCATTTCACTCACCCCGCTCGTATCCTGTAGCTCACATCTTCAACAATCTTGCCATCCCACTATAGCATCGAACCCAAATATCGAAAAGTGTCCTTCCTATACAAGACTTGTCCATTCAGATTAACATCTCCATCATAAGTTTTAGTTCTACTAAGTCTAAAACCCTTCGATTCTAAGCTCTTTCTTTATAACTCCAGATTCCTATCGACACCTATCATACTCTCATCAACTAGCACTACATCATCAGTGAAAAGTATACACCAAAGGATATCTCCTTGTATGTCCGCGTGACCTCATCCATCACTAGCGCAAAAATGTATGGACTCAACGCTGACCCTTAGTGTAGCTCTATCTTAACAGGGAAGTCATTAGTATCACCCCCACATGTTATGACGTTTGTCACATTATCTTCATACATATCCTTGATTAGGTAATATATTTTGTTGGGACTTTGTTATAGGCTTTCTCCAAATCAATAAACACCATATGAAGATTCTTCTTTTGCTCCCTATACCCCTCCATGAACCGTCGTATCCTCTGTGGTCGATCTCCTGTCATAAAACCAAATTGATTTGTTGTCACGTTAGTCACTCTTCTTAAATGGTGCTCAATCACTCGCTCGTAAAGCTTCATTGTGTGGCTCATGAATTTAATTCCTCTATAATTAGTACAATTTTGAATGTCTCCTTTACTTTTGAAAATTGATACTAATGTGCTCCTCCGCCACTTGTTAGCCATTTTGTTCGATCTAAAAATACTATTGAACAAATTAGTTAGCCAAACGATCACCACTTCTCCGAGGCATTTCTACACCTCGATAGGAATGTTATTAGGCCCCAACACCTTACCTATTTTCATCCTTTCTAAGCCCTCTCTTACTTCCTACTCTTAAATTCTTCGAACAAACCGCCTATCGGTGTCGTCAAAAACATCATCCAGTTCAATTATACTATCCTCATTATCTCGATTGAACAGCTCGTTGAAGTAATCTCTCAACCTATCCTTGATTTCATCGTCTCTCACCAAAAGCGTATTAGTGTCATCTTTGATGCATTTAACTTAGTTGAAATCTTTTGTCTTCCTTTCTCGAAGTTTAGCCATCTTGTAGACATCCTTCTCACCCTTCTTTGTACTTAGCTTCTGGTAAATTTCCTCATAGGCCTTGCCACGTGCCTCATTCACCGCTTTCTTTGCATTCTTTTTGCTACTTTATACTTCTGTACGTTGCCGTTGCTCCTATCATGATTCATATGCTTGTAGCATGCCTTCTTCTCCTTGTAGCCTTTTGCACTTGTTCTATCAGTGTCTTTAGATTCACATCTTGTCCCTTGGGTCACTCTAAGCACCTCCATAGTCATCTTCCTAATACGAGTTGCCATCTCCGTCCATATACTATTCGCTTCTTCCATGTTCTATGTCTCTTCCGCGATCATGCTCTCCGTAAACGCCTGTGGGGGTGTCTCCTTTGAGTTTCCACCACTTCGTTCTCGTGGCTTTGGCGACCTTAGCCTGTCAAACCCGTATTCTAAAACAAAAGTGGGAGACTACCAACTTATGTTGCTGGACAACACACTCTTCAGGTATAACCTTATAATCTATATAGGCTCGTTTATCCTCCCTCCTGACAAGGACAAAATCGATTTTGGCTAAAATGCTGATCATTACTAAAGGTAATTAAATAGGACTGTCTTTTTCTAAAAAAAAGGTGTTAGCTATTATACAAATGTATTATGAACAAAAGTAGTGAGCACATTTGGATCTTCAAGATAGTGAAGTCAAAAAAGATACCACTTTGGACCAGAGGTGGTATAATTTTTGGGACGTAGAAGCATATTTCTAAATTTTCAAAATAAAGGAAAATCAAAGTTGAAATGCGAAAAGTACAGACAATACACTATAGCTGTACCACTGCAACGCAGATGGATCAAGAAATTAAATCTGTACAAGATCTGAATGAGCTCCAGCTATAACAAAGAAAAAAAAAAGTGGGACTGCTAAGGCAGTTGGAGCACATTACCTTCGCACGCAAGTCTCCAACATGACTATTGAACTCTGGAAAAACATGTTGAACCAACATCCGCTCCAGCTCACCCTTGTATGGATCAGTTTGTTTCAGCCTATCACATAATGTCCCAATGGCAAGAAGTGCACCATCTTTTTGGTGATATGGCTTCACTTCAATAGATGCCTCATCATACCTACAGAAGTTTTCTTGAATTACATAGCTCATAAAAAGTTGATGCACACAATACAAATCACAGGAACGAGTCATACCTCGTAAATATCTCCACAATAAAATGCATAAACTTTTGTAAGTTGCCTTTTCCCCGTTTCCATAACAATTCACTCAAAAAATCCATAGCAGCTGTTCGAGGACTATACAAATCTTCAATGATATCTGTACTTAAACAGAAGCAACATTATGAGTGAAGAGAGTAAAAACTGAATATAGCACATAATAACTTACAGAACCGAGACAACTAAGAGATCATGCAAATTTACCATAGCCTTTCCGAACATATTCATCAGGATCTTCATCCCATAACATTTGATCATTGTCATTGAAGCACATTAATGGAAATATTATGTCAAAAAGAATGATGTCAATTTGCGGCTGCATCAGCTGATACATGCTGTTCTTCGTCACACTGCAAGAAACATCATGTCCCATTATTATAGGCAGTTACCACGAATTTAGAAATCACTGAACAAATTATCCTAGGATACATAAAGTGCAGATTTTCTGCATGTGCTCAGCAAAACAACTGATGCAACAATTGCATTGCAAGAGACATGCTATAGATAAAAATGCCCACAGAAAATTGCAACATGCAAACCAGCAAAGGTCAAACCAAAACTAATTCCCTCAAATGAAAAAAGCATATATCAAACACTTTGCTAGAGTTGGAAATTATGACTCCCCACCAGAATAATGCATGCCAGGGGCCAGAAATCAAGCAAAATTATCCATTGCTAGGAATGATGAAGCAGAATTTGTGCCATTATGAATAGAGCAAGCTGTCGTGTTTAATCTGTCTAACAGAGCTAGACACCCACAGCAAATTTGTGATACATACAGAAATCCAGAAACAAAGAAAGGCAGTGATGAGAACAATGCAAAAAAAATAATAATAAGTGTTACGAATATTGCTCTCAATTTCTACGCTTTATTTCTCGCTAATATTACAATGCATAAACTGGTTACAAGCCTCTCAATTTATATGCTTATAACTCCTACTAACACACGTATTAGGACTTCGAATTGGACACTACTTCAACTCGAATTACACACGAAATCGAACTCAATTGCGACTAGGACTCTAAGTCAAGATTAAATCTAACAATCTCCCCCTTAATCTTGACTTTCTAACTTCTTTCCATCTTGTTTGAGTTTGGACGGCGACACATCTCAAACGTCCCTGACTCAACTCATCTTCAGAGCACTTCATCTTCGCTGAGCGCTTCGGCAACAAACGCTTTCTTCGTCTTCGGCTTTTGGCATTCTGAAGCAAAGTATCCATAATCATTACAGTTATAACACCTCACTTTTGCCTTATCAAACCTCCGACCTTTACGGCCTTGGCCATCACCCCTGGAAGTGTTCTTGCCTTCACGCTTCGATGATTGAGCCTCCCACTCGGCGCGAGTCAACAAGAGCTGTCCTTCACCTTTGTTGCTAGTGTCATGGATGCGTTCCTCATATGCCTTAAGACGACTGATGACCTCCTCCATGGTCATTGCCTTTAGGTCTCCAAATTGCTCTATGACTAAAGCAATCGGGAGAAACTGTGAGGGAATAGCACGAAGGAATTTCTTCACTACGTACAACTCTTCCACCTTCTCGCCAAGGGCCCGTATCTTGTTGACGATGACCGTCAACTGGACGGCGAAGTCATTGATCGACTCCGTTTCCTTCATACGCAGCACCTCGAACTCGGTTTTGAGAGTTTGTACCTTTGCTTCTTTCACACGATCTGCGCCAAGATGCATCGCTTTCAACGCCTCCCACGCGGCTTTGGCCGTCTCCTTTTTGGCCAGTAGGAAGAGCGTCTCCTCTGGGATGCCCTGATAGATGGCCGTCAATGCCATCTGATCTTTGCGCATATCAACGTTGCCGTTCTCGATCGCATCCCACACTCCTTGAGCCTTCATGTAAACCTTCATCTTGATTGCCCATGCTGCATAATTGCTCGTCGTGAGCATCGGATAATGCAACGAGATAGCGGAACTCTCATTCGCCATCGCACCGGATGATGCCTCGTTGCCGTCGACACCGCTTCCTGAAGTACGCGACATGATCTTGGGCGCGGATCAAAAAATCCGGCTATTTTGAAGGCTCTTGGACGGAGAGAAAAACGGAGGAAAATTTGTGGTTTTCCTTTTTTTCTCTTTTTCTTTGAACTTTGCTCTTGCTGCTTGCTTGGACTTGCGCTCTTGGGTCTGGCTCTGAAGTCTTTTTATTTTGGCGCTTGACTGATTTGATCTCAGAGACGAAAAGACCAAAGAAAATCAGTTCGGCTCGGAGTCCTTCGGTTTCAGTTTCCATCTCAGGCTCGGATTCAATGGCCATACACGACTCGGAGACTGCGGACGGACCGGAAAACTGATTCGCCGCTGCTGCCTTTTCCTTCTCTCGGACTGTCTCAGACTTGGACTCACTTTTCTTTGCTTGGCTCAAGAATCCAGGAAAACCAAGGCGTTGCTGCACTTCAGTTTTGCTTTTCTATGCCTCGTACTTCGTGTAGCTTTGACGTTTGCTATCTGTGCTTTTCTTTGGTCTTTGTTCTCTCACCAAATCACATGCAAAGGTAGACCATATGTAAAGCACCAATGCATCCATGTCTGGATCTCATGCATGGCTGCATGGCTGCATGCGGCACCAGCAGCCTCCGCCCTCGAAGTCCTCGGCGATTCCGTTTTGCATTCTCCTCGCGCAGCCCCGTGGCCGTGAGCTCGGCGACGATGGGGGTCGGCAACTCGAGGACGACGGCGGCGCGCAACGGTGGCCGCCCCCGGATCAAAGATCACCCTTCCCGGGGGCAGCAGCAGAAGAACTCAAGGTTTGGCTCTGATACCACTTGTTAAGAAATTTGCTCTCAATTTCTACGCTTTATTTCTCGCTAATATTACAATGCATAAACTGGTTACAAGCCTCTCAATTTATATGCTTATAACTCCTACTAACACACGCATTAGGACTTCGAATTGAACACTACTTCAACTCGAATTACACACGAAATCGAACTCAATTGCGACTAGGACTCTAAGTCAAGATTAAATCTAACAATAAGAAAGCTACTTTGAAAGTACAATATGCTGCTGTGCAATTATTTTTCCCACAAACCTGTTGGTAAGATATTGAAGAATAAGGTTGATAATCCTATCAGGCAAATAGCGACCAGTACGAATTGCATTGAGCAACTGTAAGTGACATCCCAAAATTTTTCCAGCAGAATTCTTTTGAAATATTTGAGCCAAAGCTTTGCTCTCTGGTTTTTGAACCTTCAGATCAGCAAACCTGTCAATAATGAACAGAAAAATAAGTAAAAATATCGATTCCCCAAAAAATACCAAGTTTAATTGAATACTGACCGAGTGTATAGTCGGTTCAAGATGTGGATAATCCATTTCTTGACTTTCCACCACCCCCAAGCTTTGCTAGCATCAGGATCCAATGGTTGTCCTTCCATTGGAACTGGCCTTTCCAACAAGTTTAAGAATAAAACCATCCATGCAGCTCAACAATATTTTGAGGAAGAGATGAGGATCTGGAGTCTAGCTGGACCTCGAAAGCTACAGGAGTTGGTCGGTCTAAATTAGTTTTAGGCGTTTGGTGGCATCCTGCCCTTGACATTCTGTTGGGTTAAGAGATGGTTGGTATAAACCCTTGACTTCCTCTTGGGTTAAGGGTGGTGTTGTTTGTTTGTTTGGGCTGTGTTTTTTTTTCTTCTCTCTATATTTATAAAGATGCGCAGTTCTCCTGCGCGTTTGAGAAAAAAAAACCATCCATGCATTGAAGACATTTGGATCAAAGAGTTGCTTTGAAATTTCTAGCTGCACAAAGTACATGACAAGAGCAGTAATAAGTATAGAAGGAAAGCTGGAAAACATAAATAGAATTTAATAAGACCAAAAGCATACATAAATTGATGACCAGAATATTTTGCATATCAGCTTGATCAAGTCAGCTACTTCAATTGGGGGATTGGCAATCTGAACAAGTGTGCTGAATATATTTAACAAACGAGGAAAACACTCCTCAACAATTTGATATAAAGGTATCTTTTCCTCCTCTGACTTGAACCTAAACCATGAAGGGGGGAAAAATAAGATCACGCTAGCTCATATAAACGGAAAACGCAAGCATTGTGCTGTGAGGATGTCATCCAAAAACAACAGCAAAATTTCATTAGAGAAGAATTATGAAATGCATCCTTCATCCTAGCAGTAGCAGAAATCAAGAAAAACGATGTTATCTTGACAATATTGTTTCAAGTTATCTCCAGAGGATCTTCATATAAGTCTTCCAGAAAAATGAATAAAGCAAATAATATAAGGTGTAAACAAATTTCACAACAAAAGCGATAGAAATATGTAAATCGTAGGTTATTTTGAGTTAAGGAAAGCCAAAATATATCATAACAGAAAACTGATAATGTAACTATCATCCACATAAAAGTAAAAGGTGATATGTATGCTCACTCGTATTTCCAGGCAAGAATCCTTAGGACATATAGAGCTCCAAAAATTTGACCCTGTGACTCTAGGTTATGCATAACCCAATGCAGAAGACTAGGCCACTGCTCAGGATAATCCACAAGGATCAAGGTCTTGATACTTTCTCCAAGCTGTGCTCTAAAAGACATAGCCATTAAAGATGTCTCAATTATCCACACATTTCACAAACATCAACAGTGCCGAATGTCGTATTTTCATCATTAAAAAAACACACCACACTACAACTTCAGTGAGATATCATGAAGAATAAAATAATGCAAGCTGATGTGCATAACGTAGAATTTGACACCACAAAAAGAGACAACACAATAGCAATTCTACCACATTACAGCTTGAAGAAACAATTTGTATTATTCATCTACACAACATATTACCTAAATTGACTAAGACATACAGGAAGACAGAGAACAAATGCTTTTCTAGCACCAACTGCAATTGTAAGTTAGGACAGCTTGTGTTCCATGTGTTATAAGAAGAAAGAGTGGAAGACTCAATATTCTATAACTACATATTTTTCAAATTTCACAGAATATGTCACTTCAGTTCCAGCAGCACAAGGGAAAAAGGAAACAAGGAAAACATAAATCATAAATATTACTTTCCTTTAACTGCAATTGGCTGGATGTTGAAGTTACTTATATGTCAGAAGTTACTAAAATAAGGTTACCATCATTTATCCTGAATAGGTGAAGGAAAATTATAGATTTACAACAATAATAAGCATGATGAATACCTTATTTAAAACTAGAGGTCCTAGATTTCAGTTTATCTGGTCAAGAAATGCCAATATACCAAACACTTTTGGCACTACAATTCTAGCACATGGCAACGACAGGAAAAAAATTACTCCTTAAGAAAAGGATATGTGGATTGCGACAAAGTTACTTACCTTAGCAGTGGAGGCAATTGAGTAACAAAGCCCAGTATATTCTCACGAACCATGGACTTGTCACTTTCTGGAATTGTGTGCTTTTCTTCTATAGAAAGGGGACAAAAGTGTAAGTTATCGAAACACATAAGGGAATTGGTGCTCAACTACTGCCCTTCACATACCAGGATCAGTAGGTGACCAGTTTTTCGAAACAAAGTTCTTCAAATGAATGCTTGCGACCTGTCTCACAGCCATATCACAATTTCCATCCACAATTATCTGCAACAATGTCACCAAATGCTGTGGCGTGTACTGAAACTGAGGGAATTACAGAAACATCAATACAAGAGTCTGAAATAAATAAGTAAATAACATATGCAAAGCATGGCAACAACATGATTTATAGAGCAAACAAGACAGGTAAACATTGAATAATAATGAGTTAAGGACTAACAAAACAGGAAATAATCAGCTGATACAGAGCATTCTATTTTATCCCTTCTGGTATGTTACCAAGTAATGCATTGTAGTTTATCCCTTTCTCATTCTTGGAAAAAGGGGATAACTATGTATCAATTACACACCAATCCAACTCAACTTTCTTAACAAACCTTGATGGTAGCTTGAATTTAAGAAAAATAGGACCAACTCAATATCACTTGTAACTTTGCAGTCTTTAGAATCCCCTGTTATTACTATTCAAAACTACAGTGATCCATCATTATACAACACAAGAACAAAAACACATATGAACTTCGGAAAAGGGAGCAATATTTGTTCCGCCATTCCAACAAATCTAATTATAGCTAACAGCTCATTTGATACATACATGTTGGCTGAGAAACAAGTGCTTTTCAAGTGATGCAGTGCACTTAAGAACGCCATTCCAACAAATCTAATTATAGCCAACAGATCATTTGATACATGCAAGCTGGCTGAGAAGTTATCTTTGTGAACAGTTCACCTCAGTTTGCATGTGCAAGGAAACAGCTAACAGAAAAGCTAATCACTCAGTTGGAACAGTTTTACAAACTTGTGAAAAAAATTCGATAGCTCCCTTCCACTAAAGCATAGCGTGTTAAACAGAAAGGGAGCAAACAAGCAACTATGTGCCATAGAAACGTTCATTGAAATAAGTTTATATATGCAAGGGCGAGGTTGCAACCCCCGAGCTAGGGTTCTGCGCGGTCCGCTGCCGCGGCGGCGGGGGGGCGGGAGCGGAATGGGAAGTTGGGCTCGGAGTCCTCGGCTCCTCCCTCTTGTTGCCTTGCGGATGCTAAACACATTTTACAGCCTAACGACGAATTTCTTTTTAATAATCTATTTTTTATAGACTAACATACCTATGTTTTTTTATTTTATAGTAATACATACCAGTCACTCCACCGTTAAGCAACTTAAATAACAACTATTGAGTGACTTGGCCCTAGTTGCTCAACCATGGAGCGACATCTAACAATTAGCCCACCAGTTGGGCGATTTAAAATAATAATATTATTTTATTAATCTGATGGAAATAATTATGGGGAATAAATGGCAATTTTTGCAGGTAATATATTTAGTAAATCTTATTTGTAGGTTGTTTTTTTTAATAAAACAACAGATAATGTAGGTTAGTCCGTTCGTAATTTTCATAGATTCTCAAGAGTACGAAATCTGTTAGACTCACAATAATATTTTGTAATCGTCGTATGTTATTGTAGTACGATAAATTTGTGAAGAATTTTGTGAGAACAATTGAGATCGCAATGATTCGTAAGTAGAAAGGTAAGTGATATTGCGATGCACGATGGAATTCATGCACAATCATGCCATAGTAACTACGAAGTAAAATATATACACAACGAATACAAGTATAGAAAGGCCCCTACGCACCATCCATAGCACCTCCTCCGTCGTCGCCACCTCCTCCGTAAGAAGTAGAAGAAAGCGTCAAACTTACAATTGTGATAACCGTACTCAGACATTTCAAAATATGATTGTACCAACCGCGAGGGACAAGTTTCGCTCCAAGTGTACAGGGTACGCGTCGGTCGATGCTGGTATGTGAGCGGGGGAGGGTCAATGATATAAAATATCCTAGTGCATGTCTGCAGAGCATACCAGCGTAGGTACTCATCGTACGCGCTGGGGTCGTACAGGGCGCCCTCCTACACGTAGTCCTCCAGGGTGTCTACCCACTCCTGCAGCCATTGCGTCATCTTCCCCGCCCAGCTCGTCCTACTGCCACCCCTCTTGGTATGCCTGTGAAATGTACCATTGCAATTAGAAGGCATTGTAATAGAACTAAAAAATAGGGACATGTGTTGTGTGTAACTCATGCGTGGACCGAGTTAGGCACCCGACGCTTGACGAGGACTGGACCAACCTAGAGGAGGATGAATTGGTGCATCACCCTATGCACCATATAGTCCTCGACAAATATGTTGAAGATAAGCTTCTTCCACGTCAGTTAGTATGCCTGGTCACGCCAGCATAGTGAGAACAGCCCAGAGGGAGCGCGGTCCTCCATCTCTTGAGCTTGCTCGATGAAGTTCTCGTACACATGGGTGACCTACAGATATGCAAACTGTGCCTACAAGCCAGAATAGTGGTTACAAAGGATGACCTATAATACAGTATAGTAAAGATCCAAGAGAGTATGTACCCATCTACGACACCAAAGAGACCCTGCGGTCTGCTGGTCCACCATGCCCATGTGGTATGGACCGTTGTCGAACATCATCGGTCGTCCGAGGGAGAAGCGCTCAAACAACCACAGCTGTAGTAGGAGGGGACAACCTGTGAGGACAGAGGTTGGCGTCGTCCTAGAGCAAGCGTCGGATATGCCATAGTATGTCGTGGCAAGTACGGTTGATCCCCAGCTAATGTGCACCTCCTTCCCGTTAGCAATGACCCTCGCATACTGCACAAGGCAGCTATCAACGGAGTCACCATGGCTATTTGTAAACAGTACCCAACCAAATAGCCACAGTAAGTACTCCTCGACGTGCCGCAACACCTGGTACTCGCCGGCTCTGGGTCCATCTGCTCCACCTTTGCACAAACGAAAAATTAGTAAGCCCATCATATGGCAAGGATAGTGCATTGCTAAATATGAAAAATAGATAGCATACGTACCCAGAACTGTGAAAGCCACCGCATGGGCGGGCCATGCCTCTGTCGCACTAGGAAGACGTAGTACGCTGCCATAGCCTCGGTCAAAAGAACCCCTTAAACCTGCCCAGCAGATTGTCACGCCAGTTGCCAAGCACGTCTGGTAGGAGGCAGTCTCTCCTGCGATGGGCAAGCCAAGCAACATTGTGACGTCCTGCAAAGTAGGGACCATCACCCCTGAATGGGTGGTGGAAGGTGTGCGTCTCGGGCCGCCACTGGTTCACCAGAGCTGTCAGTAGTGACCAGTCAAACGGGAACCGTTATGACCACTCCGTGGCGGCCTAGACCTCCTCATCATCGTTGACTGGAGCACCGTTTTCATCGATGGCCTCCACCATCCACACGAGTGGTAGAAGACCGGCATCGCTTAGCCTGCAAGCATGAAGTTTGCAGACAAAACTGTCTCCAGCATGGGTCTAGTCTCCAACCCATCAGGGTGTTCGTGTACGGACCACCCCTAACTAGGCCACCTCGTCCCTGCCCACATGACGGCTCATGCGGTGTTGCGTGCTGACACGCCAGTCCAGCAGATTGAAAGGCCAGTCCGAACCACCAAGATTGTGAGCCATACTTGCAATTCAATTTGAAGTTAGGATTTATGACACAATTAGTGGTTTAATTATTTATAGCGTAGCTCTGGAAATTCTGAAATTTTAGTTTCATTCTTGCATAAACCGCATATTCCTTAACATATATAGACATAGCTGCATTTCAGTATTAGGGTTTACTGTTTCAGGGTTTAGGGGTTACAGTTCAGGGTTAGGGTTAGAGTATGGGGTTAGGAGGTTAGGGTTAGGGTATAGCCATAGTGGTATTATAATTATTAACAACTAAACTGATGTTACTTCTAAAACCACACTATTTACAACTATTAAGAATATACAACGTACCCGACATAACTACATGTACAATGATTTTAGTTGCTAACCTACCATGGTTTTCAAAGTACAACTATTAACAACTAAATTGACATTAGTTCTATGACTACACTATTTACAACTATTAACAATATGCAACATACCAGACACAACTAGACATCTAATAATTTTATTTGTTAACTTACCTTAGTTTCAAAAGTACATCTACAAGGATGACCTGACACAACTACATATCTAATAATTTTAGTTGTTATCCTACCATATTTCAAAAATAAATCTACAAAGAAGTGCAGCGGACTCACTGTCGTCGATGTGTGGACCCTCCTCTCTTCCCCTTCCTCTCCTCCTCCTCTCCTCTGCTTATCTCTTCTCCTTTCCTCTCTTCACCTCCTCTCCTTTCCCCCTCCTCTCCTCTTCTCTTCTCCCCCTCCTCCCTTCCTCTTGGACGAAATGAGCAGCCAACGTTCAGCCAACACACGCGTGCGGGGTATATATCCCCCTGGTCACCCAATGGTTAGGTGACTAGAGCCAAGTCGTCCAACAGTTTGGCGACTAGGGCCAAGTCACCCAACCATTGCGCGACTTGGGCGTAGTCGCTTAACGATCGAGCGACTTGGCCATGTGTCGCTCAACCGTTGGGCGACTAGCCCAAGTCGCTCAATGGTTAAGCGACAGATGGTTATTACTTGAAAATAAAAAACACAGCTATATTACCATAATTTAAAATAAAAAATAGATTATTTTTTTAAAAAATGCCTAACAACGGCCAATATTTTCAGTTTTTCAGCTAGCTTTGGCCTCTACTACTTTCATATTACTATTTATTAAACTAAGTTATAGTCAAAAGTCATAAACCACAGCCCATAAAAATAGGATGTTTGGATCATGTGAGAAAATTACAGATTACAAAGGACTATTTCTTTTATTCTTATGGCTTCCCTCGAACAAATAAACACGATGATTTCATCGTCGCTGTTTCCAAGCGGCTTATCGGCTCAACCTTTTCGAAGCTACTTATCGGCATTCGGCTCGTTCGCACAAGGGCTAAAAACCACCAGCCGCAGCAAAAAAGAACATGACCAAAAGCTAGTCTTCCATTAAAAACCAAGATTTTTCACATTTTTGGGAAAAACGAGTATATGTCGTTTTTTTAGAAAATGAGTTTCTCGTGAACTCAGTTCTCAACAACCTAATTATACGCGTCTATTCTTTTTAGCTTTTAAAAGCTACTTTTCGAATTTTCTATAGTGATTAGCTTTTAAACGGAATATCTTTTCAAGACGGAATCTATAAGTTGTTTGTAGTATACACTATAACGACTTCATTTATATCAGTTAAAATTGCACGTGAGTTCCTGTTACTCCATACTCTCTCGCGAACAGCCTAAAAACCATAAGTCGCAGCAAAAAAACCATAAGCCGAAACAAAAAAGAATAGACTAGCATTATTCCGCCTCCACCGTTCGTACCACACCAGCCGATGCTTCTGCACAGCGCGCCAACTACTAGTCCTCATCAAGGTTGTCAGAATCGTGATCCTGAATTAGATCGGAGACACTCTGGTAGGATCGCATTCTAGGATTGAATCGTAGAATCTAAGATCCCACCTGATTCTACCAAAAACAATTTTTTTCAATTTTCTGTGTATTTCAAGAGTGATATGAGTGTTTATTTGGTCATTTGGCATCTAATTTTATTAATAATTATTTATGACTAGAATTATGGTTTAAATTCTATGTCATTGAATGCTACGACTAGAAGAGTGATGTTACCAGTATTGCCATAATCTGACCATTTTAAATAAAAAGTAAAATAAATAAATAATAAAATTATTTTTTATTATTCCAAACCTCTGAATTTTATTGTCTAAACTATTAACTACTTAATACTTAACATACAACTTGAATTGAGGGATAGGACACAACCAAACACCAAAATCTTTCATAATATTAGATGCTGCATGATTCTACGATTCTACCATGATTCTTCTGCGATTCTATGACTAGGATCGCGATTCTACCATAATTCTACCTAGTACAACGCAAGACGTGATTTGAGTTGGGTTGGTTTTGTGGGATCGTAGAATCGTATGATTATACGTCTAAAATCACGATTTTAACAACCTTGGTCATCATCTCCACCAACCCATCACCCCCGCCTCCACCAAAATCACCACCCCTACCACTAGGGATGGCAATTGTGCCCATTTACTCGTGTGCCCATAGGCAAATATCCTAATAGAGCTGGGTATGGGATGTTTTTTTGCCCACGAGTATGAAAATTGAGGAAACTATCTACCCATCGGGGGGTGAATGTCGACTTAAAAAACATATCTCCCCCAAGTACTCAAATAAAAAGCTCTTCTCCTATAGCAACAATGCTATGAAGAAAAGACTCACTGGATACTCAAAAACTCAGAGAAGGAGGACAAAACAAATAAACTGAGAAGAGGAACCAGGAGGAGCTATCCAACAAAAATCAGCAGCCAAACCCTACTGGCCGGTCAGACCGGTGCGCAGAGGCCGGTCAGACCGCCCGCATACCGCCGGTTTGACCGGTCCCCTGAAGCCGGTCTGACCGCCTCCCCTTCGCCGGTCTGACAGCCATCAAATGGCCGGTCTGACCGCCCCTCGGGCAAAACAGCCTAGAAAATCTGAATTTCAGACAGCTAAACTGCAACTTCAGAACAGGGGCAACTGCAGAGAAATTGGAGATTTCCTTAAGGATTTATCAGCCCAGAACAGCAGAGAAACAACCAAAATAGCAAGGGGAACTCAAGAGACCAAGAGAATCCAACTCAAAGCCAAGAATTTCAGGATTTGGCCAAGAACTAGAGAAAGTACAGAGCCAGCACCAAAATCTAAAATTCTCTTCAGTCCTTGATCCTCTGGACATGAAACTTTGGGGATAGCTAATAAATAGCCTCTGGATTCAACATGCCAAGTTTCGTACCATCTCATGAAGGGAATCACAAAAACACCAAAACCCTAGGAAGGAAAAACAAGAACAGAGTAAACTGAAAATGAGATACTTTGATTCAATCAACTTGCTCTAGGGAAAAAATCGATCAAATGATCTTGAAGCCTACTCCCATCACTGAGCAACCCATTTTGCACCTTCACAACAAGAAACAACAAGAAATCAAGAAATCAACACAGAGAGCATCGAAGAGAAAAGAGTGCACGGGAGAAAAACTTCAGATTTTCATTCCTAATCAAAAGAGGATTACAGAGGAGTCCCGATACGCATGGACATTAGAACAAGAAGGATTACAAGCTCCTCAAACCATCCTCTCCCTCTCCCAAACACAAAAACACTCTCACACTACATGCTTTGGAGAGGAGATGAACACACACACAGAGCTCTCACATAGGGGACATCGAAGAAGACACAGCCTGTGCTCCACACCCACTCTCACCAACTAAAGCCTAAAGCCAAAACAAAGTCACAAAGCCTCTTTTGACTCTAGCAAACCCTAATTCTCTCCCAAAGCCATAGAATTCATGCAGCCACAAGGAGGCACCTCCTTCTTATATAGCCTTTGGCTAACGGGTCTCCAACCCGTTACGCCCGCCAGACCCAATGGAACCGCTCCCGCCTGTGCAGCTTTGCGTTTTTACCGAAACGCCGCTCCTACACCTTCCGAGAAGCTTCCGTGTTCCTTGTCGTCCACAACTCGCAACCACCTCGAGTTCACGCCGTCTTTGGCACACCTCGACCGTTCTGACCTCGGCACCACTTGCGCCTAGTCCGGTCCTCCGTGCCTCGCCATGACTCCGCCTCGACGTCCTGCAGCCATCACAGACAAGAAACACATCAAATAGCACCGCTCGATACATGAAAGCATAATAACACCAACAATTCATACTTACTCATGATAAAGTCCAAACCTGACAAGTCGACATAATATGCAACCTAAACCCTTTGACCAGGTTTGACCAAGTCCGACCGTGTCCATTACATCACGCAACGACATGGTCCGAACCAACCAAATCAAACTCGACTTCCCTAAACCAATGTCAATTACTCATCACACACATGGGATGACCTCCACATGGTCTCTCAATCTCCCCCTTGATGAGTATATTGACAAACCTAGAAAAAGCATGAAGTTGAGTTTGAGAATGAAGTCAAACGTGGTCTAAAGGAAGAAGCAAAAGAGCCTCATGACCATGTCGACAAAGGAGCACAAGAAAGAGCAAGTTTTCCTCAAAGCTCCCAAAAATGGCTTTTTCTACCACTATTTTCCCCCTTTTGGCAATAAACACATCAAGGATGCAAGGAGGAGAACAAGTCATGGAAATAGATGAAATGGCTGAAGTTCGATTATTCTAAGCATTTAGAGCCATGAAGATTATCCAAGATGACCATTAAGTACTACATCAAGCCATAACTCAATAGAAAGCTATCTAGATCATGACAAGATATATATAAGCCAGCTAGACCAAATAAGCCACAATCTGAAATTTTAGAGCAAATTCTTAGCATGTCAAGTTATCCATGATCATAGTCTAGCTAGAGGTATCCAAGGATGATGCAAACCATGTCAATAACCTAAGCGGAACCAAGAAGCTAGTGTTGAGCCAAAATAGAGTGCTACAAGTTCTAAAATGAGACATTTGTTCAAGTACTTGTAATCTTTGGAATTTTAGCAAATTGAGCACATTTGATAAGTTTTTCTTTAGAAATCTCATGATTATTGCCAACCAGATTTTTGTTTTATCATGTGCTAGATCTCAAGCCTTATGCGACCACTCCAAGCAAGAAGCTTAAGAAGATGGTCTAGGTCATCCAAAACTCCCCCTGAGTTCATGCCTTGTGCAATGGCAAGCCGTCTCATGAGAAAGAATTGGTGAAATCAGTTTTTTCGCACAAAAGAGATCATTTTGCATTCATAAATGGTAGTACTAACTCATGTGACATTAAGAAACTACAATAGCTCAATCTAATGCTCAACAAAGATTCAAGACTCAACTCAGCCTATTTGACATGGATAACTCAAGAAAGACTAGTCTCGAATGCTAACATGACAAGTTTTAGTTCAATTTGAGCAAGTTTAATTAACTTATCATGGCAAAAGCTAGGCTACACATGTGAAGTCATGATAAATCTAGTAAATAAGCATGAGTCATGGCAAGGTGTAAAGCATTGTAAACATGTCACAAATGGATAATAATCAAGGCTCCAAGTAGTTATATTACAATACAGAATGTCATGCAGGAAATCCAGCTCTCCCTCAACATATGATGCAACTTTAGTTCAAGTAGAGTTATGTCAAAATTAAGCTCCAGAGGCTCCCAAATGAACTCCCCTTGAACCAAAACAATATATGCGAGAAGCTGGCAAGAAAAACACAGAAGGCAGTCCTTAAAGCATAGATAAGATGTAGAGGAAACCATGGCTCAGACTGACTCTCATATGCCCCATATGACACTAGGAGTATCAGCTGGTCTACTAACAACCTAGGGAGCAAACACGTACCCTGTCTACCCGAGGGTGGCCTAACCCTCGCTAGAACCCACAAGAAGTGAGTAAGCTCAACCTAGAGAGAAGAGAGACAGCTAACAAGCAACATCCTAGAATCACAAGATAAGAGATCTAAGCAACTAGACTAGAGAAATACTCTAACCTATGCTAGAAGGACTAAACCCAATGCACCCAAAATGCAATGCACCAAAAAGGAGTAAGAGCATAATCAATGTAATAAAGCAGTAAAGCACAAAGCTCCCCCTCACAACAGTCCATAAGGACAAACCACCCCAAGCTCTCCTCGCAGAGCTGAAAACCTAGAGTTATCCAAAGGCTTGGTAAAGATATCAGCCAACTGGTGGTCACTCTCCACAAACTGGAGCACGATGTCACCCTTCTCTACATGGTCTCTAGGAAGTGATAGCGAATATCGATATGCTTGGTCCGAGAATGCTGCACTGGGTTCTTAGCAATGTTAATCGCAGAAGTGTTATCATAAAAGAGTGGAACACTGTTGATAACTAACCCAAAGTCCCGCAGGGTCGAGACCATCCAAAGCACTTGGCTACAGCAACTGGCTACAGCAACGTACTCGGCCTCTGCGGTGGACTGTGCAACACCGGACTGCTTCCTCGAAAACCAAGAAACGAGAGAAGTGCCAATGAATTGGCAAGTGCCAGAAGTGCTCTTCCTATCTATCCTATAGCCGGCAAAGTCTGCATCCGAATAGGCTCTCAAGGAAAGACAGGACGAGGAAGAGTACCAGATACCATAGTCAATGGTAGCTCGAAGGTATTGAAGAATGCGCTTCACCGCCTGGCGGTGAGAAACGCGAGGAGAAGCCTGAAACCGAGCACAAAGACACACAGCGAAGTGTATGTCTGGTCTCGAGGCAGTGAGGTACAAGAGGGAGCCTATCATGCTACGATACTCCTTCTGATCAACAGGCTCACCGTCCTCATCTGGGTCAAGTGTGACGGAAGATGCCATGGGTCTTACCATCACTCATGTCAAAGCGTCTCAGGAGGTCACGAGTGTACTTGCCCTGATGCAAGAAGGTACCCTCCCGAGTCTGCTTGACCTGGAAGCCAAGGAAGAAGGTCAACTCACTCATCATGCTCATCTCAAACTCGGTGCTCATGACATCCGAGAACTGTGAAATGAGAGCATGGGAAGAGCTGCCAAAGATAATGTCATCCACATAAATCTGGACGAGTAAGAGGTCGGTGCCATGCCGGCGAATGAACAAGGTCTTGTCTACTTTACCCATCTCAAACCTATGACTCAACAAGTAGAACTTAAGCCTCTCATACCAAGCTCTAGGGGCCTGCTTAAGTCCATACAGTGCTTTGGAAAACTTGAAGACATGGTTAGGGTATTTGGGGTTCTCGAAACCAGGAGGCTGTCTCACATAGACTTCTTCCTCAATGAAGCCATTAAGGAAGGCACTCTTGACATCCATCTGGCAAAGCTTGAAACCCTTAGAAGCCGCAAAAGCAAGCAGGATTCTAATGGCCTCAAGTCTAGCTACAGGGGCAAAGGTCTCCTCAAAATCTAGACCCTCAACCTGAAGCCCTGAGCTACCAGTCTAGCCTTGTTTCGAACAACCACCCCATCCTCACTCTGCTTGTTCTTGAACACCCACTTAGTCCCAATGACATTGTGACCTCGAGGGGCTCAACAAGCAACCAGACCTTGTTTCTCTCGAAATTCTCTAGCTCCTCATGCATGGCATTGACCCAAGACTCATCAGACAGAGCATGACTAACATCCTTGGGCTCAAAGGTGGCAACGAAGGTAGAATGAAGATAGAAAAGTGACGTGCCAGACTTTGAGCCTGTGACTTGCTCAAAGAGGTCTCCAATAATCTGCTCGGGAGGATGGTCTTTCTGGATATGTCGGGGAGGTCCAGGATGAGACGAAGAAGTGGCCTCTATCTCATGAGCTGATGAGGTAGGGACAGAGCCACTAGCTCTAGAAGAAGCAGAAGGCATGGGCTGATCGCCTCGAGGTGCAGTGGAAGAAGGCACCTCGAGGGGTAGATGAGGGACTGGATCGGGTAGACAACCCTCATCTCCATCCTCCTCATCATCCACAAAGATGGGCTCGGACTGCTCTAAAGAACCTGAGATATCGGGCCTAGTCCCCAGACTGCCTCGTCAAAGGTCACCTCACAGGTCTCTACCATTTTGCTGGACTCGCAGTTCCAAACCCGATAAGCCCACGATGAAGTCGAGTAACCTAGAAAGATCCCATCACAAGAACGTGACTCAAACTTGTCTAGATTCCTGAACTTCAAAATAAAGCACTTGCAACCAAACACACGAAAATGAGATACACTGGGCTTTCGCCCATATCTCAACTCATAAGAAGTGCGGTGCAAGTGTGCCCGAAGAAAAACTCGATTTGAAACATGGCATGCGGTAGCTATAGCCTCAGCCCAAAACTTCCGCGGTGTAGAGTACTCATCGAGCATCGTCCTGGCCATCTCGACCAAGGTACGGTTCTTCTTCTCCACGACGCCATTATGTTGTGGGATGTGCGGAGAAGAGAACTGGTGCTCTACACCTGTCTCATCACAGAATCTCTCGAAGTAGGAATTCTTGAACTCCGTGCCATTGTCACTGCGGATCGCTCATAAGGCACCCGGAAGCTCAACAGAAAGCCTACTGAAAAGACCTCAAAAAGTGTAAACGTCTCATCCTTCGAGGCTAAGAAAAACACCCAAGAGTACCTCGAGAAGTCATCGACCACGACAAGGACATACCACTTCCCTCCTGCTGATTGCACTCGAGCTAGTCCAACTGTGTCCATATGGAGCAGCCATCCTGGTGCATCGGTCATAGTCACTGTGACCGAAGGATGAGAAGCGGCAACCATCTTGCCGTGTCGGCAAGGAGCACAAACTAGATCTTTAACCATCTTGAGTTTCGGCAGACCACGAATGAGATCGTGGCCGCTAACTCGGGTCAAATGGTCAAATCCAATATGACCAAGTCTCCTATGCCAGAAAGAAAGGTCACGGGACTCAGAAGAAACCAAACATCGGAGAGGATCACCAGAAGATTCAGAAAAATCAGCACGAAAGATCCTCCGAAAACGAGAAATCCCGCAAACCAGACTACCCGAAGAATCAAGAATTTTGCAAGCGTTTTTCTTAAAGCTCACCTCGAAACCGTCATCGGTAAGCTGAGAGACTGAAAGCAAATTATACTGCAGCTTACTAACCAAGGCAACATCCTTCAGAATGAAAGAATCATTAACACGCACTGTACCTTTGGTGATGACGCGCCCAGACGAAGTGTCTCCGAAGGTGATCGTCTCATCACCTGGAGCACGGGCAGGGGAAGAAAACCAACGGGAGTCTCCGGTCATGTGTCGTGAACACCCAGAGTCTACGAGTCAAACCTTTTCGTTCCCTGCCCGGCGAACTTCGTCGGAGTCGGAGTACAGCTCGCTGTCGCTTAGTTCACCCTCAAGGGCCATGAAGCACATGCCGAAGAAGTCGTCGCCGCCCTTGGGTTCTTGCTCATCCGTCTCGTCGTCTTTGCTCCATCCCTCCACCTCGCTGAGGTCGAGGTCGTCGAAGGCGGTGAGGACACGGTGGAAGAGCTTCTTGGCCTTCCCAAAGTCGCAGAACTTCTTCTTGCCTTGAGGATGCGCTGGAGGCTTCTTGTTGCGATTCTTGTCGGTGTAGTCGTTCTTGCCCGAACCGCCGTAGTCGTTCTTGCCCTTCCCCAGCTTGGGGCAGTTCGCTCGAATGTGGTTGGGGCCACCACACTCGAAGCAGATCACGGGTCCTCCTCTCTTTCCATCCCTCCTCCTCTTGTAAGCATGGGAAAATCTTCGAGCTAGGAGGGCTAACTGCTCATCCGCAAGCTGCTCTAACTGATCATCAGTTATGTCACAGAGAGCAGCAAGGGAGAATCCACACAGCGAATCAGGAGAAAGACCAGGAGCCGAACTGGGATCGGTGACTAGGGCCATCGACTGTGACTTCGACTTGCCAGAGACAATGTCAATCTCGTGAGTCTTGAGGCGTGAGTACAGCGCATCAAGAGTCAAAGTCGAGGGGTCCGTGGTGTCCTTGATGGTAGTCACCTTCATCTCCCAAACACGAAGGTCGAGTGCAGTGAGCATCTGTCGAGCGTTATCCGAGTCGGGGTATGTGAGACCGACCGCTCGGAGGTTACTCAGAATCTTGTGAAAACGCGCAAAACACTCATCGAGGGACTCGCCAGCGAGCATTTCAAACTTGTTGTAATCTCGCTTGAACTGGTCCTGTCGCACCGTCTTTATTTGGGTGGTGCCCTCATGGTAAGCATTGAGGGTCTCCCAAATATCGAAGGCGGACGAAAGATGAGATATGCGGTCAAACTCGCTACGACTCAAGCCCTGGATTATGATGTTCCTTGCCTTAGCGTTTGCCTCAACATCAGCCATATTCCCGGCGTTGATGTTCTCATCGGCAGGAACAACAAACCGGACCTTGACCTTACGCCAGATGGCATACCCCTGAGCCTGGATGTATGTCTCCATTCGGCTCTTCCAGAAAGGGTAATCGATGCCATCAAAGACGGGAGGCTTGGTCGAGTACTTGTCCGTCGCCATGGCTCTAGAGACCGGTTAAGATCTGTTGAGAAGAGCTAACCGGCTCTGATACCAATTGTTGGACCGAAATGGCGACAGAGGGGGGTGAATGTCGACTTAAAAAAATATCTCCCCCAAGTACTCAAATAAAAAGCTCTTCTCCTATAGCAACAATGCTATGAAGAAAAGACTCACTGGATACTCAAAAACTCAGAGAAGGAGGACAAAACAAATAAACTGAGAAGAGGAACCAGGACGAGCTATCCAACAAAAATTAGCAGCCAAACCCTACTGGCTGGTCAGACCGATGTGCAGAGGCCGGTCAGACCGCCCGCATACCGCCGGTCTGACCGGTCCCCTGAAGCTGGTCTGACCGCCTCCCCTTCGCCGGTCTGACCGCCATCAAATGGCCGGTCTGACCACCCCTCGAGCAAAACAACCCAGAAAACCTGAATTTCAGACAGCTAAACTGCAACTTCAGAACAGGGGCAACTGCAGAGAAATTGGAGATTTCCTAAAGGATTTATCAGCCCAGAACAGCAAAGAAACAACCAAAATAGCAAGGGGAACTCAAGGGACCAAGAGAATCCAATTCAAAGCCACGAATTTCAGGATTTGGCCAAGAACTAGAGAAAGTACAGAGCCAGCACCAAAATCTAAAATTCTCTTCAGTCCTTGATCCTCTGGACATGAAACTTTGGGGATAGCTAATAAATAGCCTCTGGATTCAACATGCCAAGTTTCGTGCCATCTCATGAAGGGAATCACAAAAACACCAAAACCCTAGGAAGGAAAAACAAGAACAGAGTAAACTGAAAATGGGATACTTTGATTCAATCAACTTGCTCTAGGGAAAAATCAATCAAATGATCTTGAAGCCTACTCCCATCACTAAGCAACTCATTTTGCACCTTCACAGCAAGAAACAACAAGAAATCAAAAAATCAACACAGAGAGCATCAAAGAGAAAAGAGTGCACGGGAGAAAAACTTCAGATTTTCATTCCGAATCAAAAGAGGCTTACAGAGGAGTCCCGATACGCATGGACATTAGAACAAGAAGGATTACAAGCTCCTCAAACCATCCTCTCCCTCTCCCAAACACAAGAACACTCTCACACTACATGCTTTGGAAAGGAGATGAACACACACACAGAGCTCTCACATAGGGGACATCGAAGGAGACACAGCTTGTGCTCCACACCCACTCTCACCAACTAAAGCCTAAAGCTAAAACAAACTCACAAAGCCTCTTTTGACTCTAGCAAACCCTAATTCTCTCCCACAGCCATAGAATTCATGCAGCCACAAGGAGGTACCTCCTCCTTATATAGCCTTCGGCTAATGGGTCTCCAACCCATTACGCCCGCCAGACCCAACGGAACCGCTCCCGCCTATGCAGCTTTGCGTTTTTACCGAAACGCCCCTCCTGCACCTTCCGGGAAGCTTCCGTGTTCCTTGTCGTCCACGACTCGCAACCACCTCGAGTTCACACCGTCTTTGGCACACCTCGACCGTTCTGACCTCGGCACCACCTGCGCCTAGTCCAGTCCTCCGTGCCTCGCCACGACTCTGCCTCGACGTCCTGCAGCCATCACAGACAAGAAACACATCAAATAGCACCACTCGATACATGAAAGCATAATAACACCAACAATTCATACTTACTCATGATAAGTCCAAACCTGACAAGTCGACATAATATGCAACCTAAACCCTTTGACTAGGTTTGACCAAGTCCGACCGAGTGCATTGCATCACGCAACGACATGGTCTGAACCAACCAAATCAAACTCGACTTCCCTAAACCAATGTCAATTACTCATCATACACATGGGATGACCTTCACATGGTCTCTCATCTCCACACCCGCCCCCACCTGGCCGCCCCTCCCTTTGCCCTGCCGCCGACTCCCACCCCTACCTTACCACCACTCCTCCTCACCGGTAGATCCAAATCCCGATCGCCAACTATTGCTCCCATCCTCCTCCCGGCCGCCACCCCTCTCACGACTGCCTGTAGGTCCTGATCTCGACCACCGACTGCCACCCCCCATCCTTGTCCCGGTCGCCTGCAAATCCAGATCTCCTCCGGGCTACCGCCCCTCCTCCCAGTCGCCTACAGATCCAGATCCCGATCAACCTTCACCCCATCCTCCTATCGGTCGCCACCCCTCCTCACGGCCGGTAAACCTCCTCTCGCCTGAAAATTCATATTTGTAAATTTTTATTTAATCGAGTTCTTGCATTGATGAATGGTAGGTTCTTCTTATTCGTTCTTGTATTACATCACTGAATGTGCACTGTAATGATAGAATTCATCCAACAGTGACATGATTAAGGTGATAGTGTGATACCCTATGAATTAAGTTGAACAATATGTGGGAAATAGATAGTTAACTATTGAGATGAGATTTTGAAATATAATTTACCCATAGCAGGCTATTCACGTAGGACCTTTTCTATGTTTATGAAATCTCTAGTTGGAAATTGCATACATTAATGCAAATTTCATGGTAGATCCACCGCATTTGACTTTGTGATCTTTGAGTACATGGTTCGATGAATTGCGTATCATAGTCAATCTAGCGCATCTTAGGTGCCATTGTTTGTGTAGAATTATATAATTTTAGTTTCTAATTGTTTCTAGTTATATGGATTAAATGCAATCTTTGTGCATTAGTTGTACTACAAGCAAATTATTGTCCATCATATTGTCATTATCTATTTCTGGCTTTTGCTGCCTCTTGTTCAGTTTTCAGTCAATTACCATAGAGTTGTAGACAGATTACAGAAATATAATAAAAGATATGTCCTATATCACTAGTGTTTAGTTTTGTTTTAAAAAGGATAATATTTAAATTTTTCATCATATAAAACAAAGCATGATTTTTTTCGTCGTATCAAAAAAAGCATCATCTATTTTAGTTACCTGTTTCTGAATTGAGTATTTCACCTTTAGTCTTATTGGTGCTTTGGTAACTATGTGCATGCAATTCACCAGTTTTATCATTTCTCTTTGTGACTAACCAATGAATTGCTTTATGTGTTTGCAATTGGTAGATGGACAAGGCTTCCATTCTTGGCAATGCAATCGAGTACTTGAAGGAGCTTCTGTAATAGAAAGAAGTCAGCTAAAGCTATAATAGATTGATGTATGCATTTTTATACCCAACTTATGAGTTTAATAGGAGAAGCCAAGCACATCTAAATGTGCCTTCATCAGCTGCCATATTGCTTGACCATACTAAGCAGGCCAACTTTGGCAACATTTTTTAATTGTAGTTGACCATGGGACTATCTATACCTACTAGATGCTTCTTGTGGAATTTGGACACTAGCGGGCAAACGGGCATGCCCGCGGGTATCAGGCACCCGCGGGCAATGGGTATGGGCGAGGTTCCTTGCTTGTTGGCCTTGGCAGGCATGCCCATGGGGTGAAAATAGCCTTTTGGGCATGGGTATGAGCAACCACTACACGTGCATGTTGTGCCCGATTGCCATCCCTACCTACCACCACCAGTACATGCTGCACCTCTCGCCATTTCAAGAGATGCCACATAGTCACTGATTGACATCACTATGCTCATCCGATGCTTCTTCGGCTCAAGATAGTACTAATCAAAAACAAGTTAAGGTTACAGTTTGTAGCATCAATTTGCATTCCTGTTGCCTGCTGTGCTTTATCAGAGACAACGTGGAGTTTCCACATGGGGCTAAACTGATCTAAACAAAACCTAAAGAGTTCAAACTGGGTAGAGGATGAATATATGAGTTGGAGAAGAGAGAGGGACGGCCAAGGGTCGTCCTAGGATTGGACACCCACCCTAGGGTTGGCCAAAGGTCAGCGTCAGATTGTTTTGGCGATTGCGATGCGGCCAAAAGGTTTCTGAAGCTGAGGCCTTACCCATTGGATGGGCCTTGTAATAATCTTTGCAGCAAACACAAGAATACCTAAATCGGACTCCATTTGTGAAAGTTATGGCTCTTTTATTACAAACCTGTCGGGCTGTCCCGAACCGAATCCGAATTGAGTTCTGAGTTGATTCACACTCAAACTCACAAGAATGAAAGTAGAACATGAGACACAAGATGTAGTCTCAAGCTTTCTCTCAATTTTATTAATTGGTGGGATGTAACTTGTACAAAAGATAATGTTTATATAGGGAGAGGAGATGTGCAATGAATGTAGAGTAAGAAATAAAAGACTAAACTACACTAACAAGCCACTAGACCTTTAGCCTCTCATGGTCCTTTTTAGGTAAAGTATTCGCACAAACAGGCTGATATATGAGAAACATCTTGTGTCTAGCATGTTGTGTAAGAAAAGTGTCAGACTCGGATTTAGTCAATCCAGAATCCTCTATGAAACCATTGCACTATTTCCTGGATCAATAGATAGTGCTCAGCGATACATCACCGAATCATTTCAAAGATGACATAAACCATACCTTTTGTTAGTATTATAAATCAGAGTTTAAATAGACTGCATTGGGTCAAGTTTACAATAAGGCCGATCGGGCCAAATGGATATATTACATAAAGCGAAAGCAAAAGGGGATGACACATCTCGCCATAGGCAAACGACTGGGGTAGAACATGTGCGACTGATATTAACTAAGAACCTGGATAATATTAGTGAACACAAATACAATGTGACTGGGGTAAGACCTAGATTATTAGAGATTATTCTAATCTCCTCCATTTTCTTCACCATCAGCTCCTAGGGCGTCGTAGTACGTGTAGTGTCCTTGATCCACAGGTTCTGAGGTATTTAGTGTGCGAGTGTGAGTACAAACATCCGTGCTCTACAAGCCATCACATAGAACGCAATAGTATGCATGTAAGGTCCAACAAAGGTGGGCTCAGGTTCTTTTATTTGCTAAAGGCAATATTTGAAGACTATAATAACTAGAAATTTCTACAACTTAGCATCTTAACAAAATCATGTTTTTATTAAAGAGAGTAAAAGTGTGTAATATTTATAATGGTGCAGGTTCCATCCACCGTTACATGGTTCCATCCACCATATGCTAGTTTTTGCTAATAGGATTACATCTACCCATTATTATCACTGAGTTACATCCAACTAGGGCAATCCAAAATTAGCATTACAACCACCTGACATGCTTTCATCCCACCCATAAAGTTTTGAAAATAGATACTAACTTGAGTAGTTCCCATGCCATTCCTTGACCCTAGGCATAGCTATTTGAACAGTTTACACTCTACGGAAAATGTACACTTTACCCACAAGAGATAATCAATTTGTTATATTTGACACATTTTCTTGGACATGTGAATCAGGAAGATCATAGCAAAACCTTTACAATGCATCACCCATTGTAAGTTATACTTGCTAAGGTTTCATTTTAGTGAGGTTACGTCCACCACACCAAGCCTCCTCTTGCGCCACACAATGGCTTAAAACCAGAGACACAACCTGTGGGTCACTCCAATGATGCAATCCACACTAGTGAATGCAAATTATTTAGCCAGGTCGTACATATTATAGACTTGTGGTTGCACTGTTTTTACATTGGAAAGTCATCACATGATTCAGTCCTTGGAGTTATCTGGGTGGTGCTATCACAAACCACAATTTCTCATGCTACTCTACACCAACCTTCACACCATTCCCCCCAATATAGTAACAGTAAGTTTTAGACCATAAAACCATGTTATCTCAACATACAAGTCATTTCCCTCCAATGACTGATCAAAACTAGTTTCATGATTAAAAGATGATGAGAGGGTAATTTATTGCCCTGGTACGTAAGCAAGACTAACCGTGACACTAAGTACAACTTATGGCTAGCATGGTTACCATTAAGTTTCTAGGGTGGCAAGAATGATGTGATTCAAGTGTCCAAAGGTTAGTTTGGTGTAATAATAATACAATGTTGAATATGAATGTATCTATAACATTAAATTGAACATATATTTGCATAACAAATAATAGCATGCAATTTGATAATTTAATCGGATATAAATTTGCACAAAATGTAGGTTTAATATGATCAAAGCATTAACTTGCCTGGCTCACAAGCGAGTTGGTCTTGAAAATCTTGGGTTGTCTCGAATTGTGGTTCTTTCATGTTCTCGTACTCTGCTCAGACAATTGCATTAGAAAGCAAATTAATATGTGAGCAAAAGAAATAAATTTGAATGAACTCCAAATTGAACAATTTCACTGCCACTAAATAGATCTTGAATTTTGAAACAAGTTCTATTAAATTTGGAGTTACAATGAGTGAGAATGGGCTCTCCAAAGTTTAAATATGATTAAATCCAAAAATAAATATAGGAGAGAGAGTACTCTCTCGCTGATAGGTGGGGTCCACAGAATTAAATTGATTTTTGAATTATTTCTTAATTGGAAAGGTTACATTGATTGATAGGCGGGTCCCTCATTTTTTTATTTTGAAATATTTTCTTAAAGGAAAAGCTTGAGGGGCTGATAGGTGGGACCATCACTATTCAGCACAGTGAATCGAGCCCACTAGCTTGTCAGTGGCTCAAACCAATTAACCGGGTTTTAAAAGGATTTTGAACTAATGGGATCCATTTGTCATAGAGATAGAGGCTTAACTTAATGAGTGGGGGCCGCATGTCAGCGAGGATTAACACATGCTAAGCACAGTCATTAACTAATTTAATTATGCACTTAATCCTAATCTTTGCGCTACAGTGCTGTATCTTCCCAACGAGAGCTCATGGCGAGGCATGGCTCATGGCTCCACGGTGGCCAACGGCACCAAACCCAAATTACACACTAGGGGAGCATCTAGGGGCTAAGAGAAACTCACTGAAGGCAAGGATAAGGCTCAAGGAAGAGAGGAGGGAGCTGGCGGTGTGGACCTGGTCGGCGATGAGGAGGTCAACATGGACGGCTTGCCGGAGATGATGAAGAGGGCCAGCCAGGGTCAGGGTGGTGTTGTGGACTCCTTGCGGTGCTCCTGGTGTGATAAATCAGGCGGGGAAGCAACGAATCAGTGATGGCGTTGGCGGCGGGGATTGGGCCGGAGCCGATGAAGAAAGGCGGTGCAGGAGCTCTTGGTTGCAGGGGAGGCGATGGGGAGTTGATTGGGAGCTAGGTGAAGCCGTCCGGGGGGGTTATAGCCAAGGGAGAGGGGTTAGCCATTGAAGCGGTATTACGGCGGCGTGTAGGGATGCAAACAGATCGAATACGGACGTATAATGCCTCTACCATATTTGTTTTCATATTTTTTCTCGGGTGTGGATATGAATACGGATACCTCGGATATAAATACAAATACGAATAATATCGAATATAGATATGGAGCAAATACGAATCAAAACGAATACGGTCATGGATATTTATCGAAATATGAAAACCCCTTAAACTATACATCCAAAATCAATGAAAACGCATAAATAATTTATCTTGTCAAAACCCTAATGAAATCTAAACAAGCATAAGTATTTTTATCCACAATAGTCATACCATTGTACTGATTTTAATTCTTAGTGGATTTCTACCATTTACATGTGACTAATAAATTAATTAAGAATTTAAATTTGCATCAGAATGGTTTAAATGGCAGTACATCAATTTAATCGGTACAAATTTTAATCTACCGACAGTACATAAATATTTGCTAGTGGTGTTTGTAATTTAATATGAATAGGGAACCTAATGCCTAATGGTAATGGAGCCTTATGGCTTGGTTGGCCTAGTGGGCTAGTGGTAGGGGAGATGAGAGCGGCTGGCTGGGGCTAGGCAATGTTGGGCTAAAATCTCGGATATCCGAATCTGTATTATCTGGATGGGCGATGCGCACGGTGGGGACGGGCCGAAACTCGCATGGTGCGCTAGCACACACGCGGGTTGTGCCCAGAGGGTGAACGACGCTAGGTGGACGGCCAGGCGGAAGGCTGACTAGGCTGAGAAAGGAGGGGACCGGGCTGGGCTTGGCCCAAGGAAGGTTTGGGTTTGAAAATATAGCCCTTCTTTTTATTCTTCCTTTTTTCTTTCTCCATCTCTTCTTCCTTCTCATTCTCTTCTCTTGCAAAACTTGCTAGAAACTTTGGACATTTGGGACGAATATGATTGAGATCACCACACTCATAACACCTTTGAGGACCAAAATTTCCTCTTTCTTGATCTCACATTCTGCAAAGCTCTTGTGAAGCATGTAGAGAGGAGTGCCAAATCGTCTTCTGGGAGTTGCTCTAGCTGTTCATCGGTTAGTGAAGACAAAGAAGACAAAGCATAGCTAGTAGAAGAATTATCATAATTAGACTTGCTAGATTGTGAAGCTAAAGCAATTGATCTATTACCATTATATTTTCTAGCAAAAACATCTAATTCATGAGTTTTCAATTTAGAATAAAGTGCATCTAATGTAAGTGTACTCATGACAGTAGATTCTCTAATAGATGTAACCTTCATCTCCCATATTGACATATCTAATGCTCCAAATAATTGACGTGCATTTTTAGCATCAGTATAAGTAACATTAATAGCACGTAGGTTACTAAGAATTTTATTAAAGCGGGCAAAAAGATCATCTATTGATTCACTAGGTTGCATCTCAAAATGCATGTAATCCTTTTTGTACATATCTTGACGTATCTCTTTAATAGTAGATGAATCCTCATGATAATCACATAGTGCTTTCCATACCTCATATGCGGATTTAAGATGCACAACACGATCAAAATCACTCCTTCCTAGTCCTTAAATTATCAGGTTCCTTGCCATGCTATTTGCCTCCACTTGTGCTATATTTGCTACTGACACAACATCGTTCTCGGGCACTTGATAAGGCTTGTAGACCTTCTCCCATATTGCAAAGCCTTGAGCTTGAATATACGCCTCCATCTTCACTTTCCAATACTAAAAATCAACACCATCGAAAACAGCAAGGTCTCGGCCGGAAACAGCGACGCGCAGCTTCTTCGCACGTACCGCACCGTCCAAAAAACGTGTCTTTTTTCCCCCACCGGCTGCTCAATTTTTTCTCCTTGCGCTCCGTTCTTTTTATGCAGCCAACTACGAATCCTCTTCAATCTCTACTTATAATCCTAATCCAACTCAGAATCCTATCTAATCTCTACTTAGAATCCTAATCCAAGTCATCCAACTAAACCTAGGCCTTTTTACCTGAACTAGGCTTTTGGCCCACTAATTTTCAAGGGACCCGAAACCCTTCCTAACACGGGTTTTTCACACTCATGACTTTTCTTACACGTCACGTGTCGAAGCCTCCAGGACCGCACCTCCCTAGCTTCTCCACGTATCATCCACCTTTGATCTCCATGCGCCCCAAGCATGAGCCTGACCATCTCGTGACCTCCTTGACCATCCGAACCTCGGATCTCCCATCCTAGTCCCGGTCCACCTCGTCACCGACCATGATCGTCTCCATGCTCAACCTGCGCATGCAAAGACCAAAGAATATTTTTTTGGCACAAGTTCATCTCAACTTGACCGACATCAGTCCGCACACACGCAACACAACTCGCATAACAACGCTAAACAAAATCATCAATTGTTCATGATAATAAATTAACCATTGTTAATCATTGATCACCAAAATATCCTAAATCTAACCACATGGTCTAACAATCTCCCCCTTGATGAATATATTGATAACACCACAAAATTGTATGATGAATTAGCTTCAAATAGATATAAGTAAAGAACTGAAGCCGAAAAAGCATTTTAAGCCATAAGTCTCAAATCTCTCCCCCTCAACACAAGAGAGGTAATTTTATTCTCCCCAAATTCTCTTTAATTTCTCGCAAAGCACACCAAATCTCTCCCCCTTTGGCAATGTAATCATCAAGAAAATTTAGAGAAAAGATAATTCTAAGAAGAAACAATGAGAGTAAAAATCAAGAATCTTTGTAGATTATCCAAGTCACTTTGAATTGATTTAATATTTAACCAAGCCATATTTTTTAGTAGAGCTATCTAGATCATATAAAGTCATATATCATATAGCAATATCAAAAAAAAATTCAATATGATTAAGCAATTTATATCAATAACAGGCATCTTAACAATGACCAAACCAATTATAGAGAGTACAATGAGATATCACAACAAAAAGTCAAAGCCTAAAAGTGAAGCGAATTTTAAATCAAGACGAGCTAGCAGTCTCATATAACAACCTATTGCTCGACACTCAATTCATAGGCATGTGGTATACTTGTAGCATACTTCTTTTTATAATGAAATGCTTGTAGCATACTTATTTTAGATGGTGGCATGCTTGAAGTATACTTCTTTACATTGTGCACTTTTTGTGCCTTTTTCTTTTTTATACCATGGCATGCTTGAAGCATACATCTTTTCAATTTTCTCTATTGCTCATTTTTTTATAACATGCCAAATTGAGTGATCATAAAAAGATTGCCATATGAAACATGCAAGCCTCATAGCCAAGATTTAAAATAAGACTCACAATCAAGCCAATCCTTTTCGATGAACATCATACAGTACTATCTATAATCAATATAGTCAAAGTATTCCGCCATGTCATATTTTAGTTCAAGTATTGCAAATTAATTATAATCAGTCATGATCAAAGCTACACAACATATAAGTAAATATGATAAAGAGAGCTCTACAACTATTCAATTTCAATGGCTTGGGCTTATTGATTTATTTGACAAGGATAATAAACAAAGCTTCTGAAATTTTTAAACTACAAGCTCCCCCTTAGAATAATCCCATAAGATGTAATACACCCAACTCACTTCGCAAATGAGGAAAATGAGAAATATCAACTGATTTCGTGTGCATATTAGCAACTTGAGAATTGAACAAGATGTAAGACAACATAACCTTTTCCACATGGTCTCTCAAAAAATGAAATCTCTTAAAAGCCATCAAAGAGAGTGAAGAACCATCAATTGTTCCAATCAAGTAATGATGTAAATGACCAAAACCCAATCTACCTCATGTTCTCCATCCCTATCAGTTGTTCTTACATCTTAGAATACATCGATCTCACAGTACTGGGGTTAGTAAAATAAGATCTTGGAATTCAGTACTGAGACACTCGATGAACAGGAGCAACAAAGCTAGAACCAAAATCACGTGCATATGGATGATCAGAATGCTGAAAAGAACGTGAATTATTTGAATTAAATCCCAATCTAGCATGTGAAGCAGATCTAAAGCCATCATGAAAGTTCTCAAAAAACATAGCTTTCACATTAGTTCTAGGAATAAAAGACATTGCATGTTTTTGTTTCAAAGCATTCAATCTTTCCTTCCTCTCTTTCTTAGCATGTCTAAAGCAAAATTCATTCAAGTGTCCATCTCTTCCACAGTAGGTACAATGAAATTTAACATAACCAGAATTCTTTTGAGATGATGAGCTAGCACCTACATTATTATTCGATGAACTTTGCATAAAGCCAGCAGATTTAAACACAGTTTGTTTTGGTTCAAGTTTCACTTCAATTTTTTCAGGTTCAAGAGGCTTAATAACCTTATGAAGATTATTCTTGGTATGCTCAACAAAATTAAATGCTAGACCATGATTTTTCACACTTGTTTTTGACTTGTCTAGAATCATATTCAAAATTTTCTTGCCAAAAAAAATCTCTCTAAAGTGTCTTTCAGGTACTCATTCTCTTTAGCTAGAGTGGGACAAGTTGTGCGTTTAACAGGTTCATTCACAAGATTTTTAAAAGCACTAGACTGAGCCAATCTTTCTTTTTCAGCAAAATCATTAAGTTGTCTAGTCAAAACTTCTATTTTAGTGTTAAACTTAGGACAATTAGAGCAAGAAGATATCTCATGATAAAGCATCTGTTGAATTGTTTCCTGAGATGAGTTAAGTCTAGCTTCTAATAATTCACATTTAGAACAAGTTTTAGAATGAACATTTGAAATACTTGATTCTAAACATGGAAAAGAACTAAACTTGAGCTTTCCAATTTCATCATTAGCACATTTCAATTTTTCATCACAAGAGTCATGTGCTAATCTTAATTAATCAAATTTAGCAGTTACATCTCTAAGTTGATCCATGTTTAAAGCATTAAGTGACATAGCATTCTCTAACTCAGAATGTAAAATTTGACAAGACTCACAAGATTCATCATCAGGAATTAAAACTCTAAGGTTTGCAACTTCAGAATTTAGAGATTCAATCCAAGTATCGTATTTCTTAATCTTTTTATCTTTCTTTTGTAGTAAAGTACCAAGTTTAACAACAGCTTTACCTAAATCATCGTAAAAGGGTTCTCCCTCATTGTAGTTGTCGCTGTCAAGATCATCATTGTCGGTGGAGCTTTTGCTACTTGCCATTAGACACAACCCAATTAAATCTTTCTTGCCTTTGGGAGTATCATCCTCGCTGTCCGTGTCCACATCACTCAAATTAATTTGCCCAAGAGCCGAAAGAACACGATGCACCACCTTGCTTTTCATATAGCCCTTCTTTTTATTCTTCCATTTTTCTTTCTCCATCTCTTCTTCCTTCTCATTCTCTTCTCTTGCAAAACTTGCTAGAAACTTTGGACATTTGGGACGAATATGATTGAGATCACCACACTCATAACACCTTTGAGGACCAAAATTTCCTCTCTTTCTTGATCTCACATTTTGCAAAGCTCTTGTGAAGCATGTAGAGAGGAGTGCCAAATCGTTTTCTGGGAGTTGCTCTAGATGTTCATCGGTTAGTGAAGACAAAGAAGACAAAGCATAGCTAGTAGAAGAATTATCATAATTAGACTTGCTAGATTGTGAAGCTAAAGCAATTGATCTATTACCATTATATTTTCTAGCAAAAACATCTAATTCATGAGTTTTCAATTTAGAATAAAGTGCATCTAATGTAAGTGTACTCATGACAGTAGATTCTCTAATAGATGTAACCTTCATCTCCCATATTGACATATCTAATGCTCCAAGCAATTGACGTGCATTTTTAGCATCAGTATAAGTAACATTAATAGCACGTAGGTTACTAAGAATTTTATTAAAGCGGGCAAAAAGATCAGCTATTGATTCAATAGGTTGCATCTCAAAATGCATGTAATCCTTTTTGTTCATATTTTGACGTATCTCTTTAATAGTAGATGAATCCTCATGATAATCACATAGTGCTTTCCATACCTCATATGCGGATTTAAGATGCACAACACGATCAAAATCACTCCTTTCTAGTCCTTGAATTATCAGGTTCCTTGCCATGCTATTTGCCTCCACTTGTGCTATATTTGCTACTGACACAACATCGTTCTCAGGCACTTGATAAGGCTTGTAGACCTTCTCCCATATTGCAAAGCCTTGAGCTTGAATATATGCCTCCATCTTCACTTTCCAGTACTAAAAATCAACACCATCGAAAATACAAGGTTTTGTGGAATACCTATCCGTCGACATGTTTTCTAATCACCGGTTAATATCAATTAGAAAAATAAACCTGCTCTGATACCACTTGTAGGATCGTCGATGGCAATCAGAGGAGGGGTGAATGATTGCAACACACAGCGGAAACTTTTTTTTAATTTTCAATTTTCTGCCTTTTAATTGTTTAAAAACCAGAAATAACAAAAACAAAAAAATAGTTTTTTTCTTGATTTTACTGTACCAATACTGTAGCGCACTGTAGCAAAGTACTATAGCAGTTACTGTAGCAAAATGCTGTAGTGGTTACTATAGCTAAGCACAGTACGCAGCCCCTATGCCTCTTTATATTGGGAAGATAACAACCATCTCAATAGAATAAGTAATATGTAGCTAAATTGTGCTAAGGATCTTTGTGGGCCTTTTGGCGTAATGAAATTGACAGCACATATTAGGATAGCATACAACAAATAATCACAGGAGCACGGAATAACTGTTAACATTGTTGTATATCGGTGATCGCGTTGCCTACAATGAAACACTCAAACTCACAAGAATGAAAGTAGAACATAAGAAACAAGGTGTAGTCTCTATCTTTCTCTCAATTTTATTAATTGGTGGGATATAACGTGTACGAAGTATAATGTTTATACAGAGAGAGGAGAGGTGCAATGAATAAAAAATATGAGACTAAACTACATTAATGAGCCTAATAGGCCTTTAGCCCCTTATGGACTTTTCTAGGTAAAGCATTCACACAAACACGATGATATTGTAGGATCGTCGATGGCAATCAGAGGAAGGGTGAATGATTGCAACACACAGTAGAAACTTTTTTTTAATTTTCAATTTTCTGTCTTTTAATTGTTTAAAAAACCAGAAATAGCAAAAATAAAAAAACAGTTTCTTTCCTGATTTTACTGTAGCAAAGTACTGTAGCGGTTACTGTAGCTAAGTGCTGTAGCGATGAAAACTTCTCGATCAGCGAAACGTGCACTTTTTTTTGCTCAATCTTCCAATCGATTTTTAATTAAAACTAATTCATGTATGTAAGCAACAAAAATATTTAGACATAGATCAATGTATGGAGAATCTATAGGAATAAAAAAACCAAGAAAAAAGATAATAGATGCGAATTAAAAAAACTCACAAACTTAATTAGGAAAACAAAGAAATTGTGTACATGAGCATGTCTTGATTGATTGCTTCACGTTTTCTGCATGCAAGGTCTCGGCCGGAAACAGCGATGCGCAGCTTCTTCGCACGTACCGCACCGTCCAAAAAACCTGTCTTTTTTCCCCCACCGGCTGCTCAATTTTTTCTCCTTGCGCTCCGTTCTTTTTATGCAGCCAACTACGAATCCTATTCAATCTCTCCTTATAATCCTAATCCAACTTAGAATCCTATTTAATCTCTACTTAGAATCCTAATCCAACTCATCCAACTAAACCTAGGCCTTTTTACCTGAACTAGGCTTTTGGCCCACTAATTTTCAAGGGACCCGAAACCCTTCCTAACACGGGTTTTTCACACTCACGACTTTTCTAACATGTCACGTGTCGAAGCCTCCAGGACCGCACCTCCCTAGCTTCTTCACGTAACATCCACCTTTGATCTCCATGCGCCCCAAGCATGAGTCTGACCATCTCGTGACCTCCTTGACCATCCGAACCTCGGATCTCCCATCCTAGTCCCGGTCCACCTCGTCACCGACCATGATCGTCTCCATGCTCAACCTGCACATGCAAAGACCAAAGAATATTTTTTCGGCACAAGTTCATCTCAACTTGACCAACATCAGTCCGCACACACGCGACACAACTCGCATAACACTGCTAAACAAAATCATCAATTATTCATCATAATAAATTAACCATTGTCAATTATTCATCACCAAAATATCTTAAACCTAACCACGTGGTCTAACAGATATATACGACAAACATATCTGCATCTAGCATGTTGCGTTAGAAAACTAAAACCTACGAAATAGAAATCATCCTAGGAATGGAATATATGCTATGCACTCACCTTTACGGTGCTATGCACTCACCTTTACGGTGCACTTACTGTGCACTCAAACCAAAAAAGTCACAAAAAATTCCAAAATTTTTTTGGATGTACCGCCCACACTTGCCGGCGGCGGCTCGGCCCTCGTCGCCCCGGTCTGGCTCCCCCTACCTCGGCTCGGCCCCCCTCGTCGCCCCGGTCCGACTACACCCGCCCCTTGGCCCCGTGGGCCCGACCTTGGATCTAGTGGTCAGCGTCCCCTCGAGCGGCTGCTCGGCCAGCCCACCGCCAGATCTGGCTACCCCAGCTTTGGTCCGGCACTCCGGCTCTGGTGGCACCCCCTTCAGCGCGCGCGGCGCGCCCTTGTCCGATTGCCCCCAGCACCCCTCTCTCTACGACTCTGCGTTGTGGCGGCGCCAGTTCCTCTCCTCTGGGAAGAGAGAAGTTGGGAACTAATTGCAATTGCTAGGTTTGTTAGTTAAAGTGGGTGTTTTGGTGGGGCCAATGAGATGAATTTGTTAGGCCGTTTAAGGGCAGTGGGCTACCCACTTGACTAGGCTACCACCGCCGGGGGAGGTGAGGCTGAAGGCTTACTAAGCCTCCCCGCGCTGGCTTCGCCCCTGTATCTGTGTCTAGCATGTTGCGTTAGAAAACTAAAACCTACGAAATAGAAATCATCCTAGGAATGGATGCCGTGTTGGAACGTTTATCCAACCTTGCTAGGAACCAACTTAGGAAGTTTCAGATTGCAGTTGCTGTCCGGTGCAGCGGCTCTGTACGTACTACGTACGTAGTCCATGCACATTGGGGGAATTTTTGTTCCCCATGTAGAGTTTTCCACGGCACTTTTGATGGCTTCACGCTAGCTACGTACCAACAATCAATCAGGCAGCAGTGGTGCTTTTGTTTGGAATTTTGCAAGAGTTTTATAGAAATTTTGTAAAAATTTCACAAAAAACAGTTTAGTTCTGACCGCAGGAATCAATGAAAATTTTCACGTTCTAAACGGTGCCTACGTGCATGTCAAACTACCCTCTGCGTTCACCCTCACGATGCCTCTTTCACTTGAAACAAGTTTTATCGAAAAGAATCTAGAACGGGGTCTACATGCGTGTCAAACTACCTTCACTTACCCACATGTTTTCCACACGTGTCAAACAAGTTTTCCACATGTTTTGTCGAAAAGAAATGTCGGCATCCCCTGTCGCCGGGCAGAAGTCCACAAGCTCCTTAACTTTGTCTGAGCACATGCTTGACGGCTTGCTAAATAGCTACCGCCCTGGATCGTGTATATAAAGGCTGGTTGCCATGTTCGTTCATAAGGCAAGCTAGCTAACGCCACATACACAACACCAACACATCCCTGACATACATACATACATAATTACGTACTTACATATATCTACATGGCGTCCTGCAATGCCGCCATTCCCGAGAAGGCGACCGGCTTTGAGCCCTCTGTGTGGGGTGATTTCTTCATCAACTATGAGCCGCAGCAGCAGCTGCAGGTATGCATATATATATGCTACTTATCCTATGTCGCTGTGCGATTCACTATTAGGATCCATTTGAGCGTTGGATTAATTCATCAAAAAAATTTTGCACGAAACCTCATGTCTAGTGAGGTGTATGAATCCTTTCCTCCGGAATTCATATGAACTTTCCGTGTTACAAATATGGTCCTAGGCACCTTTATTTCTTCTCATATGGCATGGATTATAACACCATCTAGCAAGGAATTTATTTAAACTTCTAAAATTAGCTTTCTTGCGTTGCTACTAATTTTGTAATGCTTTTGACATAACACTAGTGATCTAGCTGTTTTAAGGATTATGTATCGCAACAAAAGGAAAAGAAGTAGTACGTCCCCTACACTGTTCATTTCTGTATAATATATATACACCGTCCCTTTTGGCTAATCCTAACTAATCCATGGATGCGTGCAGAGGTCGGAGGAATGGATGAAGGTGAGAGCTGATAAACTGAAGGAGGACGTCCACAAGTTGTTTGAAACTTGCAACACTGTGGTCGGGAGAATGACCTTAGTGGATGCACTCGAACGTCTCGGAATAGATCATCTATTTGAAGAACAGATAGCGACTGCACTAAGTGAGATCCATCAGAGTGAATTCAGTAGCTCTAGCCTCCATGAGGTTGCTCTTCGGTTTCGTCTGCTTAGGGAGCATGCCCTTTGGGTATCTCCAGGTATCTATCTATAGATACAAATGCAAGGGATTAATGCCCACCGAACTTAGAGGATGCAAATTATTAATTAACATGCTTTGGATAATTTGACGATACGTCACAAACAATTTGTCGTGCAGATGTATTCAACAAGTTCAAGGGCCAAGATGGGAGCTTCGGCAAGCATATAACTAATGAACCAAGGGGACTACTAAGTTTATACAACGCAGCTTACCTTTTCATTCATGGTGAGCCAGAACTCGAAGAAGCCATCACTTTTGCAAGGTATCATCTTGAGTCAATGAGGGGTAGTCTCAAGTCCCCTTTAGCTGAGCAAGTCGAACGTTCCCTTCACTTACCACTGACAAGGACCCACAAGAGAGTGGAGACACTGCGTTATATGCTGGAGTACGAACAAGAGGACGGGCATAACCCAATTCTATTGGAGCTCGCAAAGCTGGAGTTTAACCTTCTGCAGCGTGTCCACTTGGAGGAGCTGAAAGCTATTACCAAGTACGTCTCTTTTATATTCACTAAGCATGCAATTAAGATGAAAAGAGTTAGTGCCTTCATATATGATGTCCTGCACATACTTTCACACTGTTCGTAATCTCACCGCCCATAGGACTTCAAAAGCCCTAATATCTTTTAATTAGTCTATCTAAGTACTTCAAATAATTATTTTCAGATGGTGGAATGATCTTTATCGATACGTCGGACTAAACTATGTTCGGGATCGTGCGGTGGAGGCGTACGTTTGGGCCTACACGGCGTTCTATGAGAAAGACTTAGCGCGCGCACGAATGATCTTTACCAAGATAATTTTACTGACTACACATATGGATGACACATATGATGCCCATGCCACCATAGAGGAATGTCGGAAGCTGAACGCAGCCATACAAAGGTTGGGTTAGTTTAACTTAGATATTTTGTTAATAGAGAATGCAACTTGCAGGCAATAGTCCAATTAATGCTTGTCTGTCTGACTAATTTTCATGCAAACCAATTGGCCATGCAGATGGGATGAGAGCGCTATTTCTCTTCTACCAGAGTACCTGAAAAAGTTCTATAGTAAACTGTTGAGCAGCCTTAAGGAATTTGAGGATGAACTGACAATCAATGAGAAATACCGGATTGCTTACATCAAGAAAGCGGTACAACACTGCGTACCTTGTATCTCTGTATATATCAGAAGAGACGATGCTGTTGCTTTTCCATATTGCTACTTTTTTGGTTAATTTCCTTTATATGTGTGCAGTTCCAAAACCTGTCCACTTATTACATCCAGGAAGCCGAGTGGTTCAACCAAAATAAAAAGCCAAGCTTTGAAGATCAGGTGAACTTGTCTGCCATGTCCTCAACCTTGCCAATGCTATGTGTGGCTATGATGGTTGGCATGGCTGATGCAATAACGAAGGAAGCATTCGAGTGGGTGTTTGGTTGCACTGATGCTGTCATAACATGCGCTAAAGTTGGGCGTTTCATGAATGACATCGCTTCATTCAAAGTATTCTCTCCATTTCTTTTTATTTGATGTGTTAGGAGTGAACAGTGTTTTTTATTTGATATTACAGAATTTCGACAAGAGGCATAACTAAATCTTACTAAATTGCCCTACATTAGGTAATGTATGCTACATTGTACGAGGCTCAGTAGGATTATAGATGCGTAGTTAGTAGACAGACGAATTTAATGAATTAGCAAGAGACACAAATTTAATAGGGGCATGTAACTATCCTGTTTTTTCTTAATAAGTGTGCTAAAGTCTAATACATCTAATAAAGAAAACAGAGCGAGTACAACTTAATTAGCTTAACTGTAACTTTTTACCATTGTGCATGGATGATAATGCATCTAATTAATCTTGTGTTACACCCATGCAGCGCGGAAAGAACAAGGGGGATGTGGCAAGCTCTGTGGAGTGTTACATTAATGAGCACAAGGTCACAGGTGAAGTTGCCATTGCCAAGATCAACGAGTTGATGGAAGATGAATGGAAAACTGCGAACCAAACTCGCTTTGAGCGTCGTGGGCTGCTCCCAGCAGTGCAGCGAGTTATCAACCTAACAACTGCCAATATGTTATTTTATGATGGTAGGAAAGACGCATACACATTCGGCACATACCTTCGAGAGCATGTTGAGAGTCTCTTTGTCAAGCCCATCCCCATCTAGACCCTAATAGCTGGTACAACAATCCATATCTTTTGGCATATATGGCCAAAATAATATATATCCTGAAGTAGAAGTAAATAATGATGCCTCCATGTGAAATGCATCGATCGAAACTTCTGAATTTGTAGTTGCCGCACTATTAATTGTCGTGAGTGAGTACTGTACTCCCACTAAGCAGTTGTATTGCTGAATATTGCACGATATGGAATGGAATGCTTGTATGTCAACTTACAGGTTTATTACCATACAATAAAATTGCACTTTCTCATGTTTTGGTAAAGCATTTTAAGTTGCTAGCAGGTTGACGACTTATGGATAAGACAAATGAGTATGTGCTTGTATTGTTGTGTCTCCAAAACATCGATGAATGTGAAAGTATTAAAACCGCCAAGTGAATAGGTTATTTATACAACAAACAGGAAATATTTAGATTGCAATCTTTTGGGATAATTGGATAAATGCCACTGCAGTTGTCGCTAGTTTGGGAAATTCCACTGCGATAATCAGGCTTCGAAAAATACCATTGCAAATAATAGAGACTCTCCAAAATGCCACTCCCCTTCATATTTTGCTAATATTGGACTGAAATACTCTCATCTTCGTCTTCAAGCCACATCTCCATCTCCTCTGCCTGGTCGGAGCTGCAAACGTGAGCAGAAAACACAGGTGCAGCTCCTGCCAACAAACTTTATAGTTTATTGATCATATTGGAAGTCAAATTAATAAGCTCCGCTGAGTAGAACGTTCAGGCATATGTCGGCAGAAATTTGTGATTACAATGAATTAGTACCAATTGTTGTTTGCATGTGTGCTGTCGACCTCGGATTTAGTCAATCTAGGATCTTTTGTGAAATCACTGTACTATTCTCTGGATCATTTCATATAGATCGTAAACTGAAAACATACAATAATAACATTACATGACAGAGTTCAATGGACCACAATGGGTCAAGTTTACATTAAGCCGATTAGGCCAAATATTACAACACAAAAGAAGTTGTAGCGGAAGCAAAAAGGGAAGGCACATTTTGCCATAGGCAAGCAACTGGGGATGGTTTGTGGGCGACTAATATTTTCCAAGGACCTGTAGAATATGAGTGCCTGCAAACACTACCCTAGCTGGACCGGGAGAGGTCCCCAGCTACCAGGTACTAGACTAAGCACCACCATCTTCTTTCCCGTTTGCTCCTTGGTCATTGTAGAAAGTGTACTCCCTTTGGTCCATGGGTTCTGATGGTTTTTGTAAGCGAGTGTAAGCACAAGCAAGAATGCTCAGCGAGCAAACACACAGAATACAGTATTCATACATGCAAGGCTTAACAAGGAGGGCTCTGTTTTTTTATTTGCTAAAGCCATATTTTAAAACTATGAGTAATTAGGAAATTCCTATGACTTAGCATTTCAACTAAAATATATTTTCTAAAGTGCATGTAAGATTTGCAATATTAGTAGTATTGCAAATGTCATCCACCGTTACATGTCACCTATACCATATGCTAGTTCTCCAGCATTATGTTTGCTTATTAACATCATTGGGAACGACGCCCATGCCAACACAATTTAGGGCTTTTACTGCCCGACACTTTCCATACCAACCACAAAGTTCTTTTTGAAATATATACTAACTGGAGTAAGTTCCTATATCTGCCCATGACCATGGGCACAACTATTCGAATAGTTTTCACTCTGTAGAGATGGTACACTTTACCCACAAGAGACATCAACTCGTTAGGCCCACATGATTCGTTGGTCATGCAGATCGAAAGATCATCACGAAGCCTTTACAATACCTCGCCTCCTCGTCTTCCAACCATATGGGCTTATTCTTCACGTAGAAGGTTCCATGAGTTATGCAGGAAGTTCTGCCACAACGTCTAGCGCGGCTGGACTTCACTTTCCACAATGTCTAGCGCAGCTGGCAAACATCACTGTTACGGGTGTCCCATTTAGGCCGGATTGTTATCCTCCCGCAAGTCACCTCCTTTCCCTACCAACGAGATGACTTCGAGGGCCTGTAAATTATTCATCCTAGTCTACACTTTGCCAACTTGTGGTTATACTTGTTTTATAGTGAAAGGTCATCACAAGATTTAGTCCTTAAAATTATATAGATGGTTCTACCACGTTCCAACACTCTCGTGCATCTACTGCACCATCCCCACTTACCATTTGCCTAGATTTTTAAGCAAGTTGGGTATTTTTGGAACATAAAACAATAGCGTGTAACATATTAGTTACTCCCCATTAGCAACTGTTGAAACCAATAATCCATGTGTGAAAAAAGATGCCAAGGCAAATTAATGCCCTCGAATATCTAAGCTAGACTAAGCATGTCACTTTAGGTAGGGACTTATTGCTAGATCATCTTTTTCATGTTCAAATTTTAATTCAATTTGGGTTTCATCAATTGTGTATTCTTTTCCCAAGTTAGTGTTTACGAAATATATTCTAGAGAAACTTTAGTCAAAAACTAGGAAAACTAAATATCAAGAAATACAAGCAAAAAGTTTCAAATTTTACATATTTTTGATCATCCTGAATTTTAGGATGTACAAGTCTACCCCTGCCCTAAAAAGAATCTTGACTCCGTGATTCGGCAGGCTCGGTAAAAAAATTCAAAAATTCGGTCCTAAGGTGGTCTTCTCATTTTCATGTGGCTTCATTTTTGATGTGGTTACTCCACTGGGCTTTCAACATCTTGATGGCACGACTGCGAGTGTGTCGCTCGGCTTCCTCCAAAATGCCAATCAGGTGCTCCCGATAAGAAAGATCGGGTTGTAAAATCGATGTTCTCTAATTGAGTGAGCTCGCTCAGAGTGTAGAGATACTTTTTGAGTAGAGAAACATTGAAAGCATCATGCAAATATGAAAGTTGAGGTAGCAGCTCCAATTGGTACGCTACTTTGCGTTCCCTTGCAATGATTCGGTACGGCTTGATGTACCGAGATGCCAATTTTCCATGGACATGGAAACAACAGATGCCACAGAGCGATGTGACATTGAGATAAACATAATGATTTATCTAGAAGCTCAGCTCATGACGGCAATGGTCAGCATAGCTCTTTTGGCGAGATTGTGCTTTCCTCAACCGACTTCTCATTGTATCAATGTGTTCTTGAGGTTTTTGGATAATAGCCGGTTTAAAGAATTGCTCCTTGCTGACCTTGGACCAAAAAAGAGGTGTTCTACACTTTCTCCCATAAAGTGCTTCGAACAAAGACATTTGGAGGCTTGATTGGATGCTATTGTTGTAAGAAAATTCCCGAATGCCAAACATTTCTCCCAAATCATGCTATAGGACAGCACACAAGCTCTTAACATATCCTTTAAAATTTTATTTATCCTCTCAGTTTGGTCTCCCATTTGTGGGTGGAATGCCATTCTAAAGAATAGCTCAGTTCCCAAAAGCTCATTCAAGCTTTCTAAAAATTGTGAAGTAAATTGAGGACATCAATCAAAAGTTATCATCTTTAGCACCCATGTAGGTGGACGATATTGCTCATGTAGAGCTCAGCAAGCTTAGCTCCATATAGATGGTGCTAACTAGGATGAAATGAGTCACTTTGGTCAAGTGGTCGAGAATAACCCATATTGAGTTGTGCCCATTTCGGGTTTTCAGCTAGCCAATAATGAAATCCATTCCTATGTCATCCCATTTCCACTTGGGAACCTTCGAAGGTTGGAGCAATCCTGCTGGTCACTATTGCTCTACTTTGATTTATTGGCACACATCCCAAATGGCAACATGTGCGGCATGTCTCGCTTCAAACTGGGCTACCAAAATTGTTCTTAGAGATCTTGATATATCTTTGTACTTCCAGGATTACTAGAGGTGAATCATGACTTTCTCTAAGGATTAGCTTCTCGATTTCTTGGTTATTCAGGAATAGAACTATTGTCAATGCATAACCATTCTGCTCAAATTTTTTGGTAAACTTTGATTTTCCACCATCTTGCAAATCGCGCTTGATTTCAACGATGGCTTGATCATCAAGTTGAGTGGCTTTGATATAAGATTTGAGGGTAGGTTATAGTGCTAGGGCAGCAATAAAAACCTCCTCAACCATTTCTAGGTGGATCCTCTAAAACTCTTCATTCAATGCTAGTTGACTCGCTTCGATCGATACATCAATGCAGTGAAGCTTTCGGTTAGCTTTACTGGGGTGGTATATAATGGGTACCAAGATCATAGTCTTTGATCAATTCAAGCCATCTTCTTTGTCTTAGGTTTAGATTTGATTGTGTGAGAAAATACTCCAAGCTTTTGTGATCGGTATAAATTTCACACCGATTACTGATGAGGCAACGTCTCCAGATTTTCTAGATGATATTTGATTATGTCATCTAATGATGATAAAAAGTAGTTTAATAACCTAATCAATATAGTAGTTAATTAAATAGTGAAGAATGTTGACTATGGTCATGATATACAATTGTTCCTTGGTGAATAAACCTTTTGGAATTTGGATTTCATTTTAAATGTAGTCAGTGGAGACTAGATTCACTTGCACGCAACTTCACCGCCCGCAACGCACGGAGGCTCGCCTCTGCGTGCAGTCTACGGACTCTAAATAAGACGTAGCGCCGAGGTCCGCCTCCGCATGCACCTCGCAGCGATCGCACAAAAGGCAGTCAAGGCCCGCCGCCGCATGCGCCTTGCAAAGTCGGCGTGAGACGTGGCGGCAGATTACACTCACGAGCATCACGCGGAGCACCGACAAGCCTTAACAAAGCCTAACCGCGATGCGAGTCCTGAGGAGAGCGGGTTAACTACGCGGATCCCAACCTCGCGCGTCTACCTCGACTAAGGCGCCAGCTCCGCTACCACCACTTCGAAGGGTAGGAGACGGAGCGCTCGCGCGTCTACCTCGACTAAGGTGCCAACTCCGCTGCCACCACTTCGAAGGGACGGAGCGCTCGCACGTCTACCTCGACTAAGGCGCCAGCTCTGCTGCCAACACTTCGAAGGGTAGGGGACGGAGCGCTCGCGTGTCTACCTAACCTAAGGCGCCAGCTGCACTGCCACCACTTCGAAGGGTAGGGGACGGAGCGCTCGCGCGTCTACCTCAACTAAGGCACCAGCTCCGCTGCCACCACTTCGAAGGGACGAAGCGCTCGCGCATCTACCTCGACTAAGGCGCCAGCTCCGCTGCCACCACTTCGAAGGGACGGAGCGCTCGTGCGTCTACCTCCACTAAGGCATCAGCTCCGCTGCCACCACTTCGAAGGGTAGGGTACGGAGTGCTCGCGCGTCTACCTCGACTAAGGCGCCAGCTCTGCAGCCACCACTTCGAAGGGACGGAGCGCTAGCGTGTCTACCTCGACTAAGGCGCGCGTACAAGCGAGCGCGGTGTAGTTTCTTGAATCTAGCACGGGACCACATGGTCATAAACAAGGATGGAGGCACGGGCGATATTTTTCAACTAAAACCCTTCCCTCATGTTTATATTCATCGGGAGATGTTTACAAAGGCATGAAATAGAAATGTACAAACAGCCTCGGAGGCTCGAAGCCGCTACATGGCTGGCTCCTCCTTATTGCGCGTTCGCGCCAAAGCTTCACACGAAGAAGCTTGGCTTGCATAGAAGTCTAGAGACTCCTCGGCTCTCCGCCACCGCCGAAGACGTTGTCGGGTCACACGGTCAGAAACTAGTAGCCGGCCCGGGTCGGGTAGCTGCTTGGGACATGCGGGCACACAAGTCAGAACACCGATGAGGCAACTTGTACTTTATTCATAAGATGAAGGGCTCGTTTTACAATGCACACCAATGCACGGAGACTATGGCGTCACACGTGAGGGTTTGCGTCGCCCCCCGAATCCGCGGGGCCTCCCTCGTCGCGACGTGGGACTTCATCCAGCCACAGGCCGAGGTTCCCCTCGTTGTACAGGCTGTTCCGCAGTTCGACCCTCATTGCAACCTCCCCGAAGTACTCCCAGATCCTCTCATGGAAAAATCGCACGGGGCGGCGAACAGCGTGCATGGCATCAGACATCACCCCGGACCCGGTCGGCAACTCCAAACGGGGATCAGCCAGCTCGCCGACATGCTGGTAGCCCCGATGTCGCAGGAGCGCGCATACCAGGCATGAAGTCACGTAGGAGCAGTGGTCGCCGAAGGTCATCGCGGAGCTACGAACAATGTTGGCCGCATCCCCGATCCGCCGAAGCATCCGCGACAGCTCCTCGGGCTTGAAAGAGCGGGGTGGCACTTCGGCGATGAGACCTTCAAGGGTGACCTCCAGGGCCAGCATGGCATCCCACGCGGCCACCGAAGCCTCGCCCAGGGTCCAGTCCTGCTCTGCTAGAGATGTAGCAAGCTAACTCGGGTCAAATAGTCAAATCCAATATGACCAAGTCTCCTATGCCAGAAAGAAAGGTCACGGGACTCAGAAGCAACCAAACATCGAAGAGGATCACCAGAAGATTCAGAAAAATCAGCACGAAAGATCCTCCAAAAATGAGAAATCTAATCCCGCAAACCAGACTACCCGAAGAATCAAGAATTTTGCAAGCGTTTTTCTTAAAGCTCACCTCGAAACCATCATCGGTAAGCTGAGAGAGTGAAAGCAAATTATACTGCAGCTTACTAAGCAAGGCAACATCCTTCAGAATGAAAGAATCATTAACACGCACTGTACCTTTGGCGATGACGCGCCCAAACAAAGCGTTTCCGAAGGTGATCGTCTCATCACCTGGAGCACGGGCAAGGGAAGAAAACCAATGGGAGTCTCCGGTCATGTGTCGTGAACACCCGGAGTCTACAAGCCAAACCTTTCCCTTCCCTGCCCGGCGAACTTCGTCGAAGTCAGAGTACAGCTCGCTGTCGCTTAGTTCACCCTCAAGGGCCATGAAGCACATGCCGGAGAAGTCATCGCCGCCCTTGGGTTCTTGCTCGTCCGTCTCGTCGTCTTTGCTCCATCCCTCCACCTCGCTGAGGTCGAGGTCGTCGAAGGTGGTGAGGACGCGGTGGAAGAGCTTCTTGGCCTTCCCAAAGTCACGAAACTTCTTCTTGCCTTGAGGATGCGCTGGAGGCTTCTTGTTGCGGTTCTTGTCGGTGTAGTCATTCTTGCCTGAACCGCCGTAGTCGTTCTTGCCCTTCCCCAGCTTGGGGCAGTTCGCTCGAATGTTGTTGGGGCCACCACACTCGAAGCAGATCACGGGTCCTCCTCTCTTTCCATCCCTCCTCCTCTTGTAAGCATGGGAAAATCTTCGAGCTAGGAGGGCTAACTGCTCATCCGCAAGCTGCTCTAACTGATCATCAGTTATGTCACAGAGAGCAGCAAGGGAGAATCCACACAGCGAATCAGAAGAAAGACCAGGAGCCGAACTGGGATCGGTGACTAGGGCCATTGACAGTGACTTCGACTTGCGAGAGACAATGTCAATCTCGTGAGTCTTGAGGCGTGAGTACAGCGCATCAAGAGTCAAAGTCGTCACCTTCATCTCCCAAACACGAAGGTCGAGTGCAGCGAGCATCTGTCGAGCGTTATCCGAGTCGGGGTATGTGAGACCGACCGCTCGGAGGTTACTCAGAATCTTGTGAAAATGCGCAAAACACTCATCAAGGGACTCACCAACGAGCATTTCAAACTTGTTGTAATCTCGCTTGAACTAGTCCTATCGCACCGTCTTTATTTGGGTGGTGCCCTCATGGTAAGCATCGAGGGTCTCCCAAATATCGAAGGCAGACGAAAGATGAGATATGCGGTCAAACTCACTACGACTCAAGCCTTGGATTATGATGTTCCTTGCCTTAGCGTTTGCCTCAACATCAGCCATATTCCCGGCGTTGATGTTCTCATCGGCAGGAACAACAAACCGGACCTTGACCTTACGCCAGATGGCATACCCCTGAGCCTGGATGTATGTCTCCATTCGGCTCTTCCAGAAAGGGTAATCGATGCCATCAAAGACGGGAGGCTTGGTCGAGTACTTGTCCGTCGCCATGGCTCTAGAGACCGGTTAAGATCTATTGAGAAGAGCTAACCGGCTCTGATACCAATTGTTGGACCGAAATGGCGATAGAGGGGGGGGGGGTGAATGTCGACTTAAAAAAATATCTCCCCCAAGTACTCAAATAAAAAGCTCTTCTCCTATAGAACAATGCTATGAAGAAAAGACTCACTGGATACTCAAAAACTCAGAGAAGGAGGACAAAACAAATAAACTGAGAAGAGGAACCAGGGCGAGCTATCCAACAAAAATTAGCAGCCAAACCCTACTGGCTGGTCAGACCGATGTGCAGAGGCCGGTCAGACCGCCCGCATACCGCCGGTCTGACCGGTCCCCTGAAGCTGGTCTGACCGCCTCCCCTTCGCCGGTCTGACCGCCATCAAATGGCCGGTCTGACCGCCCCTCGAGCAAAACAGCCCAGAAAACCTGAATTTCAGACAGCTAAACTGCAACTTCAGAACAGGGGCAACTGCAGAGAAATTGGAGATTTCCTAAAGGATTTATCAGCCCAGAACAGCAAAGAAACAACCAAAATAGCAAGGGGAACTCAAGGGACCAAGAGAATCCAACTCAAAGCCAAGAATTTCAGGATTTGGCCAAGAACTAGAGAAAGTACAGAGCCAGCACCAAAATCTAAAATTCTCTTCAGTCCTTGATCCTTTGGACATGAAACTTTGGGGATAGCTAATAAATAGCCTCTGAATTCAACATGCCAAGTTTCGTGCCATCTCATGAAGGGAATCACAAAAACACCAAAACCCTAGGAAGGAAAAACAAGAACAGAGTAAACTGAAAATGGGATACTTTGATTCAATCAACTTGCTCTAGGGAAAAATCAATCAAATGATCTTGAAGCCTACTCCCATCACTAAGCAACCCATTTTGCACCTTCACAGCAAGAAACAACAAGAAATCAAAAAATCAACACAGAGAGCATCAAAGAGAAAAGAGTGCACGGGAGAAAAACTTCAGATTTTCATTCCGAATCAAAAGAGGATTACAGAGGAGTCCCGATACGCATGGACATTAGAACAAGAAGGATTACAAGCTCCTCAAACCATCCTCTCCCTCTCCCAAACACAAGAACACTCTCACACTACATGCTTTGGAGAGGAGATGAACACACACACAGAGCTCTCACATAGGGGACATCGAAGGAGACACAGCTTGTGCTCCACACCCACTCTCACCAACTAAAGCCTAAAGCCAAAACAAACTCACAAAGCCTCTTTTGACTCTACCAAACCCTAATTCTCTCCCAAAGCCATAGAATTCATGCAGCCACAAGGAGGTACCTCCTCCTTATATAACCTTCGGCTAACGGGTCTCCAACCCATTACGCCCGCCAGACCCAACGGAACCGCTCCTGCCTGTGCAGCTTTGCGTTTTTACCGAAACACCCCGCCTGCACCTTCCGGGAAGCTTCCGTGTTCCTTGTCGTCCACGACTCGCAACCACCTCGAGTTCACACCGTCTTTGGCACACCTCGACCGTTCTGACCTCGGCACCACCTGCGCCTAGTCCAGTCCTCCGTGCCTCGCCACGACTCCGCCTCGACGTCCTGCAGCCATCACAGACAAGAAACACATCAAATAGCACCGCTCGATACATGAAAGCATAATAACACCATCAATTCATACTTACTCATGATAAGTCCAAACCTGACAAGTCGACATAATATGCAACCTAAACCCTTTGACCAGGTTTGACCAAGTCCGACCGAGTCCATTGCATCACGCAACGACATGGTCTGAACCAACCAAATCAAACTCGACTTCCCTAAACCAATGTCAATTACTCATCATACACATGGGATGACCTTCACATGGTCTCACATGGTTCTGAGGTATTTAGTGTGCGAGTGTGAGTACAAACATCCGTGCTCTACAAGCCATCACATAGAACGCAATAGTATGCATGTAAGGTCCAACAAAGGTGGGCTCAGGTTCTTTTATTTGCTAAAGGCAATATTTGAAGACTATAATAATTAGAAATTTCTACAACTTAGCATCTTAACAAAATCATGTTTTTATTAAAGAGAGTAAAAGTGTGTAATATTTATAATGGTGCAGGTTCCATCCACCGTTACATGGTTCCATCCACCATATGCTAGTTTTTGCTAATAGGATTACATCTACCCATTATTATCACTGAGTTACATCCAACTAGGGCAATCCAAAATTAGCATTACAACCACCTGACATGCTTTCATCCCACCCATAAAGTTTTGAAAATAGATACTAACTTGAGTAGTTCCCATGCCATTCCTTGACCCTAGGCATAGCTGTTTGAACAGTTTACACTCTACGGAAAATGTACACTTTACCCACAAGAGATAATCAATTTGTTATATTTGACACATTTTCTTGGACATGTGATCAGGAAGATCATAGCAAAACCTTTACAATGCATCACCCATTGTAAGTTATACTTGCTAAGGTTTCATTTTAGTGAGGTTACGTCCACCACACCAAGCCTCCTCTTGCGCCACACAATGGCTTAAAACCAGAGACACAACCTGTGGGTCACTCCAATGATGCAATCCACACTAGTGAATGCAAATTATTTAGCCAGGTCGTACATATTATAGACTTGTGGTTGCACTGTTTTTACATTGGAAAGTCATCACATGATTCAGTCCTTGGAGTTATCTGGGTGGTGCTATCACAAACCACAATTTCTCATGCTACTCTACACCAACCTTCACACCATTCCCCCCAATATAGTAACAGTAAGTTTTAGACCATAAAACCATGTTATCTCAACATACAAGTCATTTCCCTCCAATGACTGATCAAAACTAGTTTCATGATTAAAAGATGATGAGAGGGTAATTTATTGCCCTGGTACGTAAGCAAGACTAACCGTGACACTAAGTACAACTTATAGCTAGCATGGTTACCATTAAGTTTCTAGGGTGGCAAGAATTATGTGATTCAAGTGTCCAAAGGTTAGTTTGGTGTAATAATAATACAATGTTGAATATGAATGTATCTATAACATTAAATTGAACATATATTTGCATAACAAATAATAGCATGCAATTTGATAATTTAATCGGATATAAATTTGCACAAAATGTAGGTTTAATATGATCAAAGCATTAACTTGCCTGGCTCACAAGCGAGTTGGTCTTGAAAATCTTGGGTTGTCTCGAATTGTGGTTCTTTCATGTTCTCGTACTCTGCTCAGACAATTGCATTAGAAAGCAAATTAATATGTGAGCAAAAGAAATAAATTTGAATGAACTCCAAATTGAACAATTTCACTGCCACTAAATAGATCTTGAATTTTGAAACAAGTTCTATTAAATTTGGAGTTACAATGAGTGAGAATGGGCTCTCCAAAGTTTAAATATGATTAAATCCAAAAATAAATATAGGAGAGAGAGTACTCTCTCGCTGATAGGTGGGGTCCACAGAATTAAATTGATTTTTGAATTATTTCTTAATTGGAAAGGTTCCATTGATTGATAGGCGGGTCCCTCATTTTTTTATTTTGAAATATTTTCTTAAAGGAAAAGCTTGAGGGGCTGATAGGTGGGACCATCACTATTCAGCACAGTGAATCGAGCCCACTAGCTTGTCAGTGGCTCAAACCAATTAACTGGGTTTTAAAAGGATTTTGAACTAATGGGATCCATTTGTCATAGAGATAGAGGCTTAACTTAATGAGTGGGGGCCGCATGTCAGCGAGGATTAACACATGCTAAGCACAGTCATTAACTAATTTAATTATGCACTTAATCCTAATCTTTGCGCTACAGTGCTGTATCTTCCCAACGAGAGCTCATGGCGAGGCATGGCTCATGGCTCCACGGTGGCCAACGGCACCAAACCCAAATTACACACTAGGGGAGCATCTAGGGGCTAAGAGAAACTCACTGAAGGCAAGGATAAGGCTCAAGGAAGAGAGGAGGGAGCTGGCGGTGTGGACCTGGTCGGCGATGAGGAGGTCAACATGGACGGCTCGCCGGAGATGATGAAGAGGGCCAGCCAGGGTCAGGGTGGTGTTGTGGACTCCTTGCGGTGCTCCTGGTGTGATAAATCAGGCGGGGAAGCAACGAATCAATGATGGCGTTGGCGGCGGGGATTGGGCCGGAGCCGATGAAGAAAGGCGGTGCAGGAGCTCTTGGTTGCAGGGGAGGCGATGGGGAGTTGATTGGGAGCTAGGTGAAGCCGTCCGGGGGGATATAACGTGTATGAAGTATAATGTTTATACAGAGAGAGGAGAGGTGCAATGAATAAGAAATATGAGACTAAACTACATTAATGAGCATAATAGGCCTTTAGCCCCTTATGGACTTTTCTAGGTAAAGCATTCACACAAACACGATGATATTGTAGGATCGTCGATGGCAATCAGAGGAAGGGTGAATGATTGCAACACACACTGTAGCAAAGTACTGTAGCGGTTACTGTAGCTAAGTGCTGTAGCGATGAAAACTTCTCGATCAGCGAAACGTGCACTTTTTTTTTGCTCAATCTTCCAATCGATTTTTAATTAAAACTAATTCATGTATGTAAGCAACAAAAATATTTAGACATAGATCAATGTATGGAGAATCTATAGGAATAAAAAAACCAAGAAAAAAGATAATAGATGCGAATTAAAAAAACTCACAAACTTAATTAGGAAAACAAAGAAATTGTGTACATGAGCATGTCTTGATTGATTGCTTCACGTTTTCTGCATGCAAGGTCTCGGCCGGAAACAGCGATGCGCAGCTTCTTCGCACGTACCGCACCGTCCAAAAAACCTGTCTTTTTTCCCCCACCGGCTGCTCAATTTTTTCTCCTTGCGCTCCGTTCTTTTTATGCAGCCAACTACGAATCCTATTCAATCTCTCCTTATAATCCTAATCCAACTTAGAATCCTATTTAATCTCTACTTAGAATCCTAATCCAACTCATCCAACTAAACCTAGGCCTTTTTACCTGAACTAGGCTTTTGGCCCACTAATTTTCAAGGGACCCGAAACCCTTCCTAACACGGGTTTTTCACACTCACGACTTTTCTAACATGTCACGTGTCGAAGCCTCCAGGACCGCACCTCCCTAGCTTCTTCACGTAACATCCACCTTTGATCTCCATGCGCCCCAAGCATGAGTCTGACCATCTCGTGACCTCCTTGACCATCCGAACCTCGGATCTCCCATCCTAGTCCCGGTCCACCTCGTCACCGACCATGATCGTCTCCATGCTCAACCTGCACATGCAAAGACCAAAGAATATTTTTTCGGCACAAGTTCATCTCAACTTGACCAACATCAGTCCGCACACACGCGACACAACTCGCATAACACTGCTAAACAAAATCATCAATTATTCATCATAATAAATTAACCATTGTCAATTATTCATCACCAAAATATCTTAAACCTAACCACGTGGTCTAACAGATATATACGACAAACATATCTGCATCTAGCATGTTGCGTTAGAAAACTAAAACCTACGAAATAGAAATCATCCTAGGAATGGAATATATGCTATGCACTCACCTTTACGGTGCTATGCACTCACCTTTACGGTGCACTTACTGTGCACTCAAACCAAAAAAGTCACAAAAAATTCCAAAATTTTTTTGGATGTACCGCCCACACTTGCCGGCGGCGGCTCGGCCCTCGTCGCCCCGGTCTGGCTCCCCCTACCTCGGCTCGGCCCCCCTCGTCGCCCCGGTCCGACTACACCCGCCCCTTGGCCCCGTGGGCCCGACCTTGGATCTAGTGGTCAGCGTCCCCTCGAGCGGCTGCTCGGCCAGCCCACCGCCAGATCTGGCTACCCCAGCTTTGGTCCGGCACTCCGGCTCTGGTGGCACCCCCTTCAGCGCGCGCGGCGCGCCCTTGTCCGATTGCCCCCAGCACCCCTCTCTCTACGACTCTGCGTTGTGGCGGCGCCAGTTCCTCTCCTCTGGGAAGAGAGAAGTTGGGAACTAATTGCAATTGCTAGGTTTGTTAGTTAAAGTGGGTGTTTTGGTGGGGCCAATGAGATGAATTTGTTAGGCCGTTTAAGGGCAGTGGGCTACCCACTTGACTAGGCTACCACCGCCGGGGGAGGTGAGGCTGAAGGCTTACTAAGCCTCCCCGCGCTGGCTTCGCCCCTGTATCTGTGTCTAGCATGTTGCGTTAGAAAACTAAAACCTACGAAATAGAAATCATCCTAGGAATGGATGCCGTGTTGGAACGTTTATCCAACCTTGCTAGGAACCAACTTAGGAAGTTTCAGATTGCAGTTGCTGTCCGGTGCAGCGGCTCTGTACGTACTACGTACGTAGTCCATGCACATTGGGGGAATTTTTGTTCCCCATGTAGAGTTTTCCACGGCACTTTTGATGGCTTCACGCTAGCTACGTACCAACAATCAATCAGGCAGCAGTGGTGCTTTTGTTTGGAATTTTGCAAGAGTTTTATAGAAATTTTGTAAAAATTTCACAAAAAACAGTTTAGTTCTGACCGCAGGAATCAATGAAAATTTTCACGTTCTAAACGGTGCCTACGTGCATGTCAAACTACCCTCTGCGTTCACCCTCACGATGCCTCTTTCACTTGAAACAAGTTTTATCGAAAAGAATCTAGAACGGGGTCTACATGCGTGTCAAACTACCTTCACTTACCCACATGTTTTCCACACGTGTCAAACAAGTTTTCCACATGTTTTGTCGAAAAGAAATGTCGGCATCCCCTGTCGCCGGGCAGAAGTCCACAAGCTCCTTAACTTTGTCTGAGCACATGCTTGACGGCTTGCTAAATAGCTACCGCCCTGGATCGTGTATATAAAGGCTGGTTGCCATGTTCGTTCATAAGGCAAGCTAGCTAACGCCACATACACAACACCAACACATCCCTGACATACATACATACATAATTACGTACTTACATATATCTACATGGCGTCCTGCAATGCCGCCATTCCCGAGAAGGCGACCGGCTTTGAGCCCTCTGTGTGGGGTGATTTCTTCATCAACTATGAGCCGCAGCAGCAGCTGCAGGTATGCATATATATATGCTACTTATCCTATGTCGCTGTGCGATTCACTATTAGGATCCATTTGAGCGTTGGATTAATTCATCAAAAAAATTTTGCACGAAACCTCATGTCTAGTGAGGTGTATGAATCCTTTCCTCCGGAATTCATATGAACTTTCCGTGTTACAAATATGGTCCTAGGCACCTTTATTTCTTCTCATATGGCATGGATTATAACACCATCTAGCAAGGAATTTATTTAAACTTCTAAAATTAGCTTTCTTGCGTTGCTACTAATTTTGTAATGCTTTTGACATAACACTAGTGATCTAGCTGTTTTAAGGATTATGTATCGCAACAAAAGGAAAAGAAGTAGTACGTCCCCTACACTGTTCATTTCTGTATAATATATATACACCGTCCCTTTTGGCTAATCCTAACTAATCCATGGATGCGTGCAGAGGTCGGAGGAATGGATGAAGGTGAGAGCTGATAAACTGAAGGAGGACGTCCACAAGTTGTTTGAAACTTGCAACACTGTGGTCGGGAGAATGACCTTAGTGGATGCACTCGAACGTCTCGGAATAGATCATCTATTTGAAGAACAGATAGCGACTGCACTAAGTGAGATCCATCAGAGTGAATTCAGTAGCTCTAGCCTCCATGAGGTTGCTCTTCGGTTTCGTCTGCTTAGGGAGCATGCCCTTTGGGTATCTCCAGGTATCTATCTATAGATACAAATGCAAGGGATTAATGCCCACCGAACTTAGAGGATGCAAATTATTAATTAACATGCTTTGGATAATTTGACGATACGTCACAAACAATTTGTCGTGCAGATGTATTCAACAAGTTCAAGGGCCAAGATGGGAGCTTCGGCAAGCATATAACTAATGAACCAAGGGGACTACTAAGTTTATACAACGCAGCTTACCTTTTCATTCATGGTGAGCCAGAACTCGAAGAAGCCATCACTTTTGCAAGGTATCATCTTGAGTCAATGAGGGGTAGTCTCAAGTCCCCTTTAGCTGAGCAAGTCGAACGTTCCCTTCACTTACCACTGACAAGGACCCACAAGAGAGTGGAGACACTGCGTTATATGCTGGAGTACGAACAAGAGGACGGGCATAACCCAATTCTATTGGAGCTCGCAAAGCTGGAGTTTAACCTTCTGCAGCGTGTCCACTTGGAGGAGCTGAAAGCTATTACCAAGTACGTCTCTTTTATATTCACTAAGCATGCAATTAAGATGAAAAGAGTTAGTGCCTTCATATATGATGTCCTGCACATACTTTCACACTGTTCGTAATCTCACCGCCCATAGGACTTCAAAAGCCCTAATATCTTTTAATTAGTCTATCTAAGTGCTTCAAATAATTATTTTCAGATGGTGGAATGATCTTTATCGATACGTCGGACTAAACTATGTTCGGGATCGTGCGGTGGAGGCGTACGTTTGGGCCTACACGGCGTTCTATGAGAAAGACTTAGCGCGCGCACGAATGATCTTTACCAAGATAATTTTACTGACTACACATATGGATGACACATATGATGCCCATGCCACCATAGAGGAATGTCGGAAGCTGAACGCAGCCATACAAAGGTTGGGTTAGTTTAACTTAGATATTTTGTTAATAGAGAATGCAACTTGCAGGCAATAGTCCAATTAATGCTTGTCTGTCTGACTAATTTTCATGCAAACCAATTGGCCATGCAGATGGGATGAGAGCGCTATTTCTCTTCTACCAGAGTACCTGAAAAAGTTCTATAGTAAACTGTTGAGCAGCCTTAAGGAATTTGAGGATGAACTGACAATCAATGAGAAATACCGGATTGCTTACATCAAGAAAGCGGTACAACACTGCGTACCTTGTATCTCTGTATATATCAGAAGAGACGATGCTGTTGCTTTTCCATATTGCTACTTTTTTGGTTAATTTCCTTTATATGTGTGCAGTTCCAAAACCTGTCCACTTATTACATCCAGGAAGCCGAGTGGTTCAACCAAAATAAAAAGCCAAGCTTTGAAGATCAGGTGAACTTGTCTGCCATGTCCTCAACCTTGCCAATGCTATGTGTGGCTATGATGGTTGGCATGGCTGATGCAATAACGAAGGAAGCATTCGAGTGGGTGTTTGGTTGCACTGATGCTGTCATAACATGCGCTAAAGTTGGGCGTTTCATGAATGACATCGCTTCATTCAAAGTATTCTCTCCATTTCTTTTTATTTGATGTGTTAGGAGTGAACAGTGTTTTTTATTTGATATTACAGAATTTCGACAAGAGGCATAACTAAATCTTACTAAATTGCCCTACATTAGGTAATGTATGCTACATTGTACGAGGCTCAGTAGGATTATAGATGGGTAGTTAGTAGACAGACGAATTTAATGAATTAGCAAGAGACACAAATTTAATAGGGGCATGTAACTATCCTGTTTTTTCTTAATAAGTGTGCTAAAGTCTAATACATCTAATAAAGAAAACAGAGCGAGTACAACTTAATTAGCTTAACTGTAACTTTTTACCATTGTGCATGGATGATAATGCATCTAATTAATCTTGTGTTACACCCATGCAGCGCGGAAAGAACAAGGGGGATGTGGCAAGCTCTGTGGAGTGTTACATTAATGAGCACAAGGTCACAGGTGAAGTTGCCATTGCCAAGATCAACGAGTTGATGGAAGATGAATGGAAAACTGCGAACCAAACTCGCTTTGAGCGTCGTGGGCTGCTCCCAGCAGTGCAGCGAGTTATCAACCTAACAACTGCCAATATGTTATTTTATGATGGTAGGAAAGACGCATACACATTCGGCACATACCTTCGAGAGCATGTTGAGAGTCTCTTTGTCAAGCCCATCCCCATCTAGACCCTAATAGCTGGTACAACAATCCATATCTTTTGGCATATATGGCCAAAATAATATATATCCTGAAGTAGAAGTAAATAATGATGCCTCCATGTGAAATGCATCGATCGAAACTTCTGAATTTGTAGTTGCCGCACTATTAATTATCGTGAGTGAGTACTGTACTCCCACTAAGCAGTTGTATTGCTGAATATTGCACGATATGGAATGGAATGCTTGTATGTCAACTTACAGGTTTATTACCATACAATAAAATTGCACTTTCTCATGTTTTGGTAAAGCATTTTAAGTTGCTAGCAGGTTGACGACTTATGGATAAGACAAATGAGTATGTGCTTGTATTGTTGTGTCTCCAAAACATCGATGAATGTGAAAGTATTAAAACCGCCAAGTGAATAGGTTATTTATACAACAAACAGGAAATATTTAGATTGCAATCTTTTGGGATAATTGGATAAATGCCACTGCAGTTGTCGCTAGTTTGGGAAATTCCACTGCGATAATCAGGCTTCGAAAAATACCATTGCAAATAATAGAGACTCTCCAAAATGCCACTCCCCTTCATATTTTGCTAATATTGGACTGAAATACTCTCATCTTCGTCTTCAAGCCACATCTCCATCTCCTCTGCCTGGTCGGAGCTGCAAACGTGAGCAGAAAACACAGGTGCAGCTCCTGCCAACAAACTTTATAGTTTATTGATCATATTGGAAGTCAAATTAATAAGCTCCGATGAGTAGAACGTTCAGGCTTATGTCGGCAGAAATTTGTGATTACAATGAATTAGTACCAATTGTTGTTTGCATGTGTGCTGTCGACCTCGGATTTAGTCAATCTAGGATCTTTTGTGAAATCACTGTACTATTCTCTGGATCATTTCATATAGATCGTAAACTGAAAACATACAATAATAACATTACATGACAGAGTTCAATGGACCACAATGGGTCAAGTTTACATTAAGCCGATTAGGCCAAATATTACAACACAAAAGAAGTTGTAGCGGAAGCGAAAAGGGAAGGCACATTTTGCCATAGGCAAGCAACTGGGGATGGTTTGTGGGCGACTAATATTTTCCAAGGACCTGTAGAATATGAGTGCCTGCAAACACTACCCTAGCTGGACCGGGAGAGGTCCCCAGCTACCAGGTACTAGACTAAGCACCACCATCTTCTTTCCCGTTTGCTCCTTGGTCATTGTAGAAAGTGTACTCCCTTTGGTCCATGGGTTCTGATGGTTTTTGTAAGCGAGTGTAAGCACAAGCAAGAATGCTCAGCGAGCAAACACACAGAATACAGTATTCATACATGCAAGGCTTAACAAGGAGGGCTCTGTTTTTTTATTTGCTAAAGCCATATTTTAAAACTATGAGTAATTAGGAAATTCCTATGACTTAGCATTTCAACTAAAATATATTTTCTAAAGTGCATGTAAGATTTGCAATATTAGTAGTATTGCAAATGTCATCCACCGTTACATGTCACCTATACCATAGGCTAGTTCTCCAGCATTATGTTTGCTTATTAACATCATTGGGAACGACGCCCATGCCAACACAATTTAGGGCTTTTACTGCCCGACACTTTCCATACCAACCACAAAGTTCTTTTTGAAATATATACTAACTGGAGTAAGTTCCTATATCTGCCCATGACCATGGGCACAACTATTCGAATAGTTTTCACTCTGTAGAGATGGTACACTTTACCCACAAGAGACATCAACTCGTTAGGCCCACATGATTCGTTGGTCATGCAGATCGAAAGATCATCACGAAGATCGAAATATATTCTAGAGAAACTTTAGTCAAAAACTAGGAAAACTAAATATCAAGAAATACAAGCAAAAAGTTTCAAATTTTACATATTTTTGATCATCCTGAATTTTAGGATGTACAAGTCTACCCCTCCCCTAAAAAGAATCTTGACTCCGTGATTCGGCAGGCTCGGTAAAAAAGTTCGAAAATTCGGTCCTAAAGTGGTCTTCTCATTTTTCATGTGGCTTCATTTTTGATGTGGTTACTCCACTGGGCTTTCAACATCTTGATGGCACTACTGCGAGTGTGTCGCTCGGCTTCCTCCAAAATGCGAATCAGGTGCTCCCGATAAGAAAGATCGGGTTGTTAAATCGATGTTCTCTAATTGAGTGAGCTCGCTCAGAGTGTAGAGATACTTTTTGAGTAGAGAAACATTGAAAGCATCATGCAAATATGAAAGTTGAGGTAGCAGCTCCAATTGGTACGCTACTTTGCGTTCCCTTGCAATGATTCAGTACGGCTTGATGGACCAAAAAAGAGGTGTTCTACACTTTCTCCCATAAAGTGCTTCGAACAAAGACATTTGGAGGCTTGATTGGATGCTATTGTTGTAAGAAAATTCCCGAATGCCAAACATTTCTCCCAAATCATGCTATAGGACAGCACACAAGCTCTTAACATATCCTTTAAAATTTTATTTATCCTCTCAGTTTGGTCTCCCATTTGTGGGTGGAATGCCATTCTAAAGAATAGCTCAGTTCCCAAAAGCTCATTCAAGCTTTCTAAAAATTGTGAATTAAATTGAGGACATCAATCAAAAGTTATCATCTTTAGCACACCATGTAGGTGGACGATATTGCTCATGTAGAGCTCAGCAAGCTTAGCTCCATATAGATGGTGCTAACTAGGATGAAATGAGTCACTTTGGTCAAGCGGTCGAGAATAACCCATATTGAGTTGTGCCCATTTCAGGTTTTCAGCAAGCCAATAATGAAATCCATTCCTATGTCATCCCATTTCCACTTGGGAACCTTCGAAGGTTGGAGCAATCCTGCTGGTCACTATTGCTCTACTTTGATTTGTTGGCACACATCCCAAATGGCAACATGTGCGGCATGTCTTGCTTCAAACTGGGCTACCAAAATTGTTCTTAGAGATCTTGATATATCTTTGTACTTCCAGGATTACTAGAGGTGAATCATGACTTTCTCTAAGGATTAGCTTCTCGATTTCTTGGTTATTCAGGAATAGAACTATTGTCAATGCATAACCATTCTGCTCAAATTTTTTGGTAAACTTTGATTTTCCAGCATCTTGCAAATCGCGCTTGATTTCAACGATCGCTTGATCATCAAGTTGAGTGGCTTTGATCTAAGATTTGAGGGTAGGTTATAGTGCTAGGGCAGCAATAAAACCCTCCTCAACCATTTCTAGGTGGATCCTCTAAAACTCTTCATTCAATGCTAGTTGACTCGCTTCGATCGATACATCAATGCAGTGAAGCTTTCGGCTAGCTTTACTGAGGTGGTATATAATGGGTACCAAGATCATAGTCTTTGATCAATTCAAGCCATCTTCTTTGTCTTAGGTTTAGATTTGATTGCATGAGAAAATACGCCAAGCTTTTGCGATCGGTATAAATTTCACACCGATTACTGATGAGGCAACGTCTCCAGATTTTCTAGATGATATTTGATTATGTCATCTAATGATGATAAAAAGTAGTTTAATAACCTAATCAATATGGTAGTTAATTAAATAGTGAAGAATGTTGACTATGGTCATGATATACAATTGTTCCTTGGTGAATAAACCTTTTGGAATTTGGATTTCATTTTAAATGCAGTCAGTGGAGACTAGATTCACTTGCTTGAGTGTCTTTATCAATGGCTGCTCTACCGCAACTCCGATCATGGCACTTTGATTGCATCTCCAGTAGTACCGCTCCAGTCTTTGACACAGCTGCTACTCGACTTACGAGTACATCTGCTATTGTAGTTTTCAACTACCAACCGGTTATTGAAGCTTCGACTACCGACCACTGCTAAAGTAGTCTTTTGAGTATTGACTGCTATGTACTTCTTCAAGTACCGACTGCAATGTGGTCTTCGAGTACATTTTAGGGAGGCAGCAGTAATAGTTATTCACGTCAATGTGGTCTACAATCTATGATCCAAATTCTAGTATTATAACATAGTAATATTCAACCTTTTCCTTTTAGATTATCCTATTCCTATTTTATGGCATTTTTGGTTTTAAGAATATAGATAACACTAAAAAATAATTATAAAAAATACAGTATAACTTCTTCGATAGGTGTGGAAACTTTTTTGTAATGGTGAAGCAATTGCGACTTAAAATCTTGATGCAAATTGATAGTCAAAATTGCATTTACTTCGTGCCAATGTTCAAGAACGCCACTTTGGCTAAAAGGATAGTATATAATGTTTTACAATTGAAGACAATCTTTTTTTAATCTTGGTTGCTTTAGTTAGAGCAACTGATTTGGCCAAAAGGGTAAATAATGCTTTGCTATCATGGCTTTGACCACAGCTGCTACTCGACTTACGAGTACATCTACTATTGTAGCTTTCGACTACCGACCAGTTATTGAAGCTCCAACTACCGACCACTGCTACAGTACTCTTTCGAGTTCCGACTGCTACAGTACTGCTCCGAGTACCGACTGCTACAGTACTACTCCGAGTACCGACTGCTACAGTACTACTCCGAGTATCGACTGCTATAGTACTCCTTCGAGTACCGACTGCTACAGTGCTACTTCGAGTACCGAGTGCTACAGTACTACGACCGTTGCTTTGACCACTACTTCATCCATAGCTTCGACCACTACTTCATCCATAGCTTCGACCACTACTTCATCCATAGCTTCGACCACTCCTTCGACCATGGCTTCGACCATGGCATCAACCACGGTGACCACTACTTTCAACTATGGCTTCGACCACGGTTTGTCGACCATGCCTTCAGCCATGCTTTGACCACGGCTTGTTGACAACACCTTCGACCATGGCTTGTTAACCATGCCTTTGACAAGACGGAAGAATACGCTAGAGCAGAAGAGGACGTGCGGCGGTGACATGGCGACGACTTCGACACCAATCAAGCGGAGGGCTCGGCAAAAAATGATGGCTCGCTGAAGGAGGGCTCCTCGAAAGGCAAGTGCAAGCAGGAGCCATCGAAGGACGCCTCCGAGCGCAAGGATACCCTGCACAAGGGCTCGTCGGGCGACAAGCCCAAACGCGACCAACACAAATCTCGGAAACCTCGCTACGTCTTTGACATCGAGGGTGGCTCCGAAGATAACGCCCCTGCCGGTCGCGGCGGCAGAGGGCACCGTGGCCGGGGGCGGGGGCGCGGGCGGGGTCGTGACGACAGAGCCCGCGAAGAGTACAACGACCAGCACCATGGGCAGTGGTGCGAAGTCCACGGCCGGGGCAGCTATGACACGTGTGCGTGCACCACCATTGCAGCACTCCGGCAGAGCGTCGCCAGAGACAGAAACCCTGAGGCACGCCCGCCCATCGTGGCTCATGACCAACACCCCAGGACCAAGGAATGCAACCCCAGGAAGGCCCCCTGCAGATTCAGGCCCACGTGCAGCAACCTCGGGAGGGCCTCCTGCACACACTCGACGGAGTATAAAAAAGACGTAGCGCCGAGGTCCGCCTCCGCACGCAACTTCACCGCCCGCAACGCATGGAGGCTCGCATCTGCGCACAATCTACGGACTCTAAATAAGACGTAGCACCGAGGTCTGCCTCCGCACGCACTCTACGGAGTATAAAAAAGACGTAGTGTTGAGGTCCGCCTCTGCACGCAACTTCGCCGCCCGCAACGCATGGAGGCTCGCCCTCGCGCGCAGTCTACGGATTCTAAATAAGACGTAGCGTTGAGGTCCGCCTCTGCACGCACTCTACAGAGTATAAATAAGATGTGGATGCTATCCCTGCGCACTCTACTGAGTATAAACAAGACACAGATGCTCCCGCGCATGCATAGGTACTACCTCTATGCGTACTCCCCGGAGTATAAACAAGGCGTGGTTGATAGTCCCACGCACTCTACGGAGTATAAATAAGACGCGGAAGCTCCCGTGCACGCATAGGTATTATCCCTATGCGTACTCTCCAGAGTATAAACAACGCTTGGTCGACGATCCCTGCACCGTGAGTCTCGACAAGACGCACTAGAGGCTGCCTCTGCAGGCACCTCGCACCGATCGCGCAAAAGGCAGCAGAGGCACGCCTCCACATGCACCTCGCAACGATCGCACAAAAGGCAGTCAAGGCCCGCCGCCGCATGCGCCTTGCAAAGTCGGCGTGAGACGTGGCAGCAGATTACACTCACAAGCATCACGTAGAGCACCGACAAGCCTTAACAAAGTCTAACCGCGATGCGGGTCCCGAGGAGAGCGGGTTAACTACGCGGATCCCAACCTCGCGTGCCTACCTCGACTAAGGCGCCAGCTCCGCTACCACCACTTCGAAGGGTAGGGGACGGAGCGCTCGCGCGTCTACCTCCACTAAGGCATCAGCTCCGCTGCCACCACTTTGAAGGGTAGGGGACGGAGCGCTCGCGAGTCTACCTCGACTAAGGCGCCAGCTCCGCTGCCACCACTTCGAAGGGATGGAGCGCTAGCGCATCTACCTCGACTAAGGCGCCAGCTCCGTTGCCACCACTTTGATGGGTAGGGGACGGAGCGCTCGCACGTCTACCTCGACTAAGGCGCCAGCTCCGCTGCCACCACTTCGAAGGGTAGGGCACAGAGCACTCGCGCGTCTACCCGACTAAGGCGCCAGCTCTGCTACCACCACTTCGAAGGGTAGGGGACGGAGCGCTCGCGCGTCTAACTCGACAATTAAAATCCAATGGAACCGCTCATTGTATGGCATAAGAACAAATTCCTTATCGTGGTGAGCCAGCAGTGTTGTTGTAATATAGCTCTCGACGAAGGATGGATCCTCGCTGATGGTATCCATGGCGACCAAGCGTGGGTCCAGGAAACCAATTAGTGATTTGGATGATCTAGCTTCAGTCACCATATATCTATATATATACACAAAAAAGCAACAAATTATATGACATATATCGGTATTACATGAACAGAGACTGTGATTGTACACACTTACAGCGTCCAGCATCGAACAAGTGAGGCATCGAGAGCATTGAGATTGAAAAGATCAAATAAATCCTCGGTCACCACGAAGACACATTCTTGAATGTTGTGTTGCAAATGATCCGGCCTAAATTTGACAGTGATACCTAAGCGCCGTTCTGCCAGTGGCTTATTGGCCTATTCCATATACCAAGAGTGTAATCTCTGGCAACCAAATCCTAGGGTTAGGAGCTCTTCCGGGACTATCATCAGCTCGCCTAGCACAAATTTGTGGGCCAATGGCAGGTAGGGGATATCATCATCTGTCTTCTTTGGTTTGGCCCTGCCTCGCTTGTAGGTCAACTTCACGGTAGTCGACTGTAAAGGTACCGTCAGTGCAAGTTGCTTTGGCGAGAATAGCACCTGTAGAGATAGCACCGGTGCAGGAAGCGGTGGTGGAGATAGGCCTTGTGGAGATGGCACCAGTGCATGTAGCTCTGATTCAGACTACCCTTGTGGTCTCGCCACCGGTGAAGCCTCCAGGGAGATGTCGCTTTTGGGCCACTTGATGAATGTTCCAATGGCTTGCCCTAGAGTCACGATCTCGTCGTTGGGAGGCTTCGGTAGCGGGATGACCTCAAAATTGGCATGCACACCATCCACATGAACTTTTCCGAAGCCTGGTGCTAAAGCTGTACGATGCACCAAGGCCCCGTGACCAGACGGATATGCCTGGCCCCAAGCAGCGCACAAGGGAACAGAGGCATATCTCACTTGGAGCGTGGACTTTGTAGCCTCCTACATAACGATACAAAATTAGCTACTCCAATAGGCCTATTAACGAATCGAGCATTCCAGATATAATAATTATTACTAGGATGTCGTCCACAGGAAATCTGGCCTCACTTTCTATCGTAGGATTGGACGCGCAACTACTCGGACGGTTGGGCGGGCTAGCTAACACAGGAGCGGTGGCAGTGGCCTGTTGATTTTCTGTAAATCTTCACATCTCATCTCTGACATAATCAGCCAGCTCCTCTCTAAGAGATGCCTTGATCTCCTCTCGTAGCTGTGCCTCACGCTCGGCTTTAGTTCTCTTCTTACTCCGATACAATTCGGAGTCATCTTGGAAACCATGTTTCCAAGGAACATAAAGCCCAAGGCCTCTCATACGACCCGGGTGCTCCTTGTTTCCCAGGGCTGCGGAGAGTTGAATGATCCTTGGTAAGATTCAACACCCAGTGCTTCCTGCAAGAGCACAACATGTCATTTCACTTCCTACGAAGTTGTGGAGTAATTACAAGCTACGTAGTTCAATCGATATCTTACCAGGCACTGGGACACTTCCTGGTCTGCAGGGTTTCGGAAGGAGATGTCCCCCGATGTTGTGGTAGATGACCTCGCTCTAATCCAATTTCGAGCGCGGTCATCCAGGATATTGGCAAATGGCGGGGCGGTGTCCTGCAGGATTGCCTGTTTGTCCTCCCTCCTCCACTGTGGGATTTTACCCGCATACCCAGCTGTGCCAAGTCTGTGGGGGTGCGTGTGTTTTCCCTGGAGGGCCTTGTGCGCCACACTTGCACTTTTAAAATCTTCGGTCGTCTTCATCGCCTTGAACTCTTTCCATTGTGGTTCCAGGAATGGGTATTTACGAAAGGGCGTTTCATCCTTCTCCACGTAGTTCTTGACAAGCGTGCTCTTGAAGTTCCTCCATGCTTTGCACGCCGCTAGCAAGGCATGTCATTACACGGAGTCTTGGTGTTCTTCTGGCATCTCGAACGATGCCAAAATTTCTGTCAATAGCTCACATTTCCGAGTCCCAGTCACGCTCTTCCACAAATCGAATGTGATCTCAATCTGTTCTTGTGCAACTATTCCGATCATCCTTTGGAAAGTGCATGCTACTCGGCGAGGAAGGAGAGGGGTCCCAGATCCATCGACGTCTGTGATGGTAAATCGGCCCTCAGGCTTTTTCAATAGCCCTCTTCCTTGGCGTTTTGATTTTGGAGCTGACGCATCCAGCGATGATGTTGAAGAATGCACGGATGATATGTTGGATATAAAGATGACTTCTTCAAGATATGAATAGGTGGAAATATTAAGCCATCTAAACAACACATCATGCAATAGTCTAAAACCAGCATATATTCGTATTTGAGACATAGATCATTGAAGTAACATGCTGCCATCAAAAGCAGCCAGACATAAAAGACTAAAATCAGCATGTTAGAGTGGTTTTAGTTGCTCTTAGATGTAGGGTTACACAAGATTTTAATCAAACCTTGAGCTCTAAGAAATGTGAATTAGTAGCTTTAAGATTTTAATCTTGGCTGTCCCACTACTACGGTCTTATACTCTTCACTGATTGACTCTGTTAAATGTGAACCAAACCTTGAGCTCTAAGAAATGTGAATTCGTAGCTCCAAACCTTGAATCTACAACATGAACTACTAATCTAGCAAAACTGAAAGGACTACTAATCTACTAAACATGTGATCATAGACTGCACAGAATTCTGACTACTCTAGCAAAACCGAAATTACTACGAATCTAGAGCTCAAGATTTGTGATCCAATCTCACTACAAGACCAGTTACTTCATAGAGCATATGACAGTTCCCACAAGCATCTCTTTTCATAATAATCAGCCAGTATAATTAAGCAATATTAAAGCACATTTCAAACAATATATAAATTTGTCCCAATTGATAAAGAACAAAAGACTGTAAGTGCCAATAACCACATATAACATGATCTAAGCCAAAGATATCAAACTATAAGTTTTCTACAATGCAAAACAAGCTCATTCTGCAGCACCAACAGTATATAAATTTGTCCCAATTGATAAAGAACAAAAGACTGTAAGTGCCAATTAATAACCACATATAACATGATCTAAGCCAAAGATATCAACCTATAAGTTTTCTACAATGCAAAACAAGCACATTCTGCAGCACCAACAGTATATAAATTTGTCCCGATTGATAAAGAACAAAAGACTGTAAGTGCCAATAACCACATTTTGCTTCACCACGGCTCATCGGTAAGAACCGAGAAAGGGGACGGGGGTCGACGGCGAGGAGAGGAGAGGAGAGGAGAGGAGAGGAGAGGAGAGGAGAGGAGAGGAGAAAGGGGAGTGTTCACCGGTCACCATGGCTCGGGTCGACGGCGACTGGGAACGGAGGTCCGAGGAGGCGGCGGCGACGGCCTCGACGGGGGTCGACGGCGACTGGGACGGAGGTCTGACGAGGCGGCGGCGACGGCGTGGACGGGGGTTGATGACGACTTGGGACGGAGGTCCGAGGAGGCGGCGGCGACGGCATGGACGCAAGGAGGAGTGAGATCCGAGAAGGAGATGGCGACAGGCTAGCTAGATCGGGAGAGCAGCGAGACGGTATGTAGATCTATAACTGCAGCGTATGCGCAAAACCCTAGCCTGAGGGTATATATAGGAAGGCTTAATACAGACAATTCTAGTTTAGAACCGTCTGTGATATAGTATCGCAGACGGTTCTAGTTTAGAACCGTCTGTGGTATAGTTATGACAGACGGTTCTAAACTAGAACCGTCTGTATTAAGCTCTTTCCTGCCACACACTGGAGTTATTACCTACACCAACCAGCAGGCACTATAATAAGAGCAATTATCAGTATTTCTTTACAACAGCGCAATGAATAACTTACACCAAACAACAGGCATTGTAATAAGACCAATTATCAATATTTCTTTACAACAGCCCAATGAACATAGAGATACATATATATGACACTCATTCTCAAAATTCACCTATATATCACACATTTTCACATATACATAAATGCAAATTCACAAATACGTCACACATATGCATTGTTATATACATAAATGAAAATTTACAAATACATCACACACATGCATTGTTATATTAAATGCAAATGCCCACATATACATCACATACATGCATTGTTATATACATAAATGCAAATGCCCACATATATATCGCACTTTCTCATTCTACTTGCTTATTTCCTTTAAAAATTAGCCCTTCATGATGATCAATGCATATGTAACTAGTTTCATCACGTTGTTCGTCGTCGACCCTTATGCCATTTCCAAAAGGAGGTAACTCGTTAAATTGATTGTATTCGTCCTCATCCACTACATTCTCTACTCTGACAATTCTCCTTTTTCCATGAAGAACTACATGGTGCTTCTTATTTGCCGGATCGGTTACATAGAAAACTTGAACAACTTGGTTACCGAGTACGAATGGTTTGTCTTTGTATCCGACACGTTGGAGGTCTATGGTAGTGACATCATACTTGTCAACCTTCATGATAGGAACGGGATTCCAATCTTCCAACAGGTTCTGGATATGTTCGATTTGGTGGAGGCGCGACACAAATCGATCCGGCTTCCGAACGACACGTTCCGAACCCCGCAATCGCAGCACCACGTCTCCTCAGGTTATCAACCGTGCGCAGCCCGGTTGACCTCGCCAAGAAGGCTAATCCTCGCCTGCGAATCGAAGAACACAAGCAAGAACAAGGAAGAACACAATTGAATTGCAGATGTATTGATTTAGCACTCGAAAGTTGGGGTGTCACAAACCGATGAACGGCGAAACTGTTCAAAGACAGATTAATCTAAGCAAAACCCCAAACCCTAATGGTGGGGGTGGCAGCTGGATATAAAGGAGTGAGGGGCATGCAAAACCCCTGGACGCGCCCCTATTGGGCTCCAACACGATACAAAACCGATCGGCCCAAAAGACGGTGACGCAGCACCCTGATAGATTCTGAATGCCCAATTGTTTTGACGATTCCCATTGACTCAGAAGGAATTTTGACATGGAACTAAAGCCATTGGAAAGGTCGTCTTCTCAGCTTTCCATACATATGTAGAACGTCCAAAACAGAGTCCGGATGCGATCTGGGCGTCCGTTTTAGTGCGGCCTGGTCCTGGACTCCGATTTGGATTCGAAGTCGGTTTGAGTTGGACCTCCAACATGATTCGACCGCCCTTGCTGGACTTGTGCGCCTTGTAGCCCTTCTCCATGTACTTCCAAGTCCTCTCCATGGTTCCTAATCATAATTAAATCATTAGGTAGCAATCTATTCTCAAATGAACAAAAGGAAGTACTTAGGAACGAGCTCACCTGTAAATTCAATTGTCGGGCGCAAGCTCTAGTGATTGGTCCTTGAATGTCAAGTGAAGGAGTGTTGTATGTATCCGAAGAAGTGATGTCCTCATCACTTAACCTGTGGGAGATGCACCCAACGGCACCGAAATAAGGGGATCTTGAAAACCACGTAGTCGAGCTCCCAAATCTCTTCTATGAACCCATAGTACGAGTTTCTCAACCCATCGGTACTGAGTGCATCTATGCGGACACCGCTGTTCTGGTTAGTGCTCTTTACATCCTGAGCCTTTGTATAGAATGTGTACCCATTTATGTCATATCCTTGCCATGTCACAACTATAAATGTTGGCCCTTTTGCCAACCATGTTAGCATCTCACTTGGCGAGCTCCTAGCAATTTGCTCCTTCAACCATTGGTTGAACCGACTGTTGTGTTGCCTCATGATCCAAACATTCGGCCGCTCCAGATTCTGTTGCCGAAGTACATCCTTGTGCTGGTCGACATAAGGCACCACTTCAGTCATGTGTTGCAAGACCGTGAAATGGGCTTGAGCATACGCGGCCATATTTGGAGTCATTGCTTTCCTTCTGATAGTTCTGATGCCCTTGAGCCTCCCCTCATGACGAGATTGAGGTACACCTATCGGTTGAATCTGAGCCATATAATCGACACAAAATTCAATGACCTCTTCGCTTGCATAATCTTCGACGATGCTGCCCTCCGGCCGAGATCGATTCCGTACATAGGACTTGAGAATTCCCATGAACCTCTCAAATGGGTACATGCTACATAGGAATATGGGCCCGCACATTTTTATCTCCCACACAAAGTGAACAATGAGATGGACCATGATATCGAAAAACGAAGGAGGGAAATACATCTCAAGATGACATAGAGTCATCACCACCTCGTCCTGCAGAGCATCAAGTCCCTCGGGATCAATGACCTTCTGAGCAATCGTGTTAAAGAAATAACATAGCCTCATGATTATGTCTCGGACTTTGATCGGCAAAATATTTCTAATTGCAATAGGGAGCATCTGTGTCATCAGCACATGGCAATCATGAGACTTCATGCCATTTAACTTCAAATCTTGCATCGAAACAATTATCTTCATGTTGCTGGAATAACCAGACGGAACTTTGACACCATGCAAGCACTGACACAGTTCTGTTTTCTCGGCCTTGGACAAAGTGTAACACGCAGGGGGAAGGTACGTTCTTCCATTATGTCGGGCCCCCGGATTACCAAACCCGGACCCTCTGTGTATTACAGCACTAGTCCCAGATCAAAGCTAGTGCACACAGTCAAACAGAATGGGAAACATCACCATCAACGATTTATTACAATAGATAAGAGTACTGACCACCGGGTCACCTTATTACATTGGAGGTTTCAAGACCTCGCACAATCAAACACAGCGGAAGCAAAGCGAAATTAAAGTAGACCCATCAAGATGCCACAGGCAGTTGACTGGGGAAGCGCGACCTAGTCCTCCGGGAAGAATCCATCACAGCCACAAGCGAAGCAGTAGTCGTAGTCACCTTCTTAAGCTTCAACTTCCTCTGAGATTTTATTTTTAAGTGTAGCATGTGAGTACATAAAGTACTCCGCAAGTCTTGGGAAAAATGCATAGATGCAAGGCTTAACAAAGGAAGGCCATATGGTTCTTTTGCACAAAGCAGTATTTTAAATTCAATTACTACTAATATTTTCGAAGGCATCAATTTAATGAAGTATATGTTTTAACAGAATTAACTTTCTAGTGAAGGTTCCAACTACCAACACTAGCTAACCAATTACCACTGGTCAAGTTTTAAACTGCGGGTTCCATCCACCCTCTCTGGCTCCATCCGCCAGGATTCCCTTCCGAGAGTTCCCTCCACCCTCGGAATACAAAACTTTTGATTTTAAATCCAAAACCAGAAATCTACCATGTGAATGCATTCCTTGCCCGCCCTTGACCGTGGGCACGGCTATTCGAATAGTTTTACACTCTGCAGAGGTTGTACAACTTTACCCACAAGAGATAAATTATCTTAATAGTCAACATGCTTCCTTTGGCATGAGACCCAGATAAAATATCACAAAGCCTTTCACCTACTCCAGTATAGCTAGAGACCACCCGCTGAGGTTTCACCGCAGAAGGGTTAAATCCGCCCAATCTGAAGCCCCCTCTTGCGCCATATGAGTACAGTAACCCTGTCCCTCACTATGAGTAACCAGTACGCCCTGGCACTCAATACACCACTGGTGATATCTAAACTACACCTTTATAGGTTAGTTAGCTAGGTCGTACCCATATAGACTTGTGGTTGTACGGTTAATGCTCAGTTTGGACAAACACAAGCGTCGGTCCTTAATTGACTAGGGTGGAACATACACTTAACAAGTTCTCGTGCTTACTGCACCAACCCAAACAGCCATCCACCCTAATCTAAACCAACTTTCACATTTTTATTTTATTTTAAAAACACAGTGACAACTCCAATTGCCACTTCACTTTCAAACACAAGGATTTAATAATAAATCATAATTTCCCATTTTCAAGATTTTCCAAAGTTATTAGATAGCATGACTAAGCATTATCCTACCATACTAACATCAACAAGTAATTATAATATTCTCATTAATGAGACAAAGGAAATTCTATGGTGACAAGGGTACATGACAATCAATTCCAATGGAGGGCATAACAAGGTTGGATTAACTACTACCTTAAGATTTGAATTATCATTTTATGTAAATAGCAATGCATAACATTTAAAATACTTTAAAAACATTTCGAAAGCATAGGCTCAAGATGATCAAAGGAGACTTGCCTTCTTGCAGGGTTTCTGGGTCTTCTTGCTGCTGTGGAGAGGGTTCGTTGACAACGTTGGAATCTACGCGAGAAAAGACGAGGCAACAAAGCAAATAAATACAAATAAAATTCAAATAAAATCCAAAAATTCAACAGAGGCCATAGTTGGATAGATTATGCTTTTAGATGAATTTAGGAGAAAGAATCAACGGATTCGGAGTTCACACGAGGGAGAACGAATATCTGGACGATTGGTTGGAAAAAGAAATTACTGAGACAATATTTGGACCAAGGAAATTAGAATGGATTTTATGGAGGGTTGGCAAGATTTGAATTTGAATTCTGAAAGTGCACAGAAAATTTGGAATGGAACTGAGGCTTTGAAATTAAACTAGGCATTGGAATTTGAAATTTAAATTTGAAATTTCAAATAAATTTCAAATATTTAAAAGGATGGAAGAAATGGATAGTTTGGAATTTTTGAAGAATTTAGAAATTTGAATGGGCTCAAACGGAGTTAAAACGAGGGAGAACGGGCTCTGGGAAGTTTGAAAAGAGAGAAAATGGAAAAAGACTGATTTCTGGAATTATTTTTCTACTGAAAAAGAATTTATGACGTCAGCATTGCGTCAGCCCTGGGATTTATTTTTCAGCCGAATTGTTTTTCAACTGAAAAATCGGATTTCTGCGTCAGCATGACATCATCCATGGGCCGGGCCGACTGACATGTGGGCCCGAGGTCTATAGACCGGGTCCACGGCCGAGGGGAGACGCTGAGGTGGCGGGGTGTTTGAGGTGGCGCTGACGGGGATAGAGGGAGCCGAGGTGGCGCTGGCGTGGCGCCATGTCTGCAGCCACGCAAGCACGAGCGCTGACGTGGCCGGCCGGTCGGGGTGGCGCACGGGCACGGTGCGCTCGCCGGCGCTCCGCCGGGCGGCGGCCGGCGGCGAGGGGCGCAAGAGGGAGAGGGGCACGCGGGGAACTCGGCACTACCTGGCGCGGGGTTCCGCGGCGAGCGGAGGCGGCCGGCGACGAGGAGGAGCGGTGGCGCGGCTCGGTTGAAGGCGGCGGGGACTCTCCGACGGCGAGGAGGTGCGGCCGAGGAGCGGAGGCGGTTCGCACGGGCGCGGCGGAGCTCTTGGAGGCGGTGGCGAGGCCTGGGGACGGGCGGCTCGACGGCAATTGCTCGCCGAAGGTCGGAGGCGGCGGCGGAGATGAACGTGCACGGCGCCGAGGCTCTCGGGGGCTCCGGAGAGAAGAGAGGGGGCAGAGCGAGGTGGGGCGAGGGACGAGGTTGCTCGGGGGCCTCTTTATAGGGGTCGGGGAGGGGAGATCCGGCGGGAATCGCTCGCCGTAGATCTCGGCGGCCGGCGGCGGGGAAAAAGGAAGGTGCGGGGGCGGCGGGATTCGGGCGCAGGTATGGCGGGCTGGCGCGGCTTGCGGGGGAAGAAAGGAAGGGAATCGGTGTCGTGCGGGAGAAGGAAAGGGGCGGGAGAAGCGGCGGTGATGGCGCGGCCGAAGAAGGAAGGAGGCGGCCGGAGGTGGAAGACGGCCCCGACAGGCGGGCCCGGTGCGCAGAGAGAGAGGAGGGACGGGGCGGCTGCCGGGTGGGGCCAGGGCGCAGAGAGAGAAGGAGAGGGGCGCGGGTAGCGGCCAGATCGCGGGGGCGGGGATCGGACGGTCAGGGTGAAAAGGCGGGGCGGATGGCGCAGATGGACCGGGGAGGCGGGACGGGGAATCCTGGCCACCCACGTGGCGAGTGGAGAAACGGGGAAGGCGGGATCCGGGCGGTGACGTGGGCGGATCCGGACCGTCCACGTGTCGTCCGGAGGGAGGGGGTTGGGATTTGATTTTAATTTTTAATTTCCAGATTTTCAGAAAAGCCTAGAAAATCCAATAAAGCTCAGAAAAATATGAAATAAATTCCAAAAATTCCAGAAAAATTCACAGAAGTTCCTGGATAAGTTTTGGACTTAATAAAAATACTTTCAACTAATGTTGGTATTTAATTTTCATACTTGAAATACTTTTTATTTTCAAAAATAGGTTTTAAACTCCAGAAAATCCAGGAAACCAAATAAAAGCCAAATAACTCCAAATAATTAATTTGAATTAGGATTTTTATATAAATTCAAAACATCTTTTTATTTAACAATAATTTTAGGTTTTACTTAAAATACTTTTCAAATCCAGCTTTTCAAAAACAGAAATTCAGGGGAAATCCAAATAAAACTCAAATACTTTAAAATAATTAATTTGAAATTAAATTTTTCAGAAAGAGGATTTTTGGGATGTTACACATTATCTATTTTTGTCGGTGCTAACTCAGGCCTGATGTCCATATCAGCCAAGTCAAGCCATGTGTTGACGTCGTCCTTTGTTTTATCACGAATGTTCAATAAGAGACCAATCAAGCTGTCACATACATTCTTTTCTACGTGCATGACGTCGATGCAGTGTCGAACATCTAGGTACTCCCAATAAGGTAAGTCCCAAAATATTGATATCTTCTTCCAGATGTTCTTCTCATGAGCCCTCAATTTACGTCCCTTTCCGAGGACAACATCTAAATCCCTAACCATATTATAAACCACTTTTCCGCTTAAATGCCTTAGAGCTGAACTGTCCTCCTTCTCTCTGTCAAATTGTTTCTTCATCTTGCGGTATGGGTGTAACACCCCAAGACCCACATTACCCTGGGATGCCACTAAAACCACTCCACAACAAGCCAAGTTACAAGATAAATTAAACTGGCAACAATTCCTAACAATAATATAAGATAAGCGAAAGCATAATCAACTAAGCGAAATAGGATAGTGATAACAATTCAATAATTAAAATCAACCTCCAACAATTTAACCAAAGAATAGTTCACAAGTTTAACACTATTAAGATAAAGTAAACATTGACGAGATAGCCAGGCGAAAGACTAGAATCACTTCGTCTTTATTACAGTATAAATCTATGATTTAAGTGCATTATTGTGGTGCCGCTCTACCCTTCCCATGCATGCTCATTGATCACCTGTAAGGGGGAACAAGGGTGAGATAAAAATCTCAGCAAGCAAACTGTTTAACAGGCTATTCAAACTACAAACAATTATACATCATCCTTTATATATCCATACAACCACAACCACAAATCATGTCCACAATTATTTAAACGACCACAGACTTCCATGAATCATACCTCATAAATTTGATAATTAATTGGCATTTGAATGCAGTCATTCCACCCACAAATGAATGCATATGAATGCTATCATGCTATGTTCCACAGCACTCTTTCCCAACAGGATAAGAGTGTGCATCGTATTACGGCAATATACGATGCTGTACTGGTACGATAGCGGCTAAGTGCGGCGACATCCACATATGCAAATGTCATGACATGATATGAATGATATGATAATCATAAACCACATGAACTCCGACCTCAAAGGAGCATCAACATGCTCATCAACATATCCACAACCACATATCCACCATGCATTTATTTTTTATAATCCGCATTTAGCACATTAAACAGATTACCACATGACTACGAGCAATTCATCCAAAGCATGTCAATTGATCAATAATTGCTACCACAACCTCATTTAGAAATCATACAACTATGGCATAACATATCAAGTTATGAGAATCATGTAAATTGCAAGTAGTAAGAATAACGAGTTAAACGGTAGCACATCCGCTACGTTTACTTGCCTCTACCGATGAAGCGAAGAAAATCACGTGCGTTCAGGAGCAAAACCACCTGTCCAAAAGTAATTCTCAGCACAATACAACAGCAATGAAAATGCGTCTTAAGAAGTAAAGACGTCGCTAGAACCCCGAACCCACACATAATCCTCTCTGCTTAACGATTCTTCAATCTACCCACTACAGCAGCGCTGCTTAATAGTTCTGTATCTTTAACAATAATAAGTCATTTACAGCAAATGTTATATTTCTGGATTCCTCACTTAAATACCTTCACTTTTCATGTAGATCACATATTTTTATTTTGATCCCAGCAAGGTGCCTTAATGCGCAAAACAGAGGATGTTCTCTGTTCTAGCAATCTAGGCAGCCAGATTCTAACGCGTCCCAACCACAGTATAAGGCTCTAAAAATTATAATTTTTATACAGAAGTTAGACTACTAAATTCCTACATTTTTCTCAATTTCGACCAAAATCATAAAAATCATCTTCTACCCCAAAATCACCCTTGAACAGCAATCTGCCCCAATCTATACCCCTATCGGACAGCGAAGTTTCCGACCCTGCTACGCCCAAATCCCGTGACCAAAAATTCTAAAAAAAATTAGAGTAGGTGGGTTTCGTCGTCCTCTACAATTTTTCTTTTGGGAAGATCTGCAGTAAAAATCGTTTCATAGGTCTAAACTGCATAAACAGACGTGCTGCGCCGATTGATCTACAGGCAGACAGCAGGAAATCTCTAATCGGGTAATCAATCTACTAATCCCCTTCTAATCCCGTGCCATGAACCCTAATTACTCTAAAAACAGAAGGGTTTGGGATTGGAAAAAATTACCTAGAGGATCCCTTGGGATCACCCCTCTTCTTTCCTCCTTTTCTTCTCCTCCTCTTCTTCTTCCTTCTCTTCCCTTTCTTCTTCTTCCTTCCCTTCCTCCTTTGCTCCAATGGACAGCAGCTGTGGAGGGGTGTTGGAGGCGCAACCTGGGCGGGGGGTGCGGCCAGGGGGGTGGGAAAAGAGGGGGTGGTGGCCAAGGGGGGAGAGGGGGAGGCGGCTAGGGTTTTTAGGGGGAGGGGGTGCGGCCACCCCTTGGGCCGGAAGGCCCAAGGTGGTCGGCCCACTCTCCAGGCAGCCCACTTAGAGGTTTTTATTTATTTATTTTATTCATTTTACAATATTCCATAATTTTTATTTTTCCCTTCCCGCGATTTACCGAAAAACCGGTGACTCCGTGATTAATTTAAAGCTGACGCCGAAACGACGTTCAGGGTATTACAATGGGTGTGCCCTCCGAAGTAACCGGCGATGACGCATGTACACGGTTTTGCGTGAGTGTTTCAGCCACACACTCTCGGTACCATCTAAACAGTTAGTACAATCTTTGGCACCTTTTGTACTCTGGCCCGACAGGTTACCAAGGGCAGGATAATCATTTATGGTGCAGAACAATAAAGAGCGCAAAGTGAAGTTCTCTCGTTTGTATGCATCCCATATATGTACCCCTTCGTTCCACAATACTTGTAGATCTTCCACCAACGGAGCTAGGTACACATCAATATCATTCCCAAGTTGCTTTGGCCCTTGGATAAGTATCGACAACAAAATATACTTTCGCTTCATACACAACCAAGGAGGAAAGTTATATATACAGAGAGTCACGGGCCAAGTGCTATGTCGGCTACTCATGCTACTGAAAGGATTCATTCCATCTGTACTCAGTCCAAACCCTATATTCCTTGGTTCTGCACCGAAGTCTGCAAAACTCCTATCGATGTTTCTCCACTGGGCGGAATCAGCAAGGTGTCTTAGCATTCCATCCTTCTTGCGCTCCTCCGAGTGCCAATGCAACAGTTTTGCCTCCTTTGGATTTGCAAAAAAACCTTTTCAAACGGGGAATTATAGGAAAATACCATGCCACCTTAGCAGGAGGTCCTTTCTTCACCTCTGTTCCCTCGCCGTCATCTGATTGATTGTTACGTTTGTATCAGGATGCGTTGCACACCGGACATACATGCATGTTTGCATACTCTTTACGGTAGAGGATACAGTCGTTCGGATATGCATGTATTCTTTGTACTTCCATTCCCAATGGACAAAGAACCTTCTTAGATTTATACGTGGTTTTAGGCAACTCATTTCCCTCCGGAAGCATGTCCGCTAAAAGACCTAGCAGCGCCGTGAAACTCTTGTCGGACCAACCGTTGCTTGCCTTTAATTTCAATAGTTCAAGCACGGCCGACAACCTCGTGTACTTTGACTTGCAGCACGTGAACAAAGGTTTCTCCGAATCCTCTATCAAGCCCCGGAATTTAACATACTCTCTCTCATCATAGTTCTCTTCTACATCGCGAAGCATCTTATCCAGATTGTCATCGTGCAACCTATCTAAATCCGAACAACAATCGACATCATCCGGTGGCATATCATTCACTTCACCGGCGATGTCATCTGGAGGCATGTCATTCACTTCACCAGTAATGTCATCCGGCGACATATCATTGACTTCGCCATGGCTGGTCCAACACGTATAACCCTTTTTGAAACCCCTCCGAATCAAGTGCGCTTCAATTTTCTCTCGGTTCTTAAACATCTTTAAATTCTCGCAGTCAGTGCATGGACAGTACATATATTCCACCCCCTTATTCAACATATCCTCCTCGGCAGCTCTTGTAAAAGCAGACACGCCATTAATGTACTCTTCACTCACATGGTTCGCAGCATACATCCAGCTTCGGTCCTACGTTATGTATATATATAACAACTTAGTATTAAAAATTAAATTAATTAATTAATTATTACTACATATATACCACATGCATTGAGGCTTTGCTAGCTTAATTCATATTATAAACACAACAGCTATTTCCCCAGCGATCGCTGAAGGTATATAACCAACAATTTTGACAAATTTGGCCTCCCACATGATGGGAACTGATCATGTATGGTCAAGTAGATGCAAACCATCTTTAATAACACTCACCAAAACTTAGATCTAAATTGTAATGCAAAGAAAAGTAAATTTCATTACTAACCATATCTAGAGCAACCAGGAACGTATGAATCTTCAAAGCTCAATCTCTGCCTCCACCCACCAAATTAATTGGCCTAAAATCACCTAGCTTGCCTCCTGAGTGAAAGAGTGCAGCACCGGTTAGATCTGGATCGAAATGAAGAAAGATGCGGTTCTGAGCGGCGCAATAAATATGTAGCAGGATTATCACAGATGATTTTTAATAAAAAACCGTCTGTGATACTGGAATATCACAGACAGTTCATCGGTAAGAATCGTCTGTGATACTCCTTTTCTCCGACGCCATCAACACAGATGGTGTCCAAATTAAAACCGTCTGTGTTAGTGTCGGTCACAGACGGTTTTGTCAAACCAACTGTGATTTGGCGTCTAGTATTAGGCTTCCTGTAGTAGTGCTCCTTATATTTTACACTTTATCATATAAGTAACCCACATCTGAAAACTAGGTTTTTCATTTTATTTTATTCCAAATCAATAGAGGTTCCTCCTCTGGACCAACATTTTGAAATCACTCATGTCCATGCGCAAGCTTTTCTTAAATATTAAACTTAGTGAAAGCTATTGCCTGGCTAAGCATCTAGACCATATATCAATGTAATATACCTAATTTTGATATTAGCTATTGTCTAAACCCTATCCTAAGGGCTTCAATAGTGAGAATATGAAATTTGCAAGGAGGTGTAATGCATACAAGTAGTTGTAATTATCATTTCCCACAGTATAGTAATTTTAATGGAATATACATGCATACAATAATAGATTTTCACAAACAATGCACAATAATTAAAATACTAGGACCAACAAGGTCAAAAGGGGTGCTTGCCTTGCTGTAGTTGTTCAGAGAGTTGCCCAAGATCGATCTCACACATTTCTGATACATCGGTATCTAATCGGTAAAAGTCAAATGAGCACAAATAAGAACCAAACAAATTCAAACAGAGACCAAATTCCAATATTTTTGTATATTAAGAAATATCATGATTTTAGAAAAAAATTAGAGATAGGAAACACTCAAATCAGAATTCGCATGCAAAAGTTATTAAGAAAACAATTTGGTTTGGCTAGAAAATTCCAAAAAAAAGAAAAACAGCATTTTGTGCTAACCGGGTTTCGAATTTGTAAAATTAAACACCTATTTTTGCTCCTAACTCATGATATTTATTCAATATAGACTCCACAAGAATTCCTCCAACTCGATCCAAATTGACATGCATGTGTTGCTATGCTATTATCAATTAAGGTGGCTTATCATGCACAAACTCATGTATCTAGTCCCCTCATATTAATTCATTTATCCAATACACAGATGTTCAATCCAAGCACATGCATAACACTCTCCAATCTCATTCCCATATCTTCGGTCTAAATCCCATACTAACATCCTTTGAGATATAAGCAAGGTAGTCAATCCAATAAATAATGCCTAGACTCCTGATATACCGTCCATTCGGTCCATCCAGTAATCATAAATAATCCACCAATTATGGGTATATGACCATGACTCAATCCAACAATCATTATCCACTAGACTATTTATGCTATATGACTAACCTACACCTAATGAGCCTTCTGGTTTTTATTACACACCCAACATCCAATAGTTCAATAGTCGATCATACATATATCCACTCTACCAAATTAATAATCAAAATTCTAGTCATAAGCGTACCACCATGACCATTTCATAATCGTAGATTTACAAATCCAAATTGAAGGTACGAGTTTATTGATTTGGCTCATAGGACCCATCCAACATTTATATGGTACTCCAATTAACTGTTTGTGACCAAATAATCTATTGCTAGTTTCTCTCAATTCTAGCATCTACGACTCACATAATTATTGCTTAAGTCATCCAACCAATTCCACGTTATTAAATATTCCTCTGATTCAACCTCCATATCTTGTCAAATATCATCACGAGTTATCTATTGAGTATTGATAATAAAATCCTTATGCATCTTAAATCCAAAAATTACTAAACCAATTAAATAGAAAAGATTCCAATTAATTTAACCTCCATTGTTTTCATCCAATTTTTGTAAGAGTCCAAAATAATGTTATCCGATCAATTGATCTAGTAAAATATTTAATCAAACACCTATCATTCCACCAAACACATTTTGGTACAATAATGTAATTATTCGCATCCACTAACATAACACTACTAGATCATACGTATGCATAATCAAGACCTAATATAGACTTATACCAGTTCTAGGCTATCAAAAACATTTTACACCGACATGTGTATAAACATGCAATGATAAATAATGTTAATACAACATGCATTGCTAAATACCATAAATATGATAATGCAAAATAATATTAAGGTTTCGCTAAGGGCACTAACTGTGCCAACTACCACCAGACACAATCAACTTGACCACTCGTGCGCAGTTGTCGACATCACTAACAGAATTGCATCTCTCCCAGTCACTTGTGTGTAGTCGCTGGTGTTGCCGTCGATATGTGCCTCCGCCTTTTCTTCTTTTTCTTTTTTTCCTTTCTTTTCTTCCTTCTTTTGTCTTTCTTCTCTCCTCATTTCTTTTCCTGTTCACCCGATAGCATGCAACTGGTTCTCTTTCTCATCTTTTCTTACTATTCCTCTAATTTCTAATTCTCTACCTGATAGATAGCATGCCCTTCTTCTTTCTTCATTTCTTTTCTCCAACTGTAGCAGCTTCCTTCTCTTCTCTTCACTTCTTTTCTTCTCTCTTCAGCAGCTAGCTTCTTCTCTTCTGGCCAGCCGCACTCCAGCTTGGATCTCAACTTACCTTGGCGACACCACACAGCTCACCTGCTGCTTCTTCCTACATGGTTCTCTCCTGGCTCACCTCCAGTGTCGGCCGCCTACTTCTGACGCAGGCCACTGGCGCGCCATGCGCCTACTGCCTACCCTGGTTGCGCCGGCTCCTTGACTGACTCCTCCACACTGCTATTGGAATCAATCTTGACTCATGCTAATTGTGTCGAATGTGGTTGAAGCTGCAGTCGAAGGCGTGGTTGAAATAGCAATCGTGACCATGGTCAAAGTGTAAGTGGTCATAGGAGTCATTTTGTTAGTGGTCATAGGCCTGAGTCATGATTGAAGCCACAGTCGGAGTCGTGTGTTCGAGTTGTACTCGTAAGAGTACTGTAGCATGGAGTAGTCATAAGTCGTAGGGGGACTCGTAGTCGTAGGCATAGTCGAGAAGCCTGGTCGAAGGTGGGCATCTAAGTAACGGCTGAGTCAATGAGTTGGCTAAGTCTTTCGAGTAGTGTGTGATGTGCGCAAGTCGTAGTGCGTAGTGTGCGCAAGTTGTGGAGTGATGTTCGGTGAAACCAGATCATAGAGCATCTATTTATATCCTTGTAATCAGTCTATTGAAAAGAGCAGTGAATAATAGAGAAAAGTGAAAAATGACACAAGTTGAGTTCGCGTCAGAAAATTACTCTATTGTTCATCATATTCCCTGTGTAGTGTGCGTCCACGAGTAAATTGAGTGTGATTCCTGGGTTGAGTTCTTACAATTGGTATCAGAGCTCAGGTGCGAAGAGAAGCTGCCTGGCAACGACTCGCTGGTTGGCGTGATGGCATGCGTAGTGGCGCGCATCAGGCGGAGGTGCACAGGTGTTGGTGACGAGTTGGCTACAGCACCGTGTGCTCAGCTGCACATTGGCAAAGGTCCACGCAGCCATGGAGAGGCCAGCGTGGTGTGCCAGAATCGCATGTGGCGTGCACACCGGCGACAGCGTGATCACCATGGTACTGTTGCGACGACGGGCGCACCAGTGTTGGATTCCATGTGAGGTGGGTGGCACTGGTGGGCTACAAAGCGCGAGTAGTGTTGACGGCGAATGATGTTCTTCCACCATCAACAACATCATGGTGTAAGGTGTCGTGAATACGGCGATGTCTAAAGCGGTCGTGGCATCATCGAAGTGTGTGTTTGAGTCGTTTTGTGTATATGGCATAGTAGAAGTGTTGCATGTGTCATTGAGTTGCTTGTACACATAGGAGGTGTGTTACATATGTGTGCATAGTCTTGTCATGGTCGTGCACGTAGGTCAGTCTGTGCATGATGCATGTGTGTGTGAGTTCTTGTAGTTGTGTCCAAGAACTCATGTGTGTAAGCTCTTATGAGAGTCTTCGTCACCGTCAAGATGTGTCACCGATGAAAAACAATTGGAGCTGAGTAAGAGATAAAAGTTGTCGGTGAGGTGTGTCACCGGCGGTGAAGATGTGAAGTACACCGGTAAGTTATGTCTCCAGTGGCATGATCAGCAAGAAGAAGGCAAAACTCTTTGGAGACACGTTAGGAGATCGGACTTCATCTTGTGAAGTTTAACAAGTCAAGATTAGTGGGAGATTGTTGGAACTAATCTTGACTCATGCTAATTATGTTGGACGTGGTTGAAACTGCAGTCGAAGGCATGGTCGAAGCTACAGTTGAACGCATGGTCAAAACAGCAGTCGTGACCATGGTCGAAATGTAAGTATTCGTTGGAGTCATTTTGTTAGTGGTCATAGGCCTGAGTTATGGTCGAAGCCACAGTCATAGTCTTGTGTTCAAGTCGTACTTGTAAGAGTACTGTAGCAGGGAGTAGTCATAAGTTGTAGGGGGACTCATAGTCATAGGCGTAGTCGAGAAGCCATGGTCGAAGCTGGGCGCCCGAGTAATGGTTGAGTCAATGAGTTGGCCGAGTCATTCGGGTATTGCACGATGTGCGCAAGTCGTGGAGTCGTGATACGTAGTGTACGTAAGTCGTGGAGTGATGTCCGGTGAAACCGGATCACGAAGTGTCTATTTATATCCTTGTAATCAGTCTATTGAAAAGAGCGGTGAATAATAGAGAAAAGTAAAAAATGACGCAAGTCGAGTTCGCATCGAACATTACTCTACTGTTCATCGTCTTTTCTGTGTAGTGTACATCCATGAATAAATCGAGTGTGATTCCTAAGTTGAGTTCTAACAGCTGCTCGGCTTCTTCCCAACACCACCGCCTCCAATCCAGCTGCTAGCATGGCCACCGCCGCTATATGGCTCAGCTGCTGTGCCTCCGGCTCACCTCTAGCTAGCTCGCACCAGCTAAACTACTGCTACTTCTCCTCCCTTCTCTTAAACTCGCTCAAACCTGCATGCATGCGTGAACTAGTGGTAGAAATTGAATGCTCGCGTGATGAGGAACGTGATGGTATGACATGCATGGCTTGGTTTTGTGTTTTTGGAGGTGATCGAAAGGAGAGAAGTTGGCTTACTTAAGCTCGTTTGGGGAAGAAGAAATGATAGTGAAGTGGAGACAGAGCTTCGGTTGGGGAGAAAATGAGTGGAGGCAGTGGCTGGATGTAGGGCTGTAAAAAAAGCTTGAGGCTCGCGAACTGCTCGAGCTTGGCTCGCTTTAGACTCGATTCGAGCTTGATTCGAATTTCAAATGAGCCGAATTCGAGCTTCTTCTTAAGCTCGCGAGCTTTAACGAGCCGAGCTTGAATAGCTCGCGAGCTTAAGATTTTTTATTTCCCCGGTTTCCCCACCCCTCCCGCGGTCTCTCTCAAATCCCCACCCCAAGTCCCCAACCCCCCGCTCCGGCCCTCCCGGGCCACAGCCCCATGCCCCCAGACCCCCTCCCTCTTCTCCCCCACCCGCCTCCGCCAGACTTCCCACTGCGGCCGCCCCTCCTCGGCCCCCCGCCGCCGCCCCTCCTCGCCCCACCACCGTCGACGACCTCCTCTCCCCAGCCGCCGCCCCTCCTCCCCCCGTCCCCTTCCTCTCCCCCGCCGCCCTGCCCGTCCCCCTCCTCGCCCCTCCTCACGCCGCCCCTCCTCTCCGCCACCGCCACCGCCCCTCCTCCCCTCGCCGGCGCCCCTCCTCTCCCCCCGTTCCCCTCCTCGCTCCCCCCGCCGTCGACCTCCTCTCCCCCGCTGCCGCCCCTCCTCCCCCCGTCCCCTTCCTCTCCCCCGCCGCCCCCCCCCCCCCCCCGTCCCCCTCCTCGTCCCCCCGGTCCTCCTCCTCGCTCCCCGCCGCCTCTCCTCGCCCCCCGCCGCCGCCCCTCGTCCCCCCGGCGCCCCTCCTCTCCCCCGCCGCCGGCGCCTCTCCTCCCCCCGGCGCCCCTCCTCTCCCCCACCGACGCCGCCCCTCCTCGACCCGGATCCGGCCACCGCAGCCACAGAGATGCCAGGCTTGGTCATCGCGCGGAACGCCGACGCCGGCGCCGCGGCCAGCTCCGCGGATGTGGCCGCCGCGTCACTGCGCTCCGCGACGCGCTCCAGGATGCTGGCGAGGGCGGCCACCACGCGCGGCATGTCCTGGGCGCTCTCCACCAGCTCCTCGCCCTAAGCAATGGCTTCTTGGCCTCCGGTGTCCGCAGGTACTCCCTCTCTACCCAGTCTCTACTCTCTCGGCACCGAGCCTACACGAGTCGAGCTCGAGCGAGCTCAAGTTTTGTCCGAGCCGAGCTCGAGCCTAGCTTGAAGTTCGATGTTGATCTTAGGCTCGCTCGAGCTCGGCTCGAGTTTCTACCGAGCTCGAGCTTGCTAGGTCAAGCTCGCTTGAGCTCGGCTCGTTTACAGCCCTAGCTGGATGAGGTTTGGAGGAGATGTGAAATGGCAGTGGAGGTGAATGAGTGGAGATGCAGGGGACAAGTGGCTAGTGTGGCAGCATAGCAGGAAGCTGTGGGCTGCGTCAAAAACCAGCGCGCAACCATGGTTTTCCATAGAGGCTACGTGTGGTGGAAGAAAGACTACAGCTTGACGGTTTGGGGGACTCTCCTGATACAGTGGATATCATTGTGTAAAATTTTACATGGCAGTGAGAGGAGGAAAGGGCACTACTATAGACAGTCCTACAACAGATGATTCGAAACTGTCATCACAGATGGTTCCTAAACCATCTGTGTTTATGTGTCAGTGATAATAGGTGGTTATTACAGACGGCTTGGAAGCCGTCTACGATAACTTACATTACAGACGATTTTTGAGAAAAAACTGTCTGTGATAGTCGACTATCACAGACAGTTTTTTTATAAAAAACCGTCTGTGATATTCGACTATCACAGATGGTTTTTATAAAAACCGTCTGTGATATTGTGTATATCACAGACGGTTCAGTGTTTCGAATCGTCTGTGATATAACAATATTACAAACAGCTAATAACAAAGATCGTCTATGATATCGTTCATATCACAGATGGCTCAGTGTTTGAAACCGTTTGGGATATAGATATCACAAACAGTTTTCAACACCGAACCGTCTGTGATAGCTATTTCAACAGCGATTTTATTTGCTATTTTTTGGCTAGCCTCAGGATATGCTAGCCATGCCCTCTGAAAACAAGCTACATCACTTATATAGCACAGATGAATGAAACAAACGGCCAGCAGATCACATATATATAATGAAAATCGTTACACAGATCTCACAAATGAATTAAATTGAATGAATTGTTTGATTAAGCACAATTGAGTGATTTGTACAATTGAATCTAATGTTTCAACATCTAATTATCACCATTGAAGGGGTGGAACTCTCCAGTCTTGTTTATGACCTCTGATAGAGGTGCCCATGAATTTCAATGAATTTGTCGAGATCATATGCACTTTCGTCGAAGTCCACCTGTTGTCGCTAGGAGCAATGTTAAGTCATTAATTAGCATGTGTATGTATATATACATACATATATATAATCAAAAAATAATAATTATTGGAAGGTTTCTCCAAAGGTTTCTTCGAGTCCTCCATCAAACCCTCGAATTTACCAAACTCTCTCTCACTATAGTTCCCTTCTGCATCACGTAACATCTGATCTAGATTGTTATCCTACGACCTATACTCATGATCGAAAGCACAGCCCAACCGGCATATTGTTGTCTCCCTTGACTATTTCATAACTACCTTCTTGTGTACTCTTCTCTTCACCGTGTGTGTGTGTGTGTGTTTTTGAAATGATTTCTATTATAATTTTTCTCATGCCACCTTTTGGTCCTATTCTAATATTTGATATTGGATATACATTTCATGCACTTTTGATTTTTGAAAATCAAAATTTTTGAAAGAAACTCCAATTAAAAAGCCAAGGAAATAAAATGCATTCAAAAAACTTAAAATTTCTCTTATTTTCACATGCCCTTGAATTTGGGATGTTACAAATTGTGGATAATGAGTATGTGGAGAATTGAGTTGATGTTAAATGAATATGAATTGTTGATAAGATTATGCCTCACTTATTATTTGCTTTGTATTTGCTAAGTCGTGGACTCACCACTATGTTGTTGTTGTTTTTAGGTGAACGTCGAATGCGACATGCATGAGTAGGAGTAGAACATAGGATATTGCACTTTTGTAGCTCTTCACTTCACCTAGCGATCCATTCACTTATTGTCATAAGCAATTTAGTTTTATCCATACAATGATTAGAAGAATCATGGTTTCACTTAGCTCTTAATGGTTCTTAATGATGCTATATGATGTTTTCCATGGTTTAGACTTTTACATATGATTCATCTTGGTAACTATATGGTTCGCCTTAGTTTAATTTATGGTTTACAATGTTGCCGAAATTTATGTTTAACATTATGTTGAATGTTTAATCTTGAAGTCTGCTTGTAGAAAATACTTGATTATTGGCTAAAATTGGTAGAGATAGTAGTTGTGGGTGACATATCAGGCTTTTCTTAAGCTAGGGTGTTACATTAGAGCTTAGGAGTCAAAAGTTACGCTATTTTTAGTACCGAGACAGTAGGGGGAACTATCCGGTAAAGGGGGAGTATTGTAGAATCGTAAGTGCGTAGGAGCGACATTGTTTAATTGTTGATTTGGTATTGTAGTGGATTGTTGTTGAGGTTGGGTGTTCACTATAGGAGGAGTAGCATCGGGGTTGGTGTCATCTTCGAATTAATCCATTCCTCGCAACTAGAAAAGACAAGTGCATGGTAGAATGGTACACAAGTGCTTTGCTCTTGTTGTTTATGTTAAATAAATACCTGCCATGATGATCCACATGTTTTATACTTGCTTCTTATTATGCTCACATGACTATGGTTAAATGATGATGATGATTATGGTATAATGATGATGATGAATATGGTTAAATGGTGATAATGTTGAATGGTTAATGTTGATAAATGACTAATGAATAGAAGAATCATTGTATTACATGTTGCAAAGAGGTGACCTGTGTGGCCCTCTAGAACCTACTTTGGTGGGTGACTCACGGAGTAGTTAGAGAAAGATCTATTTCATTAGACACTCCATGGGAGTGGAGAAAGACCTACTTCGTTAAGTACTCCACGGGAGTGGAGTTGAGACCCTATATGAAATAGGGCAGGGCAAGAGTGGTTCATCAATGGGTGAGCACTCCACTATATCGATATAAGCAAAATGAAGTGAAGGCATGTGCATTGCATTCATAAAAAGTTAAATGAGATGATGAGATATATGTGTGAAATTTAATGAGAAGGAATATGTGAAAGATTGAGATCGTTGTGAGTGGACATAAATATTTGGTATCATGTTGTATGTTATTTATTATTCTATTGTATACTTACTGAGTCATAGACTCACTTTTACTTTTGTTTTAATTTTTAGGTGCTCGTTGAGGACAACATGCATTGGCGGGGAGTAGCACGTGATTGCGCTCGCACCATTAATGATTCTTTGTCACTTATTGTCCCATCATTCAATATTAGAAATAAATGAAACTATTCACAGCATCTTAGTTTGAATAATGTTTTCCTTTTGAACTTAATTATTAGTATTTGCTTATTGCTACTTGTCATGATTTCTTTGATTAAATTTATGATAGGTTTATCTTAATGCTATTTATCAATTTCTTATTGTTCTTGTCTCTATGTTTATGATTATTGTCATGGAACTATAATTAAAGACTAGTTATCAGTAATTCTTATTAAATGGTTAAAAGTGCTAGCGATTATAGTTGTGGCTGACATTTGGGCTTTTGCTAAGCCAGAGTGTTACAGTTGTACAATACTTTCTATATTACATCTACAATTTATTTTGGAATTATTTCTTGTTGATTTGGTGCTTGAACCAAAGATGCATGCTTTCACCGATAGATGTGTTTTCCATCTGACCTCTACCCCAATGTATGTGTATACCTATTAAAGGAATAAACTACAGCGGTCAGATCGAACGGACGCGAGCCCGTATGCACGTTGAGACTATTGCGCACCTAGATTTTCTGATCTATAAATGTATATATGTACACTGTAGTATGTGTCTGCCAATGCATATATATACCACATGTACCATGCGTACTAGGTCCATTACCGTGAATTCATGGGTTTCACAAAATCCCAGGAAAGAGCATGCACGCCCACGCCCTCATCGCAATGCTTATCACTCTGTTTGCCCAAAAGCAGAAAACAGGCTGTTGTTAGACAAGGAACAACTTGACTATTTTTCTCTATTCTTTTTTAATTTTATGATATTGGGTCATAGTAGAACATGACTATTTATATCAACTTATAAAAATTATTATTTTTAGATTAAAATAGGGTTGGCACGCATACGGCATTTATTTTGTGGAAAAGAACATATTGACTATTTTCTACTTTTTTAATTTGTCATATTGGGTCGTACTTAATTGGAATATGACTCTATCTATAGCAACTTATATTTTCTAAAATAAAATTGGGTTGGTACATGAGATTTATATGGCCATTATCTGTAAAGTACAAATACTTTTATGGACATGTATAATTCTTCATGATGTTTGTTTTTTGTAATTTATTAAAATGATGATAACTATTCATACTTCATATACAAAAAGGATGCATAGTTATATTACTCTAAAAAAAACTGTTTTAGTAATATTGTGCATTATAACTATTTACATGTAAAAATATTATATATTGTTGCTATTATCACACAAAACATATATATATATATATATATATATATATATATATATATATATATATATATATATGATGAGTGTTTCATCCACCTAGGTGCCTAGGCACCCATATCAATATCAGTTGATGTGTTTTGAGATTCATGATGTTTGACATGAATATCTTCATATACTCATATAAAAAGTATATTTGAGATATCAAACTCTGAAAAATACTAAACTCAACCTTAGTTTAATTAGTTTGAGCTACTTTCATGGTATATACTCACTATAGTCGCATCAAACTCAAAAGTAGTTCAAACTAATTTGAACTGAATTCAAAACTCACATACCACAAATATATCAAGGGTATGAAACATTTTCATACCTAAACTCCAAAAAATCTATCAATCATATACACACACACACACACACACACACACACACACACACACACACACACATATATATATACCAAACAATTCTTGATGTGGGTGCCTAGGCACCTAGGTGCCTTAAGTAATTTTCCTATACATGCACACACACATATAGTAACATATCCTATGCACTCAAGCTTGTGGTTCACTCACTGTGCATCCCAACTAAAAAAGGTCACAAAATTTTTTTAAAAAATTCTACATGTATTTTATGGTTTACTCCATCTATGTATAAAATTTTAAGTTCAAATTTATTCTATGTTAAGAGCAGCAAAAGAGAAAATTCTGACATATTTAAACTCTTAACCATTGTCAGATTTTTCTTAAGGTGGAGGGCACCACAACCTTAAGTGCATAGGATATGTTGTCTATATATACAGGGAATATATGCTATGCACTCACCTTTATGGTGCACTTACTGTGCACTCAAACCAAAAAAAGTCACAAAAATTCCAAAATATTTTTTGGATGTACCGCCCACACTTGCCGGCGGCGGCTCGGCCCTCGTCGCCCCGGTCTGGCTCCCCCTACCTCGACTAGGCCCCCCTCGTCGCCCCGGTCCGACTCCCCCCGCCCCTTGGCCCCGTGGCCCCGACCTTGGATCTAGCGGTCAGCGTCCCCTCGAGCGGCTGCTCGGCCAGCCCACCGCCAAATCTGGCTACCCTAGCTCTGGTCCGACACTCCGGCTCTGGTGGCACCCCCTTCAGCGCGCGCGGCGCGCCCTCGTCCGGTTGCCCCCAACACCCCTCTCTCTATGACTCTGAGTTGTGGCGGCGCTGGTGCCTCTCCTCTGGGAAGTGAGAAGTTGGGAACTAATTGCGATTGCTAGGTTTGTTAGTTAGAGTGGGTATTTTGGTGGGCCAATGAGATGAATTTGTTGGGCCGCTTAAGGGCAGTGGGCTACCCACTTGACTAGGCTACCACCGCCGGGGGAGGTGAGGCTGAAGGCTTACTAAGCCTCCCCCACGCTGGCTTCGCCCCTGTATCTGTGTCTAGCATGTTGCGTTAGAAAACTAAAACCTACGAAATAGAAATCATCCTAGGAATGGAATGCCGTGTTGGAACGTTTATCCAACCTTGCTAGGAACCAAATTAGGAAGTTTCAGATTGCAGTTGCTGTCCGGTGCAGCAGCTCTGTACGTACTACGTAGTCCAAGCACATTGGGGGAATTTTTGTGCCCCATGTAGAGTTTTCCACGGCGCTTTTGACGGCTTCACGCTAGCTACGTACCACCAATCAATCAGGCAGCAGTGGTGCTTTTGTTTGGAATTTTGCAAGAATTTTATAGAAATTTTGTAAAAATTTCACAAAAAACAGTTTAGTTCTGACCACAGGAATCAATGAAAATTTTCACGTTCTAAACGGTGCCTACGTGCATGTCAAACTACCCTCTGCGTTCACCCTCGCGTTGCCTCTTTCACCTGAAACAAGTTTTGTCGAAAAAAATTTTGCACGAAACCTCATGTCTAGTGAGGTGTATGAATCCTTTCCTCTGGAATTCATATGAACTTTCCGTGTTACAAATATGGTCCTAGGCACCGTTATTTCTTCTCATATGGCATGGATTATAGCACCATCTAGCAAGGAATTTATTTAAACTTCTAAAATTAGCTTTCTTGCGTTGCTACTAATTTTGTAATGCTTTTGACATAACACTAGTGATCTAGCTGTTTTAAGGATTATGTATCGCAACAAAAGGAAAAGAAGTAGTACGTCCCCTACACTGTTCATTTTTGTATACTCAACCATACAAAGATGGGGGAGTTCCGGCCTCCTCCTGCGCCCACGTCAGCCCGCAGCGCTCGGCCGGCCGGCGCGTGGCGAGCGAATTCGCGTACGGCCGGCCGAGCCACTTTCCCTCACTTTTTCGGAAATTACGTAGAGGTCCTTTTTTCTCGCGAAAAGGTCCCTGCAAGTTTTTTTTCCTTAAAAAAATTTGGATTGCGCCCTGCGGGTTTCCGAAATTACGTATGAGTCCTTATTTACTTACGTACAGGCCCTTACAGGTCCTCGATTTTTTACAAAAAACCCTTTGATTTCCCCGGAATTACGCATGTGCCCTCGATTTTTTTAAAAAAACTCCCTGCGAATCATCGTCTCTTTTACTTTGTTTCACACGGTAGCTAGCGCGGCGTGCGCCGCGCTTATGCGGCTAGTAATATATATACACCGTCCCTTTTGGCTAATCCTAACTAATCCATGGATGCGTGCAGAGCTCGGAGGAATGGATGAAGGTGAGAGCTGATAAACTGAAGAAGGACGTCCACAAGTTGTTTGAAACTTGCAACAGTGTGGTCGGGAGAATGACCTTAGTGGATGCACTCGAACGTCTCGGAATAGATCATCTATTTGAAGAACAGATAGCGACTGCACTAAGTGAGATCCATCAGAGTGAATTCAGTAGCTCTAGCCTCCATGAGGTTGCTCTTCGGTTTCGTCTGCTTAGGGAGCATGCCCTTTGGGTATCTCCAGGTATCTATCTATAGATACAAATGCAAGGGATTAATGCCCACCGAACTTAGAGGATGCAAATTATTAATTAACATGCTTTGGATAATTTGACGATACGTCACAAACAATTTGTCGTGCAGATGTATTCAACAAGTTCAAGGGCCAAGATGGGAGCTTCGGCAAGCATATAACTAATGAACCAATTAAGGGGACTACTAAGTTTATACAACGCAGCTTACCTTTTCATTCATGGTGAGCCAGAACTCGAAGAAGCCATCACTTTTGCAAGGTCTCATCTTGAGTCAATGAGGGGTAGTCTCAAGTCCCCTTTAGCTGAGCAAGTCGAACGTTCCCTTCACTTACCACTGACAAGGACCCACAAGAGAGTGGAGACACTGCGTTATATGCTGGAGTACGAACAAGAGGACGGGCATAACCCAATTCTATTGGAGCTCGCAAAGCTGGAGTTTAACCTTCTGCAGCGTGTCCACTTGGAGGAGCTGAAAGCTATTACCAAGTACGTCTCTTTTATATTCACTAAGCATGCAATTAAGATGAAAAGAGTTAGTGCCTTCATATATGATGTCCAGCACATACTTTCACACTGTTCGTAATCTCACCGCCCATAGGACTTCAAAAGCCCTAATATCTTTTAATTAGTCTATCTAAGTACTTCAAATAATTATTTTCAGATGGTGGAATGATCTTTATCGATACGTCGGACTAAACTATGTTCGGGATCGTGCGGTGGAGGCGTACGTTTGGGCGTACACGGCGTTCTATGAGAAAGACTTAGCGCGCGCACGAATGATCTTTACCAAGATAATTTTACTGACTACACATATGGATGACACATATGATGCCCATGCCACCATAGAGGAATGTCGGAAGCTGAACGCAGCCATACGAAGGTTGGGTTAGTTTAACTTAGATATTTTGTTAATAGAGAATGCAACTTGCAGGCAATAGTCCAATCAATGCTTGTCTGTCAGACTAATTTTCATGCAAACCAATTGGCCATGCAGATGGGATGAGAGCGCTATTTCTCTTCTACCAGAGTACCTGAAAAAGTTCTATAGTAAACTGTTGAGCAGCCTTAAGGAATTTGAGGATGAACTGACAATCAATGAGAAATACCGGATTGCTTACATCAAGAAAGCGGTACAACACTGCGTACCTTGTATCTCTATATATATCAGAAGAGACGATGCTGTTGTTTTTCCATATTGTTACTTTTTTGGTTAATTTCCTTTATATGTGTGCAGTTCCAAAACCTGTCCACTTATTACATCCAGGAAGCCGAGTGGTTCAACCAAAATAAAAAGCCAAGCTTTGAAGATCAGGTGAACTTGTCTGCCATGTCCTCAACCTTGCCAATGCTATGTGTGGCTACGATGGTTGGCATGGCTGATGCAATAACGACGGAAGCATTCGAGTGGGTGTCTGGTTGCACTGATGCTGTCATAACATGCGCTAAAGTTGGGCGTTTCATGAATGACATCGCTTCATTCAAAGTAATCTCTCCATTTCTTTTTATTTGATGTGTTAGCAGTGAACAGTGTTTTTTATTTGATATTATAGAATTTCGACAAGAGGCATAACTAAATCTTACTAAATTGCCCTACATTAGGTAATGAATGCTACATTGTACGAGGATTAGTTGGATTATAGATGGGTAGTTAGTAGACAGACGAATTTAATGAATTAGCAAGAGACACAAATTTAATAGGGGCATGTAACTATCCTGTTTTTTTCTTAATAAGTGTGCTAAAGTCTAATACATCTAATATAGAAAACGGAGCGAATACAACTTAATTAGCTTAACTGTAACTTTTTACCATTGTGCATGGATGATAATGCATCTAATTAATCTTGTGTTACACCCATGCAGCGCGGAAAGAACAAGGGGGATGTGGCAAGCTCTGTGGAGTGTTACATTAATGAGCACAAGGTCACAGGTGAAGTTGCCATTGCCAAGATCAACGAGTTGATGGAAGATGAATGGAAAACTGCGAACCAAACTCGCTTTGAGCGTCGTGGGCTGCTCCCAGCAGTGCAGCGAGTTATCAACCTAACAACTGCCAATATGTTATTTTATGATGGTAGGAAAGACGCATACACATTCGGCACATACCTTCGAGAGCATGTTGAGAGTCTCTTTGTCAAGCCCATCCCTATCTAGACCCTAATAGCTGGTACAACAATCCATATCTTTTGGCATATATGGCCAAAATAATATATATCCTGAAGTAGAAGTAAATAATGATGCCTCCATGTGAAATGCATCGGAAATTCTGAATTTGTAGTTGCCGCACTATTAATTGTCGTCAGTGAGTACTGTACTCCCACTAAGCAGTTGTATTGCTGAATATTGTACAATATGGAATGGAATGCTTGTATGTCAACTTACAGGTTTATTACCATACAATAAAATTACACTTTCTCATGTTTTGGTAAATTATTTTAAGTTGCTAGCAGGTTGACGACTTATGGATAAGACAAATGAGTATGTGCTTGTATTGTTGTGTCTCCAAAACATCGATGAATGTGAAAGTATTAAAACCGCCAAGTGAACAGGTAATTTATACAACAAACAGGAAATATTTAGATTGCAATCTTTTGGGATAATTGGATAAATGCCACCGCAGTTGTCGCTAGTTTGGGAAATTCCACTGCGATAATCAGGCTTCGAAAAATACCATTGCAAATAATAGAGACTCTCCAAAATGCCACTCCCCTTCATATTTTGCTAATATTGGACTGAAATACCCTCATCTTCGTCTTCTTGAGCAAGCCACATCTCCATCTCCTCTGCCTGGTCGGAGCTGCAAACGTGAGCAGAAAACACAGGTGCAGATTCTGCCAACAAACCTTATAGTTTATTGATCATATTGGAAGTCAAATTAATAAGCTCCAATGAGTAGAACGTTCAGGCATATGTCGGCAGAAATTTGTGATTACAATGAATTAGTACCAATTGTTGTTTGCATATGTGTCTGTCGACCTCGGATTTAGTCAATCTAGGATCTTTTGTGAAATCACTATACTATTCTCTGGATCATTTCATATAGATCGTAAACCGAAAACATACAATAATAACATTACATGACAGAGTTCAATGGACCACAACGGGTCAAGTTTACATTAAGCCGATTAGGCCAAATATTACAACACAAAAGAAAGTTGTAGTGGAAGCGAAAAGGGAAGGCACATTTTGCCATAGGCGAGCAACTGGAGATGGTTTGTGGGCGACTAATATTTTCCAAGGACCTATAGAATATGAGTGCCTGCAAACACTACCCTAGCTGGACCGGGAGAAGTCCCCAACTACCAGGTACTACACTAAGCGCCACCATCTTCTTTCCCGTCAACTCCTTGGTTATTGTAGAAAGTGTACTGCCTTTGGTCCATTGGTTCTGATGATTTTTGTAAGCGAGTGTAAGCACAAGTAACAGTGCTCAGCGAGCAAACACACAGAATACAATATTCATACATGCAAGGCTTAACAAGGAGGGCTCTGTTTCTTTTATTTGCTAAAGCCATATTTTTAAACTATGAATAATTAGAAAATTCCTATGACTTTGCATTTCAACTAAAATATATTTTCTAAAGTGCATGTAAGATTTGCAATATTAGTAGTATTGCAAATTTCATCTACCATTACATGTCACCTATACCATATGCTAGTTTTCTAGCATTATGTCTGCTTATTAACATCATTGGGAACGACGCCCAGGCCAACACAATTTAGGGCTTTTACTGCCCGACACTTTCCATACCAACCACGAAGTTCTTTTTGAAATATACACTAATTGGAGTAAGTTCCTATATCTGTCCATGACCATGGGTACAACTATTCGAATAGTTTTCACTCTGTAGAGGTGGTACACTTTACCCACAAGAGACAATCAACTCATTAGACCCACATGATTCGTTGGTCATGCAGATCGAAAGATCATCATGAGGCCTTTACAATACCTTGCCCCCTCGTCATCCACCCATATGGGCTTCTCCTTCATGTAGAAGGTTCCATGTGTTATGCAGGAAGTTCTGCCACAACGTCTAGCGCAGCTAGACTTCACTTTCCACAATGTCTAGTGCAACTGGCAAACTTCACTATTACGGGTGTCCCTTTTAGGCCGGATTGGTATCCTCTCGCACGTCACCTCCTTTCCCCTACCAACGAGATGACTTCGAGGGCCTATAAATTATTCATCCTAGTCTACACTTTGCCGACTTGTGGTTATACTTGTTTTATAATGAGAGATCATCACAAGATTCAGTCCTTAAAATTATCTAGATGGCTCTACCATGTTCCAACACTCTCGTGCATCTACTGCACCAGCCCTACTTACCATCCGCCTAGATTTTTAAGCAAGTTGGGTATTTTTGGAACATAAAACAATAGTGTATAACATATCAGTTACTCCCATTAGCAACTATCGAAACCAATAATCCATGTGTGAAAAATGATGCAAGGCAAATTAATGCCCTCGAATATCTAAGCCAGACTAAGCATTTCACTTTAGGTAGGGACTTATTGCTAGAATATTGGGTTGATGTTATAGAATTTTGACAAGAGGCATTACTAAATCTTACTAAATTGCCCCTACATTAGGTAATATATGCTACATTGTACGAGGCTCAGTCTCTTTCGTCATTGGCCTGTAGGATTATAGATGGGTGGTTAGTAGATAGAGGAATTTAATGAATTAGCAAGAGACACAAATTTAATAGAGGCATGTAACTATCCTGTTTTTTCTTAATAAGTGCTAAAGTCTAAGACATATAATAGAGAAAATGGATGGTGTACATCTTAATTAGCTTAACTGTAACTTTTTACCATTGAGCATGCTTGATAATGCATCTAATTAATCTTGTGTTACAGCCATGCAGGGCGGAAAGAACAAGGGGGATGTGGCAATCTCTGTGGAGTGTTACATTAATGAGCACAAGGTCACAGGTGAAGTTGCCATTGACAAGACCAAGAGAGTATGGAAGATGAATGGAAAACTATGAACCAAACTCGCTTTGAGCGTCGTGGGCTGCTCCCAGTAGTGCAGCGAGTTATCAACCTAACAACTGCCAATATGTTATTTTATGATGGTAGGAAATACGCATACACATTCGGCACATACCTTTAGGAGCATGTTGAGAGTCTCTTTGTCAAGCCCATCCCCATCGGCCAAAATAATGTATATCCTGAAGTAGAAGTAAATAATGATGCCTCCGTGTGAAATGCATCAGAACTTCTGAATTTGTTGTTGCTGCACTATTAATTGTCCTGAGTGAGTATTGTACTCCCACTAAGTAGTTGTATTGCTGAATATTGCATGATATGGAATGGAATGCTTGTATGTCAACTTACAGCTTTATTACCATACAAAAAAAGAATTTGAGTGCCCTTCACAAATCGGTGAGTGAGAGCCATAAGCCAAATGTGAGAGATCAAAAGAAAAGAGAGTGAGAGAATTTAGTTATGATAGCCACCAAATCTGAAATGAGAGATGTAAGGAAAAACCCAGACCAAGTACTCATTGTACTTGTGTACAAAGACACATTACTTTCAGCTAACGACTTGACATCTGTCCCTAGTGTTGTTGTACATGTTTTATAGGACTACAAAGATGTTTTTCTGGAGGAAACGCCTGCTGCACTTCCTCCCTTACGTGGCATTGAACATCAAACTGATCTCATTCTTGGAGCTACACTTCCTAACCGTCCACCATACCGCACCAACCCCGAAGAAACCAAGGAAATTCAGAGGCAAGTACAAGCACTTTTAGATAAAGGTTATGTGCGTGAAAGTTTAAGTCCTTATGTTGTCCCTGTGATTTTGGTGCCAAAGAAAGATGGTTCTTGGAGGATGTGTGTAGATTGTAGAGCTATAAATAATATCACTATTCGCTATCGTTATCCTATTCCTAGGCTAGATGATATGCTTGATGAATTGAGTGGTTCTATGATATTTTCCAAAATTGATTTAAGAAGTGGTTACCAGCAAATTAGAATGAAGGTTGGAGATGAGTGGAAAACTGCTTTTAAAACAAAGTTTGGGCTGTATGAATAGTTAGTTATGCCTTTCGGTTTAACCAATGCTCCTAGTACATTCATGAGATTAATGAACCATGTCTTGAGAGCATTTATTGGAAAATTTGTTATTGTTTACTTTGATGACATCTTGATTTACAGCAAGACTTTGGAGGAACATGTTGAGCATATTCGACAAGTTTTAGATGTGCTTAGAGAGGAGAAATTATTTGCTAACCTTGAGAAGTGCATATTTTGTACCGATCAGGTTGTGTTTTTTGGTTTTGTTATTTCAAGTCAGGGAATTCAGGTTGATGAATCAAAGGTGAAAGCAATCAAGGATTGGCAGACTCCTGAAAATGTAAGTCAGGTGAGAAGTTTTCATGGACTTGTTGATTTTTATAGGAGATTGTGAGAGATTTCAGCACCATAGCTACTCACTTAAATGGATTGACAAAGAAAGGTGTTGCTTTCCAATGGGGTGAGCCACAAGAGAAAGCTTTCCAAGAACTGAAGAAAAGGTTGTCTGAAGCCCCCTTGCTTGTGTTGCCGGATTTCACTAAAACCTTTGAGGTTGAATGTGATGCAAGTGGGATTGGAATTGGAGGTGTTCTCATGCAAGATGAACATCTCGTTACATATTTTAGTGAGAAGTTGGGAGGAGCACAACTGAACTACTCGGTGTATGACAAGGAGTTGTATGCTTTGGTAAGAGTACTTGAGACTTGGCAACATTACTGATGGCCAAAAAAATTTGTTATTCATTTAGATCATGAGGCTTTGAAGTACTTGAAAAGCCAAGCTAAACTGAACTGTTGACAAGCCAAATGGGTTGAATTCATTGAAACTTTTCCCTATGTTGTGAAATACAAGAAAGGTAAGGACAATAGTGTTGCTGATGCTTTGTCCCGTAAAAATATTTTGTTGAATCAACTTGAAGTAAAGGTGCCAGGACTTGAGAGCATAAAAGAATTATACCCTGCTGATCATGAATTTTCAGGACCATATGCAAAATGTACAGTTGGAAAAGGATGGGGAAAATATCATGTACATGATGGATTCTTGTTTAAAACTAACAAATTATGTATCCCAAATTGTTCTGTTAGACTTTTGTTGTTACAGGAAGCACATGCAGGAGGATTGATGGGTCATTTTGGATGGAAAAAGACCTATGAGCTGCTGGCCGACCATTTCTATTAGCAAAAGATGAGAAGAGATGTGGAGAAACTTGTTCAACGATGTGTCACATGCCACAAAGCTAAGTCAAAACTGAACGCTTATGGTTTATATACTCCATTGCATGTGCCTAGTATTCCTTGGGAAGACGTTAGCATGGATTTTGTTTTGGGATTACCTAGGACACAGAGGGGGAGGGATTCAATATTTGTTGTTGCTGATAGATTCTCAAAAATGGCACATTTTATCACTACTACAGAAAACAGTATTACAGACGGTTCAGAAACGTCATCACAGATGGTTTTCTGAACCGTCTAAAATTATGGGTCAGTGATAATCCAAGTTATCACAGACGGTTTTCGAACCGTCTGTGATTATCGGATATCACAGACGGTTTTGCATTACAAACCGTCTGTGATTATCCGATATCACAGACGGTTTTTCATTAAAAACCGTCTGTGATATCTGATAATCACAGATGGTTTTAATGAAAAACCGTCTGTGATATCGGATAATCACAGACGGTTTGTAATGCAAAACCGTCTGTGATATCTGATAATCACAGACGGTTTTTAATGAAAAACCGTCTGTGATATTCCTCCCCCCCTAACAGAATCTATTTCTGTTTATTGGCTAGCCTCAGGAAATGCTAGCCATGCCCTCTGAAACAAGAAGATAAACAAGTATACATATAATTCACATCTCAATTCATTTGACAAACATCCAATTCACATCACATTTCATTCACAGACATAAGGCATCCATTTCGCAAATGAATTAATTGAAATGAAATAAAATATCCATTTACAAATTCACAATTACAGAGTGATAAGAGGAATAAAAAATCAATCTGCGCAGTGGAACTCTCCATCTGATTTGATGACTTTAGCCCACAAAAACCAAAGCAACTCTCCTCGAATTTTTGCTAAGTCCGCCTGTTCCAATGCAGATTTAGAGATGGGCGCAACCTGTAGATAGGAATATCAACGCGCGCACATATAACACCTGACATGTATGAAATAATTGTGGGAAGATTGACAAACCTTAGAATTAGTGATCTTGGTGGAATCGAGGAGTAGTCTCATATGGTGGCACACGTAGTATCCACACGTGTTGCCCGGCTGCTGCTGGTGGCACTGCAAAAAATAGAATGTGTTAAATCAAGTGGCATTACTACTATGTGTTGTATATGATTAATTAATATGTAGCTAGCGAATACCGGAAACTTGCGATCATGTTTCAAGGGCTTGGCCCCTGTCGTTGAGTCACGTGTTTGTTTAACGTATGTGGCGAACGACCTTCGTTATTCGAAAAAGTTAGATTAGTCATTCGGAAGGAAAGAAAGAGTACAATGTACAATGTACGTACCTATCGAGTATTCGGGCGATAGCTGTGTACTTGGATTTGTTCTTACTTAGAGAATCAAGGTATATAGCCTTGTTCCATTTTGGTATAATTACAATTAAAATCCAATGGAATTCCTCATTGTATGGCATAAGAACAAATTCCTTATCTTGGTGAGCCAGCAGTGCTTTTACAATATAGTCCTCGACGAAGGATGCATCCTCGATGATGGTATCAATGGCGACCAAGCGTGGGTCCAGGAAACCAATTCGTGATTTCGATGATCTAGCTTCGGTCAGCATGAATCTATATATAACACAGAAAAGCAACAAATTGTGACATATATCGGTATTACGTGAATAGAGACTGTGATTGTACAGACTTACAGCGTCCAGCATCGAACGAGTGAGGCGTCGAGAGCGTTGAGCGTGAAAAGTTCAAATATATCGTCGAAGGTCACCGCGAAGACACATTCCTGAACTTCATGAATGAAATGTTCCAGCTTGAATTTGGCAGTGATACCTGAGCGCCGTTCTCCCTCTGGCTTATTGGACTGTTCCATATACCAAGCGTGGAATCTTTGGCAACCAAGTCCTAGTTCTAGGAGCTCTTCCTGGAATACCATCGGCTCGCCTAGCACGAATTTGCGGGCCAATGGCATGTACGGGATATCGTCATCGTCCTTCATCTTTGATTTGCCCCGGCCACTGCCTCGATTGTCGCTCGACTTTATGCTAGTCGACTGTAATGGTATAGACGTTGCAAGTTGCTCTAGCGAGAATAGCACCCGTGGAGATAGCACCGGTGCAGGTAGCTGTGGTTCGCACTGCCCGTGTGGAGATGGCACCAGTGCATGCTGCTGTGGTTCGCACTGCACTTCTGGTCCTGCCACCGGTGAAGAAGCCTCCAGGGAGATGTCGCTTTTGGGCCACTGGATGAATGTTCCAATGGCCTGTCCTAGAGTCACGATCTCGTCGGTGGGGGGCTTCGGTAGCGGGACCACCTCAAAATTGACATACACACCATCCACATTAACTTTTGCAAAGCCTGGCGCTAAAGCTTGACCGTGCAGCGTGACCCCGATACCAGACGAATATGCCTGGCCCCAAGCAGCGTACAAGGGAATGGAGCCATATCTCACTTGGAGCCTGCACTTCGTAGGCTCCTACATAACGATACAAAATTAGCTACTCGAATAGGCCTATCAATGGAGCAAGCATTCGAGAGGTAATAATTATTACCAGGAGGTCGTCCACAGGAAATCTGGCCTGGGTTTGCGTCGGATTGGACGCGCAGCTACTCGGATGGTTGTGCGGGCTAGCTAGCACAGGAGCGGCAGTAGCGGCCTGCTAACTTTCTGTCTGTTTCCGCACCTCATCTCTGATTACATCAGCCATCTGAGCTAATAGCTCCTCTCTAAGAGATTCCTTGATCTCTTCTCGTAGCTGTGCGTCACGCTCGGCTTTGTTTCTCTTCCTACGCCGATACATTCCGGAGTCATCTTGGAAACCATGTTTCCAAGGAACGTAAAGCCCAAGGCCTCTTGTACGACCCGGGTGCTCCTTGTTTCCCAGGGCCACGGAGAGCATATCATTCTCCCTTGTTCCCTGGAATGATCCCAGGGTAGATTCAAAACTCAGCTCTTCCTACAAGAGCACGACATGTCATTTTAATTCGTACGAAGTTGTGGAGTAATTACAAGCTACGTAGTTCTATCGATATCTTACCAGGCGCTGGGACACTTGCTGGTCTGCAGGGTTTCAAAAGGTGATGTCCCCCGATGTCGTTGTAGATGACCTTGCTCTAATCCAATTTCGAGCGCGGTCATCCGAGATATTGGAAAATGGCGGGGCGATGTCCTGTGCAACTGCCAGGTCATCCTCCTGCCTCCACTGTGGTATTTTTCCCGCATACCCAGATGTGCCAAGTCTGTGGGGGTGTGTGTTTTTTGCCTGGAGGGCCTTGTGCGCCGTACTTGTACTTTTGAAATCCTCGGACGTCTTCATCGCCTTGAACTCTTCCCATTGTGGTTCCAGGAATGGGTATTTATGAAAAGGCGTTTCGTCCCTCTCCACGTATTTCCTGTCAAGCGTGCTCTTGAAGTTCTTCCATGCTTTGCACGCCCCTAGGTAGGTTTGTCGTTGCACAGCGTGTAGGTGTTCTTCTGGGAACTCGAACGATGCCAAAATTTCGGTCCACAGCTTACGTTTCCGAGTGGCAGGCACGTTCTTCCACGAATTGTATGTGATCTCAATTCGTTCTCGTGCAACTATTCCGACCATGGTTCGGAATGCGCTTACTGCATTCTTAGGAAGGAGAGGGACCCCAGATGCATCCACCGCTGTGATGGTCTGTCGGCCCTCAGGCTTCTTCGATAGCCCTCTTACTTGGCGTCTTGATGTTGGAGCGGACGCCTCCGGCGATGATGTTGAAGAATGTGCGGGTGACATGTTGCTCATTTTGTGGGTCTATTAAGATAAGATGAGAAAGTGATCATATTGAATTGGAAGAGAGGAGAGGAGTAGAGGGGAGGGGGAGAAGGGAGGGGGTGATATGGACATAGAGACGGGGTGATGTGCCTATCTTAGCACCTACTTTAGTTGCTAATACTATAAACCAAATAGCAAAGTCCCTAAACTAGTGTATCCGGTTCATTGAACGGGAACACTAGAGTATGTCACTTGCTTCATTTGCTGTTTTTTGGCTAGATACATGGAGCATTTGGGTGGAAAGATGAACTGTTTCGTTAGGCGCATGACTGCCAATTCAAAGCATAGCATAGCATCCGAGGCACATCCGAGGTCTACTGCTGTGTCTTGAGGAATGCCAAGAGCTGGTCTTCAGATGTGGCATTCCTCAAGACACAGCAGCAGGCCTCGGATGCTATGCTCCATCTGAAGACCAGCTCTTGGCATTCCTCAAGACACAGCAGCAAGCCTCGGATGTGCCTCGGATGCTATGCTATGCTTCAAATTGGCAGTCATGCGCCTGACGAAACAGTTAATCTTTCCACCCAAATGGTCCATGTATCTTTTGCAACAATCGCAAGATTTCTTTATCTGGGAACCTCATCCACAACATTCTCCACTCCGACAATCCATCTTTTTGCTGCAAAATTAAAGGCAATTTTATTACAAAAGTGCAAAAAAAGACATTCCCAGATTCTTCGTGAGCATCCGACATAGCCGACTACTTCGGTGAGCGACTATCCATCTGCTGCTTCCCACTCCTTTTCTTCATCTCTGGTCTCTGGATCACGTACGCCAGTAGCGATGATTCTGAATCATCGCTACTGGCGTACGTGATCCAGAGACCAGAGATGAAGAAAAGGAGTGGGAAGTAGCAGATGGATAGTTGCTCACCGAAGAAGTCGGCTATGTCGGCTGCTCACGAAGAATCTGGGAATGTCTTTTTTTTTGCACTTTTGTAATAAAATTTCCTTGTATTTAAGAAGGAAAAAGAAGGATTGTGGAAGTGGACATCACATCTCGGCAGTAGTCGGCATATACTATTACTACAAGATCTCTAAACAAAGTTCTATGAAGCAAATGACACAAACTAGTGTATCCGGTTCACTGAACGGGAACACTCGAGTGTGTCACTTACTTCATGCCCCTGAAAGGTCTATGTGGCATATATTATTACTACAAGGTCTCTAAACAAAGTTCTATGAAGCAAATGACACAAACTAGTGTATCAGGTTCATTGAACCCGATACACTAGAGTGTGTCACTTGCTTCATGCCCCTTGAAGGTCTATGTGGCATATACACTAGAGTGGTCCTTGATTGGTTAATTTGTGCTCTCAAATTGTAGGGTTGCACAAGATTAATCTTGGCCGTCCCGCTACTAAATGAGGAAGCAAGAAAAGTGAAACACGATGCTCAATGTTAGGAAGAGAGGAGAGGAGTAGAGGGAAAGGGGAGAAGGGAGGGGGTGATGTGGATAGAGAGAGGGGTTATGTGCCTATACTAGATACTATAATACTATATACTAACACAACAAGCAATGTAATATGTACCAATGTAAACTAAGCAACTGCAGTAAACAATGTACCAATGTAGTATGTACCAAATAGCAAATTAAACTAAGCTACTGCAGTAAACAATGTACCAATGTAATATGTACCCAATAGCAAACTAATTAAGCTACTGCAGTAAACAATGTACCAAATAGCAAACTAATTAAGCTACTGCAGTAAACAATGTACCGATGTAATATGTACTGAATAGCAAACTAATTAAGCTACTGCAGTAAACAATGTACCAAATAGCAAACTAATTAAGCCACTGAAGTAAACAATGTACCAATGTAATATGTACCAAATAGCAAACTAATTAAGCTACTGCAGTAAACAATGTACCAAATAGCAAACTAATTAAGCTACTGCAGTAAACAATGTACCGAATAGCAAACTAATTAAGCTACTGCAGTAAACAATGTACCGAATAGCAAACTAATTAAGCTACTGCTCACAATACTCAAAACCCTAGTCCATCACAGAAAGTGCTCACAATGCAGACGGTAATCGAGGGGAGGTGGCCGGCGAGGGGCTCGGCGACTGGCTCGGGGAGGCGGCCGACGAGGGTTCGGGGAGGCGAGGCGACGACGGGCTCGACGGAGGCGGCCGGCGAGGGGCTCGGGGAGGCGGCCGATGAGGGTTCGGGGAGGCGGAGGCGACGACGGGCTCGACGGAGGCGGCCGGCGAGGGTTCGGGGAGGCAGAGGCGATGACGGGCTCGACGGAGGCGGCCGGCGAGGGGCTCGGGGAGGCGGCCGACGAGGGTTCGGGGAGGCGGAGGCGACGACGGGCTCGACGGAGGCGGCCGGCGAGGGGCTCGGGGAGGCGGCCGACGAGGGTTCAGGGAGGCGGAGGTGACGACGGGCTCGGGACTTAATTAGATCTAGATCGAATAACTGCGCAGAGCAAAGGGAAAACCCTAGCTAGAGGGTATATATAGGGAGGTTATCACAGACGGTTCTGAACTTAGAACCGTCTGTGATAAATATCACAGACGGTTCTAAGTTTACAACCGTCTGTGATAGGCATCTATCACAGACGGTTCTAAGTTTATAACCGTCTGTGATAGTTATACTATCACAGACAGTTCTAAGTTTATAACCGTCTGTGATAGTTATACTATCACAAACGGTTATAAACTTAGAACCGTCTGTGATAGTATAACTATCACAGACGGTTCTAAGTTTAGAACCGTCTGTGATAAGCCTTTGCGACTGTAGTTATTAAGACAACACCAATAACCACAGCTGCATTCATATCCACCACCAAACAGCTACATTCATATACAACACCAACCAACTGCATTCATATCAACCATCACATGTACATAAATGCCAATACACATATACATTTTCACATATACATCTCAAAATTGTCACACATTTTAACAAATACATTTTGTCACACATTTTCACATATACATCTCAAAATTGTCACACATTTTCACAAATGCATTTTGTCACACATTTTCACATATACATCTCAAAATTGTCACACATTTTCACATATACATTTTGTCACACATTTTCACATATACATCTCAAAATTGACTGCATCACACATTTTCACATATACATCTCAAAATTGTCACAAATTTTCACATATACATTTTGTCACACATTTTCACATATACATCTCAAAATTGACTATACATCTCAAAATTGACTACATCTCACATTTTCACATATACATCTCAAAATTGTCACACATTTTCACATATACATTTTGTCACACATTTTCACATGTACATTCTTATTGTACTTGCTTATTTCCTTTAAAAATTAGCCCTTCATCATGATCAATGCGTACGTAACTAGTTTCGTCACGTTGTTCATCGTCGACCCTTATGCCATTTTCAAAAGGAGGTAACTCGTCAAATTGATTGTATTCCTCCTCGTCCACTACATTCTCCACTCCGACAATTCTCCTTTTCCATGAAGAACTACATGGCGTTTCTTATTTGCCGGGTCGGTTACATAGAAAACTTGAACAACTTGATTGGTGAGTACGAATGGTTCGTCTTTGTACCCGACACGTTGGAGGTCCACGGTCGTGACACCGTACTTGTCAACCTTCACCTGTGGGAGATGCACCCAACGGCAGCGAAATAAGGGGATCTTGAAAACCACATAGTTGAGCTCCCAAATCTCTTCTATGAAGCCATAGTACGAGTTTCTCGACCCATCGGTACTGAATGCATCTATGCGGACACCGCTATTCTGGTTAGTGCTCTTGACATCCTGAGACTGCGTATAGAATGTGTACCCATTTATGTCATATCCTTGCCATGTCACAACTGTAAATGTCGGCCCTTTTGCCAACCATGTCAGCGTCTCACTCGGCGAGCTCCTAGCGATTCGCTCCTTCAACCACTGGTTGAACCGACGGTTGTGTTGCCTCATGATCCAAACATCCGGCCGCTCCGGATTCTGTTGCCGAAGCACATCCTTGTGGTGGTCCACATAAGGCGCCACTTCAGTCATGTGTTGCAACACCGTGAAATGGGCTTGAGTATACGTGTCCATATCTGGAGTGATTGCTTTCCTTCCGATAGTTCCGAGACCCTTCAGCCTCCCCTCATGACGAGATTGAGGGACACCTATCGGTTGAATCTGAGCCATATAATCGACACAAAACTCAATGACCTCTTCGCTTGCATAACCTTCGACGATGCTGCCCTCCGGCCGAGAACGATTCCGTACGTAGGACTTGAGAATTCCCATGAACCTCTCAAATGGGTACATGCTACGTAGGAATATGGGCCCGCACATTTTTATCTCCCACACAACGTGAACAATGAGATGGACCATGATATCGAAAAACGAAGGAGGGAAATACATTTCAAGGTGACATAGAGTCATCACCACCTCGTCCTGCAGAGCATCTAGTCCTTCGGGATCGATGACCTTCTGAGCAATTGTGTTAAAGAAATAACATAGCCTCATGATTGTCTCTCGGACTTTGATCGGCAAAATATTTCTAATTGCAATAGGGAGCATCTGTGTCATCAGCACATGACAATCATGAGACTTCATTTCATTTAACTTCAAATCTTGCATCGAAACAAGTTTCTTCACGTTGCCGGAGTAACCAGACGGAACTTTGACACCATGCAAGCACTAGCACAGTTCTGTTTTCTCAGCCTTGGACAGAGTGTAACACGCAGGGAGAAGGTACGTTCGTCCATTATCAGTGCTTGTCGGTGCTAACTCAGGCCTGATGTCCATGTCAGCCCAGTCAAGCCATGCATTGACACCGTCCTTTGTTTTATCACGGATGTTCAGTAAGAGACCAATCAAGCTGTCGCACACATTCTTTTCTACGTGCATGACGTCGATGCAGTGCCGAACATCTAGGTACTCCCAATAAGGTAAGTCCCAAAATATTGATCTCTTCTTTCAGGTGTTCTTCTCACGAGCCCTCAATTTACGTCCCTTTCCGAGGACAACATCTAAATCCTTAACCATATCATAAACCTCGTGTCCCCTTAAATGCCTTGGAGCTGAACCGTCTTCCTTCTCTCCGTCAAATTGTTTCTTCATCTTGCGGTATGGGTGAGCCCTCCGAAGGAACCGGCGGTGACGCATGTAGACGGTTTTGCGCGAGTGTCTCAGCCACACACTCTCGGTACCATCTAAACAGTGAGTACAAGCTTTGGCACCTTTTGTACTATGCCCCGATAGGTTACCAAGGGCAGGATAATCATTTATGGTGCAGAACAATAAGGAGCGCAGAGTGAAGTTCTCTCATTTGTATGCATCCCATACCTGTACCCCTTCGTTCCACAGTACTTTTAGATCTTCCACCAACGGTGCTAGGAACACATCGATATCATTCCCAGGTTGTTTTGGCCCTTGGATAAGTATCGACAGCAAAATGTACTTTCGCTTCATACACAACCAAGGAGGAAGGTTATAAATGCAGAGAGTCACGGGCCATGTGCTATGTCGGCTGCTCATGCTACTGAAAGGATTCATTCCATCTGTACTCAGGCCAAACCTTATATTCCTTGGTTCTGCACCAAACTCTGCAAACCTCCTATCGATGTTTCTCCACTGCGCAGAATCAGCAAGGTGTCTTATCATTCCATCCTTCTTGCGCTCCTCCGAGTGCCAACGCAGCAGTTTTGCCTCCTTTGGATTTGCAAAAAACCTTTTCAAACGGGGAATTATAGGAAAATACCATGCCACCTTAGCAGGAGGTCCTTTCTTCGCCTCTGTTCCCTCGCCATCATCAGATTGATTGTTACGTTTGTATCGGGATGCGTTGCACACCGGACATACATGCATGTTTGCATACTCTTTACGGTAGAGGATACAGTCGTTCGGGCATGCATGTATTCTTTCTACTTCCATTCCCAACGGAAGCATGTCCGCTAAAAGACCTAGCAGCGCCGTGAAACTCTTGTCGGACCAACCGTTGCTTGCCTTCAATTTCAACAGTTCAAGCACGGCCGACAACCTCGTGTACTTGCAGCCCGTGTACAAAGGTTTCTCTGAGTCCTCCATCAAGCCACGGAATTTAACATACTCTCTCTCATCATAGTTCTCTTCTACATCGCGAAGCATCTGATCCAAATTATCATCGTGCAACCTATCCGAATCCGAGCCACAATCGACATCAGCCGGCGGCATGTCATGCACTTCACCGGCGATGTCATCCGGGGGCATATCATTCACTTCACCGGCGATGTCATCCGGTGGCATATGATCATTCACTTCGCCATGACTGGTCTAACACGTATAATCCTTTTTGAAACCCCTCCGAATCAAGTGCGCTTCAATTTGCCCTCGGTTCTTAAACATCTTCAAATTCTCGCAGTCAGTGCATGGACAGCACATATATTCCACCCCCTTATTCAACATATCCTCCTCGGCGGCTCTTATAAAAGCAGAAACGCCATTAATGTACTCTTCACTCACACGGCTCGCGGCATACATCCAGCTTCGGTCCTACGTTACGTACATATATAACAACTTAGTATTAAAATCTAGATTAACTAATTATATATAACTACATATATACCGGCCACATTTATTATATTGAGACTTAATTTGCCAGCTCAATTCATATTACAAACACAACATCTATTATATAACCAACAATTTTGCAAATTAACCATCTTCAATAACCACTCATGGATTACTTAGAACTAAATTGTAATGCAATTAAAGAAAAAATAAATTTCATTACTAACCATATCTCTACAGCAACCAGGAAAGTCTGAATCTTAATTCAAAGCTCAATCTCTGCCTCTTCCCACCAAATTAACTGGCCTGAAATCGCCTAGCTTCCTCCCGAGTGAAAAAGTGCGCAGCAGTGGCTAGATCTGGATCGAAATGAAGACAGATGCGGTCTGAGCAGCGCAATAAATGCCTTAGTTATCACAGACGGTTTTTAATTAAAAACCGTCTGTGATAACGCTTATCACAGGCGGTTTTTTATAAAAAACCGTTTGTGATAAATATTATCACAGATGGTTTTTTATGAAAAATCGTCTGTCATAAGCTTCATACCAGAACGCTTCGCGCGTGTTTCGATGCCTGAACGCTTCGTGTTTCGATCGTCTAATTAACGTCTCTCGATCGTTATACGAAGCGTCTATATCATTAATGTTTGGGTATACGAACCGTCTGTCCTAAAGGTTAAATACGCGCGCCTAATCCAGGTCTCTTCTACGTACGTACAATACAACATGGCTTCTACTGTTTTTGTGATCATCTCCTTCCTCTCATCTGTTCATCAAGAATTGTTCGGCCGGAACCTTACACAGGCGGCCAGCAATTTGCATCTGGAGCAGCTTCTCCGCACCCGCCCTGCTCTCCTTCCCTGACTTTCTTGCATCCGTCAGCTTGACCTGATCCTCCGCCGTCGATGGATGCGTCTCACTGCCGCTCAAGAAAGGGAAACAGCCCTCACCCTGGTTCTTCTCCACAATGTGCGCAAAGCGGAAGAAGCTCTACACGCATTGGAGAGACTGATGGATAGCCTTGCCGATCAAGCAAATACGGCAGATTCTGAGGAATCTTTTCATGCTATCCTCTACGACATTATGGATGCTGCTGATCATTTGCCCAGGCTGGAGGAGGAAGTGCTGAGGACAAGGGCAATCTTAACGGCGTTCGAGAATTTTGCGGCTGATCCTCCAAGTCCCCAAGTCGAAGAAGAAGCGTACGAAGCCCAAAAGATTACAATCTGGGAAACTCTTTACCTGTGCGACTTTTGTAATAAATTTGCCTCTAATTGAAATTAATAAATTTGCCTTTAATTTGTGATCTCTTGTCTCAGTAGTTTTGTAGTTAAGTTATTAGAAGCAATGTGTACTTATATATTAACCTCTGATCTAGAATATGACAGACAAAGGGACATCACAGCCGGTTCTTGTTAAAAACCGTCTGTGAACATTCACAGACGGTTGTTAACACCAACCGTCTGTGATAGTCGACACAACACAGACGGTTTTTAATAAAAAACTGTCTGTGATAATCCCAGATTATCACAGACGGTTTTTAATAAAAACCGTCTGTGATATTCCAGTATCACAGACGGTTCATTGGTAAGAGCCGTCTGTGATACTCCTTTTTCCCGCCACAATTTAAAACCGTCTGTAATAGTGTACATTACAGACGGTTTCACAAAACCGTCTGTGATTTGGCGTCTACTATTAGCCTTTCTGTAGTAGTGTATACCCTGTCATAAAAGCGATGATGCTTCCCATATAACCTCTTTGTTTTCAGGGAAATTGTGAGATTACACGGGATGCCCAAGACAATTGTTTTAGACCGCGACCCAAACATGGATTCTTCCATGTTTGTCCTTTCTTGCAATGGTAATGGCAACAAATCTATCGGAGCAAGCGGTTTGAAACCATACACAACTTCAAATGGACACATATTAGTTGTGCAGTGTACTGCCCTGTTTTATGCGAATTCCACATGTGTTATTCGAGCATGGAGATTTGGTTTGGGTGCATCTTCACAAAGAGCGTTTTCCCGAAAAGCACAAATCCAAGTTGATGCCACGAGGAGATAGTCCCTTCAGAGTGCTGGCTAAAATCAATGACAATGCATATCAGATCGAGCTTCCTGAAGACTATGGTGTTAGCACAACATTCAATGTTGCTGATTTGACACCATTCTTTGGCTCAGAAGGATCAGAGTCGAGGACGACTCCATTTCAAGAGGGGGAGGATGATGAGGACATCCTAGTCGATCAGCTGCCATCGCAAGTAAACCATGAGGTAACCCATGAACCGATTACACAAGCACATGGCAAAGCAACACCAAACAATGTAAGCCATGTAATGGAACAAGGACCGCTTATGCGAAGCCGTGCCAAGAAGCTACAGCAACAGGTGACTTCACTCCTTGCTAAAATTCACTTCAATGTAATCGAAAACTTTATACTACCTAAATCATATATACTATTGTTGCTCAGGTTCACACATGAGGAAATGGAGGATATTGAAGTGGAAAACGGTTAACAGAAGATGAGGAAGATTACACAGAGGATAACAAGGAGGCCGCACATGTTGAAGAAGGTTACGCGAACAAGACTACAACTTACACAGCAAGAGCTGCAACTTCATGTGGATGGACGTACCAACCTGTGAAGTTTTGGGTGGCATAATACATATGGTTGGAAAGCTTACCAAGTCTATTTTCCAACGCAACAAACGGTGCATCATTTGGACTTCCCAATAAGGAGTTATGACTATTTTAATGGAGACTGCACAGAAGCCCAACAGCCACGCGAAGCTCCACGGGAATTCATTTTGTACCTTTCAGCTAGCCTATCTTTAGAAACTCAAGAGCCATTTCACACTCAACTAGGAGGGTTGTTCCTAGTATAAATTCTCCTTGTATCTAAGCTTTGGGCAGACAATTGAGAATCAAATACAAACCCCTTTTGTTCAGCTGTGTGCTAACAAATTCAGAGAGTGATCTCTACCCCTTTGCTCTTGTGATTTCTTGCTCTTGTGATTTCCTACGTGGGATTTACAGAAGCGGCCGCGTCATCGGCACCCAATCTGTGCTCCTGGTTCATTGATTCCATGTTGCGTAGGTTGGTTCCTTGAGAGTGTGGTTGGGCGAATCCTTGGTTCAGGCTACCATATAGAGACGGTGGTTGGCTCCTTGTGCGTATCGTCAGGTTGCACTATTTATCCACTGCTTGCAGCAGGTTATCCTGGTTGTTCTTCAGCTAGTTATCTTGTTCATGATCCTACGCTGTGAAGATCGGGACCGAGTCTCATCAAGAATGTACTATCCTGTTGTATGCAAATTCCACATGCGGCAAATAATTTTCCCACTCTTTGATATTCTTCTTGATCATCATTCATAGTAGCATTGAAAATGTTCTATTCACCACCTTCGTTTGTCTGTCTATTTGTGGGTGACAAGTTATTGAGAATTACAATTTTGTCCCAAGCTTGGCCCACAAAATCTTCCAAAAATAGCTCATGAATTTGACGTCACGGTCTAAAATAATTGTCCTTGGAATACCATGCAATCTTACAATTTTCCTGGAAAACAAGTTAGCTACATGCGACGCATCGTCGCTTTTGTCACAGAGAATAAAATGTGTCATTTTAGGGAACCTATCCACAACTACAAAAACTGAATCCCTCCCCTTCTTAGTCATAGGAAATCCTAAAATAAAGTCCATACTAATATCCTCCCAAGATACACTAGAAGCAGGAAGTGAAGTATATAAGCCATGCGGATTAAGTTTAGATTTCGCTTTGTGGCATGTCACACATCGCTATACAAACTTTTCAACATCACGCCTCATTTTAGACCAATAAAAGTTATCACTCAACATTATAAGGGTCTTTTCTCTTTTAAAGTGTCCCATCAATCCACCTGCATGAGATTTCGGCAGTAAAAGCAAACGCACGGACGAATCTAGATCACAGAATTTGTTAACATGAAATAAGGACCCTTCATGAACATGGAACTTGTTCCATCCTCTCCCATCTTTACATTTAGAATATAGTTTTGAAAATTAATGGTCAGAAGTATATAAATATTTCAAGCTCTCTAATCCAAGTACATTTACTTCCAATTGAGTTAAAGGCACATTCTTTCTAGATAAAGTATCAGCTATCACATTCTCTTTGCTTTTTTGTACTTAACAATATATGGGAAATTTTCAATGAATTCTACCCACTTGGCATGTCTACAGTTCAGTTTAGCTTGGCTTTTCAAATATTTCAAAGCTTAATGATCAGAGTGGATAAAAAATTCTTTAGGCCAGAGATAATGTTACCAAGTTTTAAGCACACGCACGTAAACATATAATTCTTTATTATACACATGATAAGTCAATTGTGCACCTCTTAGTTTCTCACTAAAGTATGCTACTGGTTTTCCTTCTTGCATGAAAACACCACCAAAATCTATTCCACTAGCATCACATTCAATTTCAAAAGTCTTAGTGAAATCAAGCAAAGCGAGCAATGGTGCTTAAGTTAATCATTTCTTAAGTTCTTAAAAAAGCTTTTTCTTATGATGCAACCCATTCAAACACAACACCTTTTTTGTTAACTCATTTAATAAGGCAGCAATGGTGTTAAAATCTTTAACAAAGCAATGATAAAAGCTAGCGAGACCATGAAAGCTTCTGATTTGACTAACATTCACAGGTGTAGGCCAATTTTCAATTGCTTCAGTTTTAGATTCATCTACCTCAAAGCCTTGTCCAGAAACAACATAACCTAAGAACACAACTTTATCGGTACAAAAAGTGCATTTGTCAAGAATAGCATGTAATTTCTCACTTCTAAGCATTTCTAGCACTTGTGTAATATGATCAATATGTTCATCCATCGTTTTGCTATAGATCAATATGTCATCAAAGTATACCATAATAAATTTGCCAGTAAATGCTCTTAAAACATGATTCATCAATTGCATGAATGTATCAGGTGCATTAGTTAATCCAAAAGGCATTACTAACCACTCATATAATACAAATTTTGTTTTAAAAGCAGTCTTCCATTCATCCCCAAGTTTCATCCTAATCTGATGGTATCCACTTATTAAATCAATTTTAGTGAATATAATAGCACCACTAAGTTCATCTAGCATATCATCTAACCTAGGAATAGGATGACGATATATAACAGTGATATTGTTAATATCACAACAATCAACACATATTCTCTATGTACCACCTTTCTTAGGAACAAGAATTACAGAAACAGTGTAAGGACTAAGATTTTCACGTACATACCATTTCTCAAGTAGCTCTTGCACTTGGTGTCGAATTTCTTTAGTTTCCTCTGGGTTAGTACGGTATGGTGGATGGATTGGAAGTGATGCGCTAGGAATTAGATCAATTTGATGCTCTATTCCTCGCAATGGTGGACGTCCCATTAGTTTTTATTAATTTCACAATGCATTTAATGTTTTTATTTAGACCAAACAAAAAATATGCAAGTGTTTGCTCTTCAACTTCATGCACATGTGTCCTAATCATGGATTACTCCATATCCTTGTAGTATTCCTCCACCGAGTAATCTCCCTGTCTCAAATTCTACGGTTTATCAAAAAGAACATGTTTATAAGTGTTACGAATAAAACATGCTCTCAACTCTTGCTTTATTTCAGCCCATGATGCAATTGAAGGTTCCCCATTACCTTCTCTTTGGTTCAACACTTTCTCCCACCAAATCAACGCATACCCATCAAACTCATGTGACACCATGTGCAGCTTCTTCTCCTATGAATAATTGTGCATTCAAAATATCTTATCTATCTTGAGCTCCCATGTGAGATATGCATCTGGATCAGAAGCGTCTTCAAATTTGGGAGTAGTGAATTTGAGTTTTCCAAATTTCTCCTCCACATGCGGGTCATCATGATGATGACCATGGCATTGATAGTTGTCGTTGCAGTGTAGCCAAAAGTCATCGCTGAAGTCCTCAGGGCGGCACCGCCGTGCCCACAGCCACGGCTTCTCCCTTGGCCATGGTCAGCACCAAAAACACCTTCCCCATGCCCGAGAAAGGGTGGTCGAATCGCGTTGGTAGCAGCTCAATCTGCTTGAGCTTCTCTAGTGAATCGTGCATCCCTCTCCTCATTGGTCCCATCAAGTCAATGTCTCCTTCATGGATGCCAACTGGGCCCTGCTCTTTATGAAGTTCCTCTAGTGTCTCTCTTCACAAGATGCTCATGTTGTCATTCAGCTGAGTGTTGAAATCATTTGTGAGCTTCTCATGGTCAGCTTGTGTAACATATGCATGTTCTCCTTTCCCTGCCATGTTAGTGTAAACAACAAGAAAAGCTATGTATGTAGATGTGGAAAATTTTATTTGTGGAACTCACTCAACCTCACATTCTCTTACCAACGGAAGCTCTCATGCGTCCTTGATGGAATTGAAAGGCTGGACGCACTTGGTGATGGTAGATAGCACAATGTGATAGATTAAGCAAATTCAATTGCGTAAGCACTATTAAACAATGGCTTATCTATGGAGGTTGGATGGGAAAGTATTTACCTATGAAATTATAGATAATGTAAAGTTAAGTAATAATCCAAGCTAGAATTATTTGCCTAAGTGCTAATCCTATAGGTTTAAGTAAACTGTATGAATGCACACATAAAAGTCAATATGACTCAATGCAAGCAAAGGAATGAGCTAAATAGAGACAAGCTAAAATTATGGATTAAATAGCTTGATTTGCACCAAGTACTAGGACAAACCCTAGCCAATTGTAATATTATGTATATAAGGACACAAGATTGCTCAAAGAGATTAAATACACAATCTAATGATTATGAACAAGAATTAGCTAACCCCACTTCGGCCAAAGCTCAGTTTTCTTTTCTTCTTCTTTTTTTGGACTTGTGGCTGATACCAAGGTTTTAAATTTTCTTCGCGGAAAGTCCAAAAATTTCAGCAAGTGTAATATTACCAAGAGCGGCCCTTAATGCAATGTCAAAAGCAAGTCTCAAGATGAAAGGAAATAGTTATACGGCATTGGCGCTCGCATGTTTCGGATGGTCTGAACGTTCTCAGCCGAAAGCTTCGGACGGTCCGAACGTTCTAGCCAGATGATATCTCGCTAAATTTGTGGTTAGCCGACAGCAGAGACTTGGAATCAAGAATAGTGGTAGATAGATTATTTGTGAATTTACATGAACGCGATGATTAAACTACACAAAATAAACACAATGATTAGCACTTAAATAAAAATTCTAATGAATCAAAACCTAACAAAACTCATGAAAATAATAGATACAAAAACTAGGGTTTGAATTTTTTTGGCTTTTGTGTATAGGACAAAAATAATTCTAACTACAGGTAAATTGATCCTATCGTGGCAACCGTGCTCTGATACCAAGATAATATGAGGATGCCCGATCTTCATGACGTAGGATCGATAATGATAACTTGGATCCGTGCAACCTAATGAACTGATGGTGCCAACCACTATTAGAACAGCAACCTGCAGCAAAAAATTCACCCAACCACATGCTCTTGATCCCGTCTACCCAACTACAAAAGTAGACATGTTGCCTTCCATACAAACCGCAAGGAAGCACAAGAATAACAGTGTTGAGAACGCCCAATTCACCTCTAGGTTGCAATCATATGTCAAACCCTATGAAAAACAAGCGTATAGTTCTTTTAAAAAAATAGATTGGCTCTGTCCCACCAAAAGTTGCGTATTACAAGGCTTATATAGCCCTTGGAAAAGTCTGCAAGACCTTTAATCATGTACAACTCAATCCTATATTGTATTGGACTCGAACTCACAAAAAAAGGAAATTAAAATTTACAGTCGTCATATTGTTTTAGTTATAGCAGAAGATCCATGATGATTCTAAAGATGGGACCCTTTTCATTGCGTAGTCCTTAAAATAAGCTTTCCAACAAGTCTAAGAACATCCCAAATGTACTCCGCACGTAAAAGTTATGGCATGTCGTTTGCAAGGTTTACCTTCGGACTGCTCCAAACACAATCAAGGGATCGATCGGACTAGTCCGAACGACACCGAGACCAATCGGGCGGCTCGAGTGCATCTGAGAGTGATCAGACGATCCAGACATCACCGAAGCCGTTCAGACTAGTCCAAACATTACCGAACCGGCCAAGCGATCCAAAGATGATCGGATGATCTGAACATCAATGAAACTATTTGAACTGGTCCGAACGTGCCTTATGTCTGAGCGGGACTTGGACTCCTCTTCTGATGGCCTCCCTTTTGGTGTTAACTGACAGTCATACCATAGCTCTTCTTCTCCTTCCTCTTGCACATTGTATCAATCCAAATACCTAAGCACAAGTAAATTACAAGATTTAAGTAGTATAAAATTCTTGTAAACATTAATGACATGTCTATTAAGATGCAAATTCACCTGATTTTGAAGTTTCCTGGCACATGCTCTTGTAATTGGTCCAGTCGGCAACTCGATATGTATACCTGGAGCATTAGGTGGATGAGAAAAAGATGTCTTTGGGATGTCCTCATCAACTTGAGAACAATTCTCAAGTTGTGATACCAGTCAATGAAGTTTGTTCCATTTAGTTTTTCTTTCTCAAGAATAGATCACAGGTTAAAACTGGGTGTAGACATAGTAGATGGTGGCATTATCTACAACATAAAAAGCATATGCAGAAATTTAGCACTATGTTTATGTCAAATCTTTTATTAAATAATTTAACAATAGATACCCCCACTATATGTTTAAAAAACATGTACCTTCTAATAACATAAAGTGAGTCAAGATTCATATTTCACTAAGTTCTAATGAGCTTTGGCATCACTGCTAGAAACCTAGCAACGTAGGTAAGCAACCCCTTGCTAATTACATCATATGTAACTCTTATTTGTTGAGTGACATCCATATGTTCCTGCCTCAACATTATGCCTCTAGACCCAAAACTATTTTGCTAGCCTAGTCAAGTCAAGCCAATATTATGCATGAAGTGTCCAACACTTTACCCTCTCTTGTTGAGATAATTAATGGCACCCTACTTTGGTATACCTATCAGTTAAAGATCAAAGCTTTGATAGGTGCAACTATTGAAAGGGCATCAAGTTTTACTTAATTTTTCTTAAGTGATACAATTCTATCATGTTAAAATCACCCAAGATAATAATAGCATGAATAATAGTATGACAGGAATATAAAAACATTCATAATTAAATCATATTAAACTATGAGATAGTATGGCCCTTAGCACGGCAATCTCCATCACCACGCTTCATGTCCACTGAGCTATCAATGCTTGAGTTCACCATATTCATGTACTTAGCAATTACTCCTAACAGCTAACAATGAATTACATATGAAAAATGAATTGAAAGACTATGTGAGAAGGTCTTAAATATTGTTGGGATGAATCATTGTCAATTTAGGGAGTTGAAAATTCAAAGTTCCTATTTTTGAAAAATCTCTAGATTGTATACAGTTCTAACATTGTTGAGTGAGCCATACAATGTTATTGAGTTCTTCCTATTGAGTTGTTGACTTTGGTGCTACATGCAACGTGTTGCATGGGTCTGAGAAATGAGCTTTGCATGCTGTCTGTTTCTTTATTTGACTTTGCTTGGACCAATCATTCATTATGGCATTTAATATCTTTTTGTGATGGCTACTGTTAAAAGCATGGAGCATGTAGTTTGAGCATTTGAATCGCATGGAATTTCAGGACTGATAGCATGGTGGCAGCGGTCTGACCACTAGAGCCAAGCGGTCAGACCGACTATAGTGTCAATTTTCGGCCAGTTTTTGAATCTTTGATGATTGAGTCACGGAATGGGTTTTGGTCATTTTTGTCAATGGATATATGTTGCATCAGCTATGTTATAGCTAACGTGGGTCAAGTTGTGAAGAACTTGTGTCCGAAAATGATTTCTTTGTCTTTGGATGTGCAGGGTCATTTGGAGTCAACCGTGGAGAGCGGTGAGGATCGGGGCTAAGCTTACGGAGGAGCTAAGACCTAGAATGATCGAGGATGCTGGGTGAGACGGTGAGCTCAAGTATGGCACAAGAAATATAGGAAATGTTGAAGGCAAGTTCAAACAATGGGATGGCACCAGGTAGTTTGCACAGGCCAAGTGAGCCGTGGTTTGGTGGAACCGGGACGAGAGAGACTTGGCGATGCATGGCAAGCTAGTGGTGCACCTACACGTCGCGAGCATGGCGATTGCTTGCAATGGGAGATGAAGACTGGGTGAACAGAGTGTATTTTGGTAATGCGACCAAAATACCAAAAATCATCTTGGATCAAAACCACGGCGCATGAGCCATGCGTTGGAGAGCGGTTAGGTCAAGGTGGAGCTGGTTTGATCAAGGCAGATCAAGGCTAAGGATTTAGTAGATTCACACTTATGCACTTTGAAAAGCATGCATAAGTGAACTTGTATGAGTAAAACCCGTGTGTGGGGGATTAACAAGTTTCTCCCATTATAATAGTGGATAGGATCCATTAAGAGGTGTAGGTGGCTGGTTACCCACCTATAAAAGGGGTTGGTGTGGAGACATGTAGGATTAACCATCCAACCATCTCTTATGCTCTCTTCTCTAGATTTAGGGTTAGGGTTTGAGAGTGAGTATCTTGGGTACTCTTTGTTCTCCAAAGTGGAGTGGCTATAAAACTTACCTTCTTAGGTAAGCAATATATCAAACGTTGTGCAACTCTTGAGTCTCTCCTATATTGTTTGATGTGCTCGTGATTTTGGTTGGTATTGATCTATCTTCTTTCTTTCTTATGATCTTGCTGTGCCAAAGATGTGTAAGTGATAGAGATAATCCTTGGTAATACATCTCCATCCATTTAGATTCATTAGAAAACCTGGTTTTGTTTGATTTTGACCTCTTTGGTCCATCTCTTGAACCGAGGGTTTTTGGCTAGGATTCTTTGGTTTTCTAGCTTGCTGTGATATATAGGAATACATCTAAAGCCATCTTGGCCATCATCTACCCACGAGTAAGTTGTATTCACCATTTAGGGTTTTGGCTCAGTTTTGGTGCAACCTTCCAACAAATTGAAAAAGGTCACAACTTTAACCATGATTTTCATGATCGTTTGTTGGAATATGTTCTTGATACCCTAGAGTAGATCCCTACAAAGTTTCATATCATTTAGATCTACGGATCAAAAGTTCTCTCGATTTTCATTTTTGAAATCGTGCTAAAACACTATTCATTTGCTTGATTTTACTATAGTAGTGATTAGACCGCCTAAATGGTTAGACCACTGTTTGGAGGTCGGTCAGACCACTAGGAAGGGTTAGGTTCAAAATTCTGTTGTTTTGAGCTGGTTGATTTGGGTTTTTAGCTGAGTATTCTATGTTCTACACCTCTTTAGGTGTTTGAGGATAGAATCTTGAATACTTAGGGAAAATTTGAAATAGCACCATTCACCCCCCTGTGTTGCCATATTCGGTCTTTCAATTGGTACTAGAGCTCGGTTGGCTCTTTCACATAGATGTTAATCAGTCTTTAGAGCCATGGCAGGTGATAAGTATTCCACCAAGCTACCTCTCTTTGATGGGGTCGACTATTCCTTTTGGAAGAGTAGGATAGAGTCATACATTCAAGCTCAAGGCTATGCGATCTAGAGAAAGGTTAAGACTCGTTTCGTTGATCCTGCCGATGAGCACATCACAGTGACAAATATGCTAGATGTGAAGGCAAATGCTAAGGCAAGGAACATCATCATCCAAGGTCTTAGCCGGAGTGAATTTTATCACATCTCTTATCTCACGTCGGCATACGATCTCTAGGTGACCCTCAATGCACACCATGAGGGCACCACCCAGATCAAGACTATCCGACAGGACTAGTACAAGTGAGAATACAACAAATTCGATGTGCTTACTGGTGAGTCCTTGGATGAGTGCTTTGGCAGATTTCACAAGATTCTGAGAAACTTCTGAGCTGTTGGTCTCACATACTCAGACTTGGATAATGCTCACTAGATGCTTTCTGCCTTGGATCTCAGGGTTTGGGAGATGAAAGTGACAACCATCAAGGACATGACTGATTTGTCAACCTTGACTCTTGATGTGTTGTGCTCTCACCTCAAGACTCATGAGATTGACATCGTCTCTTGCAAGACGAAGTCGCAGTCGATGCCTTTGGTCATCGATCCCACTTCTGCCTCTAGAGCATCGTCTGATGGTGCTTTTGGTCTGATGGTGCTTCTGGTCTTTCTTTGGCTGCTTTATGCAAGATGAGTGATGACCAGTTTGTGCGGTTTCTAGAGATTGACCTAGACCTCTTAGCCAGAAAGTTTTTACACGCATACAAGACGGTTAGAGAGAGGAAGAGAAGAGGTTCAGTGATCTGCTTCGAGTGTGGTGACCCCAACCAAATTTGAGTGAACTGCCCCAAGCTGGAGAAAGGCAAGAACGACTATGACGGCATGAGCACGAACAACTACTGTAGGATCGGATATGGCAATAGAGGGGGTGAATGGTGCCTCTTTTAAAATCGACCCCTCAAAAGTATCCACATGAAAACTCCTCTCCAATAGATATGAAATCAATGAAGAGAAGGATTCTGGCTCTCTGGAAATTATGCTGGAAACACACAACATACTACTACAAGGAAAAGAAACGAAGAGATAAAATCAACACTAAAGAAAACAAAATGCAGCAGACAACAAGGGCCGGCCGGTCTGACCGGTTCCATAACGCCGGTCTGACTGCCATATTACCTCCGGTCTGACCGCCCATGGTTCAGACAGAGGCTGAGCAGCAGACTGAAAACTGCTGAAACTCTGAAATTTGCTCAATTCAAATGAAATAATGAAATGCTTCTAATCTCCTCAGACCATAAGCTCAAGAACTTGTTTCAAATAGCATTGGGACCTCAGGAAATCAAAGATTTCACCAAGAGAGCTAGGAAACAAGATTTTGAGCCAAAATCTGAAAATGAAATGAGAGAGAGTCTAATTTTCAGATTTCTCTCAAATCTCCCATTCTTTGCTTGTGATCTTTTGCATTTCACTTAGCAATAGTCTCTGGGCTTGACAAACTAAATCTCAATACAACTTATGAAAGGAATCAAGAGAATCCACTATCCCCTGACATCAAACCCTGCCAAAACAGAGGAAATGAGCAAAATGGAATCTTTGGTTCTTCTATTTGATTCTTGGGAGTTTATCTGACCAAATGGTCTTGTGGCATGCTCCCAACATAGACCAAACAAGAAACCATTTCTCCAAACAATATTTGCTCAAAAACCAGAGAATCAACCGAGAGAAGCAGAAAACTGAAGATAACTTAAATGGATTCATTAGCAAAGACATGAATGATTACATAGTGATTACAAGCATCCCACTACGTCCCCATATGCAGTTGGAAAGAGATTTAATCCAATCACTACATGGTTCTCTCAAGAACACATGCACACACACTCAGCTCATAGCCAGAACACACTCTGCACTGAGCTCCTACGTACTCACTCTCTACTACTCTCCAGAATACTCACACTCAACTCATTTCTTGCAATGGATGACTGAACATGCTGCCTCCACTCCACCTTTTGAAGGCACAAGCTCTCCCCAAAGAAGAAATCCAAGAAGAGTCATACAAACCACACTCCATGCCTCACACACACTTGAGGCAAAAAGTCAAAGCACTCCTTTGGAGGGAAACAACCAGCCCTCCAAACCCTTGCTTGAGTCAAATCTCCAATTTGCCCCTCAAGCACCTTCCCGGAAGCTTCCCGCAACCGGCGTCTTTGACCGACTGGACCTCGACTTCTCCCTGAGCCTAGTCCGGTCCGCTTCGCTGCACACGACCGCACCCGGCATCCCGACCGTCTGGACCTCCGACTCCTCCCTGAGCCTAGTCCCGATCCTCTCGCCGTTGCCCGTCGTGTCCACCTGACACCGACCGAGACCTCCGACTCCACCTGAGTCTAGTCTTGGTCTGTTCCATTGCGCATGATCGCAACCGACCTCCAAACCGTCTGGACCTCTGACTCCTCCCTGAGCCTAGTCCCGGTTCTCCTGTCGTCGCCCGTCGTGTCCTTCACCGGTAGCTCCAGCTCCGGTTCCTCATCTTCCGACTCACAACCACCTCACCAGCCTCGATCATCTTCGGCATCACTGACCGTCTGGACCTCAACACCTCCTGTGTCTAGTGCCGGTCCTCCTCGCCTCACCATGACCTAACTCCGAAGTTCTGCAGTCACACAGACAAGCAAACCATCACATAGCACCACACGAAACAGCATAATCAGTATAAGCACAAGTAAAGGTACTCAACCCTAGAATACCCAAAACAAACTCAAACTCACCAAACCACTTGTCAATTACTCATCACCAACATGGGGATATCTCCACGTGGTCTCTCAACTACATTAGTAAGAACTACAACAGGAAGCCTCTAGCTCGTGACCAAGGTAAGGAGAAAAAGTACCGCAACCTTAGCAAGGCCAAGAACCTCTTCCACCATATCCTCACTGCCTTTAATAACTTTGACTTCATTGACATGGAGGGCTAGAGCTAGGGCTAGAAAATTAGCTCGCGGCTCGCAGCTGGGCTCAAGCTCATTGTGAGCTGAGCCGAGCCTCCTTCGCAGCTCACAAAAAAATCAAGCCGAGCTCGAGCCGCTCACAAGCCGGCGTGCGAACCGGCTATGGCTCATGTGTACATTGCAGTGGCCCACATTCAGGGACTCAGGAGTTAGCCGTGCGGTGTGGCCATCTGATCTTCAACGAACCACCCGATCGCCTTGGAGACGTTCAGATCACTTGGAATGTTCGCTCATTCTACGGCGTTCGATTGGTTTTGGATGGTTGATGGAGACGGTGACAGTTGGACTAGGATGAATGATCTCGCTATTGGATTGGCTGGAGACGCTGGCAGCCAATCGTTTGACTTGGAAATGTGGTTGCGGATGAGTCGATCCCCTAACCTAAACTTAACCCTTCAGCCACCATGCCCAAATTCCCGATCTGCATTCGGTAGATCCCCTTCCATTGCGCCACCCACCATGTCACTTCCCCTCCCACCACGTGGCCCGCCCCAACCACCGCGATGCCCGGCACACCGCTTGCCCCTCCCACCATGAAGCCTGCCCCAACTACCATGCCGCCCGTCCCTCCCACCTTGCCAATGTGCCTTGTCCTCCCCTGTCCACGTGCACTCCCTATCAGCCCATCCTCACCCTGGGCCCTGGCCCCATCCCCGTGTTATGCCCCTCGGCCTCGCTGTGCTTCCCTCACTCCTCCGTCTAAGTCCCATGCCATGGATCGCCAATGGAGCATGGAGTCCCATGCGTGAGGGAAGAAGTCAGCCGACTCGAAGGCCTCTAGCTCTACACCAGCAGGTGAGTATGCAACCGGTCGACACCTCATCAACTCCCAGCCGCCTCTTGTACTCGGCAAACTGGCAAGCTCGGTTAGGTGTTTTTTTTTAATTTTTTGTTGATGTTTTGTAGTGTAACATCTCTCATTTTTGTGAATGATTTTGTAGTCTAACATATCATAGCTATTTATGACTTGCTTCCTATGCAATCCTCATAAGGAAATTTTTTTTAGAGTACTGTTTATGACACAATGTATGAACTATGTCTGTGTTGTGTGATTGTCTTGTAATGCTCTGAAACAATGTATGAACTGGTGACTTTGATGATCTCTACAGTGACTTTGATGAGTTATGTCCCTCCTACGACCAGCTCAATGATGCTTTTTCTCAAGTCAGGAAAGTTTTATGCTAGGTCTAAAACTGGGTGCTGTGAGTTAGAGAAAGAGGTAGAGAGCTTATCATATGAGCTTACTTCACTTAGATCTACTTTCTCCCATGATGATTGCGATGTATGTGCTTCCTTGCTTGGCAATATGGAGAAACTAAGGACCTCTCATGATAGTGTGATTTCTGAACTGGATTTGCTTAAGGTGGAGAATGTTAGCTTGCTAGCTGAGTTAGAGTTATCTAGGGTTGCTCTTTTACATTCTGATTCTGTTGAGACTACATTCTGCATCTCATGTGAGGATAAGCATAATGCTTTTAGAGGTTTGTATACCATGCTCCTCAATCTGCCTGAAATCTATGATAGATGTACCAACTTGAAGATTAATTTAAAGAAGGCATATCATAAAATTGATAAAATGCAAGCTACCTCGATAGAACCTGTTACTTCTTGTGCCAACTACCCAAAATTAACTACTGAACTTGAATATTTTTCCAAGCAATTTCAGGACATGTGTGATCACAATAAGAAAATGGCTCAATATACTTCTAAGGCACCTGTCAGCCCACCATGCAATACTTGTGAAAAACTAAAATCTGAATTGATTGCATTGGATGAAAATGTGTAAAGCTAACTAAGGATCTACTAGAGAAGCCAAAATCTGATTACTTATTCTGTGCTGAAGTTGGGGAGAAAATGGAGAATATGCAAAAAGACCTTTAGGGAGAGTTATGAAACCCAAGTGGCTAGGATTAGAACTACCTCATATGTGTCTTGCAATGCCCTCAAAGTTAAGACAATTGTGCATGAGGAGATATATACACGTGCTATTCGATCTTCTCCTTCTGGTTCCTCATCCTCTCCTTCTCCTTTTGCTTCATGTACCTCTCTCTTTTGAGAGTGTGAGTACCTCATAAACACTCTTAAAATATTTGTTGGAGGCAAAAAAAAGGCTCAATCTTATCCAAGATTTGCATGTTCAATCAAGGTCTAGGATATAATTTCTTAGAAGATGTAAGGAAACATCCACCTGCTATTGTTAGAGCTGTAGTAGCAGGTGTGATCGAAGTTGCACCCAAGCCTAAGAAAATAGTGTTTAAGTCTACATGTTTTGTCCAGGGGATTTCTGACAGTAAGGTTGTGCCACCTGCTGCTTTGACCTCTCAGAAGGCAAAGTGCTCCAAACACCAACAAGAGGTCTAAGGTTATAGGTAGCTCTCCTAACTTGAAGGGTTTTAGGCAGCATCGAGGACTTGGTTTTCAAGCTTGTTCTGGTTTTGGTCCTCGAGTTGCTTCTAGTCAGGGTTTTCGTTATCCTAAGTATAGACCTCACTTTCCCCATCGAGGTAGCTATCCACGGCATGATCAGCATACTGGTGTAGGTCAGACCTGCTCTTCCATAGCGGTCAGACCTAGCAAAGGCTTGAGATCTACTCGTAGACCTTCTAATTCCATGAGAGGTGAGGCGCGTAGAGTAGCTAGAGGTCAGTCTTTTGTTGCTGTGATTGCATCTTTTGCTCGTCGTGTGACTTAATACTGGGTTCCCAGATCTGCTCTTATTTACCCTAGTACTGAGCCACCGATATTGTCTTCTCACTGACTCAGGTTCGCCGGGTTGGGAATGGAGATGTGTGGCTTGTGGACTCCAGCTGTTCTCGCTACATGACCGGAGACTCCCGTTGGTTCTCTTCCCTAGTCCGAGCTCTAGGTGATAAGACGATCACGTTTGGAGACGTTTTATCAGGTCGAGTCATCACTAAAGGTACTATTCGTATTAATAATTTTTTCATTCTTAAGGATGTTGCCTTAGTGAGTAAGCTACGTTATAATTTTTTGTCTATTTGTCAGTTTACCGATAACGATTTCGAGGTAAGTTTTAAGAAAAATGCTTGTAAAATCTTTGATTCTTCAGGGAGTCTAATTTGCAGCATTTCTAGTTTTGGGAGGATCTTTCGTGCTGATTTTATCAAGTCTTCTAGTGATTCTCTCTGGTGCTTATTTGCTTCTGAGTCCTGTGATCTCTCCTTCTAGCATAGGAGACTTGATCACATTGGTTTTAATCATTTGACCCAAATAAGTGGTCACGACCTCGTTTGTGGTCTGCCTAAGCTCAAGATAGTCAAAGATTTAGTTTGTGCTCCTTGCTGGCATGGCAAGATGGTTGCCGCTTCTCATCTCCTAGTCACTGACTATGACCGATGCACAACAGCTTCTTTATATGGACACTGTTGGCCCAGCTAGAGTGCAGTTGACCTGTTGGAAGTGGTATGTTCTTGTTGTGGTTGATGACTTCTTGAAGTTTTCTTACGTGTTTTTCTTAGTGTCAAAATATGAGACCTTCAGCCACTTCGTGGTTTGTTTGGTAGGTTATCTGTTGAGCTTCTTGGTGCTTTACGAGTGATCCGCAGTGACAATGGTAGAGAGTTCAAGAACTCCTACTTTGAGAACTTCTGTGATAAGACAGGTGTAGAGCATCAGTTTTCTTCTCCGCACTTCTCTCAGCAAAATGGCGTTGCGGAGAGGAAGAACCGTACCTTGGTCGAGATGGCCAAGAGACGATACTCGATGAGCATGCTACACCTAGGAAGTTTTGGGTTGAGGCTATAGCCACCTCGTGCCATGTTTCGAACAGAGTTTTTCTTAGGGCACACTTACATCGCACTTCTTATGAGTTGAGGTATGGGCGAAAGCCTAGTGTCTCTCATTTTCATGTTTTCGGTTGCGAGTGCTTTATTCTAAAGTCTAGGAATCTAGATAAGTTTGAGTCTCGTTCTTCTGATGGTATCTTTCTGGGTTACTCGATTTCTTTGTAGGGTTATAGGGTATAGAACTGCGAGACTAGTAGGATTATAGAGACCTCTAATGTGACTTTCAATGAGGCCAGTCCTGGTACTACGCCGGACATCTCTAGTCTAGTTGTGCAGTCTGAGACCATCTTCATAGATGATAAGAAGGATGGAGATGAAAGTTCTTTACCTAATCCAGTCCCTCTTTTCCTTGGGGTGTCTACTTCTACCACTGCACATTAGGGGATCAACCTTTACCTTCTATCTCTTCTGGAGCTTATGGCTCTGCTCCTACCTCCACAGTTCATCAGGTAGAGGCCATTTCTTCTTCTCATCCAGGACCTCCCAGGCACATTTAATATCGACATCCTCCTGAGGAGATTATTGGAGATCTCCTCGAGTGTGTCACGCGTTCAAAATCTGGCTTATCTCACTTCTGTCTACACCCTGCCTTTGTCACCACATTCAAGCCTAAGGATATCTGTTATGCACTATCCGATGAGTCTTGGGTCAATGCCATATATGAGGAGTTAGAAAATTTTGAGAGGAACAAGGTCTGGTCACTTGTTAAGCCTCCTAGTGGTCATAATGTCATAGGAGCTAAGTGAGTCTTTAAGAACAAGCAGAGTGAGGATCGAGTAGTCATTCGAAACAACACTAGACTGGTAGTTTAGGGTTTCTCCAAGGATAAGGGTTTAGATTTTGAGGAGACCTTCGTCCCTATAGCTAGACTAGAGGCCATTAGGATTCTGCTTGCTTTCATAGAATCTAAGGTCTTCAAGTTGTACCAGATGGATATCAAGAGTGCTTTCCTCAATGGTTATATTGAGGAGCAGGTCTGTGTTAAATAGACTCCAGATCTCAAGAACACCAAATATCCAAACCATATCTTCAAGCTTTCTAAAGCCTTGTATGGACTTAAACAAGCCTCTAGAGCCTGGTATGAGAGGCATAAGTCCTATTTGTTGAGTCATAGGTTTAAGATAGGTAAGGTAGATAAGACCTTGTTCATTCTTAATCATGGCAATGACCTTCTGCTCTATGGCATTCGTAGATAAGATTTATGTGGATGACATTATTTTTATTTTTGTATCATGCTCAAAAGTACTTAAATATTTCTTTTCATTGCCCTGAGTATATATCCGAGCATCTAAAATAATATCCACCAAAAATTTTCTCATACCAAAACATAAATAGTTTATTTTCTCTAAACGTCCGTGAAAAATATTTATGAATTCTTTATATAAACTAAGATTTCTTCCTTAACTCCATATATTGATATATATGCTAATGTATAATGGGCTACTAAAGCATCATGTAAATAGGCAGGTCTTAAATAGAGGATATATGCTGTGGATATGCAGTCTCTAAATATTCGGATAATCTGGATTCATATTTGTATTTGACGAATAGTAAGCTACTAAACCCATGTTTGTGTCCGATAGAAAAAATGTGTTTATTTTTGATCCAATACTATCCAATAAATATCCAAACCAACATAATCAGGTTTCAAAAATTGCCCAAACTATTTCATCCATTTTCAACCCTAACCAGAACGCCAGCGCCAATCAGTCACCCGACACATGTGGCTCCCATCATTCAGCCTCCTCACCAAACTGCACTTCCTTTGCTACATAATATGTCAATGTCTCACATCTTCCCAATTTGATGCTGCTAGCTAGGATCCCAATGGCCTCTCCCTCTCCTCTTCGTTGTGCTGCCGTTTGCTCCTGTTTGCTCCTCTTCGTTGTGCTAGCTACGACGTCACCAACGAGCTTCCACGGGTTCGTCCACAAGGATGGTGACGTCGTCTGCTCTTCTTGCTCCCATGGACAGGGATGTTTGGTGCTAGAATTGCAGCGTTAGATGGTGATTTTGTGATGGTTGTTCATGATTAGGTCCCTTCAATTGAGCGTGGAAGCACGCCGGGAGGGATGCCCAAGCTGCAGCTCAATCCATACAGCTGGTCCAAGGTAATCTGAAAGCCTTGCATTCCGATGTGCTCCTTAATTTTCTTCAGGCAGCCAATTCTTGCATATTTATGGAGAAATTTGGAGCACTATAATTCAGCCGCCTCCCTAATTTGCTGATGGTATCATGGCAAAACAAACTAGGAATTGGATGCACCTTTTGTCTTGTGCATAGCATTATAAAGAAGTGGCTAAAGAAGTAACTGAATCTTTTCACGTGTTTGCTTGCACGTGCCTGCCAATAGTTGTTACATATCCTGATGTTTGTTTAAATTTCGATATGTCTAATATGCCTTGTTGCTCTTCTTTCAGTACCTGTTTGCTGAGCTAGTTAATTTGCCATGTCAAGTGACTAAATGTGCATTAACTAATTTTTTTTGTTGTCATACAATTTTATATGCGAAAGTTGAGCGGTACTTCTTTCAGTACATGTTTCCTGAACTGAAAGACCTGAACAAGCACAACATCCTTGCACCCTGCTACCATCATCCTGAAATCCAACTAGTGTTTGTGAACAGCAGCTTGCCATCAAGTTTTCGAAAGCTAGGTGACACAGAGAGGCCATTTCCGGTGACGAAGTGAATATGCAAATTGGAACAGTACGCTTCTACTTATACATCACCACCTTCATCGCAAATTTCATCGACGCAGATTCTGGTGATCAGCATAGCTGGTCGTGTTTCTTGTGGGCTTGCTAGAACTATGGTCCTCAGTTTATGTCCAGAACGCCAGATACATCTTTGGAGAAGTTGAAGCAACCCGAACTTTGAAAATGACTTGAATTTTTTTTTCCAAGTCTTGATTTCCTCTGAATCCCTGCCTAATTCATCTCCTTTTCCAACCATTTGCGCTTCATTTCTCTGATCCTCCTACCTCCTCAGCTCGCCTCTAACAATCGTCAGTCAAGCCACGACCAGGCTCCCCGTCGCCGATGCAACCCCTTCCCCGGCCGACATGACAAGCCGCAATTGCCGACCACCGGCTCTACGCCTTTGACCACCGCCTTACATCACCCGAGAGGCTCAGAGCCGAGCCGCCCCGAAGCCTCCCGCGCCCTCCCTCCTGACACGCACCACCTCCCGAGCGGACCTATAAAAGCCACAGGCCTCCTCTGTGAATTGCTTTGGCTACCACTTAGCTCCTTTCAACCTCCCTTGTTCTACGCCGGTCGGAAGACCCCGTCGTCCCGGTAAAAGCCCAAGGTAAGCCCTGGATTTCAATCCGCATGGTATCTCAATTAAATTCCAATTACTTTCGCTGGTAACACATTTAGCACTTCACAAACACCACCAAGCACACGCCATGGCCCAACCCGCCCCTAATCTCGCCGGCGACTACATCCGCCGCTCGGCCTTACCCCTCCACCGTGGATAGCTCACCTCCGACCTCCCCAACCCGAGACAACCTCACCCGAGACACTCTAGCCACCCTTAGTTGGTTAAACTACAGTCTATTTGACCGAAGATACACTCAGTAGCTCCTATACCGTGCAAAAGTCCCGAGAACTCCCCACCTCGCCGCAGGCCATTTCCTGCCTCCCAGACCCTACCATGCCCAAAAAATGGATTCCCCTCAATCCCAGAAACCCATATATGCCCGTCCCTGCCCTCGGGAGCCGCCACAGCTGCCGAATTTGGCCTCGGCGCGAAGCTCTGTTTCGGCGCTACAGTGCTCGGTTAGAGCTAGAAGAAGACTATTCATTTCTGGCCGGAACAGTACAAACCCAAGATTTTGAAGCAAATTGGGCCGGCCAAAAACACTGTTCATTACTGCGCGACACTGTACAGTGATCGACCCGCTAAGAAGCAGCAGCGGCCCGCGCCAAACAGTGTATGCTCGTTTACTGTTTTGCGTTCCCAAAAATATAAAATATATCTGTGTCATCTATCCTATTTTTATAACTATTTCATCCGATTCAACACCGTCTATCCTATACTTAGCTCCATTTTCTCATATCAGACACCGATAAAAACCTACCGAGCTCAGATATCATTCCAAACTCATGTCTAGCACTATTCTGACCATTACTATTCACCGAAAAGCAAAATATATATAGCCGTTTTGACCGTCTTGGAACCATCTAACCCAATCCCAACTCCGTTCAGCCAAATTAAGCACTACCTAAACCCTAATCACCCAAACCTTTTTTCTTTGTGTCTGTCGTAGGGGTGGCCCCCACCTAAACCCAGCAGGCCTGGCAGGAGATTATAAGGTCCAGAATAGGCCATGTGTAATGACATAACTGCCCCAGAAGGGGTAACCAGATGTAAGGGTATAACTGTAAAATCACTCCTCATGTGCATATATATATGAGTGCAAGCCATGGGGAGGCCCCAGGCCATTACACTTATCTTCATTACTCTCCACTACCATCTCTCTCTCTGTTTGGTCTGTAGCCACAACAGTTGGCGCCGTCCGTGGGGAGGACGAAGACAAGCCCGAAGACCGAAGAAAAAGATGGCACCGAAAAAAGCTTCCTCAGCGGCGGCGAAGGGAAAGAAGGCGGCCGCGCCGGAGCGTCGTATGGGTACCAGAGCTTCGGCATCGGCAGCGGCGGACGCGGGTGGCGAGGCAGTCGCGGTGTCCGGAGACGTCGACGTTCGCGCGGTGACGACCAACCCCGTCACCGGCACAACGACGACCAACCCCGTCACCGGCACAGCGACGACCAACCCCATCACCGGCACAGCGACGACCAACCCCGCCACCGGCGTTGCGAGGACGGACCCGGCGGTCGAAGACGTCGACACGGGTGCGGCGACAACCGACCCCGCCGACGCGACGACAGCCGATCTCGCCGCTCCCACGGCAACCCTCGCCGGCGGTGCGGACCGGGCGGTCCGAGGTAGCCACGACGGAGCGACCGGCAGCTCGGGACCCCGCGATGCGGTCGTCCCCGCGCCGACCCGCCCGTCCGAAGCACCGGCGACCCCGCCCGCACCGGGGATGGAAAGCGCCCTGCTGGCGGCTCTCAACGCGTTCCAGCGGGAGCTGGGGGACCTTCGCGGAGCCGTCAGAGACATACAAGAGGCTCGGAGTCAGCCGGCTGCGCCAGCAACCGCGTCCGAGCCCGCGCCGGAAAGGGCGGACAGTCGCGAAGCCCCCACGTCCAGCCGCGTGCCGCTGCGACGCGTGGATCCGGAGTCCCCGCTCTCGGCGGGGCTGCAGCAGGCGGCGTGGCCCGAAGACTTCAAGTTCCCTAGCGCCATCGACTCGTATAAAGGCGACACGGACCCCCGTGAGTTTGTGCGCGTATACGAAACCGCGATCGAAGCCGCGGGCGGAGATGACACCACGAAGGCAAAGGGACTCCCCCTCGCGCTACAAGGAGTGGCGCTCTCTTGGTTTTTCACCATAGAGCCGGGCTCCATCTACGCGTGGGAACAGCTCCGCGCCCGCCTCCACAACAACTTCCAAGGAAACTACGTTGACCGGGTCGATGCGGACCAGCTCTTTGCCGTAAAGCAAAAACCCTCGGAGAAGCTCCGGGACTACTTCAAACGCTTCGCCAAGATTCGATGTCAAGTGAAGGACGTCAACGAGACCACCATCGTCAATGCAGCCATACAGGGCCTTCGTCCGGGCCCGATGGCTGAGTACAATGCGCGGAAGCCGATCAAGACAGTGGCGAAGCTCTTCGACAAGATGGAAGAATATGCCAGGGCGGAGGAAGACGCGCGGCGAAGGCAAGGTGACGACTCCGACACTAACCAGGCCGGAACCTCGGCAAAAACCGAAGATCCGTCGAAGGGCGGCTCTTCGAAGGGAAAGCGTAAGAAGGAGTCGTCCAAGGACGCGCCCGACCGCAGGGACAACTCGCATAGGGAGTCGCCGGATCAGCCCAAGCGCGGCCAGCAAAGGTCGAGGCGAAACCGGTACGTCCTCGACATCGAAGGCGGGTCCGACGAGGGTGCTCCAGCAGGCCGAGGCGGCCGGGGGCGCCGTGGCCGGGGCCGCGGCCGTGGCAGGGGCCGCGACGATAAGGGTCGTGGAGACTACGACGACCAGCATCAGGGACTGTGGTGCTTAGTCCACGGCCGCGGCAATCACGATACCCGTAACTGCACCTCCATCGCGGCGCTCCGTGACAGCGTCGCTAGGGACAGGAACCCGGAGGCGCGCCCGCCTGCGGTGGCCCACGTCCAATTCCCATACGAGGCCCCCATGCAGGTACAGGCGCAGGGGATGTAGGTACAGGCGCAGGGAATGCAACCCCAGGAAGGCACCTTGCGGATCCAAGCTCACGTACAGCAGCCTCGGGAAGGCCTCCTGTCGTTGCAGGCCCCGGACGCAACCTACCACAGGGTCATTAATGTCATATCCGGCGGCTCTGCGCTGGAATTTGCCTCGGCGCGGCAGCAGAAGGCCTACGCGCGAAGACTACATCACGTGGCGGCATACCCAGCGCAAGCACCGCCGGAATGGGCGCGGCACGAGGTTACATTCACACCTGATGACGCCCAAGGTGTGGACTTCCCTCATCAGGACCCCCTGGTCATCCGGGTCACCATCGCGGGATGCGACGTGGGGCGCACCTTGGTGGACGGGGGTAGTTCCGCGAACGTATTGTTTGCGGCGGCCTTCGACCAAATGGGGATCCCTCGAAGCCGCCTGGGGCCCTCGGGAATCCCAATGCAGGGCTTCGGGGGACAGCCCCTGCGGGCGCTGGGCCAGATCGGCCTTCAAGTCTCCTTCGGCCGAGATGACAATGTGCGGACCGAAGATGCCACCTTCGACGTGGTCGACCTCCCGTATCCCTACAATGCCATACTGGGGCGCCCAATCCTCAACTCCTTCGGCGCGGTACCACACCACGGCTATCTGTGCATGAAGATCCCGGGTCCCCGGACCGTCATCACCGTCCGAGGCGACCAGGATATGGCTCGGCGCATCGAGCCAGGCACCAGATGCCCGCGACGCGAAGCCTAACGGCGCTCCTAGAGCCGGAGTCACAACGCAGAGGTTTAGTGACCAGAGGCTTCGGCCTCACCAAGGGGCAAACGGTTAGTACACCCACCCCTTGTAATTGCTTGCCCGCGCAAACGGGGATGTAATGAAGATCGCCGTTTGCCGCTAATCTTTCTTCATCATGCAAATTTGGAGCGGAGACGCGCGCAGGCTCCGCCAGCGCGCGCGCGCGCTCCCGCCGCGTAAAACAAAGACGCACGTTCGCGTGTGCACTCGCCGTCGCCAGGGAGGGCGGGACTGAGTATAAACCAAAGACGCACGTTCGCGTGTGCACTCGCCATCGCCAGGGAGGGCGGGACTGAGTATAAACCAAAGACGCACGTTCGCGTGTGCACTCGCCGTCGCCAGGGAGGGCGGGACTGAGTATAAACCAAAGACGCACGTTAGCGTGTGCACTCGCCGTCGCCAAGGTGACGGGACTGAGTATAAACAAAATACGCACCGGGGGGACGCCCTCGCGCGCGCAAGTCTCTGGACTATAAAGAAGACGTAGCGTCGAGCCTAGCTCCGCACGCAATAGTCCACGGACTCTAAAAAAGACGTAGCGTCGAGCCTAGCTCCGCACGCGCAAGTCTCCGGACTATAAAGAAGACGTAGCGTCGAGCCTAGCTCCGCACGCAATAGTCCACGGACTCTAAATAACACGTAGCGTCGAGCCTAGCTCCGCACGCGCGAGTCTCCGGACTATAAAGAAGACGTAGCGTCGAGCCTAGCTTCGCACGCAATAGTCCACGGACTCTAAATAAGACGTAGCGTCGAGCCTAGCTCCGCACGCGCGAGTCTTCGGACTATAAAGAAGACGTAGCGTTGAGCCTAGCTCCGCACGCAATAGTCCACGGACTCTAAATAAGACGTAGCGTCGAGCCTAGCTCCGCACGCGCGAGTCTTCGGACTATAAAGAAGACGTAGCGTTGAGCCTAGCTCCGCACGCAATAGTCCACGGACTCTAAATAAGACGTAGCGTCGAGCCTAGCTCCGCACGCGCGAGTCTCCGGACTATAAAGAAGACGTGGCGTCGAGCCTAGCTCCGCACGCAATAGTCCACGGACTCTAAATAAGACGTAGCGTCGAGCCTAGCTCCGCACGCGCGAGTCTCCGGACTATAAAGAAGACGTGGCGTCGAGCCTAGCTCCGCACACAATAGTCCACGGACTCTAAATAAGACGTAGCGTCGAGCCTAGCTCCGCACGCGCGAGTCTCCGGACTATAAAGAAGACGTGGCGTCGAGCCTAGCTCCGCACACAATAGTCCACGGACTCTAAATAAGACGTAGCGTCGAGCCTAGCTCCGCACGCGCGAGTCTCCGGACTATAAAGAAGACGTGGCGTCGAGCCTAGCTCCGCACGCAATAGTCCACGGACTCTAAATAAGACGTAGCGTCGAGCCTAGCTCCGCACGCGCGAGTCTCTGGACTATAAAGAAGACGTAGCGTCGAGCCTAGCTCCGCACGCAATAGTCCACGGACTCTAAATAAGACGTAGCGTCGAGCCTAGCTCCGCACGCGCGAGTCTCCGGACTATAAAGAAGACGTAGCGTCGAGCCTAGCTCCGCACGCGCGAGTCTCCGGACTATAAAGAAGACGTGGCGTCGAGCCTAGCTCCGCACGCAATAGTCCACAAACTCTAAATAAGACGTAGCGTCGAGCCTAGCTCCGCACGCGCGAGTCTCCGGACTATAAAGAAGACGTGGCGTCGAGCCTAGCTCCGCACGCAATAGTCCACGGACTCTAAATAAGACGTAGCGTCGAGCCTAGCTCTGCACGCGCGAGTCTCCAGACTATAAAGAAGACGTGGCGTCGAGCCTAGCTCCGCACGCAATAGTCCTGGGACTATAAAGAAGACGTGGCGTCGAGACTAGCTCCGCACGCAATAGTCCACGGACTCTAAATAAGACGTAGCGTCGAGCCTAGCTCCGCACGCGCGAGTCTCCGGACTATAAAGAAGGCGTAGCGAGTCTACGGACTTTAAATAAGACGCAGCGTCGAGGTCCGCCTCCGCACGCGCAAGTCTCCGGACTATAAAAGAAGTCGTAGCGTCGAGGTCCGCCTCCGCACGCGCGAGTCTCCGGGCTATAAAGTGAGGCAAACCGCAGAGGTCTGCCTCCGCACACGTTAGTCTGCGGACTGTCCGTTCTACGGAACCTTGGCGCAGCTACGTCGCCAACGGCGGCATCAGCACACAGCACACAACTTAAAATGCCAGGAGATCTGCTCACCGGAAGAGTCACATATACAAAGGTCCGCCAACATCCCGGCCACTCTAAGCCGCTATCCCGCGGGTTCGTCCTTAACACGCGCCAAAGTCGGGGCCTCGCTCGACGAAGGCCGGCTCGCCCAAAAGTCGAGCGAATCTTCGGCCCTTCGCCAGCGTCGAAGGCGTCGTCGGGTTGAAAGGTCGGCCGCCCGAAGCCGGCCCCAGCAAGGAAGCTGCCCGGGAGATAGGTGAAAATCAGCATGCATGCAGAAAGTGTGCGCTTTATTAACAAAAACAAGTGACAGTACAACGCACGCCTACACCTAGGCGCCGCGGCATCAGACCTGCGGGTTCCCGGCGCCTTCGGAGGGCCCAGCGCCGCCATCATCGCGTCGAGGGACCCCGTCCAGAAATTGGCCAAGGCTCCCCGTCCCGTAGAGCGACTTCCGGAGCTCGATCCGTACAGCTTCCGCCCCGACGGGATCCCAGATCCGGGCGCAGAAGGGCCCAAGGGCACGGCGAGCGGAGCAGACGGCGCCGGACATTACTCCGGCCCCGCCAGGCATCTCCAGCTGGGGGTCATTCAGCCCGGCGACATGCGTGTAGCCGCGGTGCTGGAGGAGCGCGCACACCAAGCAGGCCGAAGTGTACGCGCAGTGGGTGCCGAAGGACGTCGCCGCGTCGCGCGCGACGTTGGCGGCATCCCCGATCCAGCGGAGCGTCCGAGACAGCTCCTCCGGACCGAAGGCGCGTCCCGGCACCTCCGCCACCAGCCCTTGAAGATGGCTCTCTAGCGCTTGCATGGCGTCCCAAGCAATCACCGAGGCGTCGCCCAGCGTCCGGTTGCGTTCCGCTAGAGTCAAGGTAAGTTCCCCCTTTTCCTTATCTAGCGCGGCGACCTGCTCCAGGAGCCCGTCCCGCTCCGCCGCGAACTTTTGTTCAGCAGCTGCCACAGCCGACTCCTGCGCCGACGCAACAAGCTCCTCGGCATGCGCCCCCGCTTCGGCGCGTTCAGCTTCCAGCTGGTGGATGCGGGCGTCCTGGGCGGAGCGGCGCCAGAGGCTTCGCGCAGCTCCTCCTCGGCGGCCCGCAGCCTATCCTCGAGCGCTTTTTGGCTACGAGCATAGGCCGCTTGCAGGGCCTGCCCCAGCACGAGTGTCTGTAGAAGGGAAAAGGCTTAGCAAAACTCAGCTAAACTCGGGCGTGGTCGCATGAGTACCTACCCTCACCCCAGACACCTCGAACGCGTCCTCGAGGTGCCCCGCACCGTAGGCCTGCAGCACTTGCGGGTCGACGCTCGTGGCCGCGTCATTCACAATCCCGCGCCACGCCCTCAGCGTCTCCGGAGGCGGCACGAAGTCCGCAGGACTCACGTGCTCCGAGGCCCCGTGTTCCGTCGGGTGCTCCCCCTCCGGAATGAGCAACGCTGTGCATAAGCATATGGGTGACCACTCCAAGGCGTAAAAGCATACACCGGAGTAAGCTAAGTCACCATACCTTCGGTAGCAGAAGGAATGGTCCCGCCGTGAGCGGAGGCCTCCGCGTTCGGGGAGGCCGGCGGCTGCCCCCGCGCGGTGGACGGCGTCGTCAGGGGGGCAGAGGGTGCATACGTCGCAGGGCCTCCGGCGCTTGCGCTGGCGTCCCACAGGCTTCGGATGCCCATGGCCACGACGAACCCCCGTGGGGTCCGGTGGAGCTCCGGCCGCACACATGGCCGTTTGGCCGGGGCAGCTAGCAGCGCCGCCGCCCCCGTAGACGTGGCCGGGGAAGACCCCACGGCTGCTGCGCCCGGGGGCGAAGGTTCCACGGTGGCCGTCGTCGAAGGGGGCACCTCAGTCCCCGCTGCTGTTGGCAAGGACAGCACGGCTACGTGCGCCCCCACGGAGGGCGCCTCCGGCACCGCAGCGACTGCCGTCGAGGCCTCCACCGCGGCATCGCTGGTCCGCACAGGATCCGCCTCGGCGACTTCGGCGGGTGGTGAGGTGTCCCCCCTCCGGCCGCCTGCGGCAAACCCACCGTCCGGGACGCCTGCCGAAGACACCTCACCTTCGGCGCCTGCGCCACCCAGGCCCGAATTAGCGTACCTCGCAGAGTCTGACTCCGCGTCCGCCACGTCCTCGGAAACACTAGCAGCAGGCGCGGCAGGTGCCCCGCTGCGGCCCCTCTTCCGAGACGAGGTCTTCTTCTTCGCTCCACCATCGGCTGGAGCGACGCGGTCCGGCGCGGCGAGGCCCAGGACCTCGCACACGCGGTTTAGTCGCCCCAGCCCCGCCTTGGCGACAGCAGACGCGCGCTGCTCGTGCTCCCTGGCGGTGTACGGACCCAGGAACACGCGCACGGCTTGCTCCGCCTCCTCCAAGGAAATCCCTGAAGCAAAGGAGAATAGCATCAGCATACAACGCATATCGTGTCAACAAAGGAGGGGCGCAGTCGAGGCTTACGGGGACCGGGCGGCGCCGGTAGCGAGCAAACCCACGGCGAAACATTGTCATCTCGACGCCTCTCGGCGGCAAGATGCCAGTCGTAGGCAAGCGGGGCCGCGCCGTACATCATGTACTCTTCGGCAAGGTCGCGCATGTTGAAGCGGGCGGCCAGGCCTACGAGCCGTTTGACCCTCCGCTTGTCCTCATCATCGAGCGTTCGGCCGGGCAAAGGCTTGAACGCGATTGGCCGGCCCGTGCACGCGAGACCGCTCCCGCTCACCACACGGTGGTAGAACCACCGCTTCATCCAGGAGGACTCCCACTTCCCGCGAGTTGAGTTCGCAGGGAAGAGCTTCTTGCAAGACGAGTGAAGAGTAAAAGAGACGCTACCGAAGCTCGACAGCGTCCCGCACCCCCGGCCCTTCGGCTGGCATCGCGCCTCGTGGAGATAGGCGAACAGCGACGCGCTGGGCCAGCACGCCCCCGAGCGCAAGGCCCAGCTGTACACCGCGAGTCGGGCCACGGCGTTTGGAGTCAGTTGCGCCAGCTCCAGCCCGAAGGTCCGCAGCACGTCGCCCACCACGCACGCCGCTGGGATCCGGAGCCCCACGTCGAAAAAGGCAACAAATACGACCGCCTCCGACCTCTCGGGATGCGGTTCCGTCTCGTCGCCGGCAGGCAATCGTACATCCTGGCGCCCGGACAACTTCCCCGCACGCAAGAGCCCTTGGATCGTCTTCTCGGTCACGAGCGAGGGGCCTAGCTCGCCGGAAAACGTGCCTTCCTCCGCCGCCAGCCGCTCCTGGTCAGCCGCCGCCGGGTCGCGCTCTTGGAGCGCGTATTTTACCTCCAACGGCGAGGATCGCCGGCGAATGGTAGGGCCACCAACCGCCTGGCCGCGCTCGCTGCTGGAGGATATCGCTCCCCACGACGAGACTAATACGGTGAAGATAGCGCGAAGGTGGGGAAGGCCGAGCAAACAGGAAAGAGGGCGCAAAGGTGCGGGGACGCTATTACGGGGGGACTATTTCAAGCCGCCTCGCCCATACCGCCGCTACTGAAGCGTCGCAACGATCCGCGTGCAGAATGCAACCGCAGCGGTGTAAAGGCCCGCCCCGCACGCTTCCCCGTAATCGAAAGCGAAGGGTCGCGGAGGTCCGTGCACGAGGCGCGACCGCAGTCGTATAAGCGCCCGTACAGCGCAACGCCCCACCTAACGCTGGAAGGTCACGACCACAGGCGCCACTCGTGGCCCGCCCCGTGTCCCCCTTGCCTAGGGAAGAGGCGAGCGGCTACAAACACGCAACCGTCCACATCCCGCCGCCCAACAGTCATAGGCCGCCGCGTGCCCCGGGCGCGTCGGGTCACACGGTACGGGAACCTAACCCTGTCAGGCCAAGGACCGGCGTGATTCAAGGAATCTGTATAGCGCAAGGCCACATCAAAGAGCCCAAGTTGCGCGCGCCTACTTCGACTAGGCGCCAGCTTCGCCGCCACCCATTCGAAGGGTAGGGGACGGAGCGCGCGCGTCTACTTCAACCTAGGCGCCAGCTTCACCGCCACCCGTTCGAAGGGTAGGGGACGGAGCACGCGCGCCTACTTCGCCTAGACGCCAGCTTCGCTGCCACCCGTTCGAAGGGTAGGGGACGGAGCGCGCGCGCCTACTTCGCCTAGGCGCCAGCTTCGCTGCCACCCGTTCGAAGGGTAGGGGACGGAGCGCGCGCGCCTACTTCGACTAGGCGCCAGCTTCGCCGCCACCCGTTCGAAGGGTAGGGCACGAAGCGCGCGCGCCTACTTCAACTACGCGCCAGCTCCGCTGCCACCCGTTCGAAGGGTAGGGGACGGAGCGCGCGCGCCTACTTCAACTAGGCGCCAGCTTCGCCGCCACCCGTTCGAAGGGTAGGGGACGGAGCGCGCGCGCCTACTTCGACTAGGCGCCAGCTTCGCCGCCACCCGTTCGAAGGGTAGGGAACGGAGCGCGCGCGCCTACTTCAACTAAGCGCCAGCTTCGCTGCCACCCGTTCGAAGGGTAGGGGACGGAGCGCGCGCGCCTACTTCGCCTAGGCGCCAGCTTCGCTGCCACCCGTTCGAAGGGTAGGGGACGGAGCGCGCGCGCCTACTTCGCCTAGGCGCCAGCTTCGCCGCCACACGTTCGAAGCGTAGGGGACGGAGCGCGCGCGCCTACTTCAACTAGGCGCCAGCTCCGCTGCCACCCGTTCGAAGGGTAGGGGACGGAGCGCGCGCGTCTACTTCAACCTAGGCGCCGGCTTCGCCGCCACCCGTTCGAAGGGTAGGGAACGGAGCGCGCGCGCCTACTTCGCCTAGGCTCCAGCTTCGCCGCCACCCGTTCGTAGGGTAGGGAACGGAGCGCGCGCGCCTACTTCGACTAGGCGCCAGCTTCGCCGCCACCCATTCGAAGGGTAGGGGACGGAGCGCGCGCGTCTACTTCAACCTAGGCGCCAGCTTCGCCGCCACCCGTTCGAAGGGTAGGGGACGGAGCGCGCGCGCCTACTTCGCCTAGGCGCCAGCTTCGCTGCCACCCGTTCGAAGGGTAGGGGACGGAGCGCGCGCGCCTACTTCGACTAGGCGCCAGCTTCGCCGCCACCCGTTCGAAGGGTAGGGGACGGAGCGCGCGCGCCTACTCCGCCTAGGCGCCAGCTTCGCCGCCACCCGTTCGAAGGGTAGGGAACGGAGCGGGCGCCTCTACTTTGCCTAGGCGCCAGCTTCGCCGCCACCCGTTCGAAGGGTAGGGAACGGAGCGCGCGCGCCTACTTCGACCAGGCGCCAGCTTCGCCGCCACCCATTCGAAAGGTAGGGGACGGAGCGCGCGTGTCTACTTCAACCTAGGCGCCAGCTTCGCTGCCACCCGTTCGAAGGGTAGGGGACGGAGCGCGCGCGTCTACCTCAGTTAGGCGCCAGCTTCGCTGCCACCCGTTCGAAGGCTAGGGGACGGAGCGCGCGCGTTTACTTTGACTTGGGCGCCAGCTTCGCTGCCACCCGCGTCGACCTCAACTAGGCGCCAGCTTCGCTGCCACCCGTTCGAAGGGTAGGGGACGGAGCGCGCGCGTCTACTTCGACTTCGGCGCCAGCCAAGAACGGAGAACAGCACACGCCACCACCATAACTCGAACAGGCAAAGGTCAATGTTGCGGCAAGAGCAGACATGATCTCGTAGGCAGATATGAATCGCCACACAAGCATATGCTCGTTCGCACGAGCAGAGCTTACGGATGACTCCATATCTGTCTACGAGAGCAAGTCAGGCCTTGCCATTTCCGCATCAAGCGGCGAAGCATTCCCACGAACGGGGCGAATTTGGTCCACCGGCGCTCGCAGGCATTGACGCCGGTCGACGCAGTCATCAAACATAGGTGCACAAAACTTTTCCTGCATATGAGAAATTAACCTTGAACAGGTACGGGATGTACAGCAAAGGATGTCTAGGCAGCGGCCCCTGGCGCCAGCATATTTATACTCAGCCTCGCTAGGCGAAGAGTCGCCAGCGTGGAGGCATGCCAACAGACGGAAGCACAAGCGCAAGGCGTCGGGCGGTGCAGCTACCAGGGGCGCGTAAGAGCAACCGTCCACACCCCACCGCGTGCACTCCGGAAACCGTCGCACGCTCCACTTACGAGAAGGCACGCTGCACGATGCGACAGCCTGCCCCCTGGCAAGCCAACCGTCGGTAAAAAGCACCCAACCAGGCGGCAAGGTCGCAACGATTGCGGAACGCGCGCGCCTCAGAAGTCCAGATGCCGGGAGTCCGCCGTCACATTGACGCTCACGACGCCTAAAGGCCCGCACCGCGCTGAGCACGCTTCGCCGCGTGGACGGCCACAAGAGCACGCATCTGCTCCGGCCGCAGCACAGCCCCGGGTCAAGTACTGGACAGGCTCACAGGCCGCGGGACGGAGGGGGCCAAAGGACTCGACGGCATGGCTTCGGCCTTGTGAAGCCCTTTACCATGAGAGGCTCCTGTCGTAGGGGTGGCCCCCACCTAAACCCAGCAGGCCTGGCAGGAGATTATAAGGCCCAGAATAGGCCATGTGTAATGACATAACTGCCCCAGAAGGGGTAACCAGATGTAAGGGTATAACTGTAAAAGCACTCCTCATGTGCATATATATATGAGTGCAAGCCATGGGGAGGCCCCAGGCCATTACACTTATCTTCATTACTCTCCACTACCATCTCTCTCTCTGTTTGGTCTGTAGCCACAACAGTGTCTTTTGGTTATTTAATTATGTTTTGTTCTCAACTTGTATTCTGCAAAGCAGTAACTTATTTGCATTTGTCTTCCCATGTTAGTATTCAGATTCAGCAAGTTGGTCAGCAGAAGAACTACAAGAGCAATTGACACAGGCCCAAAAGCCTACAAAGGAAAGACCGAAGATATCAAAGAAGGAGGTAAGTCACATGTTTTTGATCATGTTGAACTTACATTCCGTTAATTATTTATCTATCTGTACTTTAATTATCCTTTATTTATGCACTATTATTTTATGTACAACAAATATTTAGAATGACATGATACTAGCTATGTCCTACCGCAAAGAAAACCCTTTTAAATTTGATAGCCATATTCACTTTAATAAGACTTAGTAATGTTAAATCTACTACTTAAATAAGCATGGTAGTGTAGAAAACTCAACGGTTTCATATTACTAAACGACAGAGCACTTTACCGGTAGTCTTGCACAAGTGATTCTAGGAAAGGAAACATCATGGGAAACCACGAGATGGTTAGGTAGTACTGCTGTCGAGCATTGGGATATGGGTTTAGAGATGGAAAAATGCCTCAGAGAAAGTAATGACAAAGCTTCGGGAGAAAAGTAAGGAGAAGAACCTTATACTAACCAAAGAACATAGTGATCGCTAACTATAAGTTTTGACTCATCAAACCTGGTCTAGTAGCTGCTCAAATCGACTGAATCTCTACAGGAGTGTAGGAGCATTGGTATGGAAACGGTAAAACCATACTAAACAACGGTAGATTCCACTCAGGATAGACATAAGTATACCAACCTAGCCAGTGGATACCCGGGTTTGAGTTGGTAATCTACCGGGTAGAGGCTATATAAAGATATGAGCAATGAAACAACCTTATTTTTCTTGATTCAGTCATGAGGGTTAAGGAATCTTGTGGGTAAAGCTAGGCAACTCTACGCAATCATCATGATGGTATTTCAAATATGACGTGCTTCTGGTAAAAAAACTATATTCAATGGGTGATTCCAACAGCGAAGCATAAGTAGATTTGGAAATCATCTGAAAATGTTGAAATCTAGTAATCAAGTTTTTAAAACCCCCAAATTCCGTAAGAAGTATATGATCTGTATTTTATGTTCAAAAATGTTTACAAATAGCATTGCATCCACAAATACTCTAATAAAATCACTATATCCCAATCTCTTGAAAATCGTGGCAAGTAGTTATATACCATTTCTCCATGTGACTTGCTGAGTACGGTTGATTGTAATCAATCTTGCTATATTTTCCACCACAACAGATACCAGAAGAGGAAAAATATGTTACAAGTTTTCGTGTTAGAGTTATGATGCATCAAGCGTTCGTGTGAAATTTTCTTCGGTTCTTCTAATTGTAAGTTAACTTTTGGGCTTGAATGCTCGTTAAAATTTCTAAAGTTGACCATTAGGTCTTATTTTAATCAAATTAATCCTTTCAAAATGTTCATGAGCAATCATAATATCACTTCTATCCGCAACTGAACTCCTGAGCTGTTGCGGAACGTACGACTGCTCTGTTCCCACAAACGGGGTCATTACAGAAGTATGATTGATCCTCTCTTTTTTTTCTTTTTATTATTTACTGTGCTTGTAGAGTGATGAACTTGCTACTACATGGCTGGATGATGAAGATGTAAGAGCTGCCATTCCTGCCAAGCGGGTAGATGAGTAACGAATCAATAGTTTCATTTGAATTTACTCCTAAAACCAGCACTACTAACATTCTCTTCTTTCTAGGGAAGTACCTCGATCGAAATGGCACATCAGAAAAGATTAATTGGATCATGGGAACTGTGTACTGCAAGAATGGAAAGCATCACAAGAAGTTCACAGCTATGGGATATCGTGTACTAATTTACAGGCATGGGAAAAACCATTAAGTTAACATTTGACAATTTTAAATGTGAGTAAATTATTAAGTTAAATTCGTTCCAAAATAAACTTATACAGTTAAATTAGTATATGGGGTCAATAACAGCTGGGACTACTAGAAAATAGTAGTTCATAACGAAGTTAGCCCTGTTATACGTTAAGATTTAGGAACCTGGATGTGGGAACGAAACCAAGAAACTTTCCTGCCCCAAAACCGGATGGTTCGTGGTTTTTAATCTTCAAAGTTTGTTGTTTCGAATCTAACGAACAACCAATGATACACTTGTTTAGCCAGATGAAGCAATGAAAGGGGTGTTTAGGGGTATGAACCAAACTAAGATTCCATTATAAAGTTTAGCATCGCGATACATATTGTCCTTAATCTTCACCTTTCAGCGTCTTCAAAACGAATGGAAATTGACGCATTGATTCTTGCTTCAATCACAGAGAACACCATATTAAAAAAACAAGATACCTAATCACTTCTTTTTAAAAAAAAAGATATATAAATACTGTTGATTGTGTTGATTTTGTAGTGGAGAATATGACCTCTGTATTCCTTTCACCGGAACGGAACCATGGGTCAGATCCATGGGCTACCGAGTGATTGATACTTGGTGGCCATGGTACTTTAAGAGAGCAAGTCGCCGGGTATTTTTTTTTCCATCATTGTTCGCCTTAGAACATCATATTTTCTTCCCAATGCCTTGAAGAATTAATGTCACATCGATGCTTTTTTTTTCAATTATGTACCTTACGTGCCACTGTTATCGAATAACTTGTGAAAACTTAAAACACGTGAGAATTCAAGAGCAATATTTTAGTACCTAGATAAAAAACTTACATGTATACCTACTAGAGTTGCAGTCATAGTAGTACTAGGCTTTTGTTCAGACTTCAAGTAGGAATTAGGAAACACGGGAAAAAGAATGTCTGTGCACAAATTTTCGATACTGAAGCTATTTCTATTTTCTACCATTGTAGACACACACAAGGTTATGATCATAATCTCACTTTCCACACCATAAAGGTATGTGACCAAGCTTCTAACACCAGCTCCTTCACCTCGAATCAAAGCCAATTTTAGCACTGTTTCACACCATATTTATAAAAATGACAGTATGCGAGACGTATTGACAAAAATACAACTTTTGTTGTCGGTGGGACAGCGGCAGTGCTCGCGAGGCGACGCGTGGCACCTGTCCCCCGGGGCTGGGCGGCAGGCAGCCATCACCCAGGGTGCAGGCGGCAGGTTACCTCCCTAATTTTTTCCTAGTTTACGGTTTGTTTGAATTTTTCAATATATCAAATGAGATCAAAAAATTACAAAAATTAAAGTACAGCCTCCCGACACATTCCTCGTAGTATAATTTTTAGGAAATTTTATCTATGGCGAATGTTGCTCAAAAATTCATACAATTTTGATTTTTTTATGATTTTTTTATATATAACAAATGAGCTCCAAAAATTACAAAATTTTATGTAAAGTCTCCTGATACAGTAATAGTTATTATGTAATTTTTTGGGAATCTTATACAGTCCGAATTAGCCACGTTTAACTTAACATGAATTTAACCAACCAATATTAGTACAAATAATACAAAGCACTATTGGCTGTTGAAGTCTGTCGCCAGCCCCCCAGGCGGTAGGTAATTAGGCCAACTAATTAGCCGGCCTAATTACCTATCTAATTTTTTCCATTTAGTGTTTGTTCGAATTTTTAAATATATCAAATGAACTCAAACAATTATGAAAATTTATGTACAGCCTCCCGACAAACGTTCCTCGTAGTGTAATGTTTGGGGAATTTTATCCATGGAAAATGTTGCTCAAAAATTCATACAATTTTGATATTTTTATGAGTTTTTACATATAGCAAATGAGCTTCAAAAATGACGAAATTTTATGTGAAGCCCCCCAGTGCAGTAATAGTTATTATGTAATTTTTGGTATTTTTATGCGGTCTGAATTAGCCACGTTTGTTTGGATTACCTGTGTGCCCGCAGTTTGCAGCTCTGGAGGTCGCCACCGGCCCTGCAAAAGACTATGAAGTTCATCCTAAAGCAGGCCAAAAAATAGTGTACAACATTACCTGTAGCCGTTCCTCGGATCACAGTGCACACATGAGCCACCCAGTTGGGGCACCATGCTCACCCACCAGGTCATCACGACCTAGGGAGTCCGGCCGACCATCGCAATCTACTGAGTCTGCATAGCGTCGTAGTACTAGCCACCAATCATTCGTGCGCTATACTGATGAGGAGATAACTTACGTACGAATATACATGTTTTTTCCTATTTCTCCTTGCGTTCCACTAATATCATGGCGTTCTCCCGCCATAGGTTCGTCGTCGAGATGCATCCCTTTTGCCGTCCGCACCATTTGCATAGACTACCGCTCCTCATCGTTCATCTTTGCTGCACATTCAGGAGATAGGAAATTCGTATTGTACATCCGGAATATTTGTTGTGAATAATATCGTTTCGTCTTGCAGCCTCTAATTCAACATGGAGATGATGACGAGTCCACTGATGATGACATGGGCCTCCCAGATGCTTCTAGAGAGTAGTACACGGCACCAGGGTTTGCAGCATACGCAAGACAAGGCTCAGCATTCTCGGCATACCCAGGGTTTGGACACTTCAGTGGGTAGAATTCCTCTGGCTTCACTGCCACGTACAGTCAGGGCCAGAGCTTGTTCGCACCACAAGGAGTATTTCTATAGTCCTTCGTACATGATATTATTGCGGGCGGCTCGTAGTTCGGCACGTCTCAGCTGGACAACTTCGACCCTTACCGGACCCAGTGTACTGTACCTTTGCCTACTGGACCACCGTCACCCACTAAGCAAACAAAACGGTTCCCATACCTCCTCCGACCCGATACGTCTCTAGACCGACTGACGTACTCAACGGGACATGCTCATGCACGACGAAAGACAAGACCACGTACGGGCAGGCAAGCGCAGCGAGAAGATAGCAGTGGCTCAGAAGAGTGAGCCATATCGCATCCTGTGATGCATTTTTTGTAGTACTATAATTACTTTTAATTATACAAATTCTTAATGTATCAAATTGTAAAAAAATGTGAAATATTCGTTAAATTTATGGTTAAGTTAATCTAAACAAACATGGCTAATTCGAACAGTATAAAATTTCTAAAAAATTACATAATAACTATTATTGTATTGGAAGGATTCACATAAAATTTCATAATTTTTGGAGCTCGGTTACTATATGTAAAAAGTTGTAAAAATATTGAAATTGTATAATTGTTTTAGCAACATTCGCCATGGATAAAATTCCCCCAAAAATAACACTGTGAGGAACGTTGTGTCGGGAGGGTGTACATAAATTTTCGTAATTTTTTGAGCTATTTAATATATTTAAAAATTCAAACAAATACTAAACAGAAAAAAAATAGACAGGTAATTATTACCTGCCGCCTACGGGCTGGGCAATAAGCCGCCTGCACCTTGGGCGACAGGCTGCCTGCCACTCAGCCCCCAGGTGACAGGCGACAGCACCACGCGTCACCTTGCGGACTCTTCCGTCCAGCCCGCCGACGGCAAAAATGACATTTTTGTCAATATGTCTCGCATACTGCTATTTTTATAAATACAGTGCGAAATAGTGCCAAAACTGGCTTTTATTCCCTCCACTCTACTCAAACTGAAAAGTACTATCATCTGTAGCAAAAGTTTAGCATATTAGATATTTTTTCCTACCAAGTTTGAACCAAAATTTGATGATACAGTTCCGACTTACGTTAGCTGAATGACGATCTCAACAACATCCACAGTTGCTAAAAGTTTACCCACTTTTCAGTGCACATTTTCTCCTGTAATTTGGTTGTAGCTTTCTAACAAAGTGACCACATTTCAGGAAGCTGGACACTGTTCCTGAGTACAAGCCCTAGGAGACGCTTGCGTTCTACAGCCACTGGCTGTCAGGAGAAAAGATCTAACTTATCCGGATAACTGCAAGTTGATCCGGCTTACAGTCATCAATTTTGCGGACAACCTGTCGTTTTTTTCACTCACTAGAAAGTGTTTCGTACCTGAATGAAGAGTGTACTTCTTTCAATGCAAAACAATGTCAAACCCAATAAAGAATCCAGGGCTCTAAGGCTTTATTTTTTACAAAAGTAACCCCGATAGCGGAACCGTTAGGCGACTAGACCCTATCGCCCAACAGCTAAGCGACATGCAGGCAGTCGCCCAATGGTTGAGCGATAGGAATGTAGTCACCTAACGGTTAGACGACAGGTGTTGTTGCCCAACCATTCAGCGACAGCACCTCTTGTCGCCCAACCGTTCGGCGACTGGAACCCAAATTAATCAATTTTTGATTCTAATATGAGATTGAACAACATCTGTTGATGGTGTTGTTAGACTATAAAGTAGTGCTATATGACAGTTAGGAATATTTTAGGTACTCAGTTGTATGTCATATGGCAAAGAAGTTAGTATTTGATGTCTTAATTTGTAAATAAATATAGTAGAGTTTGAGTATCAATTTTATTGTCATGGTTTGGGATTCTTTGATGAAAAAATATAATGCATACAAATCCCACTGTACAGTACGAATACACCCAAAGATAGAAGGGTGATGAAATGTTCCAATCAGAGATAAATTGGAAGACAATGAACATGTAATATATTGGAGTCCTTGAATTGGCACTCATACGATGTGGTTACATGGCATAATACTTCCGGTAATTACTTAAGTAAATGTTGATGCTACAATGGTACACCGTGACGGAAACTTCGGACTAATGCTAGAATACACGTATGTGTATAAAGGAACAATATGACCGGTAGAGGGTTGCTACGGAATGCCTCAAACTACTGCGTGGATCATGACTATTTACCCTTTCTTGCGAAATCGGTGTTGTACTCCTCACCCACCGCCCTCGCTTTGGCCGCCAGTTCGCGCTTTCTCTTGCGCTCCTCCTCGCGAGCCTTGCGCTCCCAACGCCTGCATGCCTCGAGATGAGCCTGCGTCTCCCGTCAGATATGGTCGCTACGCTCTTCATTGTGGCGGCGCTCCTCCAGTCTCTCGCAGTTGGTCTTGGCATCCCACTCCTCGCAGTCAAGACGCCATCGGTTGTGTGGGTGGAACTGTCGATCGTTCCAACTGCGGTAGGCACATAGCAGATTTGGAGACTACGAGTAAACGAGAGAGGATGTTAATGCACACTTGCGGAGAGAAATATTATGGGAATAAGTTGTAGCAGGTCCTTACCGACTACCGATAGTGGCTCATGTCCTAGTGGTGTGAGGCATTCGAGTTGTGCTGCCCCACGAATGGGCGGTCCCTTGTTCCTCTTGTCAATGTGCTTCCTACTGTGCTCATCCAATAACACACATAAAGAATCAAATTTATGTTACTGGTGCTGCATAGCTAGCCTCTTGAATAACTTCATCAACAGTTACTTCGGGAACTGCTTGAAAATTTTGGCCCCTATGTGGCAAATGCACCATCTTTTCCTCATATCCAGCCAAGGGAACAGCTCCTCAGAGTCTTGCTAAAGTTTTCTTATGGCCTTCAGCATCTCAACGTGGCGATCATGGATTACACACACACGCCAGAACAAGCTCCAACAACTCCCACCCGCAAATATCGAAGGAACCACAACCAGCTGTCATAAGAATCTGGCTCTTGTATTTGCTGGTCAAAAAGGTCCCGTCAACTGAGATCACAGGTAGTATATGCCTGAAAGCCTCGATGCAAGCACCGAAAGCTAAAAAGGCCCTCTATAATAGCACAAAATCTAGCAGCCTTGTAGATGGCTTGTCCTCCACAGTAGTATATGTGCCTGGGTTTTTGTCCTACAGCAGCTAAAGCATACGAGAAAGGTTGTCATATGTAGGATTGAATAATACTAATCTTATATTTGAATTTCTTCTCGATAGCCACCATGATGTGCTTGGCCTCCATGTCCTTCTTCTCCACTATCTCTCCATACTTCAAATTGGCTATAAAGGTGGACGTTAGGTTATAATGTCTTGGTAAAATACTGCTGAGCATGCAAGAGTACGGCTCTACCTTCGAGACAATCCAATGAGACTTATACTTTGGTCTATGTGCGTGCACTCGCCAAGAACAACCAGTCTACTTGCACTTGATGGTGTACTATTCCGAGCTAGATTTGATGACCCAAAACATCCATTGCATGGACAGGGCCCACAGCTTATGGCATCCTGCAAAGATGCCTTGTTAGCAAACATCGAGTGCAACCGAACCTCTATGACATGGTACTCCCACAGTGATTCATGTTTGTCATGCGCAGCAACACCCTTAATGTCAAACATGTCCCATTCCTAAAGGATGGGAGCTTCATCCTCATTGGAACTGTCTTCGTCGTCCTCTTTTACAGCTTCCTCTGCAGCCGAGGCTATCCGGTCATTACTCTCCATTTGATACACTATATACTCCATATGCTCCCCTTCATCAGCCTATATTGTAGGCTTAGCATGCGGTGACCAATCTTCCTCTCCTGCATCTACCGCGTCAGTCTCGTCACAAGCAACATCCTCTGCACCCTCCATAACACAAGCCTCCGGGTCCTTTTCTTGACCAACATGCTGGCGCGAGCTGCTCCCACCACCCAAATGATATTCGTTGGTGGGGCCTTGTACATCTTCTTTTGGGCATGGCTATACAAGTAGTACACACTCATATCCATGGCGCCGACAGCCTTCCAGAAAGCCCTTTCACACAACCATGCACATCAGTCTTCTCAACTCCCATCTAATGTGCATGGGAGACCAGCTCTAAAGTCCTTATATGATGACGCTGCACACCTCAAGGTCCAAGAAGAAGCTGCAAGTGAGCCAGTACATCACATATGCGATTCGAGCATTCTCGCCGTCCGAGTGTACCAGAGTGACTTACGGAAAACTGCTCAAGTCAACACCTTACGGACCTTCATGAACAGTGCCAACACCGTAATGTATTTTCAATCTAGTGGGTACCGACATGGCTGATGTCTGCCTGCAAATATTTTCAATATTGCAACTAGTCAAATCACATCACACATTATGAAAGTACTATTGTACTGTAATTTAGATTTCTATGGACGTTCGTCTATCGTGAACAACTACACTATTGCATGGTTAAGGCGTTGTTCATTCCCTAAAGTAGAGGCCACAATGAATATGCAGGCCTCTTGATATTGCTTAATTTTCTCTCATAGCGTAACCCTTCCATTGCCCATTACATTTGTAACAGCAGAAGCGGACAATGTCATGTTTTTTTTTCCAACTCCTAGCCGTCAGATCAGTTTTTGAAGAAAAAAAATCACAGGTCAATATCAAGTGCTACTACAGTGAACTGATGCGTCCCATGAATCCCGGTAATTGCGTGACCTAATAACTCCTAAGAGATAGGTCATCGTGTTTAATCTGACATGACCCCATAGATGAAAGTAGACGCACAGTTCACCGAAAAACTCTTGATGCTTTAAAAAATCCGAAGTTTATGCAACAGAAAAAAAATGGCTACTGATATATCATAAAGTTTGTCGTGTGCATGCACCATTGTTGCTTTCTCCTGACCTCGGGGAAAAAGCATATAAAAAAAAGGCTCTAATGGTATAATCCCTCTCACTCCAGAACGAAAGGTGCAATCTCGTAGTTCTTGGTAGGTACTCTCTTTTTTCGTTGAGGACAAAAGAACGATGACAGAGAGAACAATATTGTACTACTCACCTTAGCCATTCAATAAAAGACAATCTCAGTGCCGCACGCCAAAGCCGCTGATGAGTAAAGCCAGAGTCCAAATCAGCGATTAAAAAAGCTCAATGATAGAGAAGCACAGGTAGAGTGAGGCAGAGAGGACAAGTTTTGTATTGAAGTCCAGCTACAGACGAAATAAGACCAATGAGTAGTCTCACCCACTTACGTTTCTCATCTTTAATGTCTCCACTCAAGAGCCTCTGCTGGCTTTATTTTTCTGCTAAACCTGGTAGCTCAATGCACACCAGAGGAACGGCACCAGACAAGAAGATAAAGAAAAAAAAACATTGGAAACGAACGAGTCTAGCACAATGCTTCTTTTGCACCCAGAAACGCCATAAACACAGATGAACACACAAAATCAAGTTACTGGCACCAGTATTGCCAACATAAACAGTATACATTCTGGAGGTCAACATTCTACCAGAAAACATTACATCAATGAGGATACGACAAACGAATCAACTTGAAATCCCTAGTGACAAAAGTCTGAAGATTAGTTCCATCCACTATGGAGTTCACCAAAGTTCAACTGTCCTTTCACCAAACTGGAGTAAGCTACTGCAGAAAGAAAGTATAACGATGATCTAGAGAAATAGCCAACAAGGCTTCTGCTACAACCAATCATACCATGCCTCCCAAAAGGGCAAATTTAGGAAGCAACCACGCCTGGCCAGCGCAGTACTATTCACCTGAACTTCGGCTTCTTTGAGGGCCCTCCCTTGAAGCTACTACGCTCTGGTGGTGGGCGGGACTTGCTGAAGGTCTTCACCTTGCGGCGCCTCCTTTCTTCCTCACTGTCCGACTCCACACCATTCTCCCTGTCTGCATTGCTTGCCTCCCGTTCCAGCTCCTCCCATGTCTTACCCTTCTCTTCCTCAGAGTCCTCTTCAGAATCCTCCTCACCATCCTCATCTGATTCCACCAAGGACTCGCGGTCGGAATCATCTTCTTCTGATTCGGACTCAGGCGCAGCATCAGAAGGCTCGTACCCCTGATCTGATTCCTCTGTTTCCTCTGTCTCAGAATCACTTGCCTCCATATTCAAGAACTCCCAGCCACCGTCATCAATGAACTTCTGTGGGTCATCGATGATAGTTTTCAGAATAGGACGCCAATTCAGGTTCAGCCTGCTCTCATAGTACTTGAGGTCAGTTGTGTCAAGCCACTCCTTTATTGCATCAAGCGACGTTGATGGAATGGAATCAATGCGAAGAACATCCTTCTTGAAGTCCTTAAACACGATAGCCATGTCAAAGTTCTTCGTTCCAAAGCCCACTCTCTCCAGATTAACAATCTCTATCTCACTCAGGGTCACCACCAAGAAGGGAGTCTCAATTAGCTCAACCAAACAAGTTGATGTTGGAATGATAAAAGCAGAAGCTTTATATGGAACCCCATGGAACCCAAGCTCTCTAAGAGGGATATCAAACTCCAGATCAAGCCCCTTGAACTGTGGCTGCGACCAGTGGTCATTAACCTTGTTCACATAGTTCTGGAAATCCATGTTTATTCTGTTCTTCCGATCCCTCTCACGCTGCTCTTCTTCAATCTCATCAGGATCAAGCGCCGATCTCCTACTGCCACCAAGAGTTTGAACAACATCCATCACTTCAACATAAAATTGGACATCCTTTGTCTTCTTGTTTCCAACCATGATATGATTGTGCAAATGGAAATGAAGGAGGGTAATCATTTCTTTTTCTGCTGGCTGGAAGAAGGCATGCTTTATATTCCCAAACATGATGTCCACACGCTCATCAATCCTTGAAGTAGAATATCTGAAACCATTGAAATGGGCCTCAAGAGTTCCTGTAAGCTTTCTGCCACGACCACCAAATGCAGGCCGTATCCACACATCATTAAGTCTCATTGGCTTCATTCTGTTGCTTGCAACCTGGAGTTTCTCCTGAGTAACGAGGGTGGCCCTTTCAGCTCTCTCTGACTCCCTTGAAGCAACTTGCCTCCTCAATGTTTTGATCTGTTGAACAACTTCACTGCTATGTCGTGGATCTTTCGATCGGAATGTAATCTCTTTCAAGTAGATAGCACCTTCACCTTGAGACTTCAGATTGCTATCATTTGAGAATGGCATGCCAGGTACATTGAAGAAAACCCGGATAGTGCAGGTGCGGTTGTCCTGGTGGCTTGTCACACTCTTAACAGTAGAAACATGGAAAGGAACCATACTGCCATAAATAGGTAAGAGGACAGCTTCATTCTTCTGATCTACTTGTATCACCAACTCTCTTGAATATGGTACATCATTAACATTCTTGTACGCAATAAGCTCATTTGAAGCCCTTGCAGGACCACGTCCCTCACCAGAACCAGAACCAACCCCAGCAAGCCTTCTAGCAGTCTCTTCATTCTTTTGACGAGCAAGTTCAGCCTGGTGCTGTCTCCGGAGCTCTTCCTTGGACATCTCCTGGTTGTCTGACCGAAGCGTCGCCTTAGATGGGACTGCCTCCTTGCCATTTGGCTCAACCTTCACCCGAGGAGCATCATCCTCATCATCATTAAACGAGTATGCGACATCCTTAACGGCCTTGGAGCAAGGTGCTGTTAAGATCTCTGGACCCTTGTTCACTATAACTGTATCAGCCAATAGCAAAGAGAACTGCTTTGTCTTCTCATTGTTGGTTTCTGCCTGGACATTATGCAAACCAAGGGAGACATTGAAAATCATCCCCTCTTTTATCAGACGATCGTTCTTGGGATTCAAATTTAAGCCAGATTCCCGGAATTCGAGGCCCATTCCAGTTCCAGCCGACTTTGTTAAATTAGGAAGTAGTTCAGGTGCATTCTTCTCAATCACAGCAACTGCAGCCTTATAAACTGCGTTCATCTGATTGCCTGGTTTCAATGCTGCTATAGCAGCTTCCTGGGCTTTCAAAAGGGTCTCATATGCCTTACTCTGTGTAGAGGTGGCATCTATCAGATATGTTCTGGCGACATTGGAACAATAGCTACCGTACCTGGACCCAATTGCACATATGATAACACTTGCCGAATCATAGTAGAGATCATCATCGTTGCTGGAGGCACCTGGCTTGAGATCAAACTTCCCACCACTTTGAAAGACAGGAGGGTAGCATATATCAACATTTTCAGCCTTCAACTTCACCTTGACCTTCAGAGGATCAAGAATAGCCTTCTCTGTTTCATCCATCAATGAGTAGTGTGAGACTTTCCTCTCCTCATCAATAACCTTCTCCAGCTTCGGAACCACAAAATTTTTCAATACAGATGAAGTTAGGTAAGCAGCCTTCTTCGCACATGTGATCTCTGTGGCATCCTTCACAGAAAAAAGCTCAGAGAAGCCATTTGTCACATCTGTAAGTTGTACAGATGACCCAGATAACTTGTCTGCCCATGCTTCAAGGAGCTTACCCTCAGGTGCCTCTTTTGCAATGTGTCCAACAATTGGAGTGTCAGATTTCGACTGAGCACAAACAGCATGCAATATGTCATCCATCAAGTCAATGCCATCCCCATTCTTAGCCTTCACGTGCAAGACAATATCAGCACCAACAGCCTCATTTGCAGCCTTCTTGAGGGTCCCGATGAGATTTGCTTTCTTCTGGCTGCATAAGAAATGAATCTGTTTGTGCGTGAACACAATTATGGTTTCTGGAAATTCATATCCAAGTAACCAGATATCCAGAGCTGAGGATTTCAAATAACGAAGGTCTTCAGAAGGAGGTGGAGTAGCAATTGTGATACCATCGGACGAACCCCAAAGATCAGACTTGTTTTCTTTCCAATGGTCATAGAACACCTTCAACCGCTTACTGAAGTTCTCTTGATTGATTGAATAAGCTCCAGAGCCTGACTTTGCATTACCATTATCTGCCATCTTTACCAAGAAGCTCACATTAACCTAGCCAACTGCAGAAAATATTGACCCATAGTTATTTTACTGAAATCATTTCACAATTAATAGTTATCCTGTCAAAAGAGAATGCAATGAATATAAGGAAAATATTGAAAGCCAAGACAAAAAAACCTCACAAACAAAGCAAAGTGATAATACAGAACGTCACTGCTTATCACATTTTTTTTCTTGAGAACAAAGCTTGCAAGCTGATTCAATTATTCTGGATTTGCTTGTCACAACAAGCAATTGTGGTCTTGGTAACACTCTAAACAACAAAACCACATTAGTTATCAAGATCATTTCTTTTAACACAAAACAATACAGATATTTCCATAGTGAATTCTTGCAATCTTAAACACATATCCCCTACAAAGATTTAGGGTTTCAAAACCAACTGCTATGTAGATTATGAAAACGTGGAACAAAACAGTCATTTTATCTATCAAAAAGGAATACAATAAAAGGATGCATAATTTCCAAATTGAGGTCAAAGATTATCTATGATAGAAGTAAATTTGGATATTCAAAATTTTCACATAGATAATGTTGCCATATTTTTTTGGAAAGAAGTCAACCTATTACGTTACAAATCAAGAGTACCAAAGATTTAAAGTGATGATAGTACAAGATATCCGGTATTCCGGTGCTATATTTCAAATCAAGATTTTTCATTGGTCTATCTAATTCAGTCCTAGTCTCCTAGATAGTCACAAGATCAACTAAATAATGATGAAGAGGTAAAATATTACAAAAAAATAAGAGCAAAACATAACCGCTTACGTTAATGTTACCATAATGATCATGTTAACACAAGGCTATTTCCCTCACAACATGTATTCATTTCCAAGTTATAATGTAATGATGTGAAGAAAAAAAGGAAATGCCGTTGTGTTTGACAAAACCATGCACCTGACACAACACCGATGCTATATATGTGATCGACAATCGAGTTATGGCCAGCTACAGAGCTATAGCAGGCCATAACAACCACTACAGCGGATAGTGTGTGGTGGAAACTTCCATGCAGATTCACATCAGCTTTCATAGGCAGTTTTTATTGAATTAAAAAATATCCGGATTCCGGAAATTATATATTGCACCTCCTACTTGACTCTCCAAAAGCAATTAACACATATAAAGTTATTATACTAACTATGCCATGTGACCTTCCATATTCCATCTCTGCCTTCTAATTACTTTTTTATCTAGTCATCTTAATGTCCTAGACATGCACCTATGAAACATTAAGCGGTCTTAAGCATGATTAGTAATCAATAGACTACAGCCCTTACCCTTTGATTCATCACTTCAATATATCTCCAAAAATATGGTGATGCCTGCTATATTGCCTCTAAGTTATTCAAGGTAAAAAATGCTTCACCTCTACATTTCCCCCAATCCACTGTTTGAATTTGAAACGATGATGAATGAACCAACGTAACATGGAGAACTTCCACGTATGGATTTTTTAGAATGACACCATATTTGGATCTACTTATACTACCCATCTGGCCGACAGTGACTCAAACATTTTAGGTACAATTCATGTAAAAGTGTTTCGAGTGCCATATCCATATTGCTTGAAATCATAAGAATATTTAAAGGTTACCCAAAATTAAAAGTTAAGTTGGACAAACACCAAAACATGTTAAATATGTAATTACATATTTCCTTAAAATCAACCATATACTTCACACAGATTTTTTAGGTCACTAACTGCTATTTACAATACTGCACACCTTACAAACTCTAAACGGAAGCTACATGTGGCGCTTAGATGGGGCTGGTACAGCTCTTTCAGCTTCTTTCCAAAGATTGCTAACAAATACAGTGAGCCAAATCCAGCACTCTCGCTCACACCAAATCGTGGATTTCACATGCTTATAGGCGGGCTAAGGAAAAAGGTCCCAAGTTTTCAGCCAACATCGCGAATCTGGTCTACGATTGCTTGTACGTAAAGCCTACACCGCAACTTCGGCCTACAATCACTTCTACGTACGGCCTGCCATCCCATCCAGCGGCCGATACGCCCCGAGCCCTATAGTGTCGCAGGACCCCGCGGGGATCTTGCGCGCGTTCAAGAACCAGATGAATGGGTTGCGTTCCAACAGCGAACAAATCTGCGACACCAGTACCCCAGAAATTGGAGGTATCCAGGGGCGGACCTAACGTGGGACATGGGGGTTCAGTTACTGGTACTCCACAACGCAGCAAACAAATCCGCCACAAACTCCATGGACTGGACTTAGAACAACAATCCAAGCAAGCTAGGGCTTCCTTACCAGCGAAAGAAGAGATCAATCCAAGTCCGGATGGGTCTCCACTCCACGCCAATCCGGCAGAGCGGAGGACGACGACCACGCCTACGAGAGAAGAATTCCTTCGCTTCGAGGGTTAAACGATGTTGGCGTGAGAATTTGAGACAAACAACGAAGCAATAGCCGCCGCCGTCGCGACGAGATATGGAGAGGAGTTCAAAGAAGAGGATGGGCTGGAAGTAGAGACGAGAGGGGTTTGAGATTGGGCTGTGAGGATTGGGGATTTGGGGAGGAGGAGGAGGGAGGATAGGAATCTTGACGATGGTCTGGATGTCGTGCTCAAAATTGGGGATCCATTTTAGGGTTCATGTGGAAGAGAAAGCGACAGATTACTTGGCGCTGGCCGCTCGGCTACCGGGTTTGCGACGCCAGCTACAGCGCAGCGTCGTGCGAAGGGTTCAGCCGGTCGCCAATTTCGCCTCGGTGCACATTACATGTTAATCTATAGATTAAAATTAGTAGATTGAATAGTTTGGATAGGTGGACTACATGAAAGGTGTAGATAATTAGGGATTTTAGGAAGTCCATAAACATAATTTTTTAATAAATAGGACAGAAAATATGAATTTTAAAAGACTGCTATCCTGATTGCTGGTGGCTGTGGAAAATCATTAATTTGACTGATAAGATGATGGAATTGATTTTTATGTATAACTAGAAAGTGATTGATAATTTTATGTAGTATCTGAAAATGTCTTGGTTCACTGAGTTTGTATATGTATATTAATAGATGCAAAAATGGTAAGCTCGTTGTCCAGAAGATGATAAAATGGTCTTCTGATTTAAAAACTATGGATTTAATAATTTAATCTAAACAAGTGGTCAACTAAGAAATTGTGGAGAACTTTATGTAGTTTCCAGAATGGTAATGTTTGGTATGATAGGGTTTGAGAGTTGGAAGTTATGACTTTTTTAGTTTTGAGACAACAGGGGTGATTGTCCAGTAAATAAGAAAAATTGTGGATTTAAAAAGCGTATAGGAGCGTTATCGATTAAGTGTGTTTTTGTATTGCTATGGCTTGTATTGAGATTAAGTATTTACTGTAGGAGAAGTAACGGTAGGTGTGTTGTCACCTTTAAATCATCCCCATCGTCGCACTAGAAAGACAAGTGCATGGTAAAATAGTATTTAAGTACTTGAATTTGTGGTTAAATAAATACATGTCATGATGATTTATATGATTATGCCTGTTTTATATTTCTCGCATGCTTATGATAACATGATGAGGAGGAGGATTGTGTTAGAGCGATGATGATAGCAATTGTTTAATGCTGAAAATGGATTACAGAAAGGTATATTCATTATATTGCATGCTGATCATTCATGATGGAAAGATGTGGTCTACGGGAGTGGGATGAGGTCTCCATATGTGACATACGGGCAATGAGATCCCCGTATGAAAAAGGACGAGCAATTAGTCCATGCACGAAAGAGTGCAGGCATGAGTAAATATTGGCGGATGTTACACTCCGCTATATCGGTCTATTCATGCAAAATTTCATAATCAAACTTTAACATGAGTCAATCATGCATTTTAGGTGTTAAAGTTAGATGATGAACTCAATGCACTAATGATTAAGCAAAATTAATCATAAGCATCTGGGTCACTGTTGTTGTCACTACACCGTATCAGTGTTGACGCCTACTATGCACCTAAAATTACTCGCAAGCATACGAGATTGTTGTAGCTTTTACCTAAAGTATTTCAGGTTATTGAATTTACAGGGAGCTTTTAAGTCTTAGACCACCTTTCTAAATTAACCTACTATTAACTAGAAAACAATAATTAAAACATGTGTGTATAAATCAACCTTGGAGAATAAGCGGGGTAAAAACTAGAATTAACCAATCAAAAGATCTTCTCTGGATTTTGGTTCACCTACTGCAATTCAAGTATGGTAGAGATAATAATTTAATCTAGCAAATTCAATACTATAGAGGTTTATACCCTACAAGCAGATAAAAGTCAATGCGACCTTCATGGTGTCACCATACATCGGATCTGGATTCTCTCTTATCTCACCTGCAATACTTAATATAGATCGGTAATCTAGACCTAAACACCATGCCAAATTCTAGCGCTAAGCAAATAATATATGTGTTTTGATCGTTTTGAAAAGGCATATGTCATGGTAACCTCGAATTTTTCATTTGGTGAAGTTCATTTAGAACAATTTTTGAGGAAGCACTTTTTAGCTCTTTTATAGCTAAATGTGACGTGTTTATGTATAGTACCTGTATCAACGACTCATTTGCAAACATCTCCAAAATTGGTTAGGTTTGGTAGCCAAATATCTCAAATGATTAATTATTATATAATAAACTAGAGGAAAAAAGGCATGAATATTAGTGTAAAAATGGTGTCAACAATCAGTCATTATTACATACCACCACACAAATAATCAGTCATTATCGCATATCACCATGCAAGTAGCTTGTGAGCATTGCACGGTTGCACCATCACCATCACTAGAGGCTCCTCCTGACACACTCTCATTATCTGATCCAACGAGGTTAGGCAGATCCATGGCACCACTCCTATGCGTTGCATGGAATCGCTGACACCTAACTCCACTACTGCACGAATGTTACTTTCTTTCTATGTTCTACATGGTCTGCATAGACCAACTGATTTAGGGGATTGAAACCAACCACCGAGCTGATTGAGATCTTTTTTGTTTTTAAATACCAGGTCGATCTAGTTTGGTCTGGAATTTGGGTGTTGGTCTCATATTATTTTCTTCCTTTTAAGTTCCAATGTATTTCGTGGATGGTGGATGTCAATAAGTACATATGGTCAAGATTGTGATAAGGACCAAAATGTTTTAAGATGTATCTCTCAAAATATACTCCCTCCAGTCGTAAATACATGTCATTTTGGACATTGATACTGTCCCCAAAATTTAACTTTGACCCCTAATTTATATACTAATATGTTTGTAAAACCTAACAAAATTATAATATTATGAAAGTACATTTCAAGACAAATTTATACATATGATTTTCTTATATTCAATGTAAATATATAATAAGATATCGATAGTCAAAGTTTATAAAGTTTGACTACGAGCATCTCAAAACGACTTGTATTTATGACTAAAGAAAGTATTTGTTTAATTAATACTCAATTCAGAAAAAAAATGTGATTATGAAAGCGCAATACTTGCTGCTCTTTCTCCCATGCCATCTCTCTTGTCGCACACGGTCGTGTCTAGAGCACCCACACATGTCTCCTATTCAAAGGTCGCTGTCACATGCGCGCACATATATTACTTCATTATGTTCAATAGGGAAATCTACTTTTGATGCGATTTTGTTGATTTTGGTTACTATGGGATGCATCAAATGTTGTCATATAGGTTTTGTCCAAAATTAGGTCCTTCAACTTCAACTTTGGCAAGATAGACCTTAAAATTCAACTTCAACTTCATACGCTTTGCCTTTTCCTCGTAAACAATAGGCCAAAATCTACCGATTCAAAAATTGTGCAAAACTTGAGAAAATTGTATTATTAGTCGCAAGGCAAAGATTAGAAAGTGGAAAATAGCGTCCAATTCAATAATGACAACTTGTCAGTGACACAACAATATTATTTTTCGACTCATATAATCTTTGTAGTGTAACAGACCAATTTGTTTTGTAAAAGTTTCCATCTGTCACATGACATTCATTGATTGTACCATTTATTCATACACTTAATCATGCCATTCTTTCGTGGCGGAGCTTGGAGTTAAATACAGAGAAAGCTAATATAATATCAAATGTTTAGATAACTTAGGAAGAGAGGGCTGGTAATATCTGTTAGCATTTAAGTGGTTTTTCTACAGGAAGTGGGGCTGTAGCCTCTTACCCTAGAGAAGCTCCAGCCCTAATCCATGGGTAGCATTTTCTTATTCTCATGCCCATAATAGATGGAGGACCTACTGCAATGAACTCCATAACAAGAAAAATAGTCTTCTTTTTTTACAAAATCAATCTATAATGCTCGAGAAAATGAAAATGGTGAAAAACCAACTCGTCCATCCAGCTCTACAACTATCTGTCATTCTAGAATGAAATATTTACCACTGTTTGATAACATCAGAAATGGTATTTGCAACCAACTTTCTAGCGGACTGGTGTGGTGGGTGGCCCTTTGTCTTCAGCTTTTCAATTACAAGTGTGATCAGCTTCATGTTTTTCTTCCTTGTCTGATAGGGGAAGCAATTGTATCTGATGTTATCTTTATGATGGTGCGCGGTGTGGTTACATCTAACAACACAGTGTGCAGGTCCATTTTGAATGTCATAATGGACATTGGTAACATGAAACTTGGCGTTATCATCCACATCATGTTGTTCAATTTGGACATGATATTGTTATTGGTTTTTCTTGGAAGCACTTTGTCTATAACCCCCTCCACTAATTTTTCTAGGGGGGGGGGGGTGTCATAGCCCCTTTTGGCTCTTGAGAAGTTCCGTATTGTATTTCAAATGTTTATCATTTGCTTTCAAGGTAGAAGAGGAGAATGAATATAATGAAATTTTTTACATCTATGTACCTGTGGCACCAGTGCTTGGTTGGACCCACATGTCATGCCCTGAGAATTACAACTACCTCCATCTCTCACTCCGTAGTCAAGATAGAGATGCAAGAAAAATACATTACCAATCCTTTCACTCACCAACAGCTAGGTCGCTTTTATTTTTTTGCCCCACTTGTCATGACTACTGGGTGAATAAACCATTTTGCAGGTGTATTGATTCTAGTTTCCTCTCCCACTTCAAATACGTGTACAATTACAATACACACAACATACATACATAGTTTTACTTGTGTATAAGACACAACATGTGTTTATTTCAAATTTGAAAGCACGTCTTGTAGTAAGATAGTGGAAGCACCCACCTTTACAAGCTCCAAGGCTTTTCCCTTTCTTGGGAGCACTTTGTCTATATATCACTCCACAAATTTTGCTCGAGGGAAGGGACCATGGCCCTTTTGCTCTAAAGAAGCTCCGCCCCTATTCGTAAACTTGCTGCTCATGACATTCCTTGATCATATAAATTGAAAATAACATTCAAACAAGTTGAATTCAGAGGATAAAAATGCTCACAAACTAGAACTAAGTATCACATTTGGTAATTCCACTTTACTTGGCTACAGAAACTACAACTAACATGGGCAATATATTCATCATAGCTACCACCACGAATCTATCAAAACACTAGTCTGATGCTTTCCAATTGCATTTTCAATCGCAGAAATAGCCTCCAATGAGTTAGTTTCCTTATCTTTTGCTTGTTCCACCCTAGATCCATAGCTAGGGGGTGCAAACAGAGCAGATAGTTCTCGACCGTCCATCTGATTGAATAATTTTGGAGCGAATTCGAAACAAAGAAATTGATATTCGAAAATTTTGTCAGATTTCAGAGTCGGATAGTTTGTCTCAGATATGGAATCGAATTCAGAAGAGGTATCATCGGATTCGAAACTATCCAAGAATTTTTTTAGAACTATCTAGATAACTCCATTTCGGATATCCAGAATATGCGCACAAGACCAACCACCCATGGCCCAATAGCACCAACCAGCCACACATAGCCCTCTCACTCTCAGCCCTTCCCTAGTCCTAATGCCTTGTGGAGTTATGGTTATTGATTAGGGCATGTACGGTGGTATAGACAGCCGCTATCTATTGTACCTTTTCATATTATTTATAGACAATACTAAAGACATCTTCTATAATGTGTTATCTGTAAGTTGTCTGTAAAATATAGACAACATTGATACAATGGCATAAAAGCTGTCTATAGCAGGCTATTTATAGACAACATTGATACAATGGCACGAAAGTCATCTATAGCAGGCTATTTTCTTGCGTTTCGACTGTCTATAGAATTACAGTCGACCTCCTCTCTCCTCTTTCTCTTTCATCCACCTCAGTAAAATTTCTATATGTCACCTTTTATAAACAGTTTATGTCATGCTATTGTACATGCCCTTATTCATTTATTCCTTAGCATTCAGTTTGTACGGAAGTAGTTAATGATGGCAATTTTTTGTCACGGAAAGCAGTAAGCAACATTGCCAACATATTTAAAATGAATTTACAAAAAAAAAATGTAACATGCTATTTGCTACTTCTTTAACTAGCTCTTCTGATGTAGTTAAATTTACTTGTTGAACTGCTAAGTAGTTGTATTTTGGATATGCAGTACAGTTGTTTAATCTTCATATATGCGACATGTATGGTTTCTGTTTTCACACAACATCCGACTAAATATCCATGACCAAGACTATTCGCATTTGGTTTGACACATATTCGCTCCATATTTGTGAACGAGATTATCTATATTCGTATTTGTATCTAGTATTGTCCGTGCTTAACTTCAATTCCAAAGAAAATATGGAATAGAATACGAGATAATCTATATCTGTCTGCATTCATTTCGATTACACCCCTATCCATGGCAGTGGCCTCACAAGCTCCAGCTTCTTGCTCTCTGTCTTGCTTAGGTCATCACAGCGCCATCAACGCAAGCTTCTGGCCGCAACAATTGTCTCACTGCCTTGTCGACAGAAGCCCACATCGCACAAGAATTCCTCAGTCTTCTTCCCACACATACAACTTGGACTTGGACTACTTTTACAATTCAGTCGAAGTCGCCAAAATTTACCCGGACAAATTTCATATATGAACTAAAAACGGTCCTAACTTGTTACTCTTCGATAAGCAAGCATTGTTTCTTGGGAATTTTGATAGGAGCCATCAGGAAGAAAAGAACTGGTGGCACATGCTCATGATTCAGATAAAACAGCACATATCTATGGAGTCCAGCTCATCACGCTACAAACTACGCAGGAAACTAAAAACCAACTCTCACAGAATGAATAATAACAAAAAGGAACATCAGAAGCATGCTGAAGTTACTTATTGCAAGCATGTCAGCTCACAAACACCTTCATTGGAACAAGTTCCCTAAGACAAGGTACTCATGACAAGCACAAGAGCGGCACCATGCACAGGAAGCTATTAGCAACATATTACTTCAATCCACGCACAATCACTACAGTTGCTCCATATCAGCTGCAGTGCTTGAACCACTGGCGTAGACAGGGTGGAGTAAGTGCCCGGCCACAGGATCAACATGAACCCATTTCCTGCCAGTCAGCTTGTTGCGCTCAAATCGCACATGACCTTCTTTCAGACAAAAGAGAGTGTGGTCCTTCCCCATGCCAACATAATTCCCAGGATGGAAGCGGGTTCCTCTTTGGCGGACAATGATGTTTCCTGGTTCCACTTTCTGAAAAATAACACAAATGTAGATGTTCAAGAACAGAATGAGATCATTTTCCACTTTTTTGTGACAACAATCATAATGAGTACAGTCCGTACCAATATGAGATCTGAGGAGTGAGGAGATGCCTTAATCTCCAAATTCTTAGGTATTTTCATGTAAGGAAAGTATTCTTGTAATCTCATTCATGTCTTGGAAAAGAAAAAAAAATTATGAGGAGCATCTGAAGATGGTACCTCTCCACCAAACTTCTTAACACCCAAATACTTGGGGTTGGAGTCACGGCCATTTTTTGTTGATCCAGCAGTCTTTTTGGTGGCCCAACGCCTAAAAACAAAGCTCATTCCTCCAGATGACTCTGGAATCAAGTATATTTCAAAGAGTTAAACCAATTCTTCAGAATAGAAAAAAGATACAAGTTAGTCACACAAACTGCCTAAAGCCTACCTGTTGCGCTAGTATACACCGAAACATTTGAGATCAGTTCTTTGACATTTACTCTCCTGAAAACTGATGAGAAAGCCATCTTGTATGCCACAAGTTACCTGCAGTCAATATAAGGAATCTATGAAATATTTGTTCACTAATACTGTACTGTTGAGAAACACCAAAATCCATGTACAACGATGCCTTGTGCCCTTTGGAGATATACATATTGAGCGAGTCTTAACATTTGGTTCCTCTACTTTGACTAAGCCAAAGTGTCAACCTATGAGTATCCAAACTAAGCCTTCCTTGTACCTTATTTTGTAATATATTAGTCATCTGTAACTCTATGTTATCTTTGCTCCATTTGCATAAGAAACTTGATTTAACAGAAAAGTAGACGCAGTGATCCAGGCATTAAAGTACTGATCAAATTTGGATTTGAGCAAAAAAAAATTGAGAGAAAAAAATACATTTTATGTTCAGTCTGAGCAAAAGCAACAAAATTTCTCAAATAATACGTTCCTGAATTTATGCATTATTAATGTCCGGACAAATTTGATCAGTAATTTGTCAGAAAAGACTGAATTCATAATTTTCTTCTAATACTGGAGTTCATACCAGTGTTCCCCAAGGTGGCGCCTAGGCGCTAGGTAACACCCTCCCGCCTACCCAATTTTTCCGCCTAGGCGGCGATTAGGTGCTAGGCGCCAGTCTGCCGCCCGACTAGCGCCTAGCATCTAGGTGAACACTAGTTCATATAGAAGAAGACTTTGTTTAATAGCGAGCCATAAAAAGTTTAAAATTCATTCTAAACGAAAATATCAGAAAAATACCAATACATAGTTGTTTTTTCAGATATAAACCGCATGCAGAATAAAGCTTCACTATTGAATGGACAGTATAGAGTTGGATGCAACATCAGGAATTGGTGTGACCTCTACATGATGCAATTCAAACATGTTCAGAAGGGCTAAATCAGTTATTGATTAATTCAACAAATATGATGGCTTTTGCTGAAAGCAGGGTTTTCATTTTCTTTGTGTTAACAATTGACTTCTTCATTTCCCATGATCTCCTCAACTTTTGCCAACAAATCAAATTTTATTGTAAATAAGCAAATATTATAGGTGGACATAACCAAGGACTAATGTTGCGCAACCTCCACAAGTTACACAAGTAGTTTTGGACATTTTAAAAGAATAGTCATATCTAGACCAGAGCAAAATTAAGGGAAAAAAATAAACATCAGCTCATCTTAGTTCTGGGAGGAACATGAAAAGGTTTATATATCAAAAACTAGGACTACTAGTGTAATGAGGCATTACATTATGCTATGTTATTACAAGGGAAGAACATGAATGCACCAACCAATTTTAATGGCATATTGTGTTTGAAGAAATTTATTGAAATGCTGTTATGAGAAAATGTTTGACAATCTAGAGTGATCCCAGAGTTGCCAACAATACTCGGTCTTTAAATGATGACTAAGTTGTTTAGTAGAACTACAATTCAGGTCATAATTAGTACAACTTAGAACTAGATAACATGAATTTACTAATTTGATTGGAGCAAGCAGAAGTGCATAACTAGAAAATTAAGGAACAAGAGACTCTCAATCAGGTAAACCTGTGAGACCAAATCGAAAATACGTCAGTCCTCTTCCACTAGCCTATCAAGCCATCACCTAATCACAGGGGTGGACCAAACGTGGGACATGGGGGTTCAGTTGAACCCCCAAAAATATGGAAAAATAAACTGCTACTGGTACTCAAGCACGCAGCAAACAAATCCGCCACAAACTCCGTGGACCGGACAATCCAAGAACCAGATGAATGGGTTGCGTTCCAACAGCGAACAAATCTGCGACACCAGTACCCCAGAAATCGGAGGTATCCAGGGGCGGACCTAACGTGGGACATTGGGGTTCAGTTACTGGTACTGGTACTCCACAACGCAGCAAACAAATCCGCCACAAACTCCATGGACTGGACTTAGAACAACAATCCAAGCAAGCCAGGGCTTCCTTACCAGCGAAAGAAGAGATCAATCCAAGTCCGGATGGGTCTCCACTCCACGCAAGTCCGGCAGAGCGGAGGACGACGACGACGCCTACGAGAGAATTCCTTCGCTTCGAGGGTTAAATGACGTTGGCGTGAGAATTTGAGACAAACGGAGAAGCAATAGCCGCCGCCGTCGCGACGAGATATGGAGAAGAGTTCAAGGAAGAGGACGGGCTGGAACTAGAGACGAGAGGGGTTTGGGATTGGGCTGTGAGGATTGGGGATTTGGGGAGGAGGAGGGAGGATAGGAATCAAAATTGGGGATCCATTCTAGGGTTTACGTGGGAGAAAAAGAGGCAGATTGAAGGCGCTCATGTCATGCTACTTGGGTATGGTAGCTGCATCGCTTGGCTACCGGGTTTGCAACGTCAGCTGCAGCGCAGCGTCGTGCGAAGGGATAAGGTACTTGATCCCTCAAACCTTATATTTGAGAGCCAGAGTAAAAAACTAAACTCCAATAGAGCCCCTACTTGACTCTCAAAAATAGGAGGCCAGGCCTCCAAGCCCTCATTCCTAAGGCCCCCTACTCCGGCTCTCATTTTTCAGCTTTCTCGTTTTTTGTGGAACATTTGTGCTTTCAATTTAAATTCGGAACAAATTTGAATATTCGTATTTGAATTCGTATTTGAATTCATATTTGAATTCGGAACAAATTTGAATTTAAATTTGAATGTTCTGTGATGAACTTTGTGCTTTCAATTTAAATTCGGAACAAATTTGAATTTAAATTTGAATATTCGTATTTGAATTCGAAACAAATTTGAATTTAAATTTGAATGTTATGTGATGAACTTTGTGCTTTCAATTTAAATTCGGAACAAATTTGAATTTAAATTTGAATATTCGTATTTCAATTCATATTTGAATATTCGTATTTGAATTCAGAACAAATTTGAATTTAAATTTGAATATTATGTGATGAACTTTGTGCTTTCAATTTAAATTCGGAACAAATTTGAATTTAAATTTGAATATTTGTATTTGAATTCATATTTGTGCTTTCAATTTAAATTTGGAATAAATTTGAATTTAAATTTGAATATTCGTATTTGAATTCGGAACAAATTTGAATGTTATGTGATGAACTTTGTGCTTTCAATTTAAATTCGGAACAAATTTGAATTTAAATTTGAATATTCGTATTTGAATTCATATATTTAAATATTGTCCCTCATTGTGAAATCATAAATATTTTATTGTGTATTGTGCTTTTGTCCCATACATATGCATATAGTGTGTGAGGAAATAGAGGGAATTGAGAAGTAGGGGCCCTGTTTTGAGAGCTCCTGCTGGAGTGCAGCCCAGAAAACAGGGCCCTCAAAAATAGGGGGAGCCCTCAAATGAAAAGTAGAGGCCCTATTTTGAGGGCTACTGTTGGAGTTGCTCTTACATATTAATCTGCATATTAAAATTAGTAGATTGAATTGCTCTCGAAGGCTCGGCTCGATTCATGGTATTTATGAGCAAAGTATAGATAGACTTTGCGCTCATCTCTACCCCTCTATAATACACCAAAATTTTCTTTACTAAATCCACCTCCCTCAACCACCCCCACAGTCATGCCTAATCTAACTCCACCCAGATTTGTGTACCAAAGTAATCCAACTTCATACAAATGAATGGCCTGGATCTCTCCTCAAGCCTTCTTCTCTTACTCATTAAAGATCTTAAGGTCAAAATCATCCGGATCATGCACATCATTGAACCCGGTGCTGGTGAGGATCACCGGTTGGTTCACTTCGAATATTCCGCATCCCACAAACCACACACGCCGCCCAGATCAAACACGCTAGGGTTTGTTCTCCCCTCCTCTCAATCTCCTCGCCGCCAACGCCAATGGGGCAGGGCTGGCGCTCTAGGGCGCGGCGCGACCCGGATCTGGACGACGACACCTCTCCTCTACGGTGCCGGGCCCCCCTCAGCGACGAGGACGAGGAGGTGGGCAACGAGGACCTCAGCCTCGAGATCGTCGCGCGGGCGCGGCGGCGCGAGGCGGCGGGCGGCCGCCCCGGGTTGGCCGACCTGCTGTCGCTGTCCTCCAGCGAGGAGGTCGACGAGGACGCCGTGGTGGAGCTCGGCGAGGCGGACACCAGGAGGAAGCAGAAGAAGAATCGGCGCAAGGCGAAGAAGAAGCAGCGGAAGGAGGCGCCGGACGCGGCAACCGCCGCCGAGAAGGAGGAGGTATTGCAGGACTTCCGATGCCATCGGCCGGAAATGGACCATCGGCCTCGCCGCCGTGGTGTTCCAGGTCAGAGCGGCCATTTATTCCCCTGTTTTATTTTATTCCCTTTCTTATTTCTGGTGGACGCGAAACAGATAGCGAGAAACAGCACGAGGAGCTCCGTCGCCGTCGGTGGTAACGAGACGAGACCCGTGACCGCGCGCGATATCGGAGCTCCGGCGAGCGATCTACCCTTGCGCCGTAGACGCTTCGACGCTGCCGGGGCGGTCGTTTCGGTATCTTCTTGGGCGGGATCCGGCCGAGGAGTGGTGGGGAACGCGGCGAGCACCGGGATGGGCGCCGAGGAGGAGGAGGAGACGGCCGTGGGGAGAGAGGGCGGAGGAGCTGGCGGGGAAGGGGAGGAGGAGGGCGGCGATGGCGCCGCCGACAAGGGGAGAGTGCCGCGGCGGTGGTGTCGTGCTCGATCTGCCTCGACGCGGTGGTCGCCAGCGGCGAGGACAGGTCCACGGCGAGGCTGCAGTGCGGCCACGAGTTCCACCTCGGTGAGTTGCTATCTCGAGATCTCCCGCTCGTGCCCAATTGTGTGATGCTTTCTTGAGGAAGTGGGATTTAGTGGATGAAGGCGTAGCCTTGAATTAATGGGAGGGGCAATTTAAGGGTTCTATTGGTAGGACTAGAATCGGAAAAGTCAGCATTTTGGGGATAGATTAGGGTTTGGGGAGATGATCTGGGTGCGCTCTTGTGTGAAATGGGGCCATAATTACTGAATCTTGATAAGAATTTCGTGGTCCACTTGGGATTATGTATGGAGTTTGTATGGACATAGCATATGTTGTGATTATGGTTTGTAATTTCGAATATGTAGGATTTTGGGTTCGAAGTCAGGACGATGATTTGGTGTAATTTGGTCCAGGTTTCGTCAAGTCGGCTACAAGTCTATGTTATCTTGGCTTTATAAAAACTTTGGATTTGTCATAATGAGTAATAGTGGACCATTCACTGTTCACTTCGGTGATTCGGAGGCTATGTTGCAAGAAAACACATAACTTGTCAATTTGGTGGTATCTTTAGCATTCGCTGGCTGATGAAAAGTTTGGTGTAGTTTCAGGGTTTGGGACTCTATTTCGTTTAGGTTTCAAAATCGTGCTTGGATCTCTGTTTTCCTTTTGCATTTAGCATATGGTCGGTTTTTTGGGAGCGTATGGGTATATCTTTGCATCAGAGGTTGGGAATTTGTGAAGTTCGGTGCACTTATAGTGATGCCATGAATTTAGTATGTGCATGCTTTTGTGCCAAAGGTAATTTTTTTAGCCAATATAGTTATTAAGAGAGCTATGCAAGTTTCAATGTGCTGTTTTGATTTCATGTGATGGGTTCTCGATAGATCTTTTTTTACAAATTAGATTCAGACTATGCAACTATGTGAATTAGAAGGTATCTGCTTCCTAATATGTTTTTTTTCTTGAGGATGAATTTGTGTAATTTGAGAACTAGAAGTTTGATGCTTTGCCTTAAGAGTTGGGACTCCAATCTTGTTGAATTTTGGAAGCTTGGATATAATATATTGAGAGAAGGTACAATAATCTGTCATATAGATGCGATTTTGATGTATTCAGGAAAATGAGATGTATTTGATGGTGATTTAGGCATTGACCTGTACTATGCGTTGTTCTTGGATGTGCTGAAGTCTGGAGATGCGGTGGATCGGGGTGAGACTTATGAGCATTTGTATGTGTTTTTCTTGTGTTGCAAGACTTGCAAACTGGCAGGAAGGTGTGGTTTGGGGGAAAGCTTTGTTGGATCTTGCTTTTACATTGTCCTGTCACGTTGTCGCAAGTATGACTACTATATCAAACTATAGAGTTTTTTTAGTCTCTTTAAGGAGCTAGAAGGCATTTTATAAATCTATTGAAACCCATTTATTTATGTAGTTTGGAATTCATCGATATCGTTGTAGTGGTAACGTGGAATAGTGCTGTTTGGTTGGCAGATATTGCTTCGATGCACTTGCTGGGGCCACTTTGGAATTTATTCGTCAATACTTTTTCCCCCATATCTGTTTGACATTGTCCTTTTATGGCTCATTGAGATCTTGAATCTAGATGTACTAAATTTGTTTGGCATAATTTGTTTTCAGATGTGTTCCTTCTGTCATGTTAGCAGTTCTTCCTGTTTATATGCTGTCGTTTACTGGATACCAAATATGAAGATTCACAGTTTTATCAGGGTGTGATGGAGGCTAAAAAACTTTTTTATGCCTATTGTAAGAAAGAAATTGGGGATGGGATTATTACTAACTTTTGGAATGATAACTAGATAACTTTTGGAGCGCGAAACAGATGAGTTGTGTGGAGAATGCGGTCAAGGGGGAGATATTTTCCCCTGCAAAATCTGTCCAAGGTCATTTCACCCAGGTAGAATCTCCAATCTTCCTGAAATTAACTTCAAATAGTGCTTTAAGAATGGCGTTGTTGAGTTGTTTACTTGGAATATATATACACACATATACATACACACACACACGCCCGCACACCCGCGCGTGTGGACCCACACCCCCACCCACACACGCGCGTGTGTAAGGAACAATTATTCTAACTATTGACCTGCTTGTTTTAAAATTTGCAGCTTGTGTTGGGCTGTCTGAAGTCCCCTCTGAGTGGTATTGTGATAATTGCAGCCACCTTGTTCAAAAAGAAAAGGCTTTAGCGGAAAATAAAAATGCTAAGGCTGCTGGGAGGCAAGCTGGAGTTGATTCCATTGAACAGATAATGAAAAGAGCTATAAGAATTGTCCCAATCTCTGATGACCTTGGAGGGTGTGCTCTATGCAAGTGAGTACTGTGTGTCTTAGTTTTTTCCTTTTTAATGTATTTGCTCTATTCATTATTATCCTAATAATCTACGCTTGAACCAGATTGGCTAATTGTGGCTAGGAAATGTTATAGACTTATAGTTGTACCCAAGGTTCATCTTTTTTGGTACCTGCTCAATTGACAGCCTATAAGTGGTCGAACGGCTACCTGAGTGGTCGTACGGCAACAGAAGTGGTCGGAACCAGTCGTAATTGATTGGAACCGGTCGTAAAAAAGTCCTGGGAGGTCGTAAGGCCTTTACAACACGCTCGTCGTCGTCAAATATTATATATTGCAGATCAACAAATTTTATCTTGTTTTGTATTTTACCGTAGCGTTAGCACGGGCACACTGCTAGTTTCGTTAACGAGCTGAGCTTGAGCCGGCTCGCAAGCTGTTCGCTAGCTCGGCAGGCTCGGCCAACCGGCCCAGCCCGATGAGACGATGCCTAACCCAGTTGGATGAGGCATCGGCTCGGCCCAATGCAATCCAGTGAATCCACTACCATCCTTAGAGCTCTCATTCTCCACTGTTACATTTGATTCCATCTATTCTTTCAATCTGATTCCCCCTTCTGAGCTCTCATTCTCAACCCTAGCCCTCCGTAGACCGCACAACCACCTCAAACCGCAGAGCTGCACCTCCTTGTCGCCGTTCGCCTCCGTCGGCCCCTCCCCGACGTCGACCTACGCCCCCCTTCCCTATCCACGTTGGCCTCATCATTACCATCCGGGGTCCGCATCGGCACCGTCCTGGCCGTCCACGTCACATCATGCTTGACATCTGTGTAGGCCTCTTGTCGGCGTTCGGCGCATAGAGCGGCGTACGCAGGCTAGCATGGAATCGAAGAACCGCGGAGGGAGAAGGTCCTCCGCCTTGGCCTCTGGCTCCGGCTCCGCATCGACGCCAGCGGTCCACAGCCACCTTGCAATGGCAAAGTAGCTCCGACCTTGGCAACTTCGGCAAAACACTTCCCTTGCTCATTACCTTGCTACTTTTTCCCAATGGAAAGGCGAGACCTTCCATTTCCATTTTTTTCATCACTCTGAGACCTTCCATTTCCTTTTTTCATCACTCTGAGCCCCATTCAAAAACCAACAAGAGAGTTGATTTATATGTTAATAATCAAACTGAAACATCAGTGTGCTCCATTTTCTATTCCTAATCAAGCATCAAATCCAGTCCTTGCAATGGAAGCAGAGCAGCGGGAGTGAGCAAGGATGCTTGCCGTGCATGGAGGCACAATTGATTTTTGAATGTTGTAGATTATTAACATATAAATCAACTCTCTTGTTGGTGAAACATTAGTGTGCAAGGATGCTCAATTAGTATCAATTGATGCAATTGCATGGTTGACCATCTTTTAACCAGCAGTTGTGCTAACATGCAAATGTTAATAGCTATCAAAACTGAATATGCATCTCCCTAACAATAACCCATCAAAATTCAACAGTACTGAATGCTGGCGTGTTATTCAACGGGTATTGATATTGGTGCCTAGGCACCATGGTGCATGAAACACTCGTCCTATATATATATATATATATATATATATATATATATATATATATATATATATATATATATATATATATATATATATATATTATAAATAACAAGCGCACCATGGTGTCTGGGCACCAAACCTTCATGCCTTTGGATTGCTTTTAAATGTGTACTAGTGTGATTGAGACTTTCCATCCATGATTGATTTAGCATGCCTAATATATTATATACCATTGCACTAGCACGCATCTAAAAGCAATCCAAAGGCAGGAAGGCTAGGTGGCCAGACACCATGATGTCCCATTTCAACGTCACACACACACACACACACACACACACACACACACACACACACACACACACACACACACACACATATATATATATATATATATATATATATATATATATATTCTTTTTTCTATGCTTGCATTGATAGATATACTCGAAGGTCCAAGCTAAGCAGTCCTGATTCGTTCTTGTCTTGATGAAACCATACTGATTCGTATGCACAAGGTTGATGATTATCTTTTGAAGTCTATTAGCTAGGATCTTTGTAAGAAGTTTTAGGACTAAGTTAAGCAAAGAGATTGGTCTGAAATCATTCAAGGTCTCTGGGTTTAGTTTTTTTGGGGACAAGGATTATAAATGAGGCATTGATACTTGGAATATTAACCACCTGATTGAAGAAACCCTGACACAAGGAATGAATATCTTGTCTGATGATGCTCTAGCACTTACGGACAAAAAGACCATTAAATCTATTCGGTCCGGGAGCTTTGTCCTTAGGGAGCATCTTAACCGTGTCCTCTATCTCCTTTTAAGTGAAAACCTCTACCAAAGGAAGGAGATTGTGAGAAACCGGGATTGACTCAATTAGATCAAATTGCATTGTAGGCTAGGTAGATATTCCCATTCTCAACTTGAAAGAATTCCCGGTAGCTGCTGCCTTTTCCTGATGAGAGAAAATTGTGGTCCCATCCTCTAGAGTTAGATATCGGATTGAGTTCCTTCGGAAGCTCTCTGTTGCTCTCGCATGAAAGAACTTGGTATTATCATCTCCTAATTTTGCCCAACAAGAAGTATAGCGTTGCTTCAATACAAGTGCTGGTAGCACAAGTTTAGCAAGATGGTTCTTTATTAATTTTATGAAGTTTCTTGCCTCAATGAATAACCCTCTCTGGTCTTCCAAATTATCGAAGAAGAAAATGATAGTCTAGTAGTTGTGAATGAGAATGCTGAGCTGAGAAAGAGATTTGCTCCAGTTTTTAAGGTCTCATTTGAGATTCTTGAATTTTGCCGAGATTCTTTAAGCCGAGTTTGTCTGATGAACTGGTAAATTCCAGAAAAGAGCAACTGTTTCCATGAACCCTGGGTGCCCTATCTAGAAAGTTTCAAAACTAAAAAGGTTAGATTTAGGAATCATCGTGGCAATTTGAACAACGCAAGGCGCGTGGTCCGAGGTGTCCTTGTGAAGAACATGGACTTCTGAAAGGGGAAAGGTGATGGTCCATTTGTTTGTAGTGAAAAACTAATCTAACTGCTCCAATAAAGGGTCCTCTTGCATGTTGCTCCAAGTGTAAGACCAGCCTTTGAGGGGTAGTTCGATGAGACCCAGGTTACTAATGATGTCGTTGAAGGTTAAAATGTCATTCAGATTCCCCCAGCTTGTTTTTGTTCTGAACAGACCTAATGAAATTGAAGTCTCCCATAAGGATCCAACTCTGTTGCATGGGAATGTTAAGGTTCAAGAGCCAGTGCACAAACTCTTCTCTTCTTTACCCCTCACATGGGCCATAAACATTTACTAGGGTCCACTTGTCTGAGTTGTGAACTGAGGTGAATTCAATAATTAGTCCAAAGAGCGAGTTGAAAAGAGGAGCACCAGAGAACACCAAGCTATTCTAAAGGACTAGCAAACCCCCAGAGGCGCCAATGGAGGGAGCGAAGAAAATTTTATCTAGATTTTTAGGGGAGAAGTTGTGAATAAAAGAGTGATCAAAGTTTTCTTTTTTAGTCTCCTGAAGGCAAACGACCGAGCAAGCATTGCCACAATTTTTCTCTAATGGATCTCCATTTCTCAGGAGAGTTAAGGCCTCTAATATTCCAACAGAGAATCTTCCAACTTCTAAATTTTGACATTTGATCCAAAAGGTAATTGCATAATAAGGCACAAGTGACAGAAAGCATAGCAAAGCTGTCCCAGAAAAACCAAATGGGTACTGTAGCAAGTCTGACAATAAGATGAATAGAGAAAGGTGTTCCTGCTAAAAAGCAAAAGATAAACTAGACTACCCAAGATAAACAAAAGCAAGCACTTGTGAAGATTAGTCATCGTCCACATTTCATTGTGAATCAGTGAAGTTTTCATCCTTCAGTTCCCCTGAGGAGAGGTGGTAGAGCTGCTATCCCCAATCGCGCATGATGGGCATCGAAACTCTGGGAATCGTTGAGGAGCCTTCGTCAAATGTTGGGTTTGAGGAGTAGACTTGCTTGTGGAGTTGATCCAGAGAGATTTTATCCACCCTAGAGCCTTGAGGTACTGCTGGGTGTGGTTGATCAAGTAGCTGTAGTGGGTTGGAGGCGCATTGGACTTATGCCTCTTGTTGCCTGGAAGTTCGAAGTGGTGGTAACCTTCAGATTGCTTGTTTAGGCATGAGCTTCTTCACAGATTCTAGACCATTAATGGTGCACCTTGCTAGCCCTGGGCTGTGAAGATTAGCCAATGAGCCTGAGGAGACTATGGCTTCTTAGGAAGGCTGTGGAATTTACTCAATACATACTAAGGAGGTGCCCTGGGGCTTGACCCAAAAGAGGAGGGGTTGGAAGCAGGGTTGTCTTCTAAGAATGAGTTGCAGGCAGAAGAGCTAAAGACGATGGGGTAGCGAATTCCTCGAAGGAACTCCATGGCAGCTGAACCTTCGGATTGAACGCTAGAAACCAAAATCTTTTCAGTTTGAATCAGGGGTCTGGGTGACAATCCAAGGCAAGAAAAGCTACCAATCCCATGTGGAGAGTAGCAAAGAGGGCAGCACAGGAACTCCACTCCAAAAATAAGCCATGACCTGAGCAATGAATTGCAAGAAGTTGGGTCCAGGAGGTTGGGAAACCAAGGCGCTGTCATTGAAGTCCTGACGAACTAGGATTAAGGCTAACTGAGAACTTTCATTGCGATCTTAAGGGAAATCCTGTTTTGATTATTGAGATTCTGAGTCTGAAAGCTCTCGTTGAAGATAGGGTTTGAGGAAACTGAAGTGGACTCTTGAGGTTGCACTTCTTGGTTGATTGAGGGATGATCCTAGCCTCCTAGAGCTTGTTGCTAAGGTTGCCATTGTCCCCACTGTCTATCATTAGGATGGTCCTGCAAGGCTGGCTCAAAAGGGGGGAAGGGGGCTCCATTTTGGTTGACATTAAAGATGTTTTCCAGTAGGTCTTCATCTCCTAGGCCAACATCCAGGAAATCAGAGTTGAGAATAAAGACTTGAACTGTCCAAGATTTCTCATCCCCTCCAAATCTCTACTCTTTTTCAAAACCAAGTTGCGGGGGACCGCTTCAATTGAAGGGTATAAAACCTTAACTAGAACTCTCCCCTTAATCCTGTCTCTCGAGTGTCATTTCAAAAATTAACCAAAGGAAGATACTGCATGACCAATGGGTTGAAAATTGAGAAGGTCTAGCGGGAAATCTATGAGCATAATCCAGCCAACCCGAGCAAAATTAGTCCCTCTCCAATTGATGGCTTCATTATGCCTATGGAATCTAATCTCGTGATTGTCATCAAGTTGGTGTGGGTTTCCAAAGATCAACATGTCTCTCTAAATTAGCAAACTAAGCTGAAAGATTTAGACTCCAAGAGGATGAGGGGAGCACCTTACCACATGAATCTCTAGAGCACCTTGGATGAAATCTCTGATATCCATCATTTCTAGGGCAATATCCTCCTCCTACGGGGAGCGAAGCCATGGTGACTATAGCATAATCTTCATGTTGAAGCTGCGGGGTCTCTTGAAGCACCAAATCCGCACGGGGGAGACGAAATTGGCTCAGCCATCCTTGGTGAAGAGGCTCGCCTGGAGAAAATAGCCTGGATTAATATCTTGAAAAGTTGGCCATTGCGCGCGGGGGGGGGGGGGGGGGGGGGGGGGGGGGGGACGGGGATTTTGATGAGGGAGTTGCTCTGTGAGGGAGGAGTTGGGGTGAAGTGGAGTTAGGGGAGATGAATCACCAGTTGCATGAGAAGTCATGCCTGTTGTCTAGGCCGAGCCATGAGCTCTCCTGCGGGCCATCGTCATGGTCTTAGAGCAATGAGCAGGAACCCATTTCTAATTAGTTGCCAAGTGGGAGGAGAGGTAGCATGAAGCTATGTACCCATAATTAAAGCAAGCCCAATAGCGAATTTGATTATGGTAAAGAATGACCAGATGTCCTAAGCATGGACATCGAGAATAGGAGGTTGCCTTGAACTCATCCATTCTCAAAGAAGCCATAGACTGCAAGGGAAGAGTCTATTTGAAAAGCCGTTTCTTCAGCTTAGGCAAGTCCAAGACCCAAAGGACCTCAGAGAGAAGGTCTTGAAGGCAGATGAAGATTGAACTTTAACCTAAATGGATCCAATGTTGACAAAGCTAGGATTATCCAGATAATGGATCTCTGGTTTGACAGCAAAAGAAACTTTCTTATGAACGATAGGACGAACTTCAGATTTGTTCTTCTTACACGATGAAACCAGAGTCCATTCATTCTGATGCTTAGAAAGCCACAAACGGTATTCTTTACAGAAATATGCTCCTCCATCCCTCAAAGATGAAAGTGAACTGTGAAATGCTTAGAAGCACAACTGTGGAGGCGATGAACTAGAAGGCCTACTTGCTTGGAAACAACAGAGAACCGAAACTTATAATCATAAGCTCTTTGAACCTAAAAACTAGAGGGTTCCCCCCTAAACACCTTGGCTACAAAAACCTCAGAGAGACAAAAAGTGAACCGAGAGAAAGTAGCAAGTAGAAGGAAACTAGGGGAGGAGGGAGAAGGCAGGCGAACAAACAAACCATACTTCGAAGCAATGAGGCTTTTAAACTTTCTTCCTTTAGAGAAGTCCTAGGCTGAGAAGAAATCCGTGCTCGACATGGCTCGCCACCCCAGAGAGGGAGGATCAGAAGCCAAGAACATTGAAGAAGAGGACTCTGGCTCTTAGTTTACCTTTGATTGGGAACATTCACTTTTGAATTGTAAGTTTGGCATGTTTTAAGAGGTTACATGTGGCAGCTGTCGAATGAAGAATGGGCATTATATAGCAAAATTCAGTCAATATTTAAGGCATTGGCTAAATTAACTACTACATTTTCAGATTCCCAGTACCCCACAGCTAATGTTTTCTATCCTTACATAGTGAATGTTAAGATTGCATTGAGGGCTGCAAGTGCTTCTAGTGATGAACATGTGAAGCGTATGGGTACAACAATGTTAGACAAGTTTGATAAGTATTGGGCTAAAAAAATAATGTTATGGTTATTGCTACTATTCTTGATCCTAGGTTTAAGATGAGGTTTGTTAGTTAGTGCTTTACATAGATGTTTGACTCCTCCAAAGCCATTAGTAAGGAGAATGAAATATGTGCCGAGTTGTTTGAACTGCTTGCCATGCATGAGATGCAGCATTGGCACAACAAAGTTGCTAACAGCAGGGCTGAGTCCTCTTTAACCATGGATACTAGCAACTCGTTAGCCTCAATTTCAAGTGAGTTTCAGATATTTCTGCAATCTAGTTATACGCAACCATCTAAATCAGAATTACTCATCTATCTAGATTAACCAAATCATCCTTTAGTGGACATGAGGTTTAAATTGCTAGAATGGTGGAGGTTGAATGCCCATAGGTTCCCGGTTGTGTTTAAGATGGCAAAGGAATTCTTGACTATACCTGCTAGCACCGTATCTTCGGAGTCAACCTTCAGTGCTGGCAGTAGAGTCCTTGATGATTATTGTAATGCTCTACGCCCTGCTATGGTTGAGGCACTAGTATGTTTTCCTAACTGGATATGAGGTTCTCAAAATGATATAACACCTCAAATGTTTGTGGTATGTTATCCAACACTAACTCATTTAGCTATCATCTTTGTTACTATTGGGTCTAACTCAATTTTTTATTGCAGGAAGAAGATGATGAGGGCGATGTTGAATCCATGCCATTTCCTCAGGGTGTGGTGGCTAGCAACTAGGGCTCAAGGTACAAAAAAACTTCAAGCACCTTTATCCTAACAAGATTACTTAAAATATATTGTCCATGATTCAAGTAGTTGAAAGTTTGCCATGCTGAATGAAACTAATTGAGTAACATGACCAGCTAGAAAGTTACCACATTGCACATCTGTATGAATATGTTGCCTATTTACAATTTTACATAGTGGCTATTTTCACATTGCATGTACAATTTTACAAGTTAGCTACAATTTCACATTGCCTGTACATTTGAAAGAATAGTGGCTAATCAATCTTGCATTGGTGATGATGGAACAAATAAAGAAATGTGTTGCTCAATCAATCTTCAGTACACAATCCATTTCCTGTTATTTATCATTGCTTCAGGCCTTTTCTGTTATGTACCTTTCCTTAGTCAATCAAGTCATATGTGTGTGTGAAAAATCATACAAAAAATCTTCAAGCACCTTTATCTACTTAATAAATGCATTATCAAGTAGGCAATTGCCTTTTTACAAATCAAGTTAGTGGCCTGCCTAGGTAGTAGGTACTAGTTCGTGATATACTAACAATTTAGTATGATTGTATGAACTAGGCTTTGTTACTTTGTATTCCTGACTAGAATAGTTTGTACAGAATGTTGTACATTGTTGGTGGATCCACTTTTGTTTGCTACTAGCTTCCAAATCAAAGACACTCAAGAAATGGAGAATATGCTTCCTGTGAATTTGTGATGTATCATCTAGCATGTATGCTACATGTAATGTCATTTCTATTTTCTGGAAATTACCTTTTGCTTGTGAATATATGATGTATACACTCTCTAAGGACAAGATGCTTCCTGTGCTTCCTGGGTGTAACGTCCTAAATTCTGGATATTTGAAATTTTGAGTAATTTAAACTTTTATTTGCATCTTACTGGCATTTGAGTTTTGGTTCAAAATCTTATTTGGGTTTCTTGAGTTTTGTGCTGAGCAAAATAATAACTAGAAATAAATCTCAAATACAAATAAGAATTATGACAACAAAAGATACAAAATAATTTTTGGAGGTTATGTAAGTTTTGAACTTTGTTGGAATATATTGGTCTTGGCGTTTGATCTTTGGTAAATTTCTCCTGGGATTTTGGTTTGAGGCCACAATGATGAAAATAAAAATGAAAACAATGTGTATGAGAATGTTAGCAATAAAGAAATAAAGGCCAAAGGATGTTTTAAATAGAGTTGTGCACAAAGGCATAAATATATATGAATAAACAATAAATAAATAAAATAATAAAATAGGCACAAGTGAAATATGTATATATGTGTATATATATATATATATAAACAGTTCTATTTTAAAGTTTGATATTAACAAAGGAGTTAAATAAAATCAAGTGGAAGAAATAAGTATACACCTATTTATATATATACAAACATAATTAGGAGCCCTCTTAATCTGTATAAATACACTAGGCTTAAGTATAATAGCAAAGGATAAAATAATGGGAGAAATGGTAATGGAGACAACAAGGTAATTAAAAAACAAACAAAAGAAAAAAATATAGGAGGAATGGGCCGGCCAGCCGGCCCAGCACCCACCCCGCGCTCCCTGTCTCCTTCCCCCACCTCGCGCACGCCTTTGGACCAGGGGGCCGAAGACCCCGCACTCGGACAGCCCCGCGCAGCGCGCCACCCTTCGGACCGCAGGACGCCGACTCCACTCCGCGCACATCATCGAGGGGCCCGCGCCACCTCATCACCACCTCATGCCACATCACCGCCATCGCGTCGGCCGTCCCCTCCTCCCCGTCGCATGGCGCCGAACCACTCCGCCGCGCCATACCGGCAGCGTCAGCCACAGACTGCCCGGTCCACGGCCCTACGCGCGCGTCGCTTTTTCTGCCTCACCCCCACAGCGTCATCGGTTAGTCAACCATTGCCTCCCCTGTAGCCACACCGAGCAATGCGTCGCCACCATACCCCGGCCAACCACCCGTCCTCGTCGCCGCACTTTTCCCCCCTATTAAAGCCCCGGCCGAGGCTCCCATCCTCACCGCCCGAGCCCCCTCTTCCTCCCCTAGCTCTTAATTGGCCCCCCGTGCCCTCCTCCTCGTCGGCGCCCCTCATCTTCCCCGAGTCCGGCCGCCGAGCAATCCGCCGAGCCGAGCCACCATTCCCAAATTGCTTTCTCCTACACCTTCCCCGGGACGCCATGAAGCCGTCCCCGCCCTCCACCGAGCTCGCCGACCCCTCTCCGGTGCCGGCGACGATCCCCTCCCAAGCGCGCCGCTGCCGCACACCGCCGGCCACTCTCCGGCCCCAGCCGACCCCACCATCGGGTTCCTCGACACCCAGGCGTCCCATTTTGCCCGTCGCCACCAGTCCTCCGGCAACCCACCGCCGACCGCACCACCGTCGTCTCCGCCCGGCCTTCCTCTGCTCGGGCTCCCCTACTGCCGCTCGGCTCATTAGCATATAGTGCCCATATACTAACAGGTAACACCCGTAGCTCAGTTGGTTAGCCCCGCCCGCCTCTTACTCGCCTTGGCCACCTATGTTCGAGCCTCTGGCTCCGCAGCGCCAGGCTGAAAACTGGGGTTTTTAATGTGTTTTTCCTTTTTTTTTAGTAGCAGCACAAGAACAGTAGGGGGTATAGCAAGGAAAATCTGAAGAAAATTTAGGAAGGCAACTCCTGTGGTGCAGAAGCTTAATAAGCATATAAAGGTATTTAAGGGACCTTTGATCATGGTTAATCATCATGTGCCAGAAAATTATATATATATACATGTATATATATGTATATATGTGTATATATATAATGAATAACCCTTTTAAATCCTTAGCAATTAAAAAGAGTTAGTAGGAATACAATTAGGGTAAATTCGCATGAGAAATGATAACCCATCAAATAAAAGATTATATTGTCTAAAAATGACTATGATTAAACTTTCAATAAATGTAGTGGGGTTATTCTAGCACCAAAGCAAATGAAACAAATCTCTAAATTTGTCCAAATCCCATGTCTACCTGGTGAAACTAAAATCTAAAATTGGAGTTATTTGGATTTTCTGCTGAATGTTTATTTGGTTTATTGATTGCCTTTTTATCCAAATTTCCGCGCACGTTAAAAATAGCGTACGAGGCTCAGGAAGAAGAAGCCGAGGCAGCAGCTCTAGAAGCTCAAGACAACCAAAAACCAACCCACTGTGACCAAGGAGAGTCAATACTTTGATCATGTTGAACTTACATTTTCTGCAAATTACTTTCGTTTAAATTATCAAAATTGCATGTTGTTATTTTATATGCAAATACATGATTAATTCAAGATTCTGATTATATGCCCATTATTTAACTTGATTAATATTACATCTCCTTTGGAATATTTGAATGTGTGAACCTTATCGCCCTAGCAAAAATTACAATAGTAACATTTCAAAAATAAGTCCCTAATTATACGCCATGCTTAGTACTGCATAGATACTCTGGGGCACTGAAATGCCCCAAGCATCATTATTATTTTGAATCAGGAGAAACTGATTTGGGAAGCATGGTGGTAATGACTGGTATATGTTGGTATGATTATTTTATGTTCCCAAAAACCCCAACTTGCTTAAATATCTAGGCGGATGGTTCGAGGGTGTGTGTGGGGTGCAGTGGAAGCACAAAGTGGGTAGTGGTAGAACCGCCCAGATACCCCTAAGGACCGAATCTTGTCATGACCTCCTATGTAAAACAGTGCAACTACAAGTCTGTAAAGTACAACTTGCCTAAGTAAATTTATCGAAACCCCCGGACTCATCTCACTGGTAGTGGAAAGAAGTGGTGTAGGATCAAGGATACCGACTAGAGGGGGGGTGAATAGGAGGTTTTTAAATTTTTCTTGTTTACTAGATTAATTCTTCACAATTTTAAGAGACAAAGATATAAAGCAATTAATCCAATACAATTCTAGTTAACAACTTAGCTCTAAACAAATAAATGATCACAATGAAGCAAATGAACAAGAGCCAAAGAGACAAGAGACACGACCGATGTTTTTACCGTGGTAATCGGAAACTTGCCGGTTTCCCCTAGTCCACGTTGAGGTAAGCCCGGACGTATCGGACCGGCTCCACGAATTGAGCCAAGCACCTCGATCACTAGTGTAGCTCTTCCCCACTCCGGGTAGGCGAGCTCCAACCTTCACAATATGCCGGGTCTTCTCACAATCTTCTTGAGAAGATCACCGAGCCAACTTCCACCGGATCGTCCAAGTGCCGGCAAGCACTAAGAGTAATAAATCCCGGTGTTCACTTGAATGCAAACCTAGTGCCAAATGGATTTGCAATTTAAATCTAGCACTAAATGCTCAACCACCTCACTTTGATGTGCAAAGAAAGAATTGAGGTGAAGTGAATGCTCTTGGGCTTAAGAAATGCGCAATGAGTCACTAACAGTTGCCCTTGTGCAGTGGTGGAGGTATTTATAGCCTCCACCAACCAAACTAGCCGTTTGGCACAAGTTTCCCGCAAAAATCAGGATGAGCGGTACTACTGCCCTTCTGGGGCCGGTACTACCGCTCCCAAATCTTGCGTCAGAACGGCTCTGTCAGACGAGCACAGTGACCGTTGGATTTGGCAGCGCGGTACTACCGCCGTTGAAATTTGCGGTACTACCGCTCTCCGGTAGTTCCGCAACGTCGGCGCGGTACTACCGCTATGGCCAAACTCCGAAGGGTCCTCAAAATGCCGCTCTCTGGAAATTACGTACCGCTTGAGCTTCGGATCAACCGGACTCCGGAAGTACCGCTCTGAATGCGGTACTACCGCTTCATGCGGTAGTACCGACGTTGTAAATGCCGGTACTTCCGTTCTGGTTAAAATCCGAGATCAACCGGAGGCACTCTCTGGAAAAAGCATGCCGCTCATCCTCCGGTTCTTCCGGGATCCGGAAGTACCGCTCGAAAATGCGGTACTACCGCTCGCAGCGGTAGTACCGTCGTTGAAACGTCCGGTACTTCCGATCTCGCAGAGCTCCAACCGAGTTTGAGAGGTACTCTCTGGAAAATCGTTCCGCTCCAAAAACGGAGCTACCGCTCTGCGGTACTACCGCATCTGGGCACGGTACTACCGCTAGCCGGTAGTACCGACGTTGTAATGTGCGGTACTACCGCTTTTCCAGACAGAGCACAAACTTGATTTTTGAATCGGATTTTCATGAATGCAAGCTTCAAAAGATAATCCAAATGGCACTAGATATATGCTATCAAGTTATTAACCAAGATCCCTCTTGATGGTACGATCATTTAACCTAAAATCCGGTCTTCCACCATTCACCTAAGACCGGTAAAATTCAAAAGGTGTCCTATTCTAAGAATACCTTTGTCTTGAGTCAATTTGATCTTCACACGTATCCTTTGGCTTGCATCTTGTCGCTCATGTGTGGACTAACCCTTCTTATGCTCATAAAACATGTTAGTCCCATATTCGCATAATTTCATTAATTACCAAAATCATTTTTAGGGGCCTAGATGCTTTCAATCTCCCCCTTTTTGGTAATTGATGACAACCTAAATTTTGAGAAATGAAAGATTGAATATATCAAATTGTTTGACAACAAATTGTATATTCTATGTGGACTTTAAAATGAGAGAGTAGATCTTATGCAATAAGACTTGTTTAGATAAACTGAACTATTTTTATTTTAAAGTCCAAGAGAGAGTGTGACTCCCCCTAAACATGTGCATGGATAAATATTACAACAATTTATACAAGATGCACAAGACAAAGTTATGATATCGAATGTGAGTAGATAAACAATTTAGCAACAAGATAACAACAAATAGTAACATCAACACATATGATTATAAAGATCCAAAACATAAGTTCATTACATCCATCATTGCATCTAATAAGTTCATTACATCCATTAGAGATAATACGAACACGATAGTAGATAAGCCCATAGTTCCAAAAGTAAAGCTAGCCCCCAATTCATTCTCCCCCTTTGGCATCAAGTACCAAAAAGAGGTCAACCCTGAGAAGGCGAGGGAGGATCACGAGCAGTACGACGGCGGCGACCGTAGCGACGAGGCGAGGGAGAGCGCTCAGATCTGCAACCCGACCGTCTAACGAGGTCAATCTGCTGTCAATGGAGTCCAGACGCTCATCCATCCTATCCATCCTGGAGTTGATAGAAGAGAAACCCTCAAGCATAGAAGTGTAGATCCGCTGAAGAGTGGGCTGGCCAGGCTCCTGTGACTGAGTGGCTGTTCCTGCTGCTGCTGCTGCTTCCACCATTCACCTAAGACCGGTAAAATTCAAAAGGTGTCCTATTCTAAGAATACCTTTGTCTTGAGTCAATTTGATCTTCACACGTATCCTTTGGCTTGCATCTTGTCGCTCATGTGTGGACTAACCCTTCTTATGCTCATAAAACATGTTAGTCCCATATTCGCATAATTTCATTAATTACCAAAATCATTTTTAGGGGCCTAGATGCTTTCAAGTGGATACGCAAGGGCAAGGGGTGCCTAAAGGGACACCGAGTGGAGGGTGAAGTAACTAGCCGTACTGCGTTGCGGGGAGTGGAGCCCGGCTGCGCTAGTAGACGTGGTTACATCCCGTGCATAGTATGGGACCCACCGCAAGTGGGAGCAGCCCATAAGGTGAGATGACAAAAGGGACTGGATATTTTGAACCATCACTGTGATGATCTACTCAACCACATGACTAAGGAATCGTGTGGGGCAACGAGTTGATTGTCTCTTGTGGTGAAAGTGTACAAACTCTGCAGAGTCAAAACTATTTGAATAGCCGTGCCCACGGTCAAGGGCGGACATGGGAACTTAACCAGATATAGTTCTATTTCAAAAATAACTTTGTGGGTGGAATTAGAAAAGTGTGGGCAGTGGAAAGTCCTGATTTGAGTTGTCCTGTGTGTCGTCCAAGTGGTAATGTAAGCGGCTATAACGCTGAAATATTGGCATAGGGTGCAGAGGCCATGTAATGATGGATGGAATCTGGATCATTATTATTATTGCAGACTTTCACACCTTATGTTTTAGTCCAAACTGCTAGGTCTTAGGAAATTTTTATGTATCATACTTCAAAAGCAATTTCTGGCAAACAAAATAACCCGAGCCTCACTTTGATAAGCCATGCATATTATCTACTGCATTCTGTGTGTTGGCTCGCTGAGCACGGTGGTTTGTGCTCACACTCGCATTACCAAAATCAGATTCAGGAGTCCAAGATCGTTATGCATATGAAGATGCCCCCGCTGCAGAAGGAGGGAACAACGCAAAGAACTAGGGTGTCTTTTGCGCATTTTAAGTCCTAGGTAGATAGACTATGGTGTAGTGTGCCTATAATTATTGCCTTAGCTTAAGTAATAATCATATGGTACATATTTACCCCCAGTCGCTACCTGTGGATTAAAGGTCTACCTTGCTTTTGCTTCCGCTGTTATGCTTTTGTAATGCGAACATTTGGCCTGGTCGGCCCTTATGTAAAACTATTGCCCGACGTGGTATAATTCCAACTCAGCCATGTAATATTATTATGAGTTGTTGTGTATCATGCGATGTATGAAATGATGCAGCAATGTACCTGTGAGCACTATCTACTGATCCAGGGAATAGTGCAGTGGTTTCACAGGAGATTCTGGATTGAAAAATCCAGGTCTGACACTGGGCATCACCTTTTGCTTGTGAATATGTGATGTAGCCACGATTTGTGAACTTGCAGTTGTTGTGGACCGATTTTGTTGGTGTTCAATTTAGAGGATCTGATGATGCCAAACTAGGGGCAAAAGACATGCACATCCATGAATCCTTTTGGTTCCTATGTGCAACGTGCTCTAGCTCCACTCACTGCCTATATGCAGTAACTGGATTGTGTCTTTACTGTGTGCAATGTGATGCTACATTACTCATTAGTCATTACCTTTTACTTGTTAGTCATTGTGTAATCTGTTTTTTCTATTGCTTAATTGGGAGGTAACAACACTTGATCATTCTGAGAGCATCTGGTAATCAGTATTCCTACTTATCCTAACGAGCCTAATAAGTCAAGCTCAAGCTTGCTACCGAGCCGAGCTGAGCTACCTTTCCAGCATGTTAGCTTAATGAGTTGAGCTTCTTTGCTAACAAGCTTTACCGAGCCGAGCCGAATCAACTCGATATCCACCCCTATCTACATGAAAGGTGTAGATAATTAAGGATTCTAGAGAGTTTATAAATATAATTTTTAGATGAGTAGAACGGAAGTTATGAATTTTGAAATATTGCTGTCCAGGACCAGTTGTTGGTGGATACAACTGTAAAAACTCATTAATTTGACTGATAAGATGGTGGAATTGATTTTTAGACATAACTAGAAAGTGATAGATAGTTTTATGTAGCATCTGAAAATGTCTTGGTTCACTGAGTTTGCATATGTATATTAATAGATAGGAAAATGATAAGCCTATTATCTAGATGATGACAGAACGGTCTTCTTTTCTAAAAACAAGAGATTTAATGATTTAATTTGAACAAGTGGCCAGCTAAGAAATTGTGGGGAACTTTGTGTAGGTTCCAGAATAGTGAGGTTTGCTATGATAGGATTTAAGGGTTGGAAGTTATGACTTTTTTTAGTTTCAAGACAATAGGGGTGACTGCCTAGTAAATGGGGGAAATTATGGGTTTGGGAAGCACGTAGGAGCATTATCGATTAAGTGTTTTCTTGTATTGCTATGGCTTGCATTGAGGTTGAGTATTTACTTAGGAGGAGTAGCATCGGGTGTGTTGTCACCTGCAAATCATCTCAGTTGTCGCAATTAGAAAGGCAAGTGTATGGTAGAATAGAATTCGAACACTTGAATTTGTAGCTAAATAAATACTTGTTATGATGATTTATATGATTGTGCATGTTTTATATTACTTGCATGCTTATGATGATATAATGATGATGATGAGGGTTGTGTTAGAGCGATGGTGATAGCAATTGTTTAATGCTGAAAATGGATCAAAGAAAGGTATATTCATTGTATTGCATACTGAGCATTCATGATGGAAAGATGTGACCCACGGAAGTGGAATGACGTCTCTATATGTGACATACGGGCAATGAGGTCCCCGTATGAAAAAGGATGGGCAATTGGTCCCCATACGAAAGAGTGCAAGCATGGGTGAACACTGACAGGTGTTACACTCTGCCATTTTGGCATAACCAAAAGATGAAATGAGATATGCACACGAGCATTGCATTCATAAAAAGAGGAATGAGACAATAAGACATGTGAACAAAAATTATTGATTATGAGTTGTAGAGAATTTGAGCAAATGACAAATAAATACAGATTGGTAAAAGATGTTGCCTCACTTATTATTCTATCATGTATATGCTGAGTCGTGGACTCACCCTTGCTTATTTATTGTTTTTAGATGAACGTTGAAGACGACATGCATAGATGGAAGTAGCACATTGAATATTGCACTTTTGTTGGTCTTCACTCTACCTAGCGAACAATCACTTACTATCGTAATCAATTTAGTCCTTTATATGCAATAATTAGATAACTTATGGTTTCCCTTAGTTCTTTATGATCTCTATTGCTGATGCTAGATGTGCATGTTGGTTTAGTTTTATATTTGATCCATCTTTATGATTAATTGGTTCATCTTAAGTTATATTTATTGATTACTGTGTTGCTGAAATTTCTAACTATGGTTATGTTGCATGCTCATATTTGAAATATAGTTATTGGTAAGGTACAAATAATGGTTTAAATTGGTAGTGTTTATAGTTGTGTGTGACATTTTGGGTATTTTAGAAGTAGGGGCATTACACATGTCAACATTACAGCAGTATCCCTACACCGAGTGAAGAAAATAGACTACTCCATACTAGGATGGGAGTACACATGATTACTGATGAAGAAGAGTCGACGGAGAAGTCGTAGGACAAAAACTGAAGCAATGCAGCTTCGCACAGGAGGCAACACAGGGCGGTGTTAGGTCTATGTAGCTCGGTGGAAGGGGACTGTTGTCCGCGCTTCGGTGACTTCTTCTTGATCTCAGCGAAAACTTAGCGAAAGTCCTAAATTTCTACATGGAATTGATGATATGAGGGCCGTCCTATGCCTCTTCTTATATATGGACCTGAGAAGAGGAGTCCTGGTCAAAAACAACATGAAGAGACGATTTGAGCCAACAGAACAAGGAAAGAGCCAAGCAGCACAGGGAAAGAGAGGGGCTACGTAGGACTCCATACCGCATCGAAGTCGTGTTTCTCCTTTCCAGAATCTTCCATGACTTGCACCAAGCCAAACTATGGTTATTGGACTTCAAATGGGAGCTTTGGGATTCCTAGCATGGCCTGCTCAGCCCATGTGTAGGCCTGCACAAGGGGTCTAGTAGCTGGGCTCTCATGGCTTCAGGGATTCATAACTTTTGTTTCTAACTTCGATTTGGGCAAATAATATATGCATTTCAATCATTTTGACAAGGCATATGTCATGGTAAACTCATTTTTTTTCATTTGGTGAAGTTCATTTTGGCACAATTGCTGAGGAATCTCTTTTTTTTACTCTTTTATAGCTAACTATGACATGTTTATGCTAGTACTTACATCAATGACTCACTTGCAAATATCTCCAAAATTTGTTAGGGTTAATAGCCAAATATCTCAAATGATCAATTATTATGTAATAAATTAGAGGAAAAGGGCATGAATATTAGTGTAAAACGGTGTCAATAATCAGTCATTATCGCATACCACCACACAAGTAATCAATCATTATCGCATACCACCATGCAAGTAGCTCATGAGCCTTGCATGGTTGCACCATCACTAGATGCTCCTCCCGACACCCTCTCATTGTCCACTCCATTGAGGTTGGGCAGATCCATGGCACCACTCATACGCGTCACGTGGAATCGTTGACACCCAACTCCACTACTGCTTGAACGTTACTTTCTTTCTATTTTCTATATGGTTCGCACATACCAACAAATCAAGGGGATTGAAACCAACAACCAAGCTTATAGAGGCCTTTTTTGTTTTTAAATACCAGGTTGATTCAGTTTGGTCTAAAATTTGGGTATTGGTCTCATATTATTTTTCTTGCTTTTAAATTCTAATGAATTTGGTGGTGGTGGATGTGACTAAATACACATGGTCAGGATTTGTGATAAGAATAAAAATGTTTTAAGATGTATATCTCAAAACATATCCCTCCACTCACAAATACATGCCATTATGGACATCGCTGTTGTCCCCAAAATGTAACTTTGACCACTAATTTATATTGTAATTTGTTAGTAAAACCTAATAAAATTATAATATTATGAAAGTACATTTCAAGACAAATATATACAAATGGTTTTCTTATATTCAATGTAAATATATAAAAAGATATCGGTAGTCAAAGTTTATAAAGCTTGACTACAAGCATCTCAAAACGACTAAAGGAAGTATTTGTATAGTTAAGACTCAATTTAGAAAAAATGTAATTATGAAGGTGCAATACTAGCTTACTTTATCAAGCACATGCACTCAACTACTTTAACAAAAAGGATAGAGATATTTTCCCTAAAAAGGGTCCAATTAAATATTTGAAAATCTTTCTAAAATCTAGATAGTTTCTTAGAAATATCAAGATACTTTAGATGTTTTATTTGAAGCAATTCGATGGTGCCAATTGTCATGAATCTAGTGGTCATAATAATTTATATAGTCCTTTCAATCCAAAATATACATCATTTGGGAGAGTTGATTTTGGTTCATAAATATTTACATTTTATTTTTTAGGAAGCAATATGTTCATCAAAATACCCATGTTAATTTTATTCTCAGAGAGAGGTAAATAATAAATAGAGAACATATGTCAAAAACAAAAATGTGTACTACTTCCTTTTCTATGTGTGTGAAACAACATCATTTAATATGCTAACACAGAAAATAAGATGAGGGAAGTGGATTAAAGTTAATATCTATTTAAGAACAAAGTGCACTTTGTGTTGTCAACTAAATTTGTATTAGTTTTATTCTAAAAAGTTGTAATTATGTTGCCACCAAACAAAGTGTTAGAATTAGTTTATTACTTAAAAAGTTAATATCTATTTAAGAACAAAGTGTACCCTTGTGATGTCAACTAAAGTTGTAATAGTTTTACTCTAAGAAGTTGTAATTGTGTTACCACCAAACAAAGTGTTAGTATTAGTTTATTACTTAAAATTTTTCAGTGTTACTAACTTTAAATAGACTTAGAAATGTTACTTTTATATTTAATTTTTTATAAACCAATATAAATATATATTTAAAAAATGCAGCACAATGTAATTAGCGAACACCCATTCATAAAATCCTAAATCCATCATTGCCTAGTCATGCTTATAAAACACCAAGTTAATTTCAAGAGTCGAACATTTCTTCAACACATTCAATCCAATCCCGCTGCTCATGCTGGACGCATTGGTGCCCCCAGCACACAAACACACGATACAATCGCACTGAAACAATTTATAGAGGCAACGCAAGTTTGGCATTTCACTGAGCAAACCAAGTGCATGCATTCGGCCTTCGTCGCCAATTCTCGCCTGTCAGGCAATTCATCAAATAGGTGGTGGTCATACGAGCCAAAGCAAGTCCAGCACCACGAGCCTCCTAGACCAAATCCTTGCCAACTAAAGAAAGAGATCACCTCATGCAAATGATAATGCACTACAGAACCATATGTATGATCTAATGCATCAAGATTTCCCATCTCGACCAAACTGTTGTTCTTTGATCCAGCAAAGGCAAGGGAGTGCACCAAGAAGCACTCCCCCCTTGGACTTGGGGGATCCTGGTTGCAATAGCTAACAAGAAGATGCAAAGGGAGAGGAGGAGAAATTACCTTCTTGTTGCTGCCATTTGCAACTTCGCACCAATGACTAGGACTGAGAGCAACCAGAACGAAGGGGTCAGCCGATACAATAAGGATGAGAGTGAGGTAGATTGTTAAGTGTGAAGTGATTCTTATCAAAATTTTTGAAAAATAAGCCATTTTTAAATATTATATAAACATACCATTACTTAAAAATTACATAAATAATTCTCTATTGCTATTTCAATTTGGGTCAAAAGCTTCTGTCGCTAAACCAATGGACGACAGATTGCTACGTTGGCACCATGAGTTATGTCGCCCTCTAACCAATCTTCAATTAAAATGATAACAGAAACCCCTGCAGTTTCAATCGCTATTTCAAATGGCAACAGAGGCCCCACACTCTCTATCGCTATTTGAAATGACAACAAAATTATATAGGCCAAAAACTAACCGAAATTCATTTTAATTTAATAAAAAAGAAATAGGGGAGAAGACCAAAGGAGAATAAAAGAAAAGAGAGGATAATGGAGTAGGAGAAGGAATTGATATCTGCATCCTAGATGTGAGTTCTCTCTCTCTTTATAGATTTTATTTTGAAATCATGGTAGGTTAGCAAATAAAACCATTAGATATGTAATTGTATTGGATAGTCAGTAGATGTGTAAATAGAGATGTATATTTATATTGGGTAGTTATAAATAGTGTAGTTGTAGATATGTGGTCCTTTAGAGTAGTTTGTGTGGACTTACAGAACTTTTAGTCGTAGTGCATTGATTAGTTTTTTAGTTTTAGATCTGATAGATAGATTTTATTGAGAAAAGAGAGATTACAATATGTAGGATCCATTATTAGCTTCGTGCATTGTGAAGGTGAAGCATACATAGTAATTTTGATTTTTCCAAGGCATGCATGAATAGTTGTCTTTGTCTAGGGTGTCACATGTTAGATAAATCCCCTCCTTTACAAGTTTATTTTTGAGCAGCGGATTTATTATTTGGTCTACTTCGCATTTTTTTCAACGAATGAGTAGCTATCATTAACATGTGATTAGTTGTCGAATGATTGATAGGTATATCTGAACGAGCGGTTTTCAAAATACAATATAGAGAAGGGGTTCCACTGATGGGTGAAGAATGAGTCAAATTGGACAATTTTCCGTTGATGATGACCGTTCTGTCAAATGCAAAGCACGTCCATGGAGCACTATTGTGAGATGGTTGTGCCAGTTATTCCTGTTGGATCATGCGTTGCACGACCTGAAGTTGTATGGTGTTGCTACCCGGGCATGACAACACCGTACCAGAAGTTAGTTGAACTTAAGGGGCAAAATTTGTGGACCACTTACGTGAGATTGGCGATAGAACATGAATGGCCACTAGTTTTTCTAGCACAAGCCTATGAGAAAGTCTACTCAGCTCATGTGACGCAAGTAAGATGCTATTGGTGGTGATGCCAAAGAAATTAGGCAGTCTAGCCCAAGTACAATGTGTTCTTTGAACTAAGAAGAGGTAGGTGCTATCGATTAGATCGAAGCTGAGACTGGAGACACTCCTATAGCCAAGCTGCAGGAACCTATGAGGATTGTAGATGAAGGTGAACTGATCGAAGCCTTGATGGAATAGATGCTGCTCGAAGATAGTGACTACAAGACATTGTCAGGTGATGAAGCTTCTAATGATGAGCAGGGTGAAGGTGATCAGCCTGTCCCGTAGGAGTAGAATGCATAACAATTCAACAAACTAGCAACGTGTGCAGGTGAGCAAGTGAGCGGGTGGTCTAGGAGTACTCGTAGAATGAGGTCAGACAAAAAGCATTCTACAAAAAGCAAAGGGGAGGTGCTCTATCAGCAGGGCTCTCTCACTAGTCGCCAATAAGTGGCAACACTACCACAACACTCTTTCGCCAGTCAAATTGGCGACAGAGACTCTGTCGCCAGTCAAATTGGTGACAGGCAGGACTCCACGTAAGACAGCCTATGTCGTTATTTGAATTAGCGACAGATGATTATTTCTGTAATTTTTTAAGTGATAGTATATTTATGTAATATTAGTAAAAAAGTTTTTTTTTTAAGAAAAAATCCCTCCGACACCTGACGAGTACTATCAGCTAGACTTGTTAGCTTGTTGCGGCCAGTGTAAGGTTGGGGAAAGCAATGCTAGCAGTTCATTTACCAAGGAAAAGCTTACATAAGTTTTTCCTCTATGTTCAAGGTAACTTTATCGGCATTTCGGATTCTGGTTTGTACACTTTATCGTTTTTTGGATGTTTGGTTCACACCTTAATTCGTTATCCATAATTAGTGCTTTTTGTCTCTAAAAATCTCAATCCTATTTTCGCTTTCAGTGGCAATAGAAGTGAGCGGGATTTATATAGTCAGACCATGGAAGTGGCATACCTTTTTTAGCCTACAGAACATATGATGGATCGAGAGTATAGTTTTACACAAAATGTTCAATGATTGACTAGATTATATACACCACCAATGGTAGCAAGTAGCTACTTCCATGCTCCAAGCACTACGTAGTATACATAGTAATCCAAACATATATTACAGCAATCAAGGGAAGTTTCACTTCTTTGCTGGTCATAAGTAGCAATTGAGTAATACCATAGAATAGCCCTAACTACTAACAGTTCTAGCACAAGATCAAATCACATGTATGTTCTGCACAGACCAGACTCCAGAGGACTAATCAGATCCTATTCCTTTTTAGAGGTATGGATGGCAGTCACGGCAGAGACCATAGAATCAACAGCACACTTGTTTTGGATATGCGGACCCCTGCAGATCTTGTAGTACCCGTTCTCACCCCAGTTCTCGCCCCACGAGTTCTTTATGATCCAGTAGGGCTTTTCCTTGAAGCGGATCGGCGCGTAACCAGCCGATCCATAGCCAACCAGGAGAACACCATGATCAAGGTGCCTCCCACAAATGTATGGGCATGAGACACCACCGATGTATGTCTGCATGAACACTGCATTGATACCAACTGCATGAAAGAAAGTATGCATCAGCAACAGTAATTTTCCATGATATCCATAGTCAAATTGCTAACATGCTACAGCTGAGGATGCAATGACCAAATATGCAAAGGGAGCATCCTTACTTGCGAGTGGGCCATGTTTCACAAGGTTAGCAGCAATTTGATCTTCATTGACAGAGACAACGCTGAAATTATTGACTTGAGCAACAATTTTCAACTTGTCAAACTTGCAGGTGCTGTCCCTCCCGGTGTAAGGGTAATCCTTCTCGGTCTCTAGACCACCAGCTTTCATGAGATAGCTGAAAGCTGTAGTCATCAAGCCACCATTGCATCCTGCATCGCATGAGCGTGGTTCTGATGGATCACACTGCAAATTCATAACAAGAGCATAGCAGATATTAGGTGCACCCTTCAAAGAAAACAACTGAGAAGCCAGCAGGGATAAAATTAATTTACCAATACAAGAGAAATGGTTTGCAAAATGTAGGAAAATTAAGCCTTAGTATTGTCGACCAGACAAACGACTACTCATTATCGCTGAAAAGATTAGAAAAGAAACAAGTATAGAGTTTGCAGATATTGAGAAGATTTAGCGGCTAGGACACTTGGTTAGTACACAATAGAAAATGGTTTTGGAACCTAACTGAGGGTGAAAGTTTGATTTAGGTCCTAGTGCGGATTGGCAAGAACCAAGGTTAGCCACACAAAATGGTAGGTTGTTTGTCGGCTTTTTTAAAAAATAATATATTGTGATTGTTCCAGTTGAGCTACTGCAGCTATTACGCTTCCCAAAAGGCTGTTCCACATTTTTAACAAATTTTGGTGTATCTCTGATAATCATGATTCTTCCATTTGACACTAATGTTGCTTGGACGTAGTATGTAAATCTTCTCTTTCCTAGTCAAAGTATCATCTGTTGTTCTACTTCTATCCGTTGAAAAACAGTATGTGCTTTCTTTAAGGAATAGCTTTCTTGAGAAAGCCTAGTTCCCCAGGCCCCAGCTGCGCCATGTTGGCTTTGCCAGTGCTTCAAAGTTTTCAAAAGTGAAATGCTAGAACCATTCACCATTGAAACAAGAAAAACTAGAGGATGTTTGATACATTGGGTGCTTTGGAGTTAGAGCCAAGGAAAAACTTTCTGAGGTCCAACAACATGTTCATTGACTATAACTATTATACTAGAGTAAATTTTACAAAACAATACTAACTTTGGTAAAACTATCATAAAACCACACTTTTAAGTAATAATTTCAGAAAACCACAATTTCCTTTGCATAATATTTCATAAAACCGCACTTTTAAATAGCAAACGTTCTAGGCCCACTCGTCAATCTCACAATCCTATCTCGTTTCCGTTTTCTAATATGGATAGACTTGTAAGACCGACAAAGGGGGCTCGGTCCATTAGATATGATGATAATGCTTGAAAGTGTGGCTTTTTTTTTCAAATGTTATACAAAGAGAAATATGATTCTATGAAACTATTGCTTAAAAATGTAGTTTTATGATAGTTTTATCAAAGTTAGTGCGTTTTGTGAAAAATTTACTCGTTATACTACAAAGTGGATAAGAACCAACCAAATTCAGTAGGCCAATTTCAAATTTCAATACGGTGAAAACACAAATTGTAGGAAGTGAGAAGGGACTGGAATCCATATCTTTCTTCTAGTCCACTATGTAATTCTTTCTCAACAATTCTTCCTGTTTTCTGATGCTCACCAACCAGAAAAGAGCACATCAAGACAAGGACACAGCAACAGCAGCAACGACAGAACAAGGCAACAAGACAACTCATAAGAATATCCTTGCATCATCCTTTTAGCCCAACCACCCAAGAGTGAAGAATCTATAGTAGAATTTTTACTTAATTAAAGGGAGCAATTATGCGAGAAGAAGCAAGATTTTGAAGTGCAAAGAAGTAGATACCTCGTGGTCGCAGTCGACCATCTGCTGCTCGCTGAGCACCTCCAGCTTCCCGGTGGCGAGGTAGTGCGCCCCCTCCAGCGCCCCCGACGTGCTGAACGACCAGCACGACCCGCACGAGCCCTGCAGCAAAAGCATCAAAGAAATCCAATCGAATCGAATCGAATCAAATCCTCCGATATATGCGTCGAAATCCAAGAATGACGGCCGGACCTGGTCCTTGACGGGGCCGACGGCGCCGTGCTCGCGCCAGTCGAAGTCGGTGGGGAGGCCGTCGGTGGGGAGGATGGGCGCCTCGTGCGCCGAGCCAGCGACTTCCTTCAGGAAGCTCCGGCGGGAGCGGCGGAGGCCGAGGAACTGGGCGCGGAACTCGTCGGGGGTGAGGTCGGAGAACTTGGTGACGCCGTGGACCGCGGAGGGGTCGAGCCGCTGGTGGCGCCGCGCGTGGCGGAGGTTGGCCTTGAACACGGACCGCCGGTACGCGTGCTCGTCGGCGTCCCTGTACGACTTGCCGAACCGCCGCACGAAGCTCGCGAAGTGCGCCTCCGCGTTCAGCTCCAGCTCGTTCTCGTCGCCGCCCCCGACCACCTGCTCGATGAGGGGTTCCTCCGCGGCGGACGCGTCGATGTCAGCCGCCGACGAGAGCACGGCAGCGGAGAGGAGCAGGACGCCGGCGAGGAGGAGGCGGCGAGCCATGATTCGTTGGGTTTGATATTATTTTTCTGCGGTTTCTTGTGTGGCCTTGGTTTGGTTGCTCTGGTTATTTATAGTTGTGTTGCTTGCGTGATTGCTTTGTAGGTTGCAATTGCTTACTAGGGAGAGTGGCAATGCTGCGATGATGACGTTAATGCTAATGTAGAGACGGGTCGGGTGGTGATGCCCCGAGGGGCGGGGCGTGGGGAATATCCCGGGGTGATCTCCCGTAGGGGACGGGCCATCCTTCCCGTGGGGTCTACGGGATCCCGTGAATATTTAAAAAAAATGTTTTTTAATAATATATTATAGTTTTTAATATAAGAAATTATATTATTTTCTTGTATATTTAACTAAATTTTGAATCTATATGGTATAATATATATCTTTAAGCTATATTTTTTAAAATATATATATATCTAAATAATTATAAATTAATAAACAAAATTATATTATTATTATTTAAAAATATTTAGCCTATATTTAATTCTATGGGGCCGGGGCTGGAATGGGGACTGTCTCCCCGGTAGGCTTAGCGGGGCTAGAGCGGACCCATGCTAGCGTGAGTCTGGACGGAATCACGGGGCCTCCCCTAGACCCCCGCCATGTTGCCACCTCTAATTCAGTCAGATAGGGAGGTGAGTGATATTTTCCACTACGTTGATTGTACAACAGGGTTCCACATCATTTGTAGTTGTTCGTGCCAACGTTGAACCATTGTGTGCCATAAGCAACATCCAAATATATCGACACTTTAGATCAGTGTAAAAAAACGAGATTTTTTTTCCATGCGAGTGGTTGATTCACTAGCAGCGGGGTGCTCAAAATAGCTTTTTTGAGTGATTTATGGCTGAAAAGTACTATAGCTGGCTGAAATTACACTGTAACTGATGATAGCTTATTTGATGTAATTAAAATTAAAAAATTTAAAAATAGAAAGGACAGGTTAACCCATCACGGATAGTACAAAAGAATATGAGAAAAAAGAACCGACAAAAAAGCTAAAAAAACCAAAAAATCAGAAAAGATGAAATTGTTGAATAGTAAAAAATAAGACTGAAGGATCATTTAGGCTTTTTTTTGGTGGCTTATGGCTGAAAAGCACTGTTGTAGTTGGCTGAAAAAACACTGTAGCGGACAGAGGTTTATTTAGCATAATTAAATTTAAAAAAATTAAAAAATATAAAAATATATGTTAGCCCATTACGTATAATACAAACAAATACGGGAAAAAAGAACCGGCAAAAAAGCTTAACAAAAAGCCAAAAGTTTAGAAAAAGATGAAATTTATGAATAGTGAAAAATAAGCCGGAAGCTAAAAGATGAAGCCAAAACGATCACAGCCTAATCTAGCACATTGGTTCATGTGCAATTAGTCCCACTCCTTTAATTTGAGGGTGCTAGGATTATTGCTACACATACATGTGGATGAAATTCGATAGGATTTGCTTGTCTTCGCTATTTGTTTTAGAGATTTTGCTAATTATCATGTGAATGTTTTTCTTAACAACAATCCATGCCGTTTTAGAGTTCAACAATCTTAACTACAGAATCGCATAGCACAAGTGGCAATAGCAATTCCACCAAATATGAGGTGATGGTAAGATACTATTAGGGATCGGCCTGATGTCAATGACTACGGTAGCAAACATGAAGGTTGGCAGCAACGGAGGATTGCATCGGAGCCCAAAGGCAGAGGAGGTAGTGGGCAAGAAGGTCGTGCCGTGGTGGTGAAAGGGCAGCAAAAGCTTTGCCGATGATAAAGAGGCATAATGGCAACATACAAACCCATAGAGGAGTTGCCTCTAGTGGCCAGGGAGTAGATAGGAGGTTGGGAAGAGAAGGCAGATGAACTCCAGGGAATTGGGACCAGTCCAGCGGACATATGTCATAAGCTAAACTAGTGAATGGGGTGTTCTTTTTAGTTTTTTTGCTTGTTTAGAAGTCGAAAAGCTAAATGTCGAAACGGGACGGCTTCTTAAAGTAGATTTTTCAAATGGTTTCTCGATCTAAAAATCGTATGCATCATCGGCATCGACATTTGCACCGTCCCCTATTGTCTCTAAAAGTATAGACAAAAGCCAGCAATCACAGTTAAAAGCTATCCGCAGTAGCCCAAAAGAATCGGAGAACTTAAAGAGAGCTGCCCTTTGCTGCTCTCACAGAATTTCGGGCGACGTGGAGGCAACGACAAGTCGACACGAGGATTGCAGGGCATCCACGTCGTCGATTTTGCAGGAAGGCCCTCCGGGTTCCCCAAATCGCGGCCACGTCCCGAGCGAGCATCCATCCCCTACCTCCTCCCATTCCATTCCCCTCGCGGAGGTCGCCGCGCCGTCTCACCGCGTCCCCTTCACCTGCGCCCTCCGCCCCTCTGTCAGATCCCGGAAGAATCCGACCGATTGAGTAAATCTCAGGGATTTGGAAGCTTGAGAAAGGGGAAAGAAACGAGAGCCAGGAACTTCTTCTCTACGCTACAGCTAAGGAACTAAAGATATTTTGGTAGAATAGCATATGTTCCATTCATTCCTCCGCAACAGAGTATATGGGTACAAACCATCATTAGGCCTAATTGCTGAGTACCGTAATTACATCCAAAATAAACACCATTACTTCCTAAGTAAAGTAAACTACTGTATCAACTTATCAAGCATTAACAGAACTGATCTAAGCCGTGGATACCATCCCACAAGGTATTGAGCAATCCTGGCCGTTGAAGACTTGATTGAAGTTGATGAAACGGTACGTTGCCGAAAATAAACAGAGATCTCCTTTCAGGCATTTCCTTGTTTCTGACATTCCCTTCCCCTAAACTTCATACTTGTCCTCAAGTATTCATATCAGGAACCCACTATTAGTTGGTCTGCGAACAAAATCCTGGAAATGTACCGTTGAAGTAGTCTGCATCTTCCCATGAAATATCATCTGGTGGCAGATTTTCCCCAAGGAATTAACCACTGAGTTATCAACCGGTCACGACGAAGCAAGGCTTTAATTTCCAGTAATGAAATTGGTTCAGCTATCAGCTTGCCATCTTTACTCTCCAAGGAAAAACCAGGGCTGGAAATTGCTTTAGGACTACAGTGTATCTTGAGCTGATTGTCATGGAACACTGGGTGAATTCCCACTCTCTCAGGCAGCTGTAGCTTGTATACTACCTTTAGAGACTTAAAGAGCTTCTTTGCAGCAGCTGTTCTCCCAGACTTCAATGAACCCAGCAGCATTAAGCTATATATGATAGCACCAGGATTAATTCCCTTGCCCAACATTTCTTTGAAAAGAGTTGTGGCATCCACTGTCCTACCCTCTTTACAGTAGCCATCAAGCAAAGTACTACAAATAAATGCATTAGGTTTCCAGCCAGTTAAGACCCTGCCATCAATTAATTTCACCGCTTTATCCATCTTACCCACAAAGCCGTATCCATGTATCATTCCAGTCTCCCCAAAATCCACAACCGTGTGCATGAGTGAGCAATAAGTCGACACCACGAGCTTATTCTTCTCAACAAATGCAACAAGATCATCAACCCAATTGTTAAGTCCATCCCCCACACCAGCCAAGAAGTATTTCCCAGAAGGAAACCATATTCTTTTGTTTAAGCCTGTTACAGAGCCTCCAAGTGCTTTCTCAAAAAGGCTGATGAATTCAGGATGAGCATCATAAGACGCTGCAGTGAAGAGATTACCATCAGCAAGACATTTGGCCATAGTATCAGCTTCTTCCCACCTAGCAGCAGCAGCAACCAAAACTGGTTTAACAGCAGGATATGCAGTACACGTACGATTCCAACCTACTGCTGTGGCTGCCAAAATCAACCGTCCATAGTAAACTGATGCGATGGGCTTCTGAGTACCAGAGAACTTCCTAACTGAATTAAACACTCTTTTATCACTTGCAAGGAATTCTGGTGCACAGCCTCCAAGAATTACCAATCCATCATATTCAGCAACTTTAATCTCATCAATTGAAATATTAAGTACAAAATCATGGCCTCTAGTCTCAGAGTATGTCTGTTGGTCATTCCCCTGATGGAAGGCGGTGCGGCAGGCTGTCAAATTCCAATTCTTAAGATTAATCACCCTCTGTGGAGGCGCTATGGCACTTGGACCAAAGCTCTTGACCCTGAATGGGTGTTTTGATGAGCCTTTGGGTGCCAAAAGCTTCCTCAAATCAATTAGGGAAATCCTACCATCACTGGATGCTGAGGCAAGCCATGGATACTCAAAAGCAAGAGAGTGAACAGGGTTAACATGAGGCACCCAAGTAACAGCTGAATTAATATCCTCATCATCAGAAATATCATAAATACTGAGCAAGCGAATTGCCCCGTCCTCTCCTCCAGTAAACAGCACATCTGGTAGGTGCGTTCGAGCTGAAAAATATGCATTACCAACATGGGCATTGGAAATTATACTTGTCAACTCACCATCTTCAAATGTCTCCACTTCTCCAGGATAACAAGTAACAATTAAGCTCCAATTCTCCAACTCAAAATCATCGGATGGAATTTTGTTCCATATTTCTTGGTATCTTGATGCAAGACGCCAATTCTTTTGTTGTCTACTTGGCCATTGCAGATTAGTAACACAAAATTGTACTTTAACAGGACCTGAATTTATAGTTTCTGCACCAGATCCTTCAAGGAGGGTTATCAGGGCAGATCCAACGTTCAGAGTCCATTTACAATCAATGCAAATGATATCAGAAATTTCCCAATGTAGACCCATCATCTCATCATCTTCACATGAATCCCAATCCAGATTTTCAATCTGGAACTCGACTGGTAAGAAAGTTAGGAGAAGCTCACGATGCAAAGTTGTGTCACACATTACAAACTCCAGATTAAGCATAACTGGATCTCCCCAATTCATACTTTTCGATCCTGACCCGGGATCCCAAATACGGATAACCTGAGAATGCTTCTTGTCCTCCCTGCCCACTATTGTTCCATCAGGGATAGCAGATTTACTGAATGAAGCATCAAGCCACTCTTCAGTTATAGCTATTAAAACCAGCTTGTCAAAAAGAGTTATGGCAGACGGACTATCAAGGCTCAGGTCATCGACACTCTCAGCTAGCTGAGAAAAACCCTTTGACATTTGATTGGAACTGATTAAGCAACCCGTAGTTGATTTCTTCAACAACTTCAGGATTAATGGTGTCGACAAAATATTCTCCATGCCAAAGATGAGAGCACGTGTCACAACCTCAAGATGGAAGAATGGAAGTCCCAACTCCCTTATGCAACTAAAGGCTTCATCTGCATCTCCACTCTCAGTATACTCTCTCAGAATATACTGGATCCTCCTCTGGTTGAAATCACCATTACAAAATGTGCTGAACACCTGAAACCGCAGTGTGACGAATCTCAAGCTAAGCCAATGGGCCAGATCGGGTATGCCTTCATTAGGACCATCAGAATGACCTGAGAAAACCACACCACCTCCATCCTTCTCTTCATGATTCCCATTTTCTGACAAGAATCTGCCAACTGAATCACCAGGTGTGTAATCCTCTTCTTTTGCTAGCCATCCATAATTATATTTCCCCTGTTGATCTGTCTCATTCTCATCCATTTTACCCAAGTGTTTTGGATTATTGAACTTGCAAGCGGAAGATTCATACGAATCCAATGAAGAGAATTTACAATACTCTAACGTCAACTTTATAAAGTAACAATGGTGAATTTTTGGCAACGTCTGAGCCTTGAGATTGTAAAGGAATGCACCCTGCTTCATCCGAGAATGAGCTCCATCCTCAATTGTGACTCCAGCTTTACTGAAAATATCTCGATTTAAACCACTGATAACACTCGCAGTTAGAATATGGTCAAAACCAAAAGGATTTCCAATTGCTAAGCATTGCTGACCAACTCTAAGATCTGAGGATAGTCCCACATTAATTGGCTTCAAGAGGTCTGTAGGGGAGTCCATCTCAAGAACAGCAAGATCTTTAGCACGATCAACTGCATCTGGCAGAGAAAGTCTAAACAACCAGGATGGAATTCCAAATTCACCCTCATCAGTATCCTCAAACAACCAGGATGGAATTCCAAAATCACCCTCATCAGTATCCTCAAACAACCAGGATGGAATTCCAAAATCACCCTCATCAGTATCCTCTGGGTTCTCCCACTCTATTCTTCTCACAGACACATTCGGCAATTGGTCCTGTTCCCAACCCATTGCTACTACTGAAAAACCAGTAAGAGGAGGGTTGAGGTTACCTTCTGGTGCTCCTCTCGGTTGGATTTCTTGAGTGCTATTGAGATTAATCCGCCTCAGCTCATCACTCCTTCTTGTTGTCACCATCTCTATTTTGGCCGGCTGAACCAGATTCCGAAGAGTTCTTGGTTCCTCCGACGGCCGCAAGTTGGGTGTCGAAACTATTCTCCAGACAGCCGTGGGATCGGTCGCCACCTCTTCGTACTTCACCACTTGCCTCACTGCCGTGAGCTCCGACATGGTCTTGGTCCTCTTCCCGCTGATCGACGCTGGGTTAGGGATTTTACCCGGGACGATGTCGGGAACCTTCACCACGCGCCGATAGCCGGATGCAGCTAGCGCGAGCTCCGCCGATTCCAGCTGCCGCCGCAATTCGTAGTAATACGGGGTTTGGCGAGGAAGATCAAACGCCATGGATTGCGCTTCGTTTCTCGCCATGAATGTGGTCGTCTTCACAGATCGGTCAAGGGTTAGGGATTTTACCAGGATTTGGGGTCCTGAACCTTCACCAAGCCCGATCCCGTCCGCCGCCAGCTGAGACCGAGGAAGCGAACGCGAGTTCCGCCGATCCAATCCGCCGCCATAGCCGAAAAAGGCATAGGGCCGGTCCGTCGTCGTCGGAGCAACCAGGGATTTTACAGAGAACTCGCGTTCCCCAACCCAATCACTCCCAAATCGCTTCTGCTGCCAAGGACCGATGCGCTCTGATACCATTTTGTCAGATCCCGGAAGAATCCGACCGATTGAGTAAATCTCAGGGATTTGGAAGCTTGAGAAAGGGGAAAGAAACGAGAGCCAGGAACTTCTTCTCTACGCTACAGCTAAGGAACTAAAGATATTTTGGTAGAATAGCATATGTTCCATTCATTCCTCCGCAACAGAGTATATGGGTACAAACCATCATTAGGCCTAATTGCTGAGTACCGTAATTACATCCAAAATAAACACCATTACTTCCTAAGTAAAGTAAACTACTGTATCAACTTATCAAGCATTAACAGAACTGATCTAAGCCGTGGATACCATCCCACAAGGTATTGAGCAATCCTGGCCGTTGAAGACTTGATTGAAGTTGATGAAACGGTACGTTGCCGAAAATAAACAGAGATCTCCTTTCAGGCATTTCCTTGTTTCTGACACCCTCCCCCGTCTTGCCCTTCGTTTCCTTCCTTCCCCTCTTCCCCAGATCACTCCCGCTGCACCTCCTTCTCCCCGCACCGCACCGCCCCTTCACCGCCTGCTATTCCTTCTACCACTGCCACCACCGCGCATAGACAGATGGATGGATAGGAGTAGACATCAAATCCCCCACGCCCGCCCGCCCAAAAGCTCACCGCGGCAGCGAAAACCGAGACGAAACCCATAGGACGAGTCCGAGAGTACAAAGGCAGCAGCAAAAGCAACCAGCCCAAAAGCCAGAACAAAACCACCACCTCCTCCTACTCTACACTCCTGCTCGCCCAAGGAAGACGGAGCGTCGGAGCCTACTCCCACGCGCACACATGCAAGGCACAGACGCGAGCGGCAAGTCCTATGGGTTGCTGCGGCTCGTTGCTGCGGGCGGGGACCCACCCGGAGAAGCCGCCCGGGAGGGCAGCGGGGTTGCCGCTGCACCGGGCGTCCTTCTCCCTGAACCAGCACCAGGCGGCGGTGCCAGCGACGCAGGCGGGCGGCCGCGGGGAGGAGCCGGCGTTCGCGGAGTTCTCGCTGGCGGAGCTGCGCGCGGCCACGGGCGGGTTCGCGGCGGAGAACATCGTGTCGGAGAGCGGCGAGAAGGCGCCGAATTTCGTGTACAGGGGTCGCCTGCAGAGCAGCCGCCGCGCGATCGCCGTCAAGAAGTTCACCAAGATGGCCTGGCCCGATCCCAAGCAGTTCGCGGTACGCGTGGGGCGCCCCGATTCGGCGGCTTTTTGGTGTGGAATTCGCTCGCTATAAGGGATTTCGCTTTGCTTCGCAGGAGGACGCCAAGGGGGTGAGCAAGCTGCGGCACCGGCGGCTCGCGAACTTGATCGGCTACTGTTGCGACGGGCAGTGGCGGACCCAGAAAAAAAATATAGGTAGGGCGAAGTCCAGTGGCGGACACAGGACAAAAAACTAAGTAGGTTGAAGTCGGAAGCGTGAAATAAACAGTAGTACCCAAAAGTGTGAAATAAACTACTGCACTGTTGTATAATGTTGTCAAGATGATCTTCTGCATTTAGCATTTCTCTGTCCTTTTTTTGGGACTACGAGATTAATATTCAGGCGTGTGATCGATGATAGGAGCGAAGGACGGGGATCAGCGAGAAGCTCAGGAAGTTGCAGGCTCTAGTGCCTAACATGGACAAGGTGATCAATTATAGACATTAATTAATCTGCCGTAGCCCATATGTGTTTGTTTGTATGTGTAGTACGCAGTTTGTCGTAGTTCTTCTTTGATCTTTTTCAACAGAGTACAATCTGCAGGCCAGATGAGACGCAATTTGAACTATCATTTGTTCTTTCGAAATGTGACAACAAACAAACACGGCGGACATGCTGGACCTAGCAGTTGAGCACATCAGGGGATTGCAGAGCCAGCTGCAGGTATGTTAGCTAGCTTGAATGCATGGTCAGAAAGTGAGACCGCTGCGTAAAATACTTGGCATTGCTAGAGATAATACAAATGCAAGCACTTCTCCCTGGAGAGCTAGTAGTCGATCGGAAACAAACATTCAAACGAGAAATTGGTCATTCCTATGTCGAACAAACATTCAATGCACAAGCAAAATAGGTTCCTCATGCGCCCTCCACGGCTCCACCAAAATAGGCTCTCCGATTATCGCAATCATTTCATGCAGTAACCACTGAGACAGTTATCTCAAGCTCATTAGCTCAAAATTTTCTTCTGTTCAGGCTCTGAAAGAAGACAAGGAGAAGTGCACACGTACTGAACTAAACTGACGCCGGCCCGGAGCTCGGGCGGCCGCCCCAGCATGCCCGAAGGGCGGGTCCGCCCCTGGCGACGGGGACGAGCGGCTGCTCGTCGCCGAGTTCATGCCCAACGACACCCTCGCCAAGCACCTCTTCCACTGTGCGTTTGCTATATCGATATCCATCCTTCAGCTATTGGACCATTTCTGATAAGTTAGTTCCTGAATTTCTGGTCGTTTTTGTGTGTGCGTGGGTTGGGGGGTGGGTTCTTGCTTTGGCCATATTCGGTAAATACAGGTTACCAAAAGTTCTAATTCTTGTGAGTTGTGGTTCCTGATTAGTGTGGAAGTTGGCAAAAAAAAAACTTTCTGCTCTGAGCAACTGCTGGCGCATAGCAGCCTCCTGCATTTGGTGTACCGAACTAATGATTGTGACTAGGCTTTGTCATATACCCTTCCTATTTGGTTGTTGTTGGCGTGGTCGTTGAATCGATTGGAAGCGATTAAGGGACAAGCTGCGTTAAACACGTGATATAATTTTATTACATCACTGCTCTGTGTTCAGAAGCTATGCTTATAGTTTTGGACTAATGGATACCTAGAATCGCTTCAGGGGATTTCAATGTGGAAGTATCCGGTCACAGTGAATCCACTCTGGTTATGACCAATGCAGTTAGTAGCTTTCTACGTGCTTATGGGGGTTCTTGAATCACTATCAACTTAAAACTGCTGATGCTTGATAGCCTATGAAGTATTAACTAGACGTTGGTACTGAATTCTTTACAACTTCAACGAGCATGGGATTGTTCCTTTTCCTGATCTTGAATCTTGGTTGCATTCAGCATTTATGCTAAATTGATTTTGGACAAACTAGCCGTGCAGAACACCTTTCGACCACCTTTCGACCTTACCGTCTTCTGGTTTTGCCATGGTCGAACACCTTTCGACCACGTCTACTGTAGGTTTGCCGTGGTCGTAAAAACACTGACCTTGGCCGTGGTCGATAACCCCTTACGATCACGTTCTGCGCTCCTTCAACGTGGCCGTAAACCTCTCGATCGCCTCCTACTTTGCCTTGCTGTGGTCGTAGGTCCTCTCGAGCACGCCTCTTTCGGTTTTGCTGTGGTCGAACGCCTTTCGACCATGTCTATTGACGGTTTGCCGTGGTCGTAAGTCCTTACGACCATGTTTTCCGTGGTCGTAATTCTTCTTACGATCACTTACACCGTGGTCATAGCCTTCTTTGACCACGCTCAGCGACTTTACAACGTGGTCGTAGCCTCCTTACGACCATGTTCAAACTTCTTTGTTGCGGTCGTACGCCTTCGGATCACCTTCGATCTTTCTCTGATGTGGTCGTATCACCTGCCGACCTCACCGTCTTCTGGTTTTGCTGTGGTCGAACACGTTTCGATCACTTCTACTTTAGCTTGCAGATATAGTCGGAAGGCGTTCGACCATGGCAAACCTGAAAAAGACGTGGTCGGAAAGATTTACAACCACGACAAAGAAAGTTTAGACGTGGTCGGAAGGCGTTCGACCACGGCAAAGGAAGTCTGATGTGGTCAGAAGGAGTTACGATCGCGTTGAGAAGAATAGAATGTGGTCGAAAGAGGTTTCGACCACATTGTGAAGTTGAACGTGGTCGAAAGTGGGGCTTCGACCATGTTGAGAAGACGCTGAACGTGGTCGGGAGAGTCTTCGACCACGTTGTGAAGGCTTCGACCACGCTGGGAAGCTCTGAATGTGGTCGGAAGGGACTCCGACCACATTGTAAGGAAGTGAATGTGGTCGAAAGGGTGCTTCGACCACGGTGAGCAGTGATCGGCTCAATCACTGCGTAATCGTAGAGAGCTGCAATTATGGTAATTCAAGCGAGGTCGAAGGAAGGGCAGTGCAGCGGCAGAGAAGCGTGGTTGAAAACTTCAGCAGAAGGTTTATGACCACAAAGTCAAAGCGATCGAAGCGATAGGAGGGACTGCAACGCGGTCGAAACGCCGTGGGAGGTGGTCGAAAGCGGTCGTAAGCGGTTGGAACATCCTGAGAGTAGTCGTAAAGGTTGCAACAAGTGGTATCAAATCCATGGGAGACACTTCAAAGGCCAAGGAGAGTGTGTCGATGTAGCATCCTCTCCTCTATATGCACTTTGTACTATTGTTTTATGATCTTACTTCAACAACGTTGTAGGGCGCCGCGAAGCGCGCTTCTTTTTCTAGTAGAACCAATAACTACACATTTTCCCTTTTACTCAACAATCCATTCCATTAGCTATATTTTGTTCTCTTATTTTGTGTGATTTCGCAATGATATGAGACCTAAGGAAACTTTCAGAAGCCATATACACCACAGAATTTTTAAAAATAATCTATTTTTTATTTTAAATTACAGTATTATACTCGTGTTTTTTATTTTACAGAAATTAACATCTGTTACCACACGGTTGGATAACATGGATAAATCGTCTAACCATTGGGCAACACGTGACCAAGTTATCTAACTGTTGGGCGACAAGTGGCCAAGTGTCCAATGGTTGGACGACTCGACCATGTCACCCCACGGTTGGGCGATTTAAAATAACAATATTTTTATTTTATTAAGCCAATGGAAATAATTGTGGAGGAGTACATGGTAATTTTTGTAGGTAACAAATTTATTAAATCTTATTTGCAGGTTGTCTTTTTTTTAAATAAAAGGGTAGACAATCATGGTTGGTTTATTTGTGATTTTTGTATATTGTGAATGGTACAAAGTCTATTAGACTTACAATAACATTTTATTATCGTCGTTTGTTGTTGTATTGCGATAAATTTCTGAATAATTTTATGAGGATGATTGAGCTAGAAATGACTCGTAAGTAGGAAGGTAAGTGATATTATGATGCAACAGGAATTCATACATAGCGGAGAACTTTAGAAAAAATGGTGTATGGAAACAACATGACAATTAATTTGACAAGGGGGTTACATGGTACGTAGGCTAATGAAACAAGGATGGTACATGCATGCCTTTAGGGAATTAGAAATACATGGCATATACGAACAAAGAGAGTTGAGCTACTATGTGGAACGTGGCCATTTGCCCTTCCTGATGAGGTCGGCGTTGTAGTCCTCGCCGGCGGCCCTGGCTTCGGCCACCAGTTTGTGCTTTCTCTCGCACTCCTCCTCATGAGCCTCCCGCTCCCTATGCCTGCATGCCTCCAGGTGCGCTTACGTCTCTTGCCAGATACACTCACTTCATTCTTGACTGCGCCGCCGCTCTTCCATTCCCTCGCATGCTGTCTGGGCATCCCACTCCTCGTACTCTAGAGTCCACTGGTCATATGGGTGGATCTCTTGGTCGATCCATTTGCGGTAAGCGCATAGCGGATTCAGAGACTATGGGAAAAGGGGAAAGCTTGTTAGTGCGTGCCATACAGGAGAACTAGTATGACAATGTACTGTAACTGGTTCTTACTAGCTATCAGTAGTGGTCCCAATGCCGGTCAAGATAATCTCAGGCATAGTTACGCTAACCCTATTAATGCATGCCCTAGTGCAATCATCACATTCAGTATTTCAGCTAGAATCAATCGACATATTTCAGTAAATCACATTTAAATCCACCAATAAATCAGGGGACAACAGTACAACACCATACCAATGAAATTTATACATCAATCTTGTTGAGGAATTATAACCTGACAAATCATTCTGAGTTTTTAAGGGTTAAAAAATAATTAGCATTTTATAGCTAGCATGTGTTGTGTCTATTGTTAAATGTCTAGAGTCCAAGAAGTTCCAAACAAACCATACAATTCGGTATTCTATTGTGCAAAAACTTGCATATATAGCTATAAGCTATTCTGACTACAAAATATCTACTTCTGAGTTCTGACTGGATGAGTAAATACTCATCTATGATCTATGCATAGCCTAATCCCATAATCAAATCAAAGCAGTAATAACACACCCCATTTGGCCATTTCCTTTTAGAGTTTCAATTGATTGTTATAGACTTACGGGGCGGCGCCGGGAGGCGGGGCGGGCCGGGAAGAGGGGCGGGCTGGGAAGAGGGGCGGCGCTAGGAGGCAGGGTGGAACCGGGAAGAGGGGTGGCACTGGGAGGTGGGGCGGCACTGGATCTTCGAGCTGGCGAGGCGACGAGAGGTGGCATCAGCGTCGCTTTTTTTGCTTCAGCCTTCTACGCCTCTACGGTTTCTTTGGCTTCGGGAGGTTAGGGTTCTGAGCAGTGAGCAGGCGAGGGCGTGAAGTGATGGGCCATTGGGCCGAGCGAGCGCGTGATGGGCTGCGCGGCGCGGCGCGGAGACAGTGATGGGCTAACGGCGTGGCGGGATGCTGTGGGCTATTGGGCTACCTGGGCTGAATGCTAACAATACTATCCCGGGCTGGGCTAAAAATACTTGGGCTATGCACTGTATTTTTTTTTACGTCCCGAGCTAGAGCCCACCTTGCCATGGGCCCAATTCCGCCCTGGATACGTTGGAATATTGGATGGAAGGAGTCTCGTGAGTTCGTGATGATGGAGTGGCGTCGAAAAATTCCATGCGTAGGAGGTCTGGATGGATTCCGTCGTGGTTTGGGGTGGAATAAGGCCGGGAAAGCGTGCACATCCAAACTGGCTTGTATATAGGTCGAGAAAAATTCTCACGCGGATTTCCGTAGACGTGGATTGAGTCGGGATCCTCACCGATCCCGGGCCATACAAACAAGACCTCACTGACAAACGGGTCAAGTTCTCTGTCCACCCAGTATGCCAGTCAACCATGTACTAGAGTAATTCCTTGGCTTATAGCTATAATTTGTAGCTTTTTTACATTGTAACGATTAAAAATAGACTATAATAACTGTTAGTTTTTTCTTAGTATTTAAATTTAAAAATAAAAAAATTATATCATCACAAATAATACAAAAGAAAAATTAAAAGAAAAAAAATCTAAAAAGCTAGAAAGACGAAATTAAAAAGTCAGCCTGTTGAATGGATAAGACATAACATTACCGTCACTAGATCCGGAATCAGACGGCGCGTGCTGCTTTGGCGGCTGCGCGGGGCGAACCACCCACCGGCACGTGTCAGTACACTAGTGCTGGAAACACACCGGCCTGTGGGTCCCACCCAGTGCACAGCCTCCTCGCAGGCCGAGGGGCCCACTTCGTCATCCACCACACGACGACGTTGCGTTGGTTGCTCACCTACGATCACATATCTCGTCGTCCGACGAACCAGGGCTTGAGCTGGATGGACCCCCCTTGCTCACCTCAAGAGAGACCGTACGTACATCGCCGAGAATAACACAAGGGCCGCGTGCGTGAGTGTTCCGAGCCTGTGGAGTGCACGTCCGATCGATCACGACGCCTTTCCTCCTCATCCCCACCGTGTGGGGAATAGGCTCTTGTTCCGGGCACTCCCAAGCCACCGCTGCGCCTTGCGAAGCAGGGCTCACGGCTGCCCAGGCCCGTACTTGTGTTTCATCTCGCTATCATGATCTTTGTGCGTTCCATTGGGGCTCTGCTGCTACGCCGCTTGGTTGTTGAAGCAAGCCTTCCTTGCATCTGCGCTGTACAGTGGTTCAAGAAAGACCGAACATGGATCGGCTACGGTAGCACTTGAAAATAATGTTTTGGGAAGATTGATTACAAAGATCTAACTGAACACTTCATTTCAAGGAATACCATAAAAACGATGCCTTTTTAAGTGAAAGTTAGAAACTAGTTTAGAATTCGAAGGCTTACTTTACTAGTTTAGAATTCGAAGACTTGCTTTTTTAGCAAGATGCAGGTCTTAGCATTGTAAGAAAAAAAATAGTATTAAAGTTATAATATAAAATATTTTTAATTGAGTTTTCTTAGGTGTAGGGTCTAATTTAGGGCTGCTCCAACTAGCTTTCGACTGTTGACTGAAATTTTACTGCAACAGCTGTTAGTTTTTTGAGTCATCAATTAAAGAGAAATGAATAAAATAATAAAAAAAATGAAAACACCATTAAATCTCTATAGACAATGCAAAGAAAAAAGAACGAAAAAGCAAAAAAGCCAAAAAAACCAAAATTAAAAACTAACGTGTCCTAAGTGACTTCTGATTTAAAAAACTAGAAGCCAAAAAAGCTACAAACGGCAGACGGTAGGTGCCACGTATCACCTAGAGGAACCTATCGCTCGATCACCGGGCGACAGGTAGTGCCATTTTTGCCATTAAAGCAGAGAGTATGTTATTTTTGCAAATAACTCGTTAAATACGGCAAATAACGCTGGGTTTCGGACGTGCATATACTTGTCAGAAAGCTCCAAAGCAATACTACTATACTTTTTTTTTTGGCAAGGGAAAGCAGTACTATACTACTAAGAGTATATGCCTGTTATCTTTTCCTTCGAGACAGAACAATATCATCTACTATATCTACATCTGGCTGAACATACCGAAATAAGCACAGGAGTGCACGGGACTTCATGGGGCCACTCGCCATGAGAGAGATTCGTATCTTGGAGATTTGGAATTTTGGGTAGCTAAATATTTCCTAGGCGAACAAGATGCTGTGCAATTTCTTCCTAAGAAGAAACATTCGTGGTTTTGTTCTTTTGCAGACAAATTACCTTTCGTAATTGAACACCAATTTCATAGGTTATATTTGGCTCGGACCGTCCCGTGTTCGATACGATCCGAGCATTAGCCCATTGCGATTCGAGTTTGCTCGATTTTTAAAACGAGTGGACAGCTTAATCTAGTCTTTTAGAAGAGTAAATTCATTTGGTGTCATTGCAATTATTTATAAGTTATAAAAATAAAATATCATCGCAAAGAGAATAAGTTTACAAATGTCATCGTAAAGACAAAAATCCTGCAAAATATCATTACCGTTAGTTTTTTCATCTATGGCCACCGGCCCACCGTTAGCATCCAATTAGGAGAGTAAAAAACTCATGAATGAACGCTAGTCGGCTAGTGACCCTACAGCTGGGATGCACTCCGTGGTGTGCACTGGTCGTCCACCGCCATCCACACCGTTCTTCCATGGAGCCATCGAGACAAGAACAAGAGCGATGTGAGTGCGGACAAGGGCGAGGTGAACCGTTGTAATGCGTGGCGGGCCTAGCCCAGATCGAGAACAGAAGCAGCAAACCAAGGACCGGCAGGGAGGCACGGCGCAACACATCTTCCTCTATCTCGAATACAACCATCATCTTCCCATCGCCTCAATGTTTCACAAATCCGTTTCACGTCACGTCATGTTCCATCCATTTCTTCCCCAAACCCTAAAGTTAATTTGATTATTTTGCTCACAATAGCCCAAATCGACCGTCTCTTTCCTCACCTCTAGTCAAGGTTTTGTCACCATTTGTTACCATCGGTGAGCCTCCGTCTGACTTCCTCTTACCCAAGAATCCCCTCATCTCTATATTTTGGTGTACTCACTTTACATTCTTGTCCACCGTGCTGATGCCTCCATGTTTGCTCGAGTCGTCTTAGCACCCATTTGCACCGTCAGCATGTCTCTAATGCTCCTCACCCCGAAACGCCACCACCAATAACTTTGCCTCATCATGGGCATTCCAATTTGCCTATCCCCCAAGCCAGTGGCGGATCTAGAATTGTTAGAATACCTAAAACACCGATACATATATAAATATAATAAAAATATAAAAAATATAGAAATTATTGATTTCTTATGAGAAAATAGGTGATATAAGGCGAGCATATGATATGAATTAAATAGCAAATTATAAAGATTAAGAATAGTTGCATACATTATTGATCCTATCCTTTTTTGCTTTTTCCCTCGTCAGCAAGATCCCCTCATCTAAGAGCAAGTTATATGTTCCTTCTATAGAGCAAAAGATAGCAAAAATTAATATGTAAATATATGCAACGAGGGTCCAACTAACTACCAATTGCATAAGACAAAGATTGTATTTTTGTACAGCATCCATTAGAAACAATGAAGAAAGCAAAGGCTAAACTCCAGAAAGAACCGAAGCTAGAGCAGAGCAAGAAAGAAAATAAGTAGAGTGGGCAAAGCACACCTAAATCTAGAGAGAGGATGATGACAATGAGTTGGAGGCGTTGCTCCCTTCTTGATGCCATGCTCCTTCCCGGCCGCCATGTTGCTCCCTTCCTGCCGCTCACTCCCTACCTCCCTGTTCATTGCGCCGCTTGCCTGTGGAGCCTATCTGCTCATATGCTTATCATTTGGAGGCCAGAGCTGCCCCCACACAGACATCTACAGGATGAGAGAGAGAACAGAGGTTAGTGTTTTAGTTTGTATCTTTGCCTTTTGGGGCCTGTGTGAGGAGGGCTGAGGTGGGAAAAAAGATGGACCTAATGTATTACATGGGCCACACGTGAGATATGGAGAAGTACAGTCTTAATTCATTTGCAAACACAAATATATAGTTTGTGTTCAACTAACAGTATATATATCTAATATACATATTATCTATATAGTATTTTGCAAAAAAAAATTTAAAATGTTTAGCTAAACATCCATGGGTCCACCCCCGCCCCAAGCCAAGCCTCACCATCCCTTTCCTTCACCATGGGCGACACCTTGCAAGGTAGCATTGAGAAAGCAACAGGACAGAGTAGAATGACATGTGGGACCAGCCTTAGCAAACACAAGTGTTGTAGCTACAGGCTAAACAGGGAGAGAGGGGGATCGGTAGGAGAGGAAGAGAGCTAGATCTGGAGAGGTGGTGATAATGAGAGGATGTCCCCTCCCTTTGCCCTTCCTGGGGGTTTATATATATGAGTGGGGTAGAATGGAAAATCCCCATTCTACCCCTTAGTGCTTACACGGGATGAGGGTACATTGGTATATTTACACTGTTATAATCTTCTACACTATTGGGCCTATTACATGTTGGATTAGTTGCACGGCCCAGTCACGGGGGGTTGGGCCACCCCTACAACAGTACTCCCTCGACAGCAAGCGCTGAGGTCCCAATGGGCGAGCTGACGTGATCAACCACCCCAGCCCCCCATTCCCTGACAGCAAGCGCGAGGGTGCCGATGCAACTGGTAGCTCGCAGACCCTTGAGTCAATGCTTATGAAGAAATCCGTGAAGCGCCGAAGGCGTCGTCGAGCGCCGAAGTCATGCCGTCCTGCCGAGGCGACGCCTACGAGGCGGACGGCGGAGTCGAGCGCCGAAGACGTGCCGTCCCGCCGAGGCGATGCCTACGAGGCGGACGGCGGAGTCGAGCGCCGAAGACGTGCCGTCCCGCCGAGGCGATGCCTACGAGGCGGACGGCGGAGTCGAGCGCCGAAGACGTGTCGTCGAGCGCCGAAGACGTGCCGTCCCGCCGAGGCGATGCCTACGAGGCGGACGGCGGAGTCGAGCGCCGAAGACGTGCCGTCCCGCCGAGGCGATGCCTACGAGGCGGACGGCGGAGTCGAGCACCGAAGACGTGCCGACACTGCCGTTCCCGTACCTTCAAAAAGCTTGCTCGCGAAGAGCGGGCGCTTGCGCGTAGGCCGAGGGCGCTACGCACGCGGAGGCAAGGAGGCGAGATTGCCGTTCCCCTACCTTCGAAAAGAGTGCTCGCGAAGAGCGGGCGCTTGCGGCGTAGGCCGAGGGCGCTACACACGCGGAAGCAAGGAGGCGAGGCCGCCGTTCCCCTACCTTCGAAAAGAGTGCCCGTGAAGAGCGGGCGCTTGCGGCGTAGGCCGAGGGCACTACGCACGCGGAGGTAGAGAGCGAAGGCGCCGTTCCCCTACCTTTAAAAATAGTGCCCGCGAAGAGCGGGCGCTTGCGGCGTAGGCCGAGGGCACTACGCACGCGGAGGTAGGGAGGCTAAGGCGCTGTTCCCCTACCTTTAAAAATAGTGCCCGCGAAGAGCGGGCGCTTGCGGCGTAGGCCGAGGGCGCTACGCACGCGGAGGTAGAGAGGCAAAGGCGCCGTTCCCCTACCTTTAAAAATAGTGCCCGCGAAGAGCGGGCGCTTGCGGCGTAGGCCGAGGGCCCTACGCACGCGGAGGTAGAGAGGCGAAGGCGCCGTTCCCCTACCTTTAAAAATAGTGCCCGCGAAGAGCGGGCGCTTGCGGCGTAGGCCGAGGGCACTACGCACGCGGAGGTAGAGAGGCTAAGGCGCCGTTCCCCTACCTTTAAAAATAGTGCCCGCGAAGAGCGGGCGCTTGCGGCGTAGGCCGAGGGCACTACGCACGTGGAGGTAGAGAGGCTAAGGCGCCGTTCCCCTACCTTTAAAAATAGTGCCCGCGAAGAGCTGGCGCTTGCGGCGTAGGCCGAGGGCGCTACGCACGCGGAGGTAGAGAGGCGAAGGCGCTGTTCCCCTACCTTTAAAAATAGTGCCCGCGAAGAGTGGGCGCTTGCGGCGTAGGCCGAGGGCACTACGCACGCGGAGGTAGAGAGGCTAAGGTGCCGTTCCCCTACCTTTAAAAAGTCGCGGCGCACTCCCTAATGCAACGCGCGCGATGGCGCGATATCCAAGTGGTGCGCCGCCTAAAGCGAGGCACTCCCTAGTGTCTCGGCCGTGTCGTAATTTATGACTTAATTTGTAGTCCGTAGACTCGCGCGTGCGGAAGCTGAGCTCAACGATACGTCTTATTTAAAGTCCGTAGACTGGTGCGTGCGGAAGCTGGGCTCAACGCTACGTCTTATTTATAGTCCGCGGACTCTCGCGTGCGGAGGTGAACCTCGACGCTACGTCTTATTTAAAGTCCGTAGACTGGTGCGTGCGGAAGCTGGGCTCAACGCTACGTCTTATTTATAGTCCGCGGACTCTCGCGTGCGGAGGTGAACCTCGACGCTACGTCTTATTTAAAGTCCGTAGACTGGTGCGTGCGGAGGCGGACCTCGACGCTACGTCTTATTTAAAGTCTGTAGACTGGTGCGTGCGGAGGCGGACCTCGACGCTACGTCTTATTTATAGTCCGCAGACTCTCGCGTGCGGAGGTGAACCTCGACGCTACGTCCTATTTAAAGTCTGTAGACTGGTGCGTGCGGAAGCTGGCTCAACACTACGTCTTATTTATAGTCCGCGGACTCTCGCGTGCGGAGGTGAACCTCGACGCTACGTCTTATTTAAAGTCCGTAGACTCTCGCGTGCGGAGGTGAACCTCGACGCTACGTCTTATTTAAAGTCCGTAGACTGGTGCGTGCGGAGGCGGACCTCGACGCTACGTCTTATTTATAGTCCGCGGACTCTCGCGTGCGGAAGCTGAGCTCAACGCTACGTCTTATTTATAGTCCGTAGACTCGTGCGTGCGGAAGCTGAGCTCAACGCTACGTCTTATTTAAAGTCCGTAGACTCTCGCGTGCGGAGGTGAACCTCGACGCTACGTCTTATTTAAAGTCCGTAGACTCGCGCCGATGCTCGAGGCAATCGTGCAATTTAAATCAAAAACAGGAACCAAAACAGGGGCATCAAAGAAATGGCCGAAGACTTGCGACAACAAAACTTTCCAGAGTAAAATACTGGAAAAGCATTAGATGCTACGGTGGCCTAGCACAGGCCAAAACCGGAGAAGCAAACACGACCAAATCACATGCTCTCAGAATGAAATTGTAGCCGTTACCTCGACGACGGAGTTGCCGCGAGCTTCATCAGGACTCCGTAACGGAAGCCGCCCCTGCATGGAGTGGACAAAGACTTCGAGCCGGAGACTTCGGGCAGGAGCCTTCGCGGCTGCATGGAGTCCCACGCGTAGGTGCCAGGGGGCGGAGGCCAGAGCTGCGGCGCAAACTTCGATAATGAGCGAAGCTAGCCATCTCCACGTGGGAAGGCTGCGAAGGGCTCCGACGCCAGGATCTTCCGCAGCATCGCCTGATTGCTCATGCCCCTATCTGCATGAAGATGAGCAGCGCGGACAAGTACAGAGGTCTCCCGAAGCTGAGGCCTTCCTACATGCATACGTAGGGAAGGGGATGCTCCATGCATGCATGCATGCGTGGGAGATGTGCACTGCGTGTGCATATATGGCATGCCTGCCGCAGGAGTGCTTCGCGCGCGACGCCCGACGGCCGGAGACTAATCCAAAGCGGGCGCTTTACGCTGGCTCAACGTCGTGCGGAGGCTTGACGTGGAGGCTGTACATCTCGCGGAGGCTCGCAGACGCTTGTCGCGGATACAGACGAAGTTTGACAGCGCGAAGAAGGCCTCGCCATGCACCGTGGCGACGTGCGAAGGCCGGAGCCAGACTGTAGGCGCAGAGCAGGTCTTGCCGCGAACCGTCAAAGGCCTCGCGGTGCCGAGGCGAAGGCTGGTGAAGTCCTCGAGGAGCCGAGGCGAAGGCTGGCGAAGCCGTCGCGGGGTCGAGGCGAAGGCGCGTGGAGGCCGAGACATCACTTCCCTGGGCGAAGACGCCGTCCGTGCAGAGCTCCGCGGAGGCGTCGGTATGAAGACGCGGATGTATCTTTAATCTTTCCAATGCGGCGACGCGGGCGTAGACGAGACCTCGCGCGGTCTTCGCGGAGGCGCGAAGGCCGGGAGCGCTGCGCGAAGGCCGGCGGGGTCTCGGCGAAGCCGAGCGGAGGCCCGGAGCGCTGCCTGGAGCGCTAGCAGGGTCTCAACGTCGCGCCTGGATGGAGTTTGCCGCTGCATGCGCCTGCTTGTGTTCTCGTGCCTGGAATGTGGAGAGAAGTAGCTTCGTGCGTGCATGGGGTGAGAAAAAGTGCATGCATGTACGAAACGTGGAACTTTGGACCCGCGCATGCACGCCTGGATGGTTAAAGCATTTCGCGCATGCACCTCGAGCCGGAGATTTCAGGCGGGAGGCTTCACGCGGCGCAGACTTCGACAATGTGCGAAGTTGGCTATCTGCACAGTCCAACACACCGCTTCTCTTATCTGATCAGATCTGCCAGATCCAGATCTAGACAAGAAATAAGAGCTCACAACAGATCTGCCATATTTAATAAGGTGCGTATGCTTACATCCCAAAGCGAACAACTAATGACAAGATGAACTTATATGTGACGCTCATAATACGAGCAGCCTGGAATACTTCCATTCCGCGCTAGGAAGCTCCTTCGGTGGAAACCACTCCTAGCACCCTTGCGCAGCTTCTCAGTCGTCCCCACGGACGGCGCTCCCTCCCTTTGCCCTTCCTGGGGTTTATATATATGAGTGGGGTAGAATGGGAAATCCATATTCTACCCCTTAGTGCTTACACGGGATGAGGGTACATTGGTATATTTACACTGTTATAATCTTCTACACTATTGTGCTTATTACATGTTGGATTAGTTGCACGGCCCAGTCACGGGGGGTTGGGCCACCCCTACAACAACAAGGAAAAAGAAATAGAACGAAGATCAAGGGTAAAATCATCATTTTGCACCCTTGGGTCGATCAATAGCATTTTCCAAAGTTTTTCACATTTGCGATAGCATTTGCAAGCTCGCCCTCCTCATGATAATATTTAGCAACTCGCGATAACGATGGTACGGAACAAATTCACTCTTTTTAGAACTCGACTTGTACGTTTTGAGCCCTAATTTCGTGTCCTTCGGCGTTCTTGTCACTAAAACAGCCAACTCCAGTCACTGGCATATATGAGATGAGTTTACAATTCCTTGATTTTTAACATGAACATTTCATTTTCAATGTAACAACGAAATGCCTAGTCCAGACTCCAGACTACTAATAAGAGCACAATAATAGAAAGTTGAGAACGATTTGACATAGAACTTTGAACAACTCAATGAAAGCACTAAGCGAGTGGTTCTGCTCTACAAAATCACATACGGATCACTTACAAAAACAGTAGTCTATCGGCCATCTCTTGGCTGTACATGGAATGCTCTAAACGATTTGGGGCGTGAGAATGCAACTATTCCTCTCTCTCTAAACAAAGGTGGTATGGGCTAAACATGGAATGGCCTACAGCAAGCTCTGATCTCACTTGCATGGAATAGCCAGCAAGCTCTGATCTCACTTGAACCTCTGATCGGAGTTGCAAAGGCAACTTCAATGCCCCAGGGCATGTAAACATGCAACTGAGGTCTTCAAGTTAATAGTGGTAGCAAATTTTCTGTTTTTCTCAAACCTTGTGACCTTTTCTTGCAGCGTTCAATTGCTCCTGAAGTCCTATATGGTGGAAGATGCGTCCTACCAAGGAGAGACCAAGTTAAACTGCATACTAAGAGGGAAAAAGATCATGCGATACTGCAATTTGGTACCCAGGGAAGTGCTCTCAGTCTCGCTAACCTTTGGCTTTTTTTCTCAGATTTTCCTCTTCTTGGTCTCGATGAGTCCTTTCTTCCGAAAAGATGTCGATCAATGGTTCTTGTTCCTTGTTTGAAGCTTCAATTTGTCTTCAAATCCTCCAGCTGGAAAATGAACAGGGCACATAAGGCAATATATATTACACAAAAACAAGACGTATTCTTGTGGATAAAAGATGGGAATATGGTAAATATGATTATTTATAGCTGCATCAAGCATAATCACTGGTTATGCCATGGATTGAAATAATAATACAGATAATCAGTTGATGTTGTGATGGTTGTAGCTTGCATGATGCATCGCCTAGGTACTAATCAAACAGAAGCTAACAATAGATGGATTGGGAATCTAGGTTTTCCCAGCACATTATGTAAAAATGTGGAAGCATGAAACAATGAAAGCTTAGCTCCAATAAACAAGAAGGCAACTAATATCACTATAATGAACCTAATAATAACCCAGGTTCCAATAGTGAGCCTAGTATTAAGCACTATAATGACAACATTAGATGGAAAAATGGTAAGCATAGCAAAAAGTATATAGACAAACTGATGAGGCGATGGGGTCCCGATCTTCCGATAGGATGATAACTATCGATTTTGGAGGAGGTGTGTAGGGACCCAGATTTTTAACATCTGAAATCCTCTGTGATTCCACCGCACTATTCCCTGGATCAGTAGATAGTGCTCACAGATTACAGTTCTGAATATCAAAGTACATATTATGCGGAAGCGTAAATATAATAGTAAACTTACTCACAGGCCGATTGGGCCGAAATCAACAAAATGCAGCAGCGGAAACGAAGCACACAGGTGGACCCTCAGGACATGCCCACAGGCAGCCAACTGGAGGTTCGCGACTTAGCTCTTGACATCTTCATCTTCTTCGCTATCATAACCCAAAAGTATTGTTGAAGCGTAGTGATATGATTCCTAATTCTGAATTTGTGGTGAAAGCGAGTGTGAGCACAAACCACTATGCTCCACGAGTCAATACACAGAATGCAAATAAATAGTATGCATGGCTCATCAAAGGAGAGGCTCGGGTTATTTTATTTGCCAAAAACCGCTTTTAGTAGCATTATTATTATTTAATCACAGTGTCATTGTTGCTGCATAAACTACACCTAGTGATTACCATAATTGACATAATCCATCAAAATACACTTTCTTTATTGATCGCTGTCTAAGACTCCAAACAGCAAGCGACATTATGTATTTAATCCATCGAGCACATACTTTCTAAATTGATTGCTGTCTAAATCTCCAAACAGCGAATATCATCAATTATGCAATCCACCGATCAATTGTTGCCTCAATCTCCAAACAGTGAGTATCATAATTTATAGAATCCGTCGATCAAGTGCTGTCTAAAACTCCGAATAGCTAGCGACATCATTTATCTAATCCACCAATATCTTTTGTGTTATTAATTCCTAATAATCTAATCTTGTAATAACTATTCATCAACTCTTCACTTCTGAATTTTATTGATTCTCTAACGTAATTATTTTTAAATCCACCGACATCATTTGTATCAGGACTTTCTAATAATTCAATCCTTTTGTTATTGATCCAAAACCATAATTTAATCTTCCAATAATCCCTCTTATTTAACTCTAACTAGTTCAGTAGTATTCCTCCACCAAGAATATCAGTGATCAAATCTATGATTCCTTAGTATATCATTGATCAAGATTATACTGCAGTAATTGTTATCATTCCTCCAAATTCCCAAAGATTCAATTGAACCACCCAGTAATCGACCAGATTCTATTAATCCCATTATCACCACCATCTCCCAAGAATTTATATTAGTTATCAGTGTTGTAATCCAACAATTACTTTGTATTTCCTAATTCTCTAAAAATCATTCAAATCGTCTATCTAGCCTATATATTCATTTAGGCTCCACCAATTTATTTCTCTAGAACCCACACTATCGTACCTTTTTATGATCGACGTGAATCCACCAACATCTTTATATGTTTACCTCAACAACTATCTTCTTTTCTTACAACTCTATTTACTCTTCCTAACATTTTACTTTGTGGGAAGTATTATCATTATTTTAAAATATAATGCATAAAAATTTCCTGAGACCTAGCAGTTTTGAACAAAAACATAATGTATAAGAGAATGCAATAATAACATCGATCCAGATTCCATCCACCATTACATGGTCTCTGCACCATATGCTAGACCTTCAGCGTTATAGCTGCTTACACTATCATTGGGACGACACCCAGCGCAACTCAAATCCGGGCTTTCCACTGCCCTCCACTTTTCCATTCCCACCCACAAAGTTTTTGAAATAGAACTATATCTGGTTAAGTTCGTATGTCCGCCCTTGACCATGGGCACGGCTATTTAAATAGTTTTGACTCTACAGAGTTTGCACACTTTACCCACAAGAGACAGTTCACTCGTTGCCCCACATGATTCCTTAGCCTGCGGTTGAGCAAATCATCATAATAACTGTTCAAAGTACCTCGGCCCTTCCATCATCTCACCCCTATGAGCTTGTCCCGCTTGCGGCAGGTCTCATAGGTTGTGCGGGATGTTCTCCTTCTGAACGCCTAGCAGCTGGCTACCCACACTGCTAGCATGCCACAGTAGAACTTCACCCTCTGCGGATGCCCCATTCAAGCCCGCCACCCAGACAGCCGTTTGCACTACCACACCTCCTCCACCTATGATGATGACTTTCAGGGTCCGGTAAATCTACTAAGCCAAGTTGTACTTTACAGACTTGTGGTTGCACTTGTTTTACACAGGAAGTCATGACAAGATTCAGTCCTTAGGGTTATCTGGGCGGTTCTACCACAAACCACACCCTCGTGCACCCTTGCACCATACCCCCGAACCATCCGCCCAGATAAATAAGCAACTTGAGGTTTTTGGGAATATAAAATAACCATATCCAACATACACTAGTCATTACCACTATGACTGCCAACCAATTTTCCTCAGGATTAAAAGTGATGCTTAGACGCTCTTGTGCCCATGAGTATCTAAGCAATACTAAGTATGGCATATAATTACGGACCTATTTTCGAAAGGTTACTATTATAATTTTTGCTAGGGCGACAAGGTTCACAAATTCAAATATTCCAAAGGAGGTGTAATATCAATCAAGTTAAATAATGGGCATATAACTAGAATATCAAATTAAACATGTATTTGCATATAAAATAACAGCATGCAATTTGATAATTTAAACAAAAGTAATTTGTAGAAAATGTAGCTTCAACATGATCAAAGTATTGACTCGCCTTACGTGGTTTACCGCGGTCTTGAGCTCACTCAAAGCTATATCATTTGATGGTCTTGAGCTTCCGGTCTTTATCTTCACCTTAATGTTGATCTCGCTTGATCCATTGATTCTTCGGGACTCCAGTTTCTAACTACGCGATAAGCGATTGAATCCAAATAAAAGCAAATAACTCAAGAGATCCAAATAAACCCGATTGAACTTGATTAATTATTGTATTTATCAAGGAAGTTCCATGAGTTAGGTTAAACCTATGATTCGGTGCACGAGTTTTAGCTGAGCTCTATTTTTATCGAGCAGTAATCTTCAGGGCATATGTTATATATATAGCGATGTATATAATCTTTAGTTTACCGAATAAATATTAGAGTTCGGTTTTATAGCATTTTATGGTTCAACATTTTATGTATCCTCAATTATTTCTAGGCTTAGTTTAATTTGAATTAGGATCTTTTTATACGGGTCGTAGCTTGCTATATTCAATCATGCTTGACATTATTATTTACTAAATCTAACGTTCATATTTAATTGATGGCACCATTATCATTTTGTCTACACCTTTGTTATTATTATTATTAAGCTTAGCTTTATTTTTAGTTTAAATTTATTTATCTAGCAAGGCTTGTCATATGGGTTCACATATTAATATAGCTACTTAATTAAATCTACCAAGGAGCTTTGTTTAACAACGGTATGTTAAATGTTAGGGCACATGTTTTTAGTTATTATTATTTATGGTAATCCTTTAACTTAAAGCCTTGCTCTTATAGTTAAACATAATATCAAGTTTATTTCATATAACTTTAGCTTGGATGTCTTTTTAATGGGAATCTTTATTAAATTTAAGCATTTAACCAAAACCATCTTTTAATAATGTCTTTCATTCATAAGTATATTTAAAATAAATAATAAAGGCACATTAATTATTCATACATGATAATTAATCTCATATTAAATCTTAAATAATATTATTTATGCCTAAATTAAATTTACTAGTTTCCATGAACAATTTCTAATTTTCCTTAGCTTTTCCTTAACTGAAAAGATTAATAAAAACAAAACACAAAAAAGGAAAGAAGAAATGCGCTAGGAGGGAATCGAACTCGGGACCTGCATGTTGTGGAATGGCTTGGCTGACCAACTGGGCGGCGGCCCACTCGCGATCTAAGAAGGGAGAACAAACATAAAGAAGCAAGTCACGGTCTGGGCAGAACAGAGGAGCTCAGGGCAGCGCATGGGCTGGGCGGCGTTGCCGGCGGGGAGCAGCCGGGGAGGCGGCGGCGACGGCCAAAACGGAAGGCCACACCGGAGAGGAAACCCCTGGAGGTGGCGGCTTCGGCCAGGAGGCGCTGCGGCGGGCCGGTGGCGAGCACGGGCGGCGGCGCGGGTGGAGCTCACGGCGCCGGCGAGCTGGGGTGAGGGAATAGTTCTGGCGACTGCGGGGGATGCTCCAGGGAGGTCCGTAGATGGTGTCTGAGAGAGGGATTGGCCCAATGTGCTTTGAAGGGGAAATGGCGCTAGCGGCGGCGGCGGTGACCGGTAATGGGGAAGAACGGCCGGCGTGCGTGCTCTGATGAACGGAAGTTCAATTAGCCTGGCGAGAGAATAGATGGGAGGTGGAGACACATGATAACGTGATTCTTTTGGGGAGGACTCGCAGAGGCAGCCGGAATGCGGAGAAGAGGTGGCGGATGGTGTTCGGGGCAGGGCGCGGGTGAGCTAGAGCTGAGTGCAGAGACGAGTAATGAAAAGGGCTGCATAGGGGAGTAAAGGGGGGCGAGCCATTGGGCTTCTTATAGGCGAGCGCGCGCGCAGGGGAGTGGAGCCGGAGCGTGGCCGGACGGCGCGACGTGGGGGGCGCAGAGGCGCAGCAAGGCATGGGCGCGTCGACATGGGGCAGGTAGACGCGCAGGGGATGGGCGGAGAAGTAATGGTTGAGCGACGTGCGCGACGAGGCAGGAGTTGTTGGTGCCAGGGTGACGGAGCTCGGGTGTGGAAACAGTGGGCGCAGCCAAAAGACAGAGAAGCACTAAAGAAAAGGGGTGGAGGAGGAAGGAGGAGGGGGCAGGAAAAGAAAGAGAAAGCAGCGCAGGGACCGGGCCCATTTGGCAGTGGGAGAGGGAGGAGGGCAGACCGACCCGTGCGCAGGAAAAAGAGAGGAGAGAGGGAAGGGGTGGGGCCCGCGCGCAAGAGACAAAGGGGGTAAGGGGGAAAGTAGAAAAAGGTCAAGGCCATGGTTTTGAAACAAATAGGGGGTATGAAAGATAAATTGGGAAATTGAGTTTCTATTTCACATTCAAGATTATTAATTTCAGTTCTTGCATAAAATTTATGTTTAAATTTCCAACCAATTAAAATGTGAGTTTTTAATACTCCTATAGCCATTGCTTCTCTAATTAGGTTTCAAATTTTTATGTCCATTATTTAATACTTAGGTTTTTAATTTGGATATTATTTTATTGACCTGAATTTGAATGCAAGGTGTTGGCACCTTGATTTCATGATCTATAATGATATTTTTCGTTTTTATAATTTACAAGATTATTATTTGCATTTGGAAGTATTCTTGATTATTAATTTGTATGGCACAAAACTCAAAAGATTTCAGATAAATATTCAAAAGAAATTTTGAACTCCAGCAAAATGCAATAAAAGTTTTAAAAACTCCACAATTTTGAATTCTTGAATTTTTAGGATGTTACAAGGTGACCCTTGCGATCCGACTACAACCGTACGACGTCGCTTGTGCCTTAGCAATCGCTAAACCACACCCCAAGTCGTTATCAACCGTGCCAAGAACGCGGTTGACCTGACCACGAAGGTCTATTCCTGCCTGCAACCGAAGAACTTAGAAGAACAAGATAAAAGCAATCTGAAATTGCAAATATATAAATTGAATTCAAAAAGGTGGGATTCCACAGAGTTCTTTACGGTTGGTTTAGTCGACACAAGCGAAGAACAAAAGTTTTCACCATGGAAAAACTAATCAAACGAAATCCAAAGAGTTCAAAGGGGGTAGAGGGTGAATATATGAGTTGGAGAAGAGAGAGGGGCGACCAAGGGTCGTCCTAGGGTTGGACACCCACCTAAGAAAAATTACAATGCCCTGGGGCCCAATTGGAGGTGGCGTAGCACCTTTAGACTCGGATTCAGAAATAGTCCTAACTTGTTTTGGTGATATATTTCCGTACAGAACAAATTTTGAGGTGAGGCCAGATCCATTGGAAAGAGGATAAGATAAACTTTCCATCAAGTACTCACGCATCCCAAACGGACTCCGGATGCGAATTCTATGCATGTTGGAAGTCGGTCTTGTCTAGCTAAATCAGCGTCGGATTGTTTTGCCGATTGCGACGCAACCAAACGGTTTCTAAAACTTAGGCCTCTCTCATTGGATGGGCCATGGAATAAGCTTTCCAACAAGCACAAGAACATCTAAATCGGACTCCGTTTGACTCCGTTTGTGAAAGTTATGGCCGTTTTATTACAGGCCTGTTGGCTGTCCCGAACCGAATCCGAATTGAGTTCTGAGTTGATTCCGAGTTTGATTTCGGTTGAGCTTGAGAAAATTCCGAATTGGGCTTGGAAACCTCATCCAAAACATGGGTTTTAAGTTCTTGGACCTCTCCCCTTTTGCTCTCCCACTGCATGGCTTCTCCTTAGATTTATTCTTCTTTGTTTTCCTCCATTGATTTGTCCCCGGCCTCCTTCTTCCCCTCGGTTCAAAAGCCTTCCATTTGTCAAACCTAAGAATGTACAAAGTAGTGACATGAGGTAGTACTCCATTCTCATGAATAACATTAGTAAGAATAGATAGAAACGAATTCACCTTTTGTTCAATCTTGATATTGGGTGCTATGGTCGTATGCGTTTGTGGCGTGGTCACATCATCCTCCCCTTCTTGACACAAAACCGTCCTCAGTTTTAACAAATGTGTAGCCTCACGTATTGCATGATCTTGATCATAAATCTCAGTATATAACAACAGACGCAACAATAGATGCAACAAACTCTCATTATGTAATATCATAAGTTCTTTGTCAAACAACGTGAAACCTGTTTGAAACGAACTCACCTGATTATTTAAGTGATGCGTAGGAGTTCTTGTAATTGGAACAACAAGCATAGCAAATATGGTTGTATCCATAGAGTACATATTCTCATCATCCTCTCCTTCTTGCAAACAAAGCCATCCTCGGCTTTTGATAAGCTGAAAATAGGGTAACAAAGACGCCAAGGTGTATGCATGGTATATGTATATGTCATCCGTTTTAGTAGTTCTTCGTTGTTCCACAATTAATGTTATAAAACAGCAGTGATCATAAAAGCTCATTGTATTATTAACCCAAGAGTAATCATATATGTTAATGAACAAATCAAAATTTCTCACACAGCAATTATTGCAACTAGTTTTGCAAATGTAAGTGAAGTATTTATGCAATTCAAATATCTGAAGTTGTAAACTTGCAGTGGTGGCACATAGAGCCAAAGCTACAACTTTTGGAATCAAGCAAAATTCATTTATATAATCATATCTCAATTGAGCAATAGCAGATTTATCTAGCAAGAGTGAAAAGACTTGTAAGTTCTTACATAATTTATCATCTTTATTCAGATTGTTCATACTAGATGGTACAAAAAGAGATGAACACATAGGCATTGGATGAGTACTAAATTTTGCTTCCCTCTTATATTGAAAAAGATTTAACACACAAGAATTGTTGTCCAAAACAGCAAGCTTCAATTCATCTATGTGATCACAAGTTATGCATATTCGATATACAAAAAATTGATTTTCTGCACCATAATCTCCAATCAAATTAAACTTATACTCAGGGGTGTAGGCACTAAACAAGAATTTTGAACATGCAAGTTCAGAAACTTTCTCCATAACACAATCCAAACTAACAGCCTCATTAAGCATGATATAGCACAATGCATCAGCAGGGGATATTCTATCAAATACTTCCTTATGTGTAATTAATTCGACATGTGCAAAATTATGAGAATTTAGATCAGCACATGGTTCGTTCAAGTCAACACAAGGAATATTAAAAGATTGCACTATAGCAGGTATATACTCACAAGGTTGCTCTATGTCTTGTTGTAGCACCAAATCAGTACCTTTATCATTATCATCCTCATCAGATACTGTAGGTACCTCAAACTTCTCCTCTAATGGCATAAGATGCACCAGATCATCCTTCACCTCTTCAAGTATCTCGGTGGTATCTGTAAATGGAGTAGGAACCAAAACAATATCAACATTTTCAGTTACCTCAGGTTACACCTCGCTTGTGACCGTGGGTGCTGGAGGTACAAAACGATGTCGTAATTTCTTTTTCATCTCCTCCCATGTGTATATATAGTGGAACTCGAGATTTGACCACCAATGTTGAACATCACCAATCAGCGTCGTCCTTGTCATGCTCATCTTCTCAACAGGATCAAGATCCTGTCTTTCAAAGTAGCTATCCAACATAGTAACCCACAAGAAGTAGTCCGACGACGTAGTCTCAGCGGTGAGTGGCAAGATATATACCGGTAATTGTTTCCCTTCGAGTTCAAATCTGGTCACGATGACATCATAATCTACCAATTTTCTCAAGCCTGTCATTATTAGTAGAAAACAAGGAAACAAATCATAAGTAATGTTCCTATCAACTACTAGGATATGGAGGCTCAAATCAAGTCACGCATCTCTCAAGCTCTTACCAAATTCTTACAAGTTCTTACCAAAGCAAACAGGTGGTGCAACCGGTGGCTGGTTCGTGATAAATCTGACTCAAGTGATGAGTAAAGCAATTGCAAGGGACGATTCGACATGATCTGCTTGGTTAGCATAAGATATAGCTTGGAAGGCTCAATATGTAGCAATGGAGAACAATAAGTTAATTTCAGAAATTACACATAATTGAATTATAGTTCGTATCTAGCTCTTAGCCTATGTTGCTGATCAACCAAGGATGGAAGAAGGCTAAAATAAGTGTATGGCAATGTATAGGAGTGGTAAATACAAGATAATTCAATTAAATGCAATTTGGAATTGAAGAGCACAAGGATTGACCTAAAACTTGAAAACTGAAGATTTCTGTCCACTGGACAGCATGTCGGTATTTTGGCCGTAATTTCTTTTCAGTTGCCTCTTTTTCAATGATTCTTTTTTTTCTCCGTTTCTTGACAGCTTGTTCCACAACTTTTGTTTTGGAGCCAAGTTCTGGAACCGACTGAAAAATTCTCACAAAATTCACAAATGCCGACTGTTGCAGATTCAAACTGGAATTTTAGATCAACTTTCACCGCAGATATCGTTTTACTGCAATATTGGAATGAAGCAAAATTTTATAGGAATATATATAATGTAGTTATGAATCCAATGGCGGTGGTTTCACTCAAAAAGGATTATGGAATCAAAAGTTATGGCTTTTTTGGTGGCGGCTGCAAAGAAAGGAAAATCAGCCGAATAGGAATTAGGGTTTGTGGTGTGGGAATTCTTTTTTTGGATATTTATAGGAACAAAGATATGACCAGCAACTAGACAATGCTAAGATGGATACAAATGCAATTTAACAAACCAAAACTAACAGATTGAAAGGCACAATGGGGTTTGGATAGCGGGAATTAACTCTTTTTGTGGGGCAATTTTTCAGGACTATGGGAAATAAAAATCAATCTACTAACTAGGGATACAAAAAAGTTCCTACTGGTCAACTGAAGCTCTGATACCAACTGATGAGGCGATGGGGTCTCGATCTTCTGATAGGATGATAACTATCGATTTTGGAGGAGGTGACTCTTGTGATCCGACTACAGCCATACGACGTCGCTTGCGCCTTAGCAATCACTAAACCACACCCAAGTCGTTATCAGCCGTGCCAAGAACGCGGTTGACCTGACCACGAAGGTCTATTCCTGCCTGCAACTGAAGAACACGGAAGAACAAGATAAAAGCAATATGAAATTGCAAATATATAAATTGACTTTAAAAGGTGGGATTTCGCAGAGGTCCTTTACGGTTGGTCTAGTCGATACAAGCGAAGAACAAAAGTTTTCACCATGGAAAAACTAATCAAACAAAATCCAAAGAGTTCAAAGGGGGTAGAGGGTGAATATATGAGTTGGAGAAGAGAGAGGGGTGGCCAAGGGTCGTCCTAGGGTTGGACACCCACCTTAAGAAAAATTACAATGCCCTGGGGCCCAATTGGAGGTGGCGTAGCACCTTTAGACTCGGATTCAGAAATAGTCCTAACTTGTTTCGGTGATATATTTCCGTACAGAATGAATTTTGAGGTGAGGTTAGATCTATTGAAAAGAGGATAAGATAAGCTTTCTATCAAGTACTCACCCATCCCAAACGGACTTCGGATGCGAATTCTATGCATGTTGGAAGTCGATCTTGTCTGGCTGAATCAGCATCAGATTGTTTTGACGATTGCGACGCGACCAAAAGGTTGCTGAAGCTGAGGCCTCTCGCATTGGATGGGCCATAGAATAAGCTTTCCAACAAGCACAAGAACATCTAAATCGGACTCCGTTTGTGAAAGTTATGGCCGTTTTATTATAGGCCTGTTGGCTGTCCCGAACCGAATCTGAATCGAGTTTTGAGTTGATTCCGAGTTTGATTTCGGTTGGGATTGAGAAAATTCCGAATTGGGCTTGGAAACGTCATCCAAAACATGGGTTTTAAGTTCTTGGACCTCTCCCCTTTTGCTCTCCCGCTGCATGGCTTCTCCTTAGATTTATTCTTCCTTGTTTTCCTCCATTGATTTGTCCCCGGCCTCCTTCTTCCCCTCGGTTCAAAAGTCTTCCATTTGTCAAACCTAAAAATGTACAAATTAGTGTCATGAGGTAGTACTCCATTCTCACGAATAACATTAGTAGGAATAGATAGAAACGAACTCACCTTTTATTCAATCTTGATATTAGGTGCTATGGTCGTATGCGTTTGTGGCGTGGTCACATCACAAACTCTAGTCCTTCTATCACTTGGAACAAAAAATGGATGTATAGTGGTTTGCATTAACATTGAATAGTTCAAATAGTTTGTGTTTATATTGGAGAAGATGCATCGTAATGGCTTCCAGATGTCACTTACAATTTAAGAACCGAGATGGCACCAACATGGATCGCATAAGTAACAAAACTTGTTCAAGCAACAAAACTTAGAAGAGGTCAAAGTACTACAGTGATACAATCTACAGGTGAAAAGACATAATTGCATACCCTCTCTGTCAAGGACTTGTCCCGTTCCATCACCAGCTCTTGTGACAATGATTCTTCCACCCTCAATAACCTGACAAAAGAGCAGCACCAAGAAACAAGGCATCTTATTGCATCTCAATATTAAATGTAATATCATAATAAAATTGAAAATGCAAATAGTTCCAGAAACCCATGAGAAGTGGGCCACCGTATCGAGGCGTAGCCTTCGAAGTGGGCGGCATGTCAGAGCGAGGCCTGTAGGTGATGAGAGATTGGGAGCTGCAAAAAAGAATCTAAGAGGCATCAAAAATAAGTTGCAAACCACCAAAAATAAATTAAGAGTTGCTGAGGAGAAGCCGAATGTTTTTGAGGAGAAGGCGGGGATCATCCACCAGGTGAACGTGAGCTCGGAGATGTCGTTGGATAATGATCAACACTTGAGCTAAGAAAGTTGTGGAGACAGATAACACGAGATTGGAGCATGAGATCAGAAATTAGAGAGAAAATGATCGATGTTTCTCGTATCAAGATATCATTTGTTTGACATGATAGATATTGAAGTTGTTGTTGTGGGACATGTAGAACCCTATTACTTTAGATACTAAGATCTCTGAAGTGATAGTCTTATGTAGGCTTGATAGCCCTTGATTGGCATTCAAGCCAGGCTGATGGTAGATTATTCGAGTTTCCTGGGAGAGATGTATGTGTGTTGTTGAAGAGTAATACAAAGTCATGATACTAAGTCATGGGGCACCGAATGGCTATTAGGGTGGTAGCCCTTGGTGGGCTTGGAGACGCCAATGAGGCTAACGCATGGGTATCTTGGAGGTGTGTCCACGATACTAAATCATAGACACACCAAAGGGGTGCCCACAAGGTTAAGTCATAGAGCACTGAATGGCCACATGGGTGGTAGCCCCTGGTGGGCTTGGAGGTGCTCATGAGGCTTATCATGGACACCCTAGGTATGCCCACGATATTAAGTCATAGGCACACTAGAGAGGTGCCCACAAGGCTAAGTTGTGGGATACCAAATGTCCATTAGGGATGGTAGGCCCCTAGTGGGCTTAGAGGCGCCCATGAGGCTTACTTACGGACACCTTAGAGGTGTGTCTATGACACTAAGTCGTAGACACACTGGAAGAGTGCCCACGAGGTGAAGTCATGAGGCACCAAATGGTCACTAGGGGTGGTAGCCCCTAATAGGTTGCCCATGAGGCTTATTCACAAGTACCTTAGATGCGTGCCCATGACACGAAGTCATAGGCACACCGGAGGGGTGCCCATGAGACTAAGTTATGGGCACTAAAATATGAGGGTTGTGGAACCCTTTTACCTCATAGGTGAGGGTTTTCCCTGGTAATTCGGAATGCACGAGAATGCTTAACCTTGCCAAGCAATGGAGCGAGGCATATGGTGACCTGGAGGTTGTTCGACGCACGGCCTGGAGTCTAAGGTGGGACGAGTCCTTAGCACATCCATCAACTTGGGCATTGGACCCAAGTTGTCGCTCATGCCCTAGGTCTAGCAGAATATGAGCCACCACGATGGAGGCGGCGGACGCCCAAGCCACCTTGGACTTTTGTTAGGGGAGACCACGAAGGTTGTACGCCCTATGCATCGCAGGGGTGAAATCCTATATAGAGAAAGTGTCTCGAGAACCCAAGCGGGGCTAACGAGATTTGTAGGTTAGGATTATCCTCTAACAGTAACACGTTAGGGGGCAGCTCTCGTAGCTGGCCTTCATCACCTTGAAGTTAGAGATTTCAAGGGTCCCGGGGCCAAATGGTTGGCCCTAGCACCCCTAGCCCTCCGTTGGCGAGGGCTCTTTGAGCTTCTCGCCCTTGGTTGGACCCTATAACGGCCAACGTAAAGGAGGAGGTTGCACTTGGGAGCCCTAGGCAAGTAGGATGTTGTCCATCCCAAGGTGGAGGGCCCTGATCCCCAACGATGGTGCGAGCCTAGGGCTCCTTCAAAAAATGGACAGGTCATCCACGAGCTTGTTGCACTTTAGAGCTGGAGGAGGCTTCGTGGACTCGAGAGCATTTCTTGGTAGGAGCCATAGTCTTTCGTCGATTAGCTATGGTCCCTACGAACGGTGTCAATGTTGTAGGTGTGAAAACCTAAACACAAATGCAGGGGTGGACATCGCCCGTGTGATGGGCCATCGTTCACTAGAGTAAAAATGATATGGAGATTTATACAGGTTCACGGGTCCGAGAGGACCATCCTACTCTTGTCAGTGAGCCAACAGCGGTTACCTCCGGGAAGAGAGCCCCTGGGGCTCACTAGTTTGAATATATTTTTTTATTGCTCATGAGAGCTCAAGAGAGCTCCCCCTACAAATAAGGGATATGTAGGGTATTTGTAGACTCTTGGGCCTGTATAAATGACAGAAATACCCCTCATTGAGATAGCTAATCTATGAGTACAAGTGAGGGGTATATTTGTCCTTTCTAAATATAGCTGTATTTTTTGGACCTATAGGTAGATGTGTTTTGCAGAGCGGATCCTGCCAGTGAAAGGGAGAATTATCCCTTCAACAGAACAAAATGTGAATTTATATATTATAGTTTACATTTTGAAGCTATAATTTTATAAAAAAAAGTATACATAAAATACTTATAAAGTAATTAATAAAAACACTTTAATATTTTTAAATATGCATAAACACTATTTCTCAATCTCTACGGAAATCTCTATAAGAAACAGGACGGAAGGCGTTGTCCCCTGTCAACCTTCACGACCCGGGGTGGAGGGAACATGACAGAGACATAGGGCTGTCCCCCACGATCCCCGGCCCGTTGCCATCCTAATGCTGTCGTCCCCTTCATTTGACACCGCTGCCACTACCCCCATTGTTCCAATGCCACACGAGGCCGGGTGGTGTATCATCACCGAATTGTCCGACCGCCTGCCATGCAACACCTGATTTGCCACTCACCTTCGCCGTTTCCCCACCAGTACCCACCGCACCGATGACCAGCATACCATCTTGACCCCCGACAAGGTTTCCTACCCGAGCCACCGGGCGCTAGAACCTCTGGTCGAGGAGACGAACCCCAAAAGTCCTAGCCCTAACTTGACATCAGTCCCAAGATGGCGAAGGTTCGCACTTGAAGATTTGAAGGCACAATATATTCTAGCAAATCATTTCGTCTTGAAACCCAATTAACTATGCGTCTTATCTCTTCATGAGTGGATGTGTCTTTTTGCTGATATGATCATTTGCCGGATGCTTTACCATCAGAGACCCTGCACAGAAAGAAGAGTTTTGTTGGCTCGCCATGTTGGTGTACAGAAAGTGGTCTTTGAGACGGAGTGCATAGGACTGACTCATCTGCGGCAAGATCAGGCAAATCACTAAAGCAAGTACCCTCCCGATCATTAGGGAGGTTTGAGGAGCTCAAGTTCTTTCGAGGATTTTACTGTTTGTTTTACACCGAGCGAGAGCTCAGTTCATGAATCTAGGAATTTATTGTTTGTATGCATCGAGGGAGGCGAATGCAGAAGCTCACCTCTGTGCTAAACAAGTTTCTAGTGAGCGTCAAAGGTGCAATACTTCCTCTATTATTAGCCAGGAGATTCCCAGGAGTTCACCGCGTTACGTCACCATTTTCGCAAAAATCCTCTGTTTTGAAATTACGTATAGATTCTTACTTTTTCTAGATAAATCCTCAAAAATTATGTATAGATCCTTACTAGCCTCTATTATTAGCCGGAGATTCCCGAGGTCACCACGCCATGTCACCTTTTTTGCGAAAAAACTCTTCGATTTTTGAAATTACGTATAGATCCTTTCCCAGAAAAGCCCTTCAAAGGTTGTGATCAAAATGGCTGAAAAGCCCGTGGCTTATGGCTGAAAACACTGTAGCTGGCTGAAAAAAACACTGTAGCTGACAGAGGCTTATTTACCATAATTAAATTTAAAAAAATTTAAAAATAGAAAAAACATATTAGCCCATCACGTAAAGTGTAAACAAATACGAGGAAAAAAAGAACCGGTAAAAAAACTCAAAAAAAAGCCAAAAGTTCAGAAAAAGACGAAATTTATGAATAGTGCAAAAATAAGCTGAAGCCAAAAGCTCAAGCCATTTTGATCACAACCAAAATGACGTATGGATCCTTAATTTTTCCTAGAAAATCCCTCCATTTTCTATAATTACATACGAGTCCTTACTCTCGTTTTTCGCATACACCATAATTACGTACAGTCTTTGCTTTCTATTTTTCACATATAGGCCCTTGCGACGTAGCATAGCGTACTCTTCTGCTTCGGTTCACGTTGTAGCTAGTGCGGCGTGGTGTTGCGCTTCCGCAGCTAGTAAGTACTTTACCCCTGAAATTTTGCGATAGTCTAAGTTTTAACATTTAACTATAAAATCGGATATTTTATGCCTCTCAAGTATTAGTACCATTTATTTTACCCCCTAAGGTTATCCGAAACTGGTTTTGCTCTAACGTGGTGCCAAAGTGGCAATGGTTTTGATATGTGACCTGGTTTAGAGATGACATGGCTCATAATCAGCATAATCAGAGAAAAGATATAAGGTAGGCCTCCACCCCTCCACCTCCTCCTCCCTTACCACCTCCCTCCAGCCCTCTGTGGCTTCCTCCCCCACCTCCTCACCTTCCACGAGCTCGTCGCCGCCAACTTCTCCTCCTCCCACCGCCTCAACCCTATCAACACCGCCTCCTCCAATTCCTTTCATTGCTCCCTTTAGGGCCACCCCGTTGCAGTCCTCCATGGCGACCCCCATAAGGTCTCCGCCCACCTTGCCATCTTCGGCCACTGCCACCACGCCACCATCGCACGCCTCTTTAGCACCGTCGCCTCCCTCGACCAATCCCTCTTCCTAACCTACGAGCCCGTTGGCTTGATGTGGCACCAGTTTCTTATTGGTCTATTTACAAGGCCTTTGCAATCATAACATGAATCAATGAAAGTAAGCTTGATTTTTTTTTAAGAAAAGAGACGTCTAGTGGATGCATCTCAATTCTCAACTTAACTGACGCTATACTAAAAAGACATGGTAGATACTAAACATTGGAACAAAATACATTAGCTCGGCATAGTTTTAGACCTATGTTGATTTAATGCATCTGAGATGCCCTAACTTTTCTAAGGGACCGAACCCTGAGGTTGCTTTTGGTTTGAGGTTAAAATAAACCTAATTAAATTAGCTTAATCTAAATTTGGTGTTTAACACTAAATTTTGTTAATCTAAATTACTGTTTGACTAGATTAGATGGGCTAGCTAGGTTAACACTAGAAAAATAAAATTTATGAGGATTAGTTGTACTGGATTAACTTATTATAGTAATTTAGTAGGTTAACTTAATCCTAGATTAAGAAGGTTAAAACACTTTCACTAGATGAAGTTATCCTTCCTAATCCAACGGTGTTTCGCAGGTTAAATCCCTAGGGGGTTGTTGTAGCTATAGACCAAACAGAGAGAGATGGTAGTGGAGAGTTGGGAGAGAGTAACGAGTAAAATGGCTTGGGTCCTCTCCATGGCCTGTATTCCATATATATATACATGGGGAGTGCTTTTACAATTATACCCTTACAACTGAGTATCCCCTTCAGGGGCACTTATGTCATTACACATGGCCTATTCTGGGCCTTATAACCTTCTACCAGGCCTGCTGGGATTAGGTGGGGGCCACCCCTACAACAGGAGCCTCTCATGGTAAAGGGCTTCACAGGGCCGAAGCCATGTTGCCGAGTCCTTTGGCCCCCTCCATCCCCGCGGCCTGTGAACTTTCCCGAACTTGACCGGGGGCTGAGGCCGTAGCCGAATCCGACGCCTGGATTGGTGGTTGAGGTAGGTGTGCAAGCGCTCCGCCCCGAGCTGGTGCCTAATCGAAGTAGGCGCGCCCGCGCGCTCCGTCTCCCTGTCGTGGCGGGATCGGGGTTGCCCGGGCCGAGTCGGAGGCGTTGCGTCGGCATAGGTAGGCGTAGCGGGCCCCTGAGTCGTTGCACACGCGTGAATGATAGCGGATGCGCTGCGACGTTCGTCTTCTGGCGGTCCACGTGGCGGAGTGTGCTTGGCGTGGTGGTGGCCTTGAGACGCCGTGGCCATTTTAATGTGGCGACGGATTCCCGGTGGTTAGATTTCCGCCGGTTGGACTTCCACCGGTTGGCTCCCCCGCTGATTGGACTTCCGCCGGTTGGACTTCCGCCAGTTGGCTCCCCCGGTGATGGGGTATATATATACGGCGCGGGTGCGGCGTTGTTCCTGCATCGTGTCCTTGGATAGAGGCTGCTCCCCCAAAATGGGCCCCTTCCGTGCATCGACATTCCCTAGCGACGCTGAGCGGCTTGGTGGATGTTGATGTATAGATGGAGGTCCATTTTTCTTGGGAGCTTGGTTAGCGTCTGCTACCGGTAGCCAGCCGCGCTTCCTGCCCTCGCGTTGCGTGTCTGCATCCGACGGCAAAGTTTGCCCTGTTCTCCTGAACAGACCTACCTTCAGTCGGGGTTCCTGATGGAGCCCGTCCGCATTACTTTCTGAAAAAGTGTTAATGCACTGAAGGTGGCCTGTTAAGGAGAACAAGCCAAACTTTGCGCGACATGACTTTGCTTTTGCCCTGTGTGGGAGGTGGCAACGGGCGGGATTGTGCGCGCGGTCCGCTCCTCGAGGCCAAGGTTCAGGCCGAAGCCGCAGCTGCGGCCAGGTTGGAGTGGCGATCGAGAAGACGGCCTCTTGCGCACGCGTCGTGCTCCCGTATGAAGATGGCAAGGTTTGACGTGTTCTCGTAGACAGATATGCTTGAGTTCATCTACCTATGCTGATTGCGCCAATCTGGCGCTGTCGCGAAGGAATGTTGATGTACTGAAGCTTATCTGTCCATGCGAACCCGTCAAAGGCTTGCCGCTATACCCCGGCGCAGGGCCGAGGCGGGTGGCCGAGTTTTGCAGTTACAGCGGAGACTCGCCCGTATTAGGCTGCCGAAGTGGATGCAGCGGAGCTGGCGCTTAGCCGAGGCGGACGCGCGCGCTCCGTCCCCTACCCTTCGAACGGGTGGCAGCGGAGCTGGCGCCTTAGCCGAACTAGACGCGCGCGCTCCGTCCCCTACCCTTCGAACGGGTGGCAGCGGAGCTGGCGCCCAGCCAACGTAGACGCGCGCGCTCCGTCCCCTACCTTTCGAATGGGTGGCAGCGGAGCTGGCGCCCAGCCAAAGTAGACGCGCGCGCTCCGTCCCCTACCCTTCGAACGGGTGGCAGCGGAGCTGGCGCCTTAGTCGAGGTAGACGCGCGCGCTCCGTCCCCGCCGAAGTAGACGCGCGCTCTGTCCCCTACCCTTCGAACGGGTGGCAGCGGAGCTGGCGCCTTAGTCGAGGTAGACGCGCGTGCTCTGTCCCCTACCCTTCGAACGGGTGGCAGCGGAGCTGGCGCCTTAGTCGAGGTAGAAGCGCGCGCTCCGTCCCCTACCCTTCGAACGGGTGGCAGCGGAGCTGGCGCCTTAGTCCAGGTAGACACGCGCGCTCCGTCCCCTACCCTTCGAACGGGTGGCAGCGGAGCTGGCGCCCAGCCGAAGTAGACGCGCGCGCTCCGTCCCCTGCCCTTCGAACGGGTGGCAGCGGAGCTGGCGCCTTAGTCGAGGTAGACACGCGCGCTCCATCCCCGCCGAGGTCGGGATTGGAGCCTACCGCGGCAGAGGCTCGCAGCTTCGCATCGCGGTCACCGCCACGCGTGCGGTGATTGTGATCTCCTAACGCGGTAATGCGCTGTAAAGGTTCCTGGAATTGCGCCGGCCCCCAGTTTGCCAGAGCTGGGTTGTCGTACCGTGCGACTCGCCTCGGCGCGTGCAGGGCACACGGCGGCTTGTAACTGGTGCGCGGCGGGATGTGAGCGGTTGCGTGATTGCAACTGCTCGCCTCTTCCCTAGGGAAGGAGACACGGGGCGGGCGGGGAATGGCGTAGCGTCGAAGCTGTTGTGATCCTGTGGCCCATTAATGCGCTTTTAATGGCGTCTGGAGTCGCGTTGACGCGTAGCCTGGTGTGCGCCGGATATCTCACGCGGGGGTTGGCACGCGGCGGGAGGCCATTGGAGCGTCATGCTCTGACGGTCATTTCCGCTGCGGTCGCGCCCCTTTGTCTTCGGATATGGGGGATTGTGTGGGGCGGGCCTTTGTATGACTGCAGTCGCGCCCGGTACGCGGACGGTCGCGATGCTTCGGCTGACTGCAGTCGCGCCCGGTACGCGGACAGTCGTGACGCTTCGGCCTCAGGGGGGAGGTGGCTTGAAATAGCCCTCGTGACCGCGCCCCCGCAGATGCACGCCCCCTTCTTGCTTGCATCGCCTTCCATACTCCCGGAGTATTCTTGCCGCCGTACCCCTTTCGCGAGAAGCTATGGCATCTGGTGGCACGCATGGCCAGGCGGCTAGCGCCTACGGCATTCGCCGGCGATCTTCACCGCTAGAGGTGAACTATTCGCTCAGCGAGCGCGACCCGGCGGCGGCGGACAAATGTTGGCTGGCGGCGGAGAAGGAAGGCGCGTTCTCCGGCGAGCTGGGCCCGTCGCTCGTGACCGAGAAGACAATCCGAGTGCTTCTGCGCGCGGGGAAGCTGTCTGAGCGCCAGGCGGTACGATTGCCCGCCGCCGATGAGGTGGAACCGCGCCCTGAGAGGTCGGAGGCGCTCGTGTTCGTTGCCTTTTTCGACGCGGGGCTCCGCATACCAGCGGCGGCGATCGTGGGCGACGTGCTGCGGACCTTCGGGCTGGAGCTGGCGCAACTGACTCCGAACGCCGTGGCCCGGCTCGCGGTGTACAGCTGGGCCTTGCGCTCGGGAGCGTGTTGGCCCAGCGCTTCGTTGTTCGCCTACCTGCACGAGGCACGGTGCCAGCCGAAGGATCGGAAGGACGGGACGCTGTCGAGTTTCGGCAGCGTCACCTTTATTCTTCGGTCAACTTGCAGCAAGCTCTTCCCTGCGAACTCCACTCGCGGGAAGTTGGAGTCTCACGGGATGAAGCGGTGGTTCTACCACCGTGTGGAGAGCGGGAGCGGTCTTGAGTGCACGGGCCGGCCGATCGCATTCAAGACCTCGCTCGGCCGGACGCTCGACGACAAGGACAGGCGGAGGGCCCGGCGGCTCGTAGGCGTGGTCGCCCGCTTTAACATGCGCGACCTCGCCGAGGAGTACGTGATGTACGGTGTGGCGCCGCTCGCCCGCGACTGGCGCCTTGCCGCCGAGAAGCGTCGAGATGACAATGTTTCGCCGTGGGTCTACTCACTGCCGGCACCCTCCGGTCTTGGTAAGCCTCGACCGTGCCTCCCCTTTGCTCACGCGAAACGCGTTATAGGTTGATCGTATCTCCCACTTTGCTTTAGGGGTTCGCTTGGAGGATGCGGAGCAGGCCGCGCGCGTATTCCTGGGTCCGTATACCGACAGGGAGCACGAGCAGCGCGCGTCCGCTACCGCCGAGGCGGGGCTAGGACGGATAAACCGCACGTGCGAGGCCCTGGGCCTTGTCGTGCCGGAGCGTGCTGAGCCGGCCTTGCCACATCAAGACGACGGCGCGACGAGGAGGAAGGCGCAGTCTCGCAAGAGGGGCCGAGGTGGAGCGTCTGCCGTGCTTAGCGTAGCAGCTGCCAGTGCCGCTGCTGGCGCTTCCGATAGCGCGGCAGACGCCAAGTCGGATTCGGCTAGGTACGCCGACTCCGGCTTGGATGGCACAGATGCCGGGGGCGACGGATCTTCGACGGGTGCCCTGGACGGTGGGCCCGCCACGAGCAGCCGGAGACGAGAAGTCTCGTCACCCGTGGCGGTCGTCGAGGCAGGGTCCGAGGGGACCAGCGGTGCTGAGGTGATGCCTTCGGCCGCGGCCATCGTAATGCCGGAGACACCCTCCGTGGGGGCGCACGGAGCTGAGTCTTCACCAGCAGCAGCGGCCGGAACCGGGGTGCTCCCCACAGAGGTTGCCACGGTGGGGTCTTCGCCCTCGGGTGCTACAGTCGCGGGGGCCTCTCCGGCGGCGGCTGCTGGAGTGGCGTCGTCGCCCCTTGCTCCGGCCAAGCGGCCATATTTGCGGCCGGAGATCCACCGGACGTCGAGGGGATTCGTCGTAGCGACGGGCATCGGGAGCTTGTGGGAGTCCGATGCGTATGCCGAGATTCCTGCGGCGTGCGCTGCCTCTGCCCTCCAGGCCGCGCCGTCCGCCGTGCAGGAACGGTCGGCGCCGGCCTCTAACGCGGAGGCTTCTGTTCTTGGCGGGACCGCGCCTTCTGCGGGCGCTTGCGCCGCCGCTAGGGGGGCGGGCCCCCGGAGCCCTCCTTCCACCACCGAAGGTAAGGTGGATTGGCTTTGCTGGTGTTTTCGTTGCGTCTTGCGGTGCTCACCTGCGTGCCTGTCTGCAGCGTCACTTATCCCGGAGGAGGAGCGTTTGCCGGGACACGGAGGTCCTGGCACTGGTGGCACGAACGTCATGCGCCCGGGTCCCGCGGACTTCGTTACCCCGTCTGAGACGCTGAGGGCGTGGCATGGGATCGTAGATGACGCGGCCGCCAGCGTCAGCGAGCAGGCGCTTCATACCTACGGAGTGGAGCGCCTCGGGGACGCCTTCGAAGTGTCGGGGGTGAGGGTAAGCTCCTGCTTACGCGACAATGCTTGGCCATGCTGAACTTTGCTAAGTCATTTTGCCCTGCAGACACTGGTGCTGGGGCATTCCCTGCAAACGGCCTATGTTCATGCGCGAAGGGCGCTCGAAGATAGGCTGCGGGTCGCCGAGGAGGAGCTGCGCGAAGCCACGGGGGCCCGTTCCGCCCAGGATGCCCGCATCCATCAGCTGGAAGCGGAGTGCGCTGCAGCGAAGGCGCACGCCGAGGGGCTTGCCGCTTCGGCGCGGGAGTCGGACGCGAAGGTGATGCGCCGGGAGTTCGCGGCGGAGCAGGACGGCCTTCTGCACCAGGTCGCCTCGCTAGAAAAGGAGAAAGGCGAACTCGCCTTAACTCTAGCGGAGCGTGACCGGACGCTTGGCGAAGCTTCGGTGGTTGCATGGGATGCCATGCAAGCGCTGGAGAGCCACCTCCAAGGGCTTGTGGCCGAAGTGCCGGACCATGCCTTCGGCCCGGAGGAGCTGTCGCGGACCCTTCGCTGGGTCAAAGATGCCGCCGATGTTGCGCGTGGTGCCGCGACGAACTTCGGCGACTACTGTGCCTATGTGGCGGCGTGCATGGTATGCGCGCTCCTACGGCACCGTGGCTACACACACATCGCCGAGCTGGAGGACCCCCAGCTGGAGATGCCCGGCGGGGCTGGAGTAATGTCGGGCGCCGTCCGCGCCGTTCGTGGCGCCATAAAGCACTTCTACGAGCGGATCTGGGACTACGCTGGAGTGGCCGCCGCACAGGTCGAGCTCCGGAAGTCCCTTTACGGGGAGGGGAGCCTCGGCCGGTTTCTGGACGGGGTCCCCCGACGCAACGAGGATGGCGGCGGGACCTCCGAAGGCGCCGAGAATCCACAGGTGCGACGCCGCGGTGGCTAGGTGTAGTCGTGCGTTGTAATGTCCGCCCCTTTTTATGAATAAAACGCGCGCTTGTTCTGCGAACTGAACATTTTGACCTGTGCCCCGGGCAGCTTCCTTGCTGGGGACGACTGCTTCCGTCCGGCCTTGCAACCCGGCGGCGCCTTCGACGCTGGCAAATGGCCGAGGAGTCGCTGAACTTTTGGGCGGGCCGACCCTCTTCAGGCGAGGTCCCGACCTTAGCGTGTGTTAAGGACGAGCCCGCCGAATAGTGGCTTAGGGCGGCAGATATACTGGCGGGCCTTTGTACTTGTAAAATTCTTGCGATGTATACATCTGGCAATTAGGATATGCGCTGCGCATTGTGCTCCGGGCGGTCTTGTTCCTCGGCGGAGGCGAACCGCAACGCTATGACTTGTTTGGAGTCCGTGGACTGGCGTGTGCGAAGGCGGACCTCCGCACTATGACCTGTTTAAAGTCCATAGACTGGCGTGTGCGAAGGCGGACCTCCACACTACGACTTTTTTAAAGTCCGTAGACTGGCGTGTGCGAAGGCGGACCTCCGCACTACAACTTTTTTAAAGTCCGTAGACTAGCGCGTGCGAAGGCGGACCTCCGCACTACGACCTGTTTAAAGTCCGTAGACTGGCGCGTGCGAAGGCGGACCTCCGCACTACGACCTGTTTAAAGTCTGTAGACTGGCGCGTGCGAAGGCGGACCTCCGCACTACGACCTGTTTAAAGTCCGTAGACTAGCGTGTGCGAAGGCGGACCTCCGCACTACGACTTTTTTTAAAGTCCGTAGACTGGCGTGTGCGAAGGCGGACCTCCGCACTACGACCTGTTTAAAGTCCGTAGACTGGCGTGTGCGAAGGCGGACCTCCGCACTACGACTTTTTTTAAAGTCCGTAGACTGGCGTGTGCGAAGGCGGACCTCCGCACTACGACTTTTTTAAAGTCCGTAGACTGGCGCGTGCGAAGGCGGACCCCCGCACTACGACCTGTTTAAAGTCCGTAGACTAGCGCGTGCGAAGGCGGACCTCCGCACTAGGACCTATTTAAAGTCCGTAGACTGGCGCGTGCGAAGGCGGATCTCCGCACTACGACCTGTTTAAAGTCCGTAGACTGGCGCGTGCGAAGGCGGACCTCCGCACTACGACCTGTTTAAAGTCCGTAGACTGGCGCGTGCGAAGGCGGACCTCCGCACTACGACCTGTTTAAAGTCCGTAGACTGGCGTGTGCGAAGGCGGACCTCCGCACTCCCTACCCCGAGGTGGGAGTAGCCTCTGGTGTACCCTGTATCCCGCGCGCGCTCTGTCGCTGGGGTCAGCCTCTGGCGCTGCGTCGGTATTCCTTGAAGCTCTCGGAGTTGGCTTCCATGGTGCGCCTCGCGTACGCGTCCCGTGGTGTGCGAAGGCGAGCTTTGACGCGCTGAGGAGGTGCGCGGTCGACAGCCACGCAAGGTTCGGGCCACATTTGCGTTTTGCTCAGCGCACAGGGACAGCATTCGTGTCTTATTTATACTCCGGAGAGTACGCACAGGGACGAAGTCCCTGACGTGCGCGGGGTTCGCGTCTTGTTTATACTCAGTAGAGTGTGCAGGGAGAACATCCGTGTCTTATTTATACTCCGCGGAGTGCGTGCAGAGGCGTCCCCCCACACGTCTTTGTTTATACTCATGCCCGTGTCTTTGACGGAGAGTGCACACGCGAACGTGCGTCTTCGTTTATACTCATGCCCGTATCTTCGACGGAGAGTGCACACGCGAACGTGCGTCTTCGTTTATACTCATGCCCGTACCCCTGGCTACGGAGAGTGCACACGCGAACATGCGTCTTTGGTTTATACTCATACCCGTACCCCTGGCTACGGAGAGTGCACACGCGAACATGCGTCTTTGTTTATACTCATGCACGTGTCTTCGACGGAGAGTGCACACGCGAACGTGCGTCTTCGTTTATACTCATACCCGTACCCCTGGCGACGGAGAGTGCACACGCGAACATGCGTCTTTGGTTTATACTCATACCCGTACCCTTGGCTACGGAGAGTGCACACGCGAACATGCGTCTTTGTTTATACTCGTGCCCGTGTCTTCGACGGAGAGTGCACACGCGAACGTGCGTCTTCGTTTATACTCATGCCCGTGTCTTCGACGGAGAGTGCACACGCGAACGTGCCTCTTTGTTTATACTCATGCCCGTGTCTTTAACGGAGAGTGCACACGCGAGCGTGCGTCTTTGGTTATACTGCAGAAGCACGCGCGTGGGTGCAGCCCCCGCGCGGTCTCGCCGCGTACTTTTGCCCAATGATAATAGATTGGCGATAAACGGAACTTTATTACCTTCCCGTTTGCGTGGGTGAGCGATTACATATGGCGGGGGGAGGGGGTACTAACCGTCTGCGTTCGACGCGGCCGAAGCCTCTAGTGATTGCGCTACCTGCAGGGCTAGCCGAGCCGCCTCCGGATGACGCCGTGGGTCCCCGCGCTGCGGTGCCGACCCTAAGTGCACCGCTGGTCGCCGCGACGGGGACATCTAGTGCCATGCTCGATGCGCCGGGCCATGTCCTGGTCGCCACGAACGGTAATGATGGCCCGCGGCCCCGGGAGCTTCATGCATAAATAGCCGTGATGCGGTACCGCCCCGAAGGAGTTAAGGATTGGGCGCCCCAGTATGGCGTTGTAAGGGTATGGGAGATCAACGACGTCGAATGTGGCATCTTCGACCCTTGCATTGTCGCCCTGGCCGAAGGAGACCTACAGGCATATTTGGCCGAGCGCCCGTAGAGGCTGTCCTCCGAATCCTTGCAGCGGGACTCCCGATGGGCCGAGGCAGCTTCGGGGGATCCCCATCTGGTCGAAGGCTGCCGCGAACAGAATGTTCGCGGAGCTGCCGCCGTCAACTAGGGCACGTCCCACATCGCACCCCGCTATGGCGACCCGGACGACCAGGGGGTCGTGATGGGGGAGCTCCACGCCTTGGGCGTCGGCGGGTGTGAACGTGACTTCGTGTTGTGCCCAGTCCGGCGGTGCCTGCGCTGGGTACGCCGCCACGTGGTGTAGCCTCCGTACGTAGGCCTTCCGCTGTCGTGTCGAGGCGAACTCCAGCGAGGAGCCTCCGGAGATGACATTGATAACCCTGCGGTGGGCGGCATCCGGAGCCTGTAGCTGCAAGAGGCCTCCCTGAGGCTGTTGTACATGGGCCTGAATTCGCAGAGGGCCCTCGTAGGGCTGCGTCCCTTGTGCCTGAATGTGCATGGGGGCTTCGTATGGGTTCTGTACGTGGGCTACCACAGGCGGGCGTGCCTCCTGGTTCCTGTCCTTGGTGACGCTGTCGCGGAGCGCCGCGATAGAGGTGCACGTGCGCGTGTCGTGGTTGTTGCGACCGTGGACTACGCACCACAGACCCTGGTGTTGGTCGTCGTAATCTCCACGGCCTCTATCGTCGCGGCCCCGGCCACGGCCGCGCCCCCGGCCTCGGCGCCCCCGACTGCCCCGACCCGCGGGGGCGGTTTCTTCGGAGCCACCTTCGATGTCGAAGACCTGCCGGCCTCGCCGCGACTTCTGTTGGCCGCGCCTGGGCCTATCGGACGTCTCCCTGTGCGGGGCGTCCTTGCGTTCAGGCGCGTCCTTCGACGGCTCCTGCTTGCGCTTTCCCTTCGCAGAGCCGTCCCTCGGCGGGTCTTCGGTCTTTGCCGAGCCATCGGCCTGGTTGGTGTCGGAGTCGTCACCCTGTCGTCGTCGTGCGTCCTCTTCCGCCCTGGCGTATTCCTCCATTTTGTCGAAGAGTTTCGTCACTGTCTTGATCGGCTTCCTTGCGTTGTATTTGGCCATGGGGCCCGGGCGGAGGCCCTGTATGGCTGCATTGACAACGGTGGTTTCATTGACATCCTTGACTTGGCATCGTATTTTTGCGAAGCGCTTGAAGTAGTCTCGGAGCTTCTCCGAAGGTTTCTGCTTCACGGCAAAGAGCTGGTCTGCGTCGACTCGCTCGACATAGTTTCCTTGAAAGTTGTTGTGAAGGCGGTCGCGAAGCTGCCTCCACGCGTAGATGGAGTTTGGCTCTATGGTAAAAAACCAGGAAAGCGTCACTCCTTGCAACGCGAGGGGGAGTCCCTTCGCCTTTGTGGTGTCATCTCCGCCCGCAGCTTCGATTGCGGTTTCGTACACGCGCACGAACTCGCGGGGGTCCGTATCACCTTTGTACGACTCGATGACACTGGGGAACTTGAAGTCTTCGGGCCACGCCGCCTGCTGCAGTCCTGCGGAAAGCAGGGACTCCGGGTCGACGCGCCGCAGCGGCACGCGGCTGGACGTGGGGGCGTCGCGGCTGTCCGCCCTTTCCGGCGTGGGCTCTGGCGCGACCACTGGCGCGGCCTGCTGGCTCCGAGCCTCTTGTATGTCGCGGACAGCTCCCGAAGATCCCCTAGCTCCTGCTGGAACGCTTTGAGGGCCGCTAGCAGGGCGCTTTCCACCGCCTGCGTGGGCGGGGCCGCCGGCGCGCCCAGCGGACGGGTCGGCACAGGTACGATCGCCTCGCGTGCTCCCGAGCTGCCGGTGAGCGTTGCGGCGAGGGTGGCGAGGTTGGTTGTCGGAGTGCCGGTGACGGGGTCGGCCGTCGCGGCGCCGGTGGCGGGGTCGGTCGTCGCAGCGCGAGCGTCGACGTCCTCGACCACCGCGCCTACGTCGTCGTCCGCGCCTGCCGCAGCCGATGCCGAGGCCGAGGCCCTGGTGCCCATGCGACGCTCCGACCCAGCCGCCGCCGACGAAGCTTTTTTCGGTGCTATCCTTCTTTGGACTTCAGGCTTGCTCCTGTCCTCCCCACGGACGGCGCCAACTGTTGTGGCTACAGACCAAACAGAGAGAGAGATGGTAGTGGAGAGTTGGGAGAGAGTAACGAGTAAAATGGCTTGGGTCCTCCCCATGGCCTGTATTCCATATATGTATACATGGGGAGTGCTTTTACAATTATACCCTTACAGCTGAGTATCCTCTTCAGGGGCACTTATGTCATTACACATGGCCTATTCTGGGCCTTATAACCTTCTACCAGGCCTGCTGGGATTAGGTGGGGGCCACCCCTACAACAGGGGTGTTTGGTTGCCAGCCACAATTTACCACGCCTAAGGTTAGACAAATTTGACCAACTTTGGGAGCTGTTTGGTTGCAGCCACAGTTGTGGCAAGATTCCCTTCTAGCAAACTAGGTCCCACGCGTCAATGACTCAAAAAAGTGTGGCAAGATTCCCTTAGGCTTGCTAAGGTGTGGCAAAGAATTTGATCACCTCAACTTAGGTAAGTGTGGCAATTTTTGTTGGCAAAGTGTGGCTAGCAACCAAACAGCCCCTAATCCATCCTTTAACCCCAAACAAAACGGGCCTAATGAGCTATAGGTTGTGATCAAAATGGCTTGAGCTTTTGGCTTCAGCTTATTTTTGCACTATTCATAAATTTCGTCTTTTTCTGAACTTTTGGCTTTTTTTTGAGTTTTTTTACCGGTTCTTTTTTTCCTCATATTTGTTTGTATTATACGTAATGGGCTAACATGTTTTTTCTATTTTTAAATTTTTTTAAATTTAATTATGGTAAATAAGTCTCTGTCAGCTACAGTGCTTTTTTCAGCCAGCTACAGTGTTTTCAGCCATAAGCCACGGGCTTTTCAGCCATTTTGATCACACCCATAGTTTCGTGATCGGACGGCGTGGATCCAACGAACCTGTCCCAGCCCGTCCCTGCGCCGCGGCCTCGGGTCGGATCCTCCAATGCCCAACCCCAACAGATAGGGAGGAGAGAAACAGAAGCCAAGACGAGCAGCCAAGAAGCCGGCGGCGATGGCGTGGCGGGCGAACCTGTCCCGGAGCGTGAAGGAGATACGTTTCCTCTTCTGCCAGTCCTCCCCCGCCAGCGCCCCCGCCCGGTAGCAACCACCCGGCCCTCTTCCACCCCCCCCCCCCCTCTCTCATGTGCTGATAGTTGGTGGATTTGTGATCTGATTATTTGCAGTGAGTTCGTGAAGAAGAACTACGGGGACATCAAGGCCCGGAACCCCTCCCTCCCCGTCCTCGTCCGCGAGTGCTCCGGCGTGGAGCCCCAGCTCTGGGCCCGCTACGGTGGGCATTCCTCCATCTCTTCTTTTCTAGGAATACGAGATCTTGCTCTTTCCATGGTTACCTGGGATAGTCTGGTCTGGTTTGACCTAGCCGTTTATTGGCCAATTTTCTGGAACTACCGGATCTTGTGTTCGTAGGAGATCTTAGAAACCTTTGTGGAGGTGGTACTGGTGGAGAGAGATTTCCATTGTTCATCTAGAATTTTTGAGCACTTGAGATGAGAGCAAATTAGGTGATAGGTGGTTGGGGGGGGGGGGGGGGGGGGTGCTCGCCATCCACAGCGTGGTGAAAAATTGATGCTAGAAAGCAGTGGCGGAGCTTGAGCGAAATCTCAAGGAGGGCCAAACGAGGCCAATGCAGATTTTGTTATTCGAGTGCTAAATCATACTACCGCACGACAAGGTAGAATTTGTAGTTTCCATATTTGGATTACAAAATACATGTCTCAGCAAGATATATAGGGGTGGCCATCGGAAGGACTAAGTAGTATATCTGTAAATGAGCCAAATTACTACTACACATTCTTAGAATTAATATAAAATTTTTTTTCAGTTGTTGGAGGGGCCATGGCCCACCTTGGCCCCAACTATCCTCTGTCCCTCTTCTAGAAAGCATTGATGCTGCCCGCTGCATGTAGTGATGATGCCAACAAAGTCACTGGCATAGGCGCACTTAGGGCGTCCGCAATGGTAATAGCTAGTACTAGCTATATAGTCAGCTGATGTGGAGGTGAGAGACAAAAGTAAAGACTATTTTATACTGTTGGACCCACATGCTCCTCTCTCATGTTCTTGGACTACGTGAAATAGATCAGCTATTTGCTCGTCGCTAGTGACTACTCTCTCTCCTACTTTTTTCTTGCTACATCAGATCTAGCTAACTAAATAGCCAACTGTTGGAGACGCCCCTAGCTGCTCCAGTTCCCAGGCCAAGGGAAAAAAATATGGGCCTACTTGGAGGTGAAATAGTGAAGGGAGAGAGAGTGGGATGAGAGAAAAGAGAGGTAATATTTAATGCGGGTCCAATATGGAGAAAGAACCCCACTAAACACCGGAGGAAAAAACAAATTTAGCACCACATGACAAAAGTGCTAAATTTGCTTTTTTTTTTCTCCTAGTGTTTGGCACCGTTTCACATCTTTTTTCTATCATCCTACTCTCTCTCCCTTACCTATTTCATCTGCAGGTGGGCCCATAATTATTTTATTGGCTTTGGAACTGGAGTAACTAGTTGCACCGATGCAAGCATTTTTTCCTTGGCATTGCTACCTCCAGTGTGTAGCATGGATGCAAGAGACCCTCAACATCACTTTTTCTCACTCTGTGGATGGCCTAAAGGCCTATGGTCAAATAGCGAAAAATTGTTCAAAATTACCAATGTTCATAGAAAAGCAAAAAAACTGTCCAGGCTAGTTGCTGGTGTTACATCAGGTCTGCATTAGGTGGTCTTGATAGTCAAGATGGTATGGTACTAGCACTCACCCAATTGAACCTCTAGCGAAGGGCCTTGTTGTGAATTTTCTTATGGTATATTTTACACTCAACTTTACACTTTTGTCCTAAATCTATCCTTTACAATTTCTATCTTGTAATCTAGCCCTTGCATTTTGTGTTTTTTGTTTGGTCTGCCCCTTACTGTGTAATGCCCCGATATAGGTAAACTATCACTCATTAATAGCATTCTCGATTATTGCAATTGAAGTAGTAAAGAAAATACAATGAAGTATGAGAAAATACAATGAAGTATGCATTATTGATGATGATCCTCAACATATCCTTAATAAGCATTTGCTTCTAGCCTTCTACTACACTACCAACACCATTGTTCTACTCATCATCAATGTACACTATCATGCAATTTTTCTAAGGAAATGAATTTGGCAAGATTATCCTTATACAAGGAAAATATATTGGCTTATGTCAAAGAATTTTTGTTTCATATACCTGCCAAGTATATATTCAATATACCCATGTTGATGAAGTTTCGATAACCAGTTTTATGTTAAGAAACAAATTTTAGTCTGGAACACTATCAATTGGGCCATCTTCTCGGACATAATCCATGTATAGGGCCTGTACGGCAGGAGACAAGCCGGCCGGCTTTTGGCAGCCACTACAGTACCTAACTTTTAAACGGAGTATTTTCTCAAGACGGGGTCTACAAGTTAAACGTAGTACACGTTAAAAGCCCAACATCTGTACCAGCCAAAATCGCAAGTGAGTATCGATCTCTCCGTAATCTGTACCGTAAACAGCCAAAATTCAAAAATTTCAGTCAAAAGCCATAAGCCGCAGCTAAAAAGAACCGGCCCATAACCTGGGCACGTCAGGCACCAGGAATGCGTATCTATGTTTTTACTCTTTACAGAGGTGTTCCCTTGTTTCTGTAGTATTCCATCGGTTCATTCTCAAGTGTTGTGCAAGCCTTGTGGTTTTTAATATGTGTGACTAGCACCAAAGAGCAGATTTGCCCACTCATACAGTTTATGGTAAGAGCCACATTGACTAAACTGTGCTCGTTCTGTTGTAGTGGATTGCAAGTTGCAACTTAAAACCTTTTACCATAACTACATACTTTGGGCAGTCAAGCACGTACACTACTATCTTGTTCACTACGCTGCCTAAGTACTGACTTATACTGATCTTGCAAGGTATTGTGTTCAGTGATTTTGATGCCTGTAGACATCGAGATGTCAAAGAGAGGAAACACAAATTGCTCTTTTTTATATTAAGACTACGTATTGGGCCTTTCAGATTTTGTGCTATCATTCAGCAAACTACACAATGCTGTAAATTGAAATAAGCTTGGCGTTGGCAAACTGTAAATACAAGCAAATGATAATGGAAGAACAGGCTATGCCATCTTTTATACACTGTGTGATCTTTTGGCGCTTGTGCCTTGCACTGCCTAACATTCAAATACTTAATTCACTTGTGGTGCATATGCTTTGTTCATTTTGCCCTTGAAGTGGACCATTCATCCGAAGCTGAAGAAAAAGTGATAAACTGTAGAGATTTACAAATTTTGGGCTAGGCATACTGCATTTAACAAAGAAATGAATGTTGTGACTAACGTCAGAACATGTCGTTGTGATACTAATGATTTCCCTATTGAGATAGGACTACACCAAATGTTAGCGTTAAGCCTACATATTTTTGCCCTAGTGATAGACGATATCACGCGGAACATACAAGAAAATATCTTTTGGCTATGCTTTTTGCTAATAATGTAGTGCTGGTTGATGAGAGTAGGATAGATATCGATAGGAATCTGGAGTTGTGGAAGATCTTAGAATCGAAAAGTTTTAGACTTAGTAGAACTAAAACTGAATATATGAGCTGTGATTTCAGCGGTGCCAGGGTAGATGATAGAGATGTTAGTTTGGACGGACAAGTAGTGCCTAGAAATAACACTTTCGATATTTGAGATTGATGCTACAGTAGGACGATGAGATTGATGAAGACATGAGCCACATGATAAGAGCGGGTGGGTAAAATAGCGTTAAGTATCGGGTGTTTTGTGTGATAAAAAAGTTCCTCAAAAGTTAAAGGATAAATTCTATAGGACTGCGATCAGATCTGCGATGCTATATGGAGCGGAATGCTGGGTGACTAAAAGACAACATATACAAAGCGGAATGCTGGGTGACTAAAAGACAACATATACAGAAGATAAGTGTAGCGGAGATGAGGATGCTACGGTGGATCTGTGGTCACACAAAGTGGGATCGAATCTGCAATGATAATATACGTGATAGGGTGAGGGTAGCACTAATTGAAGAGAAACTTATTCAATATCGCTTGAGATGGTTTAGACATAACCAACGGAGACCTTTTGAGACACCGGTACGTAGTAGAATTTTAAGATGTACCGAAAACGTAAGAAGAGCCAAGGTCGAACAAGATTGGTATGGGAAGTAGTAGTTAAAAGAGATTTGAGAGATTATAATGTATTTAAAGAATTAACTTTGATAGGAGTGCATGGAAGTTAGCGAATAGCGATCCACGTACCGGAACTGTGGCATAAGAAGAAAGTTTAGAGGCGGTGTTTTAGGCTCTCGGTTCAGATAACAGGATGTAGGACTTAGGGTTTTCTTATAAGGCTTTCATTTATTTGACCTTAAGGAAGTTTTATTCTTAGTTTACGTCAACTTGTTTAGGACAAAATGTTTTATTGTTATTGTTGTTGTTGTTAGTGGTGGTTGCTACTTTACTTCTAAATGTGTTCCATCTTCATTTCTGCTTGAAAATTCCATAAACATCAATACATCATATATTTTGCTTCACGTATATTATATTATCCAATGTATGGACATAACGCTTGATACTAACTATTGGATTCTTGTATTGTATTGAAGAGAATGTGTTCGATGTATCATGCATGTAACTACATGTATGTTATGTGGAACATATATTTGGCATTACCCCTTTTAATAATCTCTCTTGATCAACTGGTCAGATATGGGTGTGGAGAGGTGCGTGCGCTTGGATGGCCTGACAGAAGCCCAGATTGAGAAGAAGCTGGAGGAGCTGGCCAAGGTAGGAGGATCGCTTAAAGCTTAATAATGTTGGGCCAGCCAAGTTTTGTTGCGTTAAATCTTTCCAAATAAGAGAAACGTTAAACAGGGCATGCTGTGCTATCATGATTTCAGTTCTATGACTGTAGAATCAAGTGTTGAAATTTGTACTACTGGTCGCTGAGAAGATAACTGTTTCTCTCTCGTTCGTTGGAACTATTTTTCTCTTTTCTTCGAGCATTTGTCTAAAAGGTGGTTTGGACGAGCATTCGCCTCAAGTTATATGCAGCCCTAATGATCGGTTAAGTAAATGAACTTAGTTTGCTTATCTAGTAAATAGTAATGTTGAGGTTGAGCTAGTTAGTTCAGTTTGCTTGCCCGGTAAACGATATAACCCTTATTGACGGGCAGAAGCTATGTTAGCATGTGTCACGCCTGGTGTGCCATCAAGTGAGCATACTCCTGAAGAGTCAGCGAAGCAGGTGATGGCGGGAAAGAAGAAAAGGCCTACTCCTGAAGAAAGTGAATGGCGTATAGGCGTGTGAGTTGTGTGGGGCTTGCTAAGTTATATTGTAATAAAGAGTGCATGCGTGATGCGTCTCACGTGAGACGAGGAGGTATATGAGCTCATGCTGGTATCACACCATGTTTTGTCCACGAAATACATACCGACTCTGTTCTTTTTTACTTATTTTATAAAATATATGTTTATAAATATATTTAAACTATCTAGATTAGCTATACAAAAATTATATCATTAAACATAATTTTATAATTTTATAAATATATTTTAATGTAAATTTATAAAAAATAGTTGTCAAAATTATATCTCGAAAACTGTAAAACATTAAAAACATAAATAAAAAGAACGAAGTGATTACAAAAATTCTCCCCGTATCTCCTCTGCTTTCCTCTTTCTCAAGTCACCTATTCCGCAATTTGTATTGTGTTCACGCTGCAATTGTTATACCTAGGGGTGCAAACGGGTCGGGTTAATCCTGACCGATCTGGCACCGAATCCGATTGGTACCGAATTCGATTGGTACCGAATCCGGAGAAAAAAATATGGGTTAGGATATGGTAACAGCAATATCCGTCCGAATCCGATACGTCTTTAAGCTTGATTTCAGGTTAGTGCTACTATTTAACGTTTCATTTTCTTTTGCAATGGTAAAATAAAATCTTCCACATCAGCTATTAAGTAGTAACATCAAGTTCTTGACAGTACGTCCTCCTACTCCATTTGCTGTACTGCATGCATTCCTTACAAACAAGTAGGGGTGCAAACGGGTCGGGTTAATCCCGACCGATCCGGCATCGAATTCGATTGGTACCGAATTCGATTGGTACCGAATCCGAAGAAAAAATATGGGTTAGGATATGGTAACAGTAATATTCGTCCGAATTCGACCCATTTGCACCCCTAGTTATACCCGATCGGCGGTGATCCCTGCCAGCGACTGGGACAATAACAACCTGTTATGAGAGCTACATGATTCTATGGACGATTATCCTTGATTCTATTGGCTTGGCCTCGTAAAATCCTTCGGTGAAGGAGGGCGAACAACTTCGGGTGATCGGGTCGATTGACGTAAATCCTGAATCATGTTCGGTTGGCTTGGAGGAGTCGCCACGGCTCCGGCAAAGCAGGGTGCTCAGGTGCGTCAGATCGTGGTGGTCATGGAGGCGATGGAGGCGCGGTTGATGGAGAGGATTGAAGCTTTAGCGGCCAAGATTGAAGTGGTGGATCAAGTTAAGGAGAAGATGGGAGAAACTAGATTCGAAGCTCGAGCAGCAGGTCAACCGCTTGGATCAAGCTCAAACCAAGGTGGCAAGGTAGACCTGTCAATGGCGTCGTTTGCGACAAGTTCAGCAAGAACAGGTCCAGGTGGCCCGAGCACTGAAGGGGACGGCTCCACCACCCATCATAGTACCTGCGCGACAGGAAGCTAGAGTAGTGGGAGTTCGACCAGGGATGGCAGCACAAACGAGGAATCCTCCCCAGGTGATTTTCCCCACACCCACCCCTGTGATCCTGGACATGCCGGAAACGGGTAGGAGCAGTTCTAATGAAGGAAGCAGAAGAAATTGGATGCCCAGGATGGAATTTCCAAAGTTTGATGGCTCAGATGCTCGTATTTGGATCGATAAATGCCATACATTCTTCAATATGTACCAAATTCCTGATGGCTTTGAAGTGTCATCAGCCACGATGTATCTGGTGGATAGTGCTGCACACTGGTACCAAGCGTACAAGATGGCAAATGCATGGCACAGTTGGGATCAGTTCAGAGAAAGCTGTACTGAAGGAATTTAAAACTAATACACACAGAGACAAGCCTCAACTGTGGAGGAATATCGAAGAAAAATTGATCAATTAGTATATCACATTAGACTGTATGACAGTTCTGTGGGGGAGATGACGCTAGTCACTCAATTTATCATGGGTCTGAAGGACGAACTAAAGGGTGCTGTTGAAGCACAATGGCCTGACACTGTCAGTAAGGCAGTAATGGGCCTGTTTGGCTGCGGTTTATAGTTTTTGATTGAAATTTTTGAATTTTGACTGTTTACGGTATATATTACGGAGAGAGATACTCACTTGCGATTTTGGCTGGTACAGATGTTAGGCTTTTAACGTGTACATCGTTTAACTTGTAGACCTCGTCTTGAGAAAATAGTCCGTTTGAAAATTAGGTACTGTAGCAAAAGCTAAAAGCCGTCAGTTTCGGAAGAAAAGAACAGGCCCAATATTTGCTCAGTTGCAAGAGGGTGTTTTGGAAAGATCAAAGAAATTTGTGGCTAAGAGTGGCCAGTTGAAGCATACCAATGGAGGGTATAAGGGGGACAAAAGAAATTTGAGCCAGGAGAATTGTGGAAGGCACAACAGCTCGAGGAGTAAGAGCAAATGGCTTGTGTTTCAGTTGTGGAGAGAAGTATACACCAACTCACCAGCGTGCTAATAAAATAAATGCACAACTGAAGGCCATGGAATTAAAAGAAGGTAATGTGTTTCTCTCAGATGAAATGTTGGATGCTGTTACCGGATTGGAAGGGCGGGCTAACATGGTAGCTTTTGGAAATCAGTTCTTAAATCTTTAATTGCTCGATAGATTTTTCGAATGGAAAAAATTAGCTTACTAGCACTTCATTGGTACGATTTTAGACAAATATCATCCATTTCTCATTCGACTGTCCAATGACATCCGAAATTCTGAAAAATAACACTAATATTCCACAACATATTTTTTAGAAATGGTATACGAGGATTTGCCAACCATATATAGACACAGGTAGCGCAGCGGCGAAGACATTTTTGGAGGCCACCTCGCGTCCCCTTCGCGCGAGGGATGGCCCCGCCGCTCGAGATATCCCATGTACTGCGGCACCACGGTGGCATGGATTGCTACATCGGAGGCGCGCACACGGCGTGTTCTGGGGCAAGGAGAAGTTGCTGGTGGCAGTTTATTGTGCGAAGCAGGCTGGTGGCGACCTGGCAGCAGCGGACCGGGGCCGGGGAAGAAATCTACGGCGGAGACTGTACTCCGGAGGCCAATCGGCAAAATTAGCCGGCAGCTCCGGTGGCCCTCCACCCGAATTGGCGTGCGGGCATCAGCATGCCAAGAGGAGTGTGGTGTAGAAACAGATTAGGCAGAGGTGGTTGAATTCACACGCTGCGCGGCGGCTCGTCAGCATGCTGCCACGGCGATTTGGTAATGCTGGAGAGGAAAAGAAGTGGCTCAAATGGTCTATTGGAGCATCGTGATTGCAGTCCAATTTGGCTTGGGACGGATTGGCTGCGGCGAATTTTGATGAGGCTGCAGAAGGTCTCACACTCACGTCCCGCTCGCTGTGAAAATTGTTGGCGGTGATCTCCATGAATACATGGGCAAAAATGTCATTTTACCTTTGAAGGTGTTATTTTCTTGAAATCCGTGTGTTCTCAGTGTCATTTGGCACTCGAGTGCGAATTCAATATTATTTGACTAAAATCGTCCAAATGGCGTAAAAAAATCGTTCAAATGGAGCGCTACTGACCTACTTTCCTCTTTCCGAAATACCTGTCCGTAGCTTTAAGGTCTATAGGTTGATTGGGGTAGACTGCAACTGAATTAAATTTGGAATGAAGTTTTGAGTTTGGGGAAGACTAGCTGCATGTATATTGGTTGTTGGGAAGTCTCCCAGAGCCTAGGATGCTATTACTATATGTACCATCTTAATTTTTGTGCTGTCAATAAAAGTTTAGTAACACCTCTTCTGTTTTCACAACTAACACCAATTACAATATGTTACAAATTTCATATTACACATAGACATAACTGATTGCAAATGGCATAAAGACATAATATGAATAAAAATTAGTTCTCCACGCCCAAGAAGGATCAAACCCCGAGCTCGAAAGCATAATTAACACAACAACGAACCATATGGTACCTGCAACATTCTCAAAGCAAACTTAAACCAAGTTTCAGCAAAACAACTTAACTACTATTTAACATGAACGCTAAGTGACTAGGTATACTGATATTTGATAAGTACGGTGCAACAAAGGTCTATTTCCATCCCATGCATGCTATCAATTAGGATCACCTAAAAAGGTCAACAAAACAAGCGTGAGTTCAAAAAACTCAGCAAGCACATAATAGAAATGATAAACATTGCTACACGCATAAGACATAATCTAACTATGACATTTTCCACATGCTTCCATATAATCATTAACATAAACATCATCATTCCCATTCTCATCACAATTTTTTCATTAGTGGAATGCAATACTATTCTACATACTCATTTGTTCATCACATTACTTATACCAGTATAGCCTGGGTATACACTCATCCATGTTCACCCTATCATGGGCCGGCACGGGGATCTCTCCACTTCGTGGAGGCCTACTGAGGTAGGTCTTACATATCTACCCACGTTGGATATTCTTATTGTTGTGGTTACAGACTAAACAAAGAGAGAATGGTATGGTAGTGGAGAGTTAGGTGAGCAATGCTTAGGGTTCCCCCCATGGCTTGGATGGTATATATATACTCACATGGGGAGTGTTTTTACAATAGTACCCTTACATTTGAGTATCCCTCTCAAGGGCATTTATGCCATTATACATGTCCCATTTTGGGCCTTACAGCCTTCTAACAGGCCGGCTGGGCTTAGGTGGGGGCCACCCCTACAACAGGAGCCTCTCATGGTGAAGGGCTTCACGGGCCGAAGCCATGTTACCTAGCCATTTGGCCCCCTCCGTTCCTGCAGCCTATGACCTTCAGTGACCTTGGGCAGAATTCTTATTTGGCGGTGCAGCCGAAGTTCGCATCGAGAATATGGAGTTGAGCTGGTTACCAAGGCCGTCTTCGACTTCAGGGTCTTTTAGTCGTGGAGTCGGGGATGCCGACGAAGTCGAAAATGAGGCGAAGCCATGCTCCTTCGGAGGACACGTCATCGAGGCGCAGGGCAGGTCGGCCCCACATGCGTAGTGCCGGAGCCAAGGGTGGGTTGGCCCCCTACGGGGGTGAACTCGAAGTGGACATGCCACGTGCCTTAATGTCGCTGAGGATTGTACCGCGGCGACGGGGCCTCCTCGACGGGGTCATGCGCGCCTTCGGAGGAGACATCATCGAGGCGCAGGGCAGGTCGGCCCCACATGCGTAGTGCCGGAGCCAAGGGCGGGTTGGCCCCTACGGGGGCGAACTCGAAGTGTGCATGCCGCGTGCCTTAATGGCGCCGAGGATTGTACCGCGACAGTGGGGCCTCCTCGACCCACGCTTCCTGAGGCATCGGGACACGTGGCGGAGCTTGACCGGGACATTGTGTGCTGTCAGGGGCCGCCTCGGGGGAGGCGTGTGCGCGCTCGCATGACCCGATGACGGGTGTCGTACGCGTCTTCCTGAAGCCGCGGGACACGTGGCCTGGCAGGATAGGTGCGCCGTGCGCATACCTGAGTGCGGCGCCTCGTCTTTCGCCAGCTGATCTTCCATCGGTTGTACTCCCGCCGGTTGAACTTCCGCCGGTTTGGCTGTTCTCCAGCCGGTGGGGAGGTGGGTATATAAGTGCCGCTGCTGCAGCATCACCCTTTTGCATCTCTGGCTATTCGCTTTGTTGCTCCCTACTTGGGCGGGCCGCATTCCTGCATGTGATGGCAAGGTTTGACCTGTTCTCACAAGTAGGCCTTCTTGAGTTCATCCACGTTCTTTGATCGCGTCAGTTGGCACTACTATCGAAGAATGTTGATGGACTGAAGGTGGCCTATTTATGAGAACAAGTCAAAATTTGTCGTAAATCAGCCTTCGCATTCCCCGATTGCGGGGAACGCAGACGGCTGGATCCCCACTGGCTGGGGCTGTGAAGTTGCCGCGCGAACTTTGAAGCCAAGGTGGCCGTCGGTGCTGCTCCACGAGTTCGATCGGAGCCGACTCTGGAGTCCTCGCGCGGGCTGGAGGTCGGAGGGCCACATTAGATCTTGTGGCTCGGGGACGGTGCCGTGTTGGCATTGAGTGTTGAACCGGCGTTTGCGCGTCTCCAGACTCCGCCCATCAGGGGCGGCCCGCGAAGACGAAACCAAACCTGCACTTGACCGAATTCCGTGGGTATTATTTGTGAAATGTTAATCGCGTAAAGATATGTAGAATGTTAGGATCGGGACGCGAAGCTGCCCCTGTGTGCGAGGCCGAGTCGGAGGCCCGGCTGGACCCTAGAAATATAGGCCGGAGTAGGCGCCGGGGGCGACCCGCGCGAAGGCGCAGCGAGGTGTCTTTTCGCGGGGACAGAGCCGAAGTCGGAGCCGGAGTTGCTCTGCGGAGGCGGAAACCATGCCGAAGTTGCAATCGAAGTTGACTGGTCAATGGCCTGCCGATGTTGTATTGATGGCCCCGAGAATCATGCCGACGCGCAGCAGAGGATACGCCACGTCATGCGACCTGCATTCATTCCCGAGGGAGCAGACGCCTGGCGAGATGCGATTGGCGCGTTGTGCGCTGTCAGGCCATCGCACGACCGCGGTCGTGCGTTCGTTTCTGACAAGGCACGACGCACGTGGGTGGCTGCACCGTTTCGGCTTCAATCGTGGGGAGGTGAGCGGTTCGTCTCCCACCGATTACGCTTACTGGCGGTGCGGGAGATAAATGGGCTTTAAATACATCGTGGCACCACGTTTGCGCTCTCTTCCTCCTACCTTTTGGCCTTTTGTTTTCCTGCGCCTTGTGCTCTCGTCTTCTTTGCCGTTGTGCTGCTCCCATCGCTGCCTAGCTCTCGGGGAACAATGGCTCACGGCGAAGAACGTGCTCAGTAGGCCGGCGGTAGCACCTCATCCTGGCGGTCGCCGCCGCTCGAGGTGAAGTACACGCTCGAGGGGCGTGAGTCATCGCTGGTAGACAAATGGTGGGTGGCGGCGGAGAAAATGGAAGGTCTGTGTTCCCGTGTCCTGGGCCCGACGCTCGCGACGGAGGAGACAATCCGTACCCTGCTGCGCGAGGGGAAGCTGTCGGACCGCCGTGAGGTGCGACTGCCCGCCAGCAACGAGACATAACCGCACCCTGAGAAGTCGGAGGCCATCGTCTTCGTTGCTTATTTTGAAACCGGGCTTCGCATCCCAGCCGCCATGATTGTCGGTCTTGCAAACCTTCGGGCTTGAACTGGCGCAGATGACTCCGAACGCGATAGCCCGCCTTGCCGTGTACAGCTGAGCCCTGCGTACAGAGGCATGCTGGCCCAGCGCCTCGCTGTTCGCGTTTCTCCACGACGCGCGGTGTCAGCCAAAGAGACTGAAAGGCAGAACGTTTTCCAACTTCGGCAGCGTCAACTTTGTCCTACGGTCACCGTGCAGGAAGATCTTCCCTGCCAACTCGACTCGAGCGTAGTGGGAGCTGAAGTGGATGAAGTGGTGGTTTTACCCCCGTGTGGCGAGCGGTAGTGGCCTTGAGTGCTCGGGCCTGCCGGTGTCGTTTAATACCACACCCGGCACACCGATCGATGACGAGGACATGCGAAGGGTGCGGAGGCTTGTGGGGATCACTGCTCGCTTCAACATGCGCGACCTCGCTGAGGAGTTCGTCATGTATGGCGTGACACCGTTTGCCGATGGGTGGCACATCACACCTGGGGGCCTTCGGGGCGACAATGTCTGCCCGTCTGTGTCCTCACTGCCAAGACCCTCCGACCCTCGTAAGTCTTGGTGGAGCCTTGCTTTTCCTTTTCTCCCTATTGGGCGCTACCTTTTTAACTCCGCCTCTTCTCGCCTACAGGGACTCTCTTGGAGGACGCGGAGCATGCGGTGGGCGTGTTCCTCGGACCATACACGGCCAAGGAGCTTGGCCTGCACGCGGCTGCAACTGCGTAGGCAAAGCTGGGGCGGATAAACCGTGTGTGCGAGGCCCTGAGCATTCGCGTGCTAGAGTGCGCCACTCCGACCCCGAGCCAACCTCGCCGCCGAGACGAAGATGCTAAGGGGAAAGGACTGCTGTCTCATCGGAGGGTTCGGTCCTCCGCGACCGTACCTGGTGCGCCGGCTGGCGCCCTTGTCGGCTTTGTCGTTGCCGATAGTGCAGCGGACGCCGACTCCGACTCGACGAAGTATGCCGATTCGGAGCTGGAAGCAGGTGCGGAGGACGGAGGCGAGGGGTCCTTGGGCGGTGCCAAGGACCAAGAGTGCAGCGCGGACAATTGGGAGGGGGAAGCTTCTTCGCCTGCGGCGGTCGCTGAGACGGGGCCATCACCCGCAGATGATGCTCGAGCGGACTCCTCGCCCGCGGCGGCTATCGAGGCGGAGCCGTCACTCACGGAGGTTGCTGGATCGGAGCCCTTGCCTGCGGCGGTTACTGAGGTGGAGTCCCCGCCGTGCTCCACAAAGGCGAAACGGTCGCGTACGCGATCACCCCCTCGTTCGAAGAGGGGGTTCGCTGTGGCGACCAGGGTCAGGGGCCTGTGGGATTCCGACTTTGACACTGAGGCCCCCTGGCCCAACGTCCCCGTAGCTCCTTCCGAGGCTGGATGACCGGGGTTTGGAGCCTACTGGCATTAGACTCTGGCACAAAGGCCCCCCGGCCCGAAGGGCCGGCTTCATCAGGGGGCGCTGGCATCCCTGCAATTCCCTCTGAGGCTAAGGGGACACCCCGGCAGAGCCCACCAACTGACGCCGAAGGTAAACTCACTTTCCTTGGCATAATCCTATGGTGCGTTCGTAGGGCTCTAACCGCTACGTCCCTTCGCAGCGGCACGTCTCCCCGAGCGCGGACACTCTTCGGGGTGTGGGGACATTCTTTTGGGAGGGGCGCCCGACGGTCCCGAAACTGCCGTCGTGGAGGCCGTGCGCCCAGGCTTAGCGGATTTCGTCCCTCGACCGGAGGTGCTGGGAGTGTGGCGGGGGGTCGCGGAAAATGCGGCCGCGAACCTGGATCGCCAGGCGCTGCTGACCTGCGGGTCGGAGCTCCTGGGAGGCGCACTGGAGGCCTCGGAAATGAGGGTGAGCACTTGATCTTTAGCAGTGTGTCGTCATATAGGATCTTACTGACTGCGGCATCGTGCAGACCCTCGCCCTTGGCCGGGCGTTGCAAACGGCTCACACCCATGAGTGGGAGGCGCTAGAGGAACTCCGTTGAGTCGCGGAGGCGTCCAACCTTGTTCTTAGTGCCGCCAAGTCTTTCGGTAACCACTACTCCTTTGCGACCTCGCACCTAGCCTTTGCGCTGCTTCATCACCATGGCTGCCGGCATGTCGATGGGCTAGCTGACCCCAAGCTGGAGATGCCTGCCGGAGCCGGGGTGATGTCCGGCACCGTATGCTCCGTTCGTCAGGCCGCCCGGCCCTTCCATGAACGAATCTGGGACTACATCGGGGAGGCCGGGGCAAAGCTGGAGCTGCGACGGACCATGGGCGGCGAGGGGAACTTCAGCCAATGGATTGACGAAGTGCCACGACACGGCGGAGGCGGTGCCACCAACGCGGGGCAGGGCGTGGACCCACAGGTGTGATGCCAGGGTTCCGGTGTGTAGGCGTGCGTTACCATGTATGCACCCCCCTATTTTTCCTGAATAGTGGAAATTGCCCCAGCATTCTGACCGCATGTATCTCTGTGCTCTGAATAGCTACTTGATAGGGACCAGCCGCTAGTCTCTGACCTTGTAACCTGATGGCGTCTACGACACTTGCGGTGGGCTGAGGATTCGTTGAACTTCTGGGCGGCCCGGGCTTCCGCAGGCAAGACTCTCGTGCGGGCGTGTGTTAAGGAAGAGCCGGCCGAGTAGCAGCTCTCAACACCCGGGGACATTTGTATATTAGGTCCTTTCGAACCCCTTTGTAAACGCGTCTAGTCGAAGTAGACGCGTGAGCGCTCCGTCCCTTACCCTTCGAAGTAGTGGTAGCGGAGCTAGCGCCTAGTCGAAGTAGATACGCGAGCACGCCGTCCCCTACGGAGGCTGACCCGCGGGCAGAGCTGCTTCCCAGCGCTGATGACTTCCATACTTTCTATCGTGGGGCGCGCCAGGGACAACATCCGCGTGTCTTATTTGTGCTCCATGGGGTGCGCGCGGGGGCAAGCCTCTGCTGCGCCTTATCTACACCTCGTAGAGTGCGCGCAGAGGCAAGCCTCTGCTGCGTCCTATTTACACTCCGTAGAGTGCGCGCGGAGGCAAGCCTCTGCTGCGTCTTATTTATACTCCGGAGAGTACGTGTAGGGACAACACCCACGCATGCGCGGGAACATCCGCGTCATTGTTTATACTTCGTAGAGTGCGCAGGGACAAAATTCGCGTCTTATTTATACTCCGTAGAGTGCGTGGGAACATCAACCACATCTTATTTATACTCCGGAGAGTACGCATAGGGACAACACCCACGCATGCGCGGGAACATCCACGTCTTTGTTTATACTCCGTAGAGTGCACAGGGACAACATCCGCGTCTTATTTATACTCCGTAGATTGCGTGGAAACATCAACCACGTCTTATTTATACTCCGGAGAGTACGCGTAGGGACAACACCCACGCGTGCACGAGAACATCCGCGTCTTTGTTTATACTCCGTAGAGTGCGTAGGGACAACATCCGCGTCTTATTTATACTCCGTAGAGTGTGTGGGAACATCAATCGCGTCTTATTTATACTCTGGGAGTACACATAGGGACAACACCCACGCGTGCGTGGGAACATCCGTGTCTTTGTTTATACTCCGCAGAGTGTGCAGGGACAACATCCGCGTCTTATTTATACTTCGTAGAGTACACGTAGGGACAACATCCACGTGTGCGCGGGAACAACATCCGCGTCTTTCTTTTTATACTCCGGAGAGTACGCGTGGGGACAACATCCACACGTGCGCGGGAACAACATGCACGTCTTTGTTTTTATACTTCAGAGAGTGCACGCAGAGGCGTCCCCCCACATGTCTTATTTTATACTCACGAAGAGTAAGCGCGTTTACCATGTGTCTTTGTTTATACTCACGGAGAGTGCTGAAAGCATCTAGGCCCCTAAATTTGGTTTTGGTAATTAATGAATTTATGTGAATATGGGACTAACATGTTTAATGAGCATGTGAAGGTTTAGTCCATATGTGAGCAACAAGATGCAAGCCAAAGGATATAAAAGAAGACCCAAAAATGGTTCAAGACAAAGGTATATTTAGAATAGGATCCCTTTTATTTTTACCGGTCTTAGGAGAAAAGGTGAAAGACCGAATTATAGGGTAGATACGTACCATAAAGAGGGATCGTGGCAAGTAGCTTGATAGCAAATTTTATGTGCCATTTGGATCAAACAAGAAGCATGCATTCATCAAAACTCAGATTTAAAATCAAAACTGTGCTCTGTCTGGAAGAGCGGTAGTACCGCAGATTTGAACGTCGGAACTACTGGAGAGAGGTAGTTCCGCGCCTATAAGCGGTAGTACTGGCGACCGGAAGCTCCGAATTTCGAGCGGAGCCTTTTTTCCAGAGAGCACCCCCGGATGCATATGAGTTTTTGCCGGAATGGAAGTATCGGTGCTTTCAATGCTGGAACTACCGCAGGGAGCGGTAGTTCCGCATTTTGAAGCGGTACTTCCAAAGCCCGGAAGGTCCGGAGGCTGAGCGGAACATTTTTTCCAGAGAGCTCCTCCGAATGAAATCTGGAATTTCGTGGAGCAAAAGTACCGGCGGTTTCAACGCCGGAACTACCGTAGGTTGCGGTAGTTCCGCTATTCAGAGCGGTACTTCTGGAGTCCGGTAGCTCTGAACTCAGAGCGGAGCCTTTTTTCTAGAGAGCGCCAAGTTTGGGACTTTTGGATTTCGGCTCAAGCGGTAGTACCACGCCGACTTTGCAGAACTACCGGAGAGCGGTAGTACTGCAAGTTAACGGCGGTTGTACCGCGCCGCCAAATCCAATGGTCATTGCAGAGCTCTGACATAGCCGTTTTATTGCGAAGATTTGGTAGCGGTAGTTCCGGCCCTATAAGGGCGGTAGTATCGCTCATCCTGATTTTTTCAGGAAATTGTGCCAAACGGCTAGTTTTGGTTGGTGGAGGCTATAAATACCCCCACCACTGCTCAAGGACTAAGATTAGAGACCCATTGAACATTCTTTGAGCCCTAGAGCATTCACTCCATCCTCATTCTCACTTTGTGCATTAAATTTGAGGTGGTTGAGCAAATAGTGCTTGCATTCATTAGTTGATCCAATTGGCACTCATGTGCAATCAAGCGAAGCCCTGGTTTATTACTCTTAGTGCTTGCCGGTACTTGGACGATTGGGCGGAGGTTTGATCGGTGATCTTCTCAAGAAGATTGTGAGAAGACCCGGCATTCTTGTGAAGGTCGGAGCTCACCAACCCGGAGCGGGGAAGAGCTACCACTAGTGATCGAGGTGCTTCGGCTTAATTCGTGGAGCCGGTCCGATTCGTTCGGGCTAACCTTAACGTGGACTAGGGGAAACCAGCAAGTTTTCGAACACCACGGTAAAAAGATCGATTGTGTACATTTCTGTCGGGACCCTGGATTACCGAATCCAGACCCTCTGTGTATTACAGCACTAGTCCCAGATCAAAGCTAGTGCACGTCGAGTCGGCGCCTGGTTGTTGGGGACGACGGCTGGTACGGGCGAAGACGGAGTGTAGTTAGCTGCGGCTTTGATACGCCCCAGCTCGAACTCTACTGCCTGGCTCTGGCGAAGCTGAGCACGGAGAGTGTCGGAGTGCTGGTTGCTGGAAGTGAGAAGCATCCGAAGCTGCCCAATCTCCTCCAACGCTCTGGCGTAGGTAACTGCCATAGCCTAAGTGAGCTGCACCCGATGTGACAGCCGGGGGTCGTCTGCAGGGATCTCGAAGGGCTCCGGGTAGCTCTGTCCTGCTCGAGGAGTGATGAAGAAACAAAAGGGTGACTGATGCACAACATCCTTGTGAATGTGGCACAAACCAGCTATGGCAAGGCGAGCTGCGTCCTGGATAGCATTGAAACAGCGGGTCCGGGGATGCTCGATAGGGTATCTGTGGGAATCGAATTCCTCATCCCGTGTGTTGTGGCTACAGACCAAACAGAGAGAGAGAGATGGTAGTGGAGAGTGATGAAGATAAGTGTAATGGCCTGGGTTCCCCCACGGCTGGTATCATATTCATATACCCTCTTGGGGGGGTGCTTTTACAGTTATACCCTTACACCTGGTCATCCCTTCTGGGGGCAGTTATGTCATTACACATGGCCTATTTTGGGCCTTATAATCTCCTACCAGGCCTGCTGGGTTTAGGTGGGGGCCATCCCTACGACAGTAGCCTCTCATTGTAAAGGGCTTCACAAGGCCGAAGCCATGTTGCCGAGTCCTTTGGCCCCCTCTGTCCCTCGGCCTGTGAACCTGTCCAGACTTGACCCGGGGTTGCGCTGCGGCCGAAGCGGGTGCGTGCTCTTCTGGCCGTCCACGTGGCGAAGCGTGCTCGGCGCGGTGCAGGTCTTGAGGTGTCGTGACCATCAATGTGACGGCGAACTCCCGGCATCTGGACTTCTGAGACGCGCGCATTCCGCAATCGATGCGACCTTGCCGCCTGGTTGGGTGCTTTTTAATGACGGTTGGCTTGCCAGGGGGCAGGCTGTCGCATCATGCAGTGTGCCTTCTCGTAAGTGGAGCTTGCGACGGATTCCGGAGAGCACGCGGTGGGGTGCGGACGGTTGCTCTTACGCGCCTCTGGTAGCTGCACCGCCCGACGCCTTGCGCTTGTGCTTCCGTCGGTTGGCATGCCTCCATGCTGGCGACTCTTCGCCTAGTGAGGCTGAGTATAAATATGCTGGTGTGGTGACTCATATCTGCCTACGAGATCATGTCTGCTCTTGCCACAATATTGACCTTTGCCTGTTCGAGTTATGGTGGTCGTATGTGCTGTTCTCCGTTCTTGGCTGGCGCCGAAGTCGAAGTAGACGCGCGCTCCGTCCCCTACCCTTCGAACGGGTGGCAGCGAAGCTGGCGCCTAGTCGGGGTAGACGTGTGCGCTCCGTCCCCTACCCTTCGAACGGGTGGCAGCGAAGCTGGCGCCTAGTCGAGGTAGGCGCGCGCGCTCCGTCCCCTACCCTTCGAACGGGTGGCAGCGAAGCTGGCGCCTAGTTGAAGTAGACGCGCGCTCCGTCCCCTACCCTTCGAACGGGTGGCAGCGAAGCTGGCGCCTAGTCGGAGCAGGCGCGCGCGCTCCGTCCCCTACCCTTCGAACGGGTGGCAGCGAAGCTGGCGCCTAGTTGAAGTAGACGCGCGCGCTCCGTCCCCTAACCTTCGAACGGGTGGCAGCGAAGCTGGCGCCTAGTCAGAGCAGGCGCGCGCGCTCCGTCCCCTACCCTTCGAACGGGTGGCAGCGAAGCTGGCGCCTAGTTGAAGTAGACGCGCGCGCTCCGTCCCCTACCTTTCGAACGGGTGGCAGCGACGCTGGCGCCTAGTCGGAGTAGGCGCGCGCGCTCCATCCCCTACCCTTCGAACGGGTGGCAGCGAAGCTGGCGCCTAGTCGAGGTAGGCGCGCGCGCTCCGTCCCCTACCCTTCGAACGGGTGGCAGCGAAGCTGGCGCCTAGTCGAGGTAGGCGCGCGCGCTCCGTCCCCTACCCTTCGAACGGGTGGCAGCGAAGCTGGCGCCCAGCCGAAGTAGGCGCGTGCGCTCCGTCCCCTTCCCTTCGAACGGGTGGCAGCGAAGCTGGCGCCTAGTGGAAGTAGACGTGTGCGCTCCGTCCCCTACCCTTCGAACGGGTGGCAGCGAAGCTGGCGCCTAGTCGAAGTAGACGCGTGCGCTCCGCCCCCTACCCTTCGAACGGGTGGCAGCGAAGCTGGCGCCCAGCCAAGGTAGGCGCGCGCGCTCCGTCCCCTACCTTTCGAACGGGTGGCAGCGAAGCTGGCGCCCAGCCGAAGTAGGCGCGCGCGCTCCGTCCCCTACCCTTCGAACGGGTGGCAGCAAAGCTGGCGCCTAGCCGAAGTAGGCGCGCGCGCTCCGTCCCCTACCCTTCGAACGGGTGGCAGCGAAGCTGGCGCCTAGTCGAGGTAGGCGCGCGCGCTCCGTCCCCTACCCTTCGAACGGGTGGCAGCGAAGCTGGCGCCTGCGCCCCGCGAACCCCGCCGACTTGGGGCCTTGTGATGCGGTCCTACGCTATAAAGACTTCTGGAATCACGCCGCCCCTTGATCTGCCAGGGTTAGGTTTCCGTACTCTGCGACCCGGCGCGCCTGTGGCACGCGGCGGCCTATGACTGGTGGGCGGTGGGATGTGCACGGTTGCGTGTTTGCAGCCGCTCGCCTGTTCCCTAGGCAAGGGGGACACGGGGCGGTCATTGGATGGCGCGTGTCAGAGCTGTTGTGACGGCCCTTGGCGCTTGTGGTGGTGGCCTTCCTGCGTTGGGTACGGGGTACTGCGCTGAACGGGCGCTTATACGGCTGCGGTCGCACCCCGATGCGGACCGTCGCGACCCTTCGCTTTCCGCTACGGGGGATCGCGCGGGGCGGACCTTTGCACCGCTGTGGTTGCATCCGGCACGCGGATCGTTGCGACGCCTCGATAGCGGCGGTACAGGCGAGGCGGCTTGAAATAGCCCCCCCCGTGACAGCGCCCCCGCACCTTTACGTCCTCTTGCCTGCCTGCTCCGCCCTCGACACTTTCGCGATACGCTCACCGCTGCAACCTTTCCGTGGAAAGCGATGGCCTCCAGTGGCAAGCACGGCCAGATGGTTGGTGGCTCTGACGTTCGCCGGCGACCCGCGCAGTTAAAGGTGAAATACATGCTCGATGAGCGCGACCCGGCGGCGGCTGACAAGGAGCGGCTGGCAGTGGAGGAGGGAGGCACGTTCTCCGGCGAGCTGGGCCCCTCGCTCGTGACTGGGAAGACGATCCAGGAACTTCTGCGCGCGGGGAAGTTGTCCGAGCGCCGGGATGTACGACTGCCTGCCGCCGACGAGACGGAACCGCATCCCGAGAGATCGGAGGCGGTCGTGTTCGTCGCCTTTTTTGACGCGGGGCTCCGCATCCCAGCGACGGCTGTTGTGGGTGACGTGCTGCGGACCTTCGGGCTGGAGCTGGCGCAACTGACTCCGAACGCCGTGGCCCGGCTCGCGGTGTATAGCTGGGCCTTGCGCTCGGGAGCGTGTTGGCCCAGCGCCTCGCTGTTTGCCTACCTGCACGAGGCACGGCACCAGCCCAAGGACCAGAAGAACGGGACGGTGTCGAGCTTCGGCAGCGTCACCTTTATCCTTCGTCCATCGTGCAAGAAGCTCTTCCCTGCGAACTCAACTCGCGGGAAGTGGGAGTCTTACTGGATGAAGCGGTGGTTCTACCACCGCGTGGAGAGCGGGAGCGGCCTTGAGTGCACAGGCCGACTCATCGCGTTCAAGCCCTCGCCCGGCCGAACGCTCGACGATGAGGACAAGCAGAGGGTCCGACGGCTCGTAGGCTTGGCCGCCCGCTTCAACATGCGTGACCTCGCCGAAGAGTTCGTGATGTACGGCGTGGCACCCCTTGCCCGCGACTGGTGTCTCGGCGCCGAGAGGCGTCGAGACGACAATGTCTTGCCCTAGGTCTGCTTGCTGCCGGCGCCCGACGATCTTCGTAAGCCTCGCTCGTGTCTGTCCTTTGCCAACGCAGAATGCGTTGTATGCTGATGGTCTTCTCCTTTGTTTCAGAGATTCCCTTAGAGGAGGCGGAGCAAGCCGCGCGCGTGTTCCTGGGGCCGTACACCGGCAGGGAGCATAAGCAGCATGCGGCGGCTGTTGCCGAGGCGGGTCTGGGGCGGATCAACCGCGTGTGCGAGGCTCTGGGCCTTGCCGCGCCGGACCGTGTCGCTCCGGACGACGGTGCAGCGAAGGAGAAGACGAAGAGGAAGGCCTCGTCTCGGAAGAGGGGGCGCGGCGGGGCACCTGCCGCTAGTGTTTTCGAGGGCACGGCGGATGCGGAGTCGGACTCGGCGAGGTATGCCGACTCCGGTTTGGGCGGCGCAGATGTCGAAGGCGAGGTATCTTCGGCGAGCGCCCCGGACGGCGGGTTTGCCGCGAGCGGCCAAAGGGGGGAAGCCTCACCGCCCGCCGAAGTCACCGAGGCGGAACCCGTGCGGACCAGCGATGCCGAGGTGGAGCTTTCGGCCATAGCCGCTGTGGTGCCGGTGGCGCCTCCCGCGGGGGTGCACGAAGCTGTGCTGCCTTTACCGACGGCAACAGAAACCGAGGTGCCCCCTGCGGCTCCCGCCACCATGGAACTTTCGCCCCCGGGCATGGCGGCGATGGGGGCTTCGCTAACCGCGGCTGCGGGGGCGGTGCCGCTGCTGGCTGCCCCGTGTAAACGGCCGTGCGTGCGGCCGGAGCTCCACCGGACACCGCGGGGATTTGTCGTGGCCACGGGCATCAGAAGCTTGTGGGACGCCAGCGCAAGCGCGGGAGGCCCTGCGGCATATGCGCCTTCCGCCCCCTGGCGACGCCATCCACCGCGCGGGGACAGCCGCCGGCCTCCCCGAACGAGGAGGCTTCCGCCCGCGGCGGAACCATTCCTTCGGCTACCGAAGGTAAGGTGGCCGAGCTTACTCTGGTGTATGCTTTTATGTCTTGGAGTGCTCACTTGTATGCCTGTTTGCAGCGTTGCTCATTCCGGAGGGGGAGCCCTCGGCGGAACGCGGGGCCTCCGAGCATGTGAGCGCCGCGGACTTCGTGACGCCTCCGGAGACGCTGAGGGTGTGGCGCAGGATTGTGCATGACGCGGCCACTAGCGTCGACCCGCAGGTGTTGCAGACCTACGGGGCGGGGCGCCTTGAGGACGCCTTCGAGGTGTCCGGGGTGAGGGTAAGTACTCATGCGACCGCGCCTGGGCTTAGCTGAGCTTGCTAAGGTTTTTTTTTCTTCTGCAGACACTTGTGCTGGGGCAGGCCCTGCAAACGGCCTATGCCCGCAGCCAAAAGACGCTCGAGGATAGGCTGCGGGCCACCGAGGGGGAGCTGCGCGAAGCCTCTGGCGCCCGCTCTGCCCAGGACGCCCGCATCCGCCAACTGGAAGCGGAATGTGCCGAAGCGAGGGCATACGCCGAGGGACTGGTTGCCTCGGCGCAGGAGTCGGCCGCGGCAACTGCGGAACAAAGGTTCGCAGCGGAGCGTGACGGGTTCCTGGAGCAGTTCGCCGCGCTAGAGAAGGAAAAAGGCGAGCTTGCCTTGACTCTAGCGGAGCGCAACCGGACGCTGGGCGACGCCTCGGTGGTTGCGTGGGACGCCATGCAAGCGTTGGAGAGCCATCTCCAAGGGCTGGTGACCGAGGTGCCGGAGCGCGGCTTTGGCCCAGAGGAGTTGTCTCGGACCCTCCGCTGGGTTGGGGATGCCGCCACCGTCGCGCGCGACGCCGCGACGTCCTTTGGCACCCACTGCGCGTACACTTCGGCCTCCTTGGTGTGCGCGCTCCTCCAGCACCGCGGCTGTACGCACGTCGCCGAGCTGAATAACCCCCGGCTGGAGATACCTGGCGGGGTCGGAGTAATGTCCGGCGCCGTCCGCTCCGCTCGCCGTGCCCTTGGGCCCTTCTGCGACCGGATCTGGTATCACGTCGGGGCGGAGGCTGTACGGATCGAGCTCCGGAAGTCACTCTACGGGACGGGGAGCCTCGGCCAATTTCTGGACGGGGTCCCTCGACGCGACGATGGCGGCGCTGGGCCCTCCGAAGGCGCCGGGAACCCGCAGGTCTGATGCTGCGGCGCCTAGGTGTAGGCGTGCGTTGTACTATCCCTTGTCTTTGCTAATAAAGTGCACACTTTCTGCATGCATGCTGACTTTCGCCTATATCCCGGGCAGCTTCCTTGCTGGGGCCGGCTTCGGGCGGCCGACCTTTCAACCCGGCGGCGCCTTCGACGCTGGCGAAGGGTCGAAGAGTCGCTTGACTTTTGGGCGAGCCGGCCTTCTTCGAGCGAGGCCCCAGCTTTAGCGCGTGTTAAGGACGAACCCGCGGGGTAGCGGTATAGAGCGGCCGGGATGCTGCCGGAGCTTTGTACATGTGATTTTTTCTGATGTGCCGACTGCCTGGCCTTTCAGGATATGCGCTGTGTGTTGATACCACCGTTCGCAAAGTGGCTGTGCCAGGGTTCCTTAGAACGAACAGTCCCCAGACTGACGTATGCGGAGGCGGACCTCCGTGGTTTGCCTTGCTTTATAGTCCGGAGACTCGCGCGTGCGGAGGCGGACCTCGACGCTACGACTTCCTTTATAGCCCGGAGACTTGCGCGTGCGGAGGCGGACCTCGACGCTTCGTCTTATTTAGAGTCCATGGACTAGTGCGTGCGGAGGCGGGCCTCGACGCTACGACTTTCTTTATAGTCCGGAGACTCTCGCGTGCGGAGGCAGACCTCGACGCCACGTCTTATTTAAAGTCTGCAGACTCTCGCGTGCGGAGGCGGACCTCGACGCTACGTCTTCTTTATAGTCCGGAGACCCGCGCGTGCGGAGCTAGGCTCGACGCTACGTCTTATTTAAAGTCCGTGGACTAGTGCGTGCGGAGCTAGGCTCGACGCTACGTCTTCTTTATAGTCCGGAGACTCGCGCGTGCGGAGCTAGGCTCGACGCTACGTCTTATTTAAAGTCCGTGGACTAGTGCGTGCGGAGCTAGGCTCGACGCTACGTCTTCTTTATAGTCCGGAGACTCGCGCGTGCGGAGCTAGGCTCGACGCTACGTCTTATTTAAAGTCCGTGGACTAGTGCGTGCGGAGCTAGGCTCGACGCTACGTCTTCTTTATAGTCCGGAGACTCGCGCGTGCGGAGCTAGGCTCGACGCTACGTCTTATTTAAAGTCCGTGGACTAGTGCGCGCGGAGCTAGGCTCGACGCTACGTCTTCTTTATAGTCCGGAGACTTGCGCGTGCGGAGCTAGGCTCGACGCTACGTCTTATTTAAAGTCCGTGGACTTGTGCGCGCGAGGGCCTCCCCCCGGTGCGTCTTTTGTTTATACTCAGTCCCGTCACCTTGGCGACGGCGAGTGCACACGCGAACGTGCGTCTTTGGTTTATACTCAGTCCCGCCCTCCCTGGCGACGGCGAGTGCACACGCGAACGTGCGTCTTTGGTTTATACTCAGTCCCGCCCTCCCTGGCGACTGCGAGTGCACACGCGAACGTGCGTCTTTGGTTTATACTCAGTCCCGCCCTCCCTGGCGACGGCGAGTGCACACGCGAACGTGCGTCTTTGGTTTATACTCAGTCCCGCCCTCCCTGGCGACGGCGAGTGCACACGCGAACGTGCGTCTTTGGTTTATACTCAGTCCCGCCCTCCCTGGCGACGGCGAGTGCACACGCGAACGTGCTTCTTTGGTTTATACTCAGTCCCGCCCTCCCTGGCGACGGCGAGTGCACACGCGAACGTGCGTCTTTGGTGTATGCTGCGGGGACACGCGCGTTGGCCAAGCCGGCGCGCGTCCTCACCACGTGCTTGCGTGTGACGAAGAAAAACTAGCGGCAAACGGCGATCTTCATTACATCCCCGTTTGCGTGGGTGAGCAACTACAAAGGGTGGGTGTACTAACCGTTTGCCCCTTGGTGAGGCCGAAGCCTCGAGTCACGAGACCTCCGTAAGACCCGTCAAGGCGCCTCCGAATGGCCTCGCGGACCTCCGCGTTGTGACTCCGGCTCTAGGAGCGCCGTTGGGCTTCGCGACGCGGACACCTGGTACCTGGCTCGATGCGCCGGGCCATATCTTGGTCACCTCGGACGGCGATGATGGCCCGGGGACCCGGGATCTTCATGCATAAATAGCCGTGATGTGGCACCGCACCGAAGGAGTTGAGGATGGGGCGCCGTAATATGGCATTGTAGGGGTACAGAAGGTCGACCACGTCGAAGGTGGCATCTTCAGCCCGCACATTGTCATCTCGGCCGAAGGGGACTCGAAGGCCGATTTGGCCCAGCCCCCGCAGGGGCTGTCCCCCGAAGCCCTGCAGTGGGATTCCCGAGGGCCCCAGGCGGCTTCGAGGGATCCCCATCTGGTCGAAGGCCGCCGCGAACAATACGTTCGCGGAGCTACCCCCGTCCACCAAGGCGCGCCCCACGTCGCATCCCGCGATGGTGACCCGGATGACCAGAGGATCCTGATGAGGGAAGTCCACACCCCGGGCGTCGTCAGGTGTGAATGTAACTTCGTGTTGCGCCCAATCCGGCGGTGCTTGCGCTGGGTATGCCGCCACGTGATGCAGTCTTCGCGCGTAGGCCTTCTGCTGCCGTGCCGAGGCGAATTCCAGCGCAGAGCCTCCGGATATGACATTGATGACCCTGCGGTAGGTTGCGTCCGGGGCCTGCAACGACAGGAGGCCTTCCCGAGGCTGCTGTACGTGGGCTTGGATCCGCAAGGTGCCTTCCTGGGGTTGCATCCCTTGCGCCTGTACCTGCATCCCTTGCGCCTGTACCTGCATGGGGGCCTCGTATGGGAATTGGACGTGGGCCACCGCAGGCGGGCGCGCCTCCGGGTTCCTGTCCCTAGCGACGCTGTCGCGTAGCACCGCGATGGAGGTGCAGGTGCGGGTATCATGATTGCCGCGGCCGTGGACAATGCACCACAGTCCCTGCTGCTGGTCGTCGTAATCTCCACGACCCTTATCGTCGCGGCCTCTTCCACGGCCGCGCCCCCGGCCGCCTCGGCCCGCTGGAGCACCCTCGTCGGACCCGCCTTCGATGTCGAGGACGTACCGGGTTCGCCTCGACCTTTGCTGGCCGCGCTTGGGCTGATCGGATGACTCCTTATGCGAGTTGTCCCTGCGGTCGGGCGCGTCCCTGGACGACTCCTGCTTACGCTTTCCCTTCGAAGAACCGCCCTTCGGCGGATCTTCGGCTTTTGCCGAGGCTCCGGCCTGGTTGGTGTCGGAGTCGTCACCTTGCCTTCGCCGCGCATCTTCCTCCGCCTTGGCATATTCTTCCATCTTGTCGAAGAGCTTCGCCACCGTCTTGATTGGCTTTCGCGCATTGTATTCGGCCATCGGGCCCGGACGAAGGCCCTGTATGGCTGCATTAACGATGGTGCTTTCGTTGACGTCTTTCACTTGGCATCGAATCTTGGCGAAGCGTTTGAAGTAGTCCCGGAGCTTCTCCGAGGGTTTTTGCTTCACGGCAAAGAGTTGGTCCGCGTCGACTCGGTCCACGTAGTTTCCTTGGAAGTTGTTGTGAAGGCGGACGCGAAGCTGTTCCCACGCGTAGATGGAGCCTGGCTCTATGGTAAAGAACCAAGAGAGCGCCACTCCTTGTAACGCGAGGGGGAGTCCCTTTGCCTTCGTGGTGTCGTCTCCGCCCGCGGCTTCGATCGCGGTTTCGTATACGCGCACGAACTCCCGGGGGTCCGTGTCGCCTTTGTACGAGTCGATGGCGCTAGGAAACTTGAAGTCTTCGGGCCATGCCGCCTGCTGCAGCCCCGCCGAAAGCGGGGACTCCGGATCCACGCGCCGCAGCGGCACGCGGCTAGACGTGGGGGCTTCGCGACTGTCCGCCCTCTCCAGCGCGGGCTCGGACGCAATTGCTGGCGCGGCCTGCTGACTCCGAGCCTCTTGTATATCTCTGACGGCTCCGCGAATGTCCCCCAGCTCCCGCTGGAACGCATTGAGAGCCACCAGCAGGGCACTTTCCATCGCCGGCGCGGGCGGGGTCGCCGTTACCTCCGACGGGCGGATCGGCGCGGGGACGACCGCGTCGCGGGGTCCCGAGCTGCCGGTCGCTCCGTCGTGACTACCTCGGACCGCCCGGTCCACGCCGCCGGCAGGGGTTGCAGTGGGGGCGGCGAGGTCGGCTGTCGTTGCGTCGGCGGGGTCGGTTGTCGCTGCACCCGTGTCGACGTCTTCGATCGCGGGGTCCGTCCTTGCAACGCCGGTGGCGGGGTTGGTCGTTGCGGTGCCGGTGACGAGGTTGGTCGTCGCCACGCGAACGTCGACGTCTTCGGCCACCGCGCCTGCATCGCCACCCGCGTCCGCCGCTGCCGATGCCGAAGCCCTGGTACTCATACGGCGCTCCGGCCCGGCCGCCTTCTTTCCCTTCGCCGCCGCTGAGGAAGCTTTTTTCGGTGCCATCCTTCTTCTTCGGTCTTCAGGCTTGTCCTCGTCCTCCCCACGGACGGCGCCAACTATTGTGGCTACAGACCAAACAGAGAGAGAGATGGTAGTGGAGAGTGATGAAGATAAGTGTAATGGCCTGGGTTCCCCCACGGCTGGTATCGTATTCATATACCCTCTTGGGGGGGTGCTTTTACAGTTATACCCTTACACCTGGTCATCCCTTCTGGGGGCAGTTATGTCATTACACATGGCCTATTCTGGGCCTTATAATCTCCTACCAGGCCTGCTGGGTTTAGGTGGGGGCCATCCCTACGACACCGTGCATACAGGTATACCTCCATCGACCAAGAATCTCGATCCAAGATCCGGACCTTCCGCCCTCTGAAGATAGGCGGCTGGCGATACTGCAGGTACTACATAAGCTGTCGAAGAAGACTAGCAAATGCTCCAACACTCTCGCCATGAGAGAAATAGTCCCACGAGTCAGCGGAGGATGAACCAGCCATCTACAAAGTTGAAATAATAGGAAAATTAACAAATGAATTTAAAGACAAGAACAAGATACTAAGTAAGAAAAGAATAGAAGCAAAGAAGCTTATATATTTTTAATATACTCTTTTTAATATTAAATATAAGTCCTTAAGGTTTTGCCATTCTAATCTAGGTCTCATCCTACAGTCAAATTGGCTCTAATACCATCTCTGTCGGGACCCTGGATTACCGAATCCAGACCCTCTGTGTATTACAGCACTAGTCCCAGATCAAAGCTAGTGCACACAGTCAAACAGTGATGATTACATAACCAACAACGTTTATTACAATAGTAAAGAGTACAGACTGCAAGGTCTCATTATTACATATGAGGTTTCAAGACCTCACACACTCACAAAACACAGCGGAAGCATAAATAAATCCAGCGAAGACCCATCAATACGCCATAGGCAATTGACTGGGGAAGCGCGACCTAGAACTCCGGGAATTCTTCGTCGAATCCACACGCGAAGTAGTCGTAGTCTCCATCCTGGGCTTTGTATTCCTCTGAGTTAATTTTTGGTGTAGCATGTGAGTACATAAAGTACTCCGCAAGTCTTGGGAAAAATGCAGTAGATGCAAGGCTTAACAAAGGAGGGTTATATGGTTCTTTTGCACAAAGCAATATTTTATTTCGAATACTTCTAAATATTTTCGAAGGCATTGTTTTAACCAAGTAATTGCTTTAACTGAAACTAATAAACATTTTAAAGTGAAGGTTCTATCCACCAACACTAGTTAACCAACTCTAACCGATAAAGTTTAGAACTGTGGGTTACATCCACCCACACTGGCTCCACCCGCCAGGATTCCCTTCCGAGAGTTCCCTCCACTCTCGAATTACCACAACTTTGTTTTTAAAACAAAAACCAAAGGTCTACCATGTGAATGCATTCCTTGCCCGCCCTTGACCGTGGGCACGGCTATTCGAATAGTTTAACACTCTGCAGAGGTTGTACAACTTTACCCCCAAGAGATAAATTATCTTAATAGTCACCACGCTTCCTTTGGCATGAGACACAGATAAAATATCACAAAGCCTTTACCTCACTCTAGTCTAGCTAGACACCACCCGCTGAGGTTTCACCGTTGGAGGGTTAAATCCACCCAATCAGAAGCCCCCTCTTGCGCCATATGAGTACAGTAAATCCCTGTCCCTCACTGTGAATAACCGGTAAATCCCTGGCACCCACTTTCCACTAGCGGCACCTAAACTAGACTATCATAAGTTAATCAGCTAGGTCGTACCCATATAGACTTGGGGTTGTATGGTAGTGCTTAGTCTGGACAATCACAAGCGTCGGTCCTTAATTGACCAGGGCGGAACATACACTTTACAAATTCTCGTGCTAACCGCACCAAACCAATCCAACCATCTGCCCTGGTCTAAAAATAATTTTCACATTTTATTTTATTTTAAAAGAACAGTGGCAACTCCAATCGCCACTAATTTCCAATTACATAGACTAGTTAAAAGAATTATAATTTCCCATTTCCAAGGTTACAAAGGTTAAATAGCATGACTAAGCATTTTACTATCGTTCTAATATTTATCAAAGATTTAATAATAATCTCATTGTTGAGACAAAGAAAATCCTAAGGTTACAAAGGTACATGGCATTCAACTTCAATTGAGGGCATAACAACAATTGGTTTAACTAACTTGCTAAGACAAAATTAGGGTTCTATGTAAATAGTTATGCACATAAATTTAAAATAATTAAAACATTTCACAAACATAGGTTCAAAATAATAAAAGGAGACTTGCCTTTTTGCACGCTCTCTGTGTATTCTTGCTGCGGAGCGGAGAAATCTTCGGCAACGGCGGAATCTACGCGCGAAACGACAGAGCAAACAAAACAAATAAATACACATCAATTCAAATAAAATTCAAAAATTCAAAAAGAGTGAATATTTGGATAGCTTATGATTTTATAAAAATTTAGAAATTTGAACGGCTCAAATCGGAGTTACGATGAAGGAGAACGGGCTCCGGGAAGTTTAAATTTAGAGAAAAAGAAAAGGAGGAATTTTTGGAATTATTTTTCTAAAGGAAAGTCTGAATTATGACGTCAGCAAGAATTTGATTTTCGGTTGATTTATTTTTCAACTGAAAAATTGGATTTCTGCGTCAGCCCTGGGGAGATTCTCGGACATGCCACTGACGTGTGGGCCCGGGTCTATGGACCGGGTCCACAGAGAGGAGAAATGGCCGAGGTGGCGCGAGTGCTGACGGGGCAGGGAGACACCGCGGTGGCGTCCACCGGGCTGCCACCTGTGCTGCAACATGGGCCGGGCGAGCTGACGTGGCCGCTGGCCGGTGACCGGCTCAGGCTCCACGGCTCGCCGGTAGGCGGCGGCACGGCGGCTGGCGGCGAGGCGGGGTACGGGGACAGGGGCGCACGGCGATCTCGGTGGAGGAGCGCGGGCTCATCGAGGGTGGCCGGAGACGGGCCGGCGACGAGGGAGGAGGCGGCGGCGCTCGGGTCCAAGCGGCGGCGGTGCTCGGGTGGCGGAGAGGCGCGGCCGAGGGCTGGAGGGTGGTTGCCGGCGCACGAGACAGACAACGGAGGTGGCGGCGAGGCGCGGAAGCAATCGGAGCGGCGAGGGGAGCTCGCCGGAGTTGGCGGCGAGGCTCGGCGCGGTGCGGGGGCGCTCGGGAGCTCGGGAAGGGATGGGGAGAGCAGCGGGAGGTGGTGCGAAGGAGGCGGAGCCGAGGGGGGTTTTTATAGGGGCGGAGGGTGGCACGGGCGCGGCAATTGCTCGCCGGTGATGGTGGCCGGAAAAAGGAAGGTGAGGGAACGAAGGGAAATACGGGGCAAGAAAGGAAAGAAGGAGCACGAGATCAAGGTGATTCGGTCCCGGCGGTGCCGCGGTTTCTAAAACCGAGGAGAGGGCGGCGGGGAAAGGCCGGATTCGGCGCGGTTCGATCGGTCGGAGCAAAGAAGGAAAGGGGATGAGAGAAGGAAGGAAAGAGGCGACGCGGTGGGGAAGACGGTGCTGACAGGCGGGGCCTGCGCGGCAGTGAGAGCGGGGGTGCGGGTGGCCAGGATGGCGCCACGCGGGGAGAGGGGGATCGGGCGGCAGGCACGGGCGCAAGGCGGACGGCAGGGATGGGCTGGTGCGGGCGGCGTGGCCGATCTGGGCCGGCCAGGTGGCAGCCCGAGAGGAGGGGAAGGCGGGGGTGGAGCGGCTGATGCGGGTGGCATCTGGCCGTCCACGTGGCGGCTAGAGGGAGGAGGTGGGGATTTAATTTTTTTTATTTTTGTTTTTAAGATTTTCAGAAATGCACAGGAAATTAATTAAGCCTCAGAAAAATATGAAAATACTTCCAAAAATTCCAGGAAAATTCACAGAAGTTTCTGGAGACATTTTGGACTTAAATAAAATATTTCCAACTCAAGTTGGTATTTTAATTTCCAAACTTAAAATACTTTTTATTTTCAAAAAAAGATTTTAAACTCCAGAAAAACTCAGAACACCAAATAAAAGCCAAATAAATCCAAATAAAACTCAAATACTTTAAAATAATTAATTTGAAAGTAAATTTTTCAGAAATCAAATTTTTGGGATGTTACAATTTCTCTCTTGCTTTCTTCTAGCTCTTACTTGTTTACATTATTGTGATCATTTACTTGTCTTAGATCTAGTATTGTTATTTAGTAGACTAGACTTGTGTAGGATTAATTGTTTTACACACTTGTCAATAGAATTGTAAAGAATTAATTGAGTAGACTAAAAAATTTGAAAACCTCCTATTCACCCCCTCTAGTCGGTATCCTTGATCCTACAAGTGCGCGCGTTTACCGCGTGTCTTTGTTTATACTCACGGAGAGTGCACGCATTTGCTGCGTGTCTTTGTTTATACTCATGGAGAGTGCACGTGTTTACTGCGTGTTATTGTTTATACTCACGGAGAGTGCGTGCGTTTACCGTGTGCCTTTGTTTATACTCACGGAGAGTGCGCGCGATTACCGCGTGTCTTTGTCTCATGGAGAGTGCGCGTGGAGGTGAGCCCCCGCATGTCTTTGCAGAAAATAAGACTTGTTTCGCAAACGGTGAACTTTATTGAACTCCCGTTTGCGTGGGTGAGTGATTACAAAAGACAGGGTATTAACCACTAATCGCTCGAAGGTGGGAATAGCAACAACTGTCGTTATCGTGGCGGCGAGGTAGGGCACGCTGGGAGCCTCTACTGCTGGAGCGATCCACGTGGTAGCCCGGCGGGGTGCTTCTTGGAGCCGCTGAGGGCCCTTACGCTGTCGTGCCGACTCTAAGAATCTTGTTGAACCTCGCGGTGCGGGCCTCGGGTACCGAGTTCTATGCGCCGGGCCAATCCTGATCATCGTGGGTGGTGATGATACCCCGCGGGCCAGTGAGTTTCATGCATAGGAAGCAGTGGTGTGGAACTGCCCCGAAGGAATTGAGGGTTGGTCGCCCCAATATGGTGTTGTAAGGGTACGGGATATCGATGAAGTCGAAGGTGACATCTTCGCTCCTCACGTTGTCGTCCCGGCCAAAGGAGACCTGCAGGCATATCTGGCCCAGCGCCCTCAGGGGCTGACCTCCGAGGGGCCTAGGCGACTTCGGGGGATCCCCATCTGGTCGAAGGCTGCTGCGAACAAAATGTTCACGAAGCTTCCTCCATCGACTAGGACGCGCTTAACATCGCATCCTGCGATGGCGACCTGGATGACCAGAGGATCTTGGTGGGGGAACTCCACGCCCTCGGCATCAGCGGGCGTGATGGTAATTTCGTGCCGCGCCCATTCTGGTGGTGCCTGCGCTGGGTATGCTTCCACATGGTGTAGCCTTCGCGCATAGGCCTTCTGCTGCCGCGCCGAGGTGAACTCCAGTGAGGAGCACCTGGAGATGACGTTTATAACCATGCACTGGGCTCTCTCCGGGGCTTGGATCCGCAGGGGCCCTCCTGAGGTTGCTGCACATGGGCTTGAATCCCCAGGGGGCCCTCCTGAGGTTGCAACACCTGATCCTGGATCCGCATGGGGCCTTCCAGGGGTTGCTGGACGTGGGCCACAACGAGCGGCCGCGCCTCGAGGTTTCTATCCCTGGCAACACTCTGTCAAAGTGCCGCGATGGTGGTGCATGCGCGCGTGTCGTGGCCGCCTCGACCATGTACCTTGCACCACTGGCCGTGGTGCTGGTCGTCGTATTCCGCGCAGGTCCTATCATCGTGACCTCGGCCGCGCCCCTGCCCCCGGCCCCGGTGAGCCCTACCGCCGCGGTCGGCGGGGGCGTTGTCTTCGGAGCCGCCCTCAATGTCGAAGTCGTAGCGGGCTCTCCGAGACTTTTGTTGGCCGCGCTTAGGCTTATCGCCCGACGAGTCCTTGTGCTGGGCATCCTTGCGCTTGGAGACGTCCTTCGATGGCTCCTGCTTGCGCTTGCCCTTCGAGTAGCCTTCCTTCGGTGAGTCTACGTTCTTCGCCGTGCCCTCCGCCTGATTGGTGTCAGAGTCATCACCTTGGCGCCGCCGCGCATCTTCTTCCGCTCTGGCGTACTCTTCCATTTTGTCAAAGAGCTTCGACATCGTCTTGATTGGCTTTCGTGCGTTGTATTTGGCCAGCGGCCCCGGGCAAAGGCCCTGTACCACCGCGTTGATGATGGTTGTCTCGTTGACATCCTTGACCTAGCAGCGGACCTTTGCGAAGCGCTTGAAGTACTCCCGGAGCTTCTCTGAGGGTTTTTGCTTGACCGCAAAGAGCTGATCCGCGTCGACACGCTCGATGTATTTCCCCTGAAGTTGTTGTAAAGGCGATCGCGGATCTGTTCCCATGCGTAGATGGAGTTTGGCTCTATGGTGAAAAACCGAGAGAGCGCCACTCCCTGTAACGCGAGGGGGAGCCCCTTCGCTTTCGTAGTGTCGTCCCCGCCTACAGCTTCGATGGCAGTTTTGTACACGCGCACGAACTCCCGACGGTCCGTGTCGCCTTTGTATGGCTTGATGGCGCTAGGGAACTTGAAGTCCTCCGGCCATGCCGACTGCTGCAGGCCCGCAGAGAGTGGAGACTCCGGGTCCACACGTCGCAGCGGGATGCGGCTGGACGTGGGGGCGTCGTGGCTATCCGCCCGTTCTGGCATGGGCTCCGGCGCGACCATCGGCGGGGTCTGCTGACTCTGAGCCTCTTGCATATCCCGCACGGCTCCCCGAAGATCCGCTAACTCCTGCTGGAGCGTGCCGATAGCCGTCAGCAGGGCGCTCTCCACTGTTGGCATAGCCGGGGCAATCGGCGCACCTGGTCGCATTGCCGGGACAGTGGCTACCACGGTCTGCGCTCCCGGGTTGCCCGATGCGCCAGCGCGGTATACTCCGGAGTCAGTGACGAGGCTAGCATTGCCGCTGGAACCGCCCGCCGCTCCCGTACCGGGTGTAGGGACGGCGGCCGTGCCAACATGGGCGCGCCCCCGACTACCCGGTTGGGGCTGCCAATGTCGACCGTCACGCCAGCGGTAGGGTTGATGGTCGCGCGCGGGGCGGGGTCAGCCGTTACGCCGGTGGTGGTGGGGTCGATTATCGCGCCAGCGGTGGGGTCGATCGTCGCGCCACGAGCGTTGATGTTCGTGGCTGCCGCACCCGCGCCGTCGTCCACGCTTGCGATTGTTGACGCCGAAGCTCTGGTGTTGACGCGGGACTCCGTCGCGCCCCCTTCTTCTTAGCCGCCGATGATGAAGCTTTTTTTGGTGCCATCCTTCTTCAGATCTTGAGGCTTGCTCTTGTCCTCCCCACGGACGGCGCCAACTGTTGTGGTTACAGTCCAAATAGAGAGAGAATGGTATGGTAGTGAAGAGTTAGGTGAGCAATGCTTAGGGTTCCCCCATGGCCTGGATGGTATATATATACTCACATGAGGAGTGTTTTTACAATACTACCCTTACATTTGAATATTCCTCTCAAGGGTATTTATGCCATTATACATGTCCCATTTTGGGCCTTACAGCCTTCTAACAGGTCGGTTGGGCTTAGGTGGGGGCCACCCCTACAACACTTATCATATGAGTGCACATGATGCAAATGCATATGTCCATTGTTATTAACATGTTCCATCACTGTCATCATTTGTAGGGTAGCCTCATTGCTCACCCCGTTTCATCAACATTGCCATCATCATATAAATATTATCATAATATTAAACATTGCAAATTCCATAACATTCACAGTCTACCGTTCTACCATGCATATGCCTGTTATCTTGACGGTCGATGCGTGGACGGCACCAAACTCGACCCACCACCTGTGCAAGCATAACTCAACCTCAATACATTATTGCGATACACGCATTCATACGGACGGTATCGATGCTACGTGCAAAAACCAACACAAATAATCCCTCCCTCACCAGATACCTTCCCACGGTCCCAGGGGTCAACTGACCTTACTAAAAAGATTTCATCATCGTTATTCGCGGATCAAATATTACACGCTTAACCTATCTTTGCTCACTATCAGACCGAACAAGCATACCATCTAACCTTTCTCCCTTTTATTCTCTCTTTTCTCTAATCTCTATCATTCCCTCTTCAATTAGTTATAATAACCAACCTTACATTACTTTATCATCCAATCATTAGTTTATTCCCAATCACCTACCTTATTTAACCCATTCAGCTGCACACCGATAGCCCCAACCTACTACTGGCAGCTACAACTACTACTCTATTCATCCATTCTTCCTCTCCCTCCATAAACTAACGAGATCAATTGTCGTAGCACCAATTACACTATCACTTGCTGAAGCAAACGATCATGTTGTTGTGCCTCCCTCACTCACTTTGGAATTGCCGATTCCAGCAACAACTGTATCTCAACCTGAGCTGTACCAACATAATAATAGAAAATTCTCATTCATTTTAAGTTAGCAATGAGACAATCTAAAGTGGAAGGTGTCTCTTGCCACTAAGGATATCAACAACCCACATTTGCCTTACCCGTGTGGTACTGGATAGTGAGATCATAGTACTTGATCAGCTCTAGCCACCTTCTTTGCCTCAATTCAATTCTTTCTGAGTGAAAATATACTTGAGGCTCTTGTGGTCAGTGAAAATATCACAGGATTCTCCATAGAAATAATGCCTCCAAATCTTTAGAGTAAACACCACTGCAGCTAGCTTTAAATCATGAGTAGGGTAATTCTTCTTATATTTTTGCAATTGTCATGAGGCATACGCAATGACTTTGCTATCTTGCATGAGCACGCAACCCAAACCCACTCGTGATGCATCCAAGTAGACTGTGAAATGCTAACTTCTCTTTCAAAGTATTGAAATTGTGTTTGTATTTGTCAGTCCACTAGAATTTCATGCCCTTCTACGTGAGTTGAGATATTGGCTTGGCAATAATGGAAAAGTCTTTCACAAAACACCGGTAATAACCAGTTAAGCCAAGAAAACTTCTCACCTTCTTAACATTGGATGGCCTCTTCTAATCTACTACTGTAGAAATCTTGGCTGGATCTATTGAAATGCCCTCCTGGTTCATCACATCTCCCATGAAGCCCACTTCAGAAATCCAAAACTCGCACATCTTCAACTTAGCAAAGAACCGATTCTCCCTTAGAATCTCAAGCACGAGCCTCAAATGCTGCTCATGCTCTACCTCTATCTTGGAATAAATCAGGATATCATCGATGAACACAACTATAAAGTCATCCAGATACTTATGCAGCATACTGTTCATCATCTCCATAAAAACAGCAGGGGCATTCGTTAGTCCAAAGGACATAACTTTATACTCATAGTTCCCATACCTTGTGGAGAAAGCTGTCTTTTCAATATCTTGTTCCCGTACTCGAATCTGATTATACCCAGATTGCAGATCAATTTTGGAAAACACCTTGGCTCCCTTCACTTGATCAAACAGTTTCTTGATGTGAGGCAAAGGGTATTTATTCTTGGTCACCTGATTAAGAGCATGATGATCTATGCACATGCACCAACTTCCATCCTTCTTAGTGAATAGGACAAGAGCTCCCCGAAGCGACACACTGTGATGAATCAACCCCTTGGACAACAACCCATCCAATGCTTCTTCAACTCTTCTTGGAGTGGTCGTGCTAAATGGTACGAAGATATAGAGATAGGTCGTGTGCCCAGAACAAGTTCAATCCTAAACTCCACATTTTTTTTGGGTGGTGAAACGACCCACATCGTTAATTAACCTTAAGCAACGAATTATAACGTTAAGTAGGATTAATTATACATAACTAATGAGCTATAATACGGGGGAATTTAAAATTTTCTACGTAATCGTATAAATTGAAATCAAAGAGCAATAAAATAATACGTTGTTTTGCCATTTCATCGACGAGGGCGAATATCAAACGGTGTAGACTAAAATGAGAAATTCAATTACACGACAAAGTAAAAGCTTTCCACTCAATTAAAAAAATATATATAACAGTCCATAGTACCACAGTGAATAAATTACACTTCGTATAGGGTAAAATCCATAACATCCATGGAGCGACAACTAGAACTTATAAAGAATCAAATAAAAATTTTACAATTTGCATTACATAATAGCCACAATACGAATTACAATAAATATACAATTTTGTGTCTTAACCAAATAACTATCTCAAAAATGAAGCAATTACAAAACAATAGTATTTAGTTAGGAAGTTCGGGAATTAATTTACATCCCAGTTCATCTCATACATATTCATTGCATCTAAATTAACAAAGAATAGAAATTACATTTAGATAACATTCAGTATCATTTGGCCATCAATATTAAGAGAGCCGAAATACATTCAGGTCATCTCATACATTAGACACTGTCGTCAAGTTGCCACTATGCCGCTATTTCAATTATGAGTGAACCCATAATTATAATACCGAAAAAGACCGAACAAAAGAGCGAATAAAAACAAGCGAAAGAAAGCAGATAGAAATTGACTGTCAGAGCCCTAGAGGTTAAGTTCAGGCGGGGTAATCCGTTCATAAAGATACCTGACCGTCTGAAAGCCAATCGACACCTCGCACAACCATAGGGTCATCACTCGGCACAAACAAACCTGTTTTTAACATAGAGACCAGCCCACGTAAACCAAATTACCATAATGCCCTTTTTAAATTTTCCACACAGCAACCGGAGGGCAGCACGGCTCAGTCACTGAGACAGCACACACGTTCGAGAAAGCCCACAGCCAGACCTCAACACAATATCAAGAAGCCACAAGCACAACACCGTCACAAGCCAAACATCACACGCAGCCACCAGAGGAGAGAGCAGAAATATCACAGCAGAGCAATGTGAGAACCCTCAAAAGTAAATAACCAACAACACACTATTAAGAATATAATTAATGTTAATAACAATAATTGCAGAAATAATAATAATAATAAATCCAACTCACTTGCACAAATCAAATGAGAATGTATATATATAGATATCAACAATCTGAATTACAAAAGACTCAATTACACAACAAGCCTCACAAATAAACTCCCATACACAAATTCCATTCTCAAGTTACAAGAATAAATATTACAACTCGGTATTACAAACTTTGGAATCCATCTCATACAACCAAAAACATACATACATGAACCACATCAAACTACATATTATCGCAACCACCAACTACCTGCATAAAACTGTTAGTCCAAAACTCAGTTGAAACTGAAATGAAATAGTAATAATTGCCGTCAGAAATCTGGGTTATAATCCTTGCACTTGGACAAAGCGCGCATAGAGATACCAATATTCGTCGGAGACAAATCGGCACCATCTCGCGTGGTTAGATGAGCATCATCCGGCCATTTAAAACTTACCTCCTTACCTGTGAAGCCATACCAGAAGTTACTCCTCCATGCTGCATGCACAAAACCACCAGCAACTCATGACTAGTAGAGGACACGAGTCCACCTTGCATGCATAGCCAGCAGAGAGCCAAGCCACGTTTCACCCCACTGCCACAAGGCAGCAAGAGACCAAGCCCTTGCCATACCAAAAAGAGAGTGCTTATAGTAAAGAGCACCCTGCCAGAACATCACAAGCACTGCATTCCACCACCACCTCAAAGCCCCAGTGAGCCCTCAAGCTCACTGACCGGCCACTGCCCAGCTCTCTGCCCAAAAGAGAGGAGGCACATAGAGGCAGTGCAGGCCATCAAACAGCAGCACAAGACACCAATATCCCCAATCAATCCCATGCTACCACTTTACTGCCCAAAGAAGTTGCACACCCCGATTTAAACCCTACCACTCATACGAAGGCCAAGGAGCAAACAAGACCAGAAGGACGAGCACCAAGTACACCAGCCAGGAAGTACTCCCCAGGAGCCAGCCACCCCACCAAAACCAAAGGCAAGACAACCGAGGGAGCACGACCACCCCATCCCTTTGAGCCGACGGCATAAGGTAAGTCCTTGGAAAGCCCTTGCCCCTTAGATAAGTAATTAACTACCACCAAGTTAGCCAGTAGCACTCAAGCAAAAAGATTAGCCCATCCACTGCATTAGGTTAACCGGTTAGGGTGGCCATCCAGTGCGCCCTTGAGGCCAGGGATCGGCATTACCCGTGCATATCTCAGCCCCAAGCAACCCACGGTTGCTCACCCCAAAACCCGCAGCACAGAAGCTTTAGCGGCCGTCCATGAGCCCCTGGGCATCGACAATTGCTCCCCTGGCGCAGTGTACATGCCCAGCCCCCACATGGTTGCTCACTGAAAACCCACATCCCTACTAGTGATCATCATAGCATACACATTCTACACTAAACACTAGGAGTGCATAAGAGAAGGGAGTAGGGATAGAGAAGAAAAACCCGGTTAGGCCGAAGTAGAGCATGGCGTCGGTGGTCTGTAGCCACCGTGGCGCATGAGGCCGGCAAGTAGCAGACGGGGCACGGGCCAGCAAAGGCCAGCGCAGAGCCATGCGCCGGCAGCGTGCCGCTGCCATGGCGCACCGCCGTAAGGGAAGAAGAGGGCAACGCCCAGAGGCGACGGTGAAGCCCCGGTTTTCGCCGAGGCGCATGCCCACCGTGGTAGATCCGGAGGCGGCGGCTCAAGGTGTAGCGCCGGCCGGCCGAGCATCCGCATGCATCTCCGGTTCACCGCAAATACTCCACCCAAAATCAAAATAGAGAAAGGGGGAAACACCAGATCCAAGCCCAAAAAGCTTACCAAGCCAGATCCCTGGAACCACGGCCCCCAAATCAACCAAGGGCCGGCCGATTTTAGATCGGCGGCGAGGAGGCGAGCACCTGAGGCAAGGCCGGAACACCGGCGGCGCCGGAAGGAGAGGGAAGCCGAGGGGGAGGCGAGACCCGCTAGAGGCCGCGCGTGTGAGCCGGCGGCCGGCGGCGCCGTGGTCGGCCGGGCTGATGCGGGCGGAGGCGTCGCAGGAGAGAGGGGAGAGGGGGCGCAGCCGAGAGAGAGGGGAGGAGTGGGGAGCCAGGGCGTCGGCCGGGTCCTTAGACCCCCGCGCTGGTTTGGGCCGGCTCAGGCCGAGAGGCCGAGTGGGCCGGTTTTCTTTCTTAAATAAACCTGAAATTTCAGAGGAGTTCACAAATTACATAAAAGATAAATTAAGCAGCAAAATAAAATACATGTATGTTCATATCAATTTAATAAGGAGATCGTCAACAAAAATTCTCTGAAAATAATATTCGAAAAATATAAAGCCTAGAGATTTAAAAGACCAAACTCTTAAGTATAAATTCAACAAGGGTCATTGCTTCATTTGAAAATCCGTATTTCTATTTTAAAATAATGCAGGAAGGAATTTGATTCCAGAAAAAGAGACTACCCAGACAACCATTGAGATAGCTACTTCTCGGTCAGGCAAGTAAAGCAGGCTGTCAAGCTTGCTGTGGTTCATGAAAATGTTTTATTTTTGACAGTTATTTCTAACTTTCCGAATGTTGCATTAAAAGTAATTTCTAAAGAAAAAGGAAAATGGTCAGAAGTACGGATAACATGACAAGAATGAAAAGAGAACAGATCCACTGGAGGAGCAGTGGACTGTAAAGAAATTAATAAAGGAGGGTAGAGGGTGCTCTGGATTGAGAGTTCAGGGGCAGGTGAGACCCTCTACATATGGTTATTATATAAGGACTAGAAAACAATCTTCATTCTGAAATGAACCGTAAAACAGTATCAACCATACTCCCGTGCTAAACGGGCGGAACAAGTTACTCTCTTTTATTGCTATTATCTCCATACTGGGTAAGTAATAAAGTAGGAAGGGGGCTCGGCCGGTAAGAAAACCCGGGAGTCCCAAGTCGCTTATATTAGCGTATGTGGAGTGTCGAGTATTCAGAACCGCTCGACCAACGGCTTTATAGCCGGATGGAGATATAGTGATAAGAGTCGAGAAAACATTTTGTATTCTGAATTTGGGGTCGCATCAAAGGAAATGCGAATGACCAGTGTCCATAAGAATTCAGAATTAATTATGGGTAAAGTGATACAAGTCTGCGCAGTACTAAAAATCATGAATTCATGCCAGTCTCTTGGATAAGAGTCTACGGGGAGAAACACTGGTTTTCTTTTGTTCCAGAATGACTGATAGATATTTCATAAGTTAAAACATTGCCAAACTTTCAAAACTTATATTATGTCTTTTGGAAGATTGGATCAGGTATGATACAGGTAGAAACATGGAAAAGATTGCATCATTATTTATAAACTTGCTGAGTACAATGTACTCACTCTTGCTATTAAATCTCCCCCTTTCAGAGCATTTCTCAGCAGGGGAATTTTTGGGTTTTGAAGAGGGCGAGCTTGAAAATGAGGACACCTCGGGATATGAGGTTGCAGAGGATGACGAGATGGAGGCCGTATCTGACGGCTGGGAGGAATAGACAGTCTTTAGATTATCGTATCAGGACCGACGGGTATTACATTATAAGCAAGCATGTATCTCCCACTGATGTAGTACTTAGTTGTGTAATGGACCATAATTATGGCAACCGTATGGAACAATTAGGTGGCCCGACCTTAAGTCACCTACGGGTTGTAATAAATATTGTATCTTCAGTCTCTAATTATTGTTCTGCTGCAACTACTCTGATTGGCTTGTTGCTTGTCAAATGCGGTGTTCTACCGAAATGACAAGTAACAATCCGTTGACTAGTGTTATTACCCCATGGTAATGACACGGGTCGCCACAGGTGGCATTCCCAGAAGCTCTTTAGGAAATGCGTCAAGGTACTCACACACCACTGAAATATCCTTAATGTGTAAGGGTGCACTCAGCTTTTCTGCGAGCGGTAGAAGTAATCCAGACTTAAGCATTCATCGGCCAGGGAACAGACTGGCCAACACAAAAAGGAATATGGAGGTGCATTCCCTGAAAGATTATCTCCTTCCCTGAAGGAGCCTGCAAAGTGACTATCAGCCAGAAATAGGAAATCATGGCCCGGTAGCGATGCAACCAGTCCATCCCAAGGATAACATCAAAAAACCCTATCGGAATAACCATGAGGTTGGCAACAAAATCCTTGCCATCTATTCAAACCACACAACCAAGACATACCATAGAGCTAGCAATGATACCTCCTGGAGAACTGATTATAATGGGCTGCGAAATCTGTTGCATACTCAACTTTGCCTTTCTAATGAACTCACAGGAAACAAAAGAAAAAGTAGCACCAGAGTCAAAAAGAATGAGAGCATTATGTGAATCCACCAACAGGGTACCTGTCACCACGTCCGGTTGACCTGCGGACTCAGCGGCAAGCAACGCGTAGACTCCAGGCGGCACCGGGGTGATGGCAAGTGCCCCGACGCTCTAATGTAGTGGCATCAAAATTGGAGGTGGTGCAGCATACTGAAGTGGAGTAACTAGCATAAGAGGCCAGTAGTACCCAACAGGTGGCGCCCAGGAGGGAGAAGGTTATAGCACAGGGGCAGTCGCCAACATCTGGACTGACCCCTGAGTAGAAGCAACCGATGATGATGTAGGTAATGGCTCCCACTTGATGATACTAGAGGGGTTCTGTCGACAAACTCGCTCCTTGTGGTCAGACTAGCCACATTGTCAACACTCCCCCGTCCAGGAACATTCGACAGCATGGTGCCCACCATCGCACTTGAAACAGATCATACCCTACCCTGGGACAGGACGATAGGCTAGGGTCACTGATGAAGAACGAGGCACTGAAGAAGATGGCCTCGAAGACTTGGACTTGGATGACTACGGGGGACGCTGGCCCCACTTGGACTTCTTAGGAGTGGGTTGCTGAGATGACCCACCTCCCTCACTAAAACTCCTCTTCTGGTCAACACCAGAGGCACTTAGACCACTAGAGGGTTGTAGCCCTTTAGTGAGCTGTATCTCCATCTCCATCCCTCTGGCCTGTTCGATAATGGACCTGAAGTCGCATGGCGCGATAGCTCCCATAACATGCCGAAATTCAGAGTTGAGCCCTCGATGGAACCTTTTGGCCTTCTCAAAATAACTACTTGTGACTGATGGTACGAAGCGGATCAAGTCATTGAACCATGCCTCATACTCAACCATGGTCATCGTTGCTTGCACGAGGGTCAACAGGGCGACCTCTGTACTCTCCACAAAAGTTTCTGTGTAATACTTCGCCTTGAACTGCTTGATGAAGATCTCCTAGGTGGCTGGACCATGGGTATGGCCCTAGCTGAAAGAACCCCTTCCCACCAGATGTCCACCTATCCCTTCAACTGGAAAGCCACGAAGCGAGCTCTCAACTGTGAAGTCGTCTCTAAAACTTCAAACTGCCTTCCCATATAGCGCAACCAATCCGCAGCTTGGACTGGTGTACCCGACCCATCGAAGGTGTCCAATCGCAAAGCCATCCATTCGCGAAGGCCCATTCTTATGTTCGGTATGACCGGAACGACAGTTAGAGCTGCGATGGGTATGGCTACAGCAATAGCTGTAGGCACTTGTTGACAAAGTGAGCAAACCTCTTCTATGAACTCTCATATCAATGCTGAAAACCTTGCCTAAACCCTAGCAACAGACTGCTCAGCAGACCCAACCTCCTAGTCAGGTGCTTCCTACTGAACCTCTACTAGCGGCTCCACTTGGACATGGCCACGACCACGGCCTCCACGACTTCAGCCAACACCACGACCACGACCTCTACCTTTCGACATACCTTCCAACCCAAACAACAATAGCACAATCAGTTCATGAACATCCATCACATATTTTAACTAATCAAGAATAAGACTAACATAAACGTAATGCAAATGCTTGGCCCAAACCCCATCCTATGGTGCACCAAAGTGTGTCAATTTTAATTTAAGTATCAAGCCTAAGTAAACTTTTAGTTAAATAATTAGGCTAAGTTGTCAAAGATATATTTTTTCACCACGGACCTAACGTCCGTTCTGATACCAACTGTAACACCCTAGCCCGTCCCAGAGCTCAGGATGCTACTACTACACACTTACCATCTCAATTTTTGTGTTGCTAATAAAAATTTTGGCAGGACCTCCCCTGTTTTCACAACTACCAACAAGGAGCAATCAACATATATATAGAATAATTACAATATGTTACGAATTCCATATCACACATGGACACAACTGATTGCAAATGCCATAAAGGCATAATATGAATAGAAATTAGTTCTCCATGCCCAAGAAAGCTCAAACCCCTAGCTCGAAAGCATAATTAACACAACAGCGAACCACATGGTACCTACAACATTCTCAAAGCAATCTTAAACCAAGTTTCAGCTAAACAACTTAACTACCATTTAACACGAATTCTAAGTGAATAGGTATACTAATATTTGATAAGTGCAGTGCAAAAGAGGTCTATTTCCATCCCATGCATGCCGTCAATTAGGATCACCTAAAAAGGTCAACAAAACAAGCGTGTGTTCAAAAAACTCAACAAGCACATAATAGAAATGATAATCATTGCTACATGCATAAGACATAATCTAGCCATGACATTTTCCACATGCTTCCATATAATCATTAACATAAACATCATCTTTCCCATTCTCATCACAATCTTTTCATTAGTGCAATGCAATACTACTCTACATACTCATTTGCTCATCACATTGCTTATACCAGTATAGCCTAGGTGAACACCTGTCGATATTCACCCTATCATGGGCTCGTCTTTATCGGCACAGGGATCTCTCCACTTCGTGGAGGCCTACCGAGGTTGGTCTTACATATCCACCCACGGTGGATATTGTCGTAATATGAGTGCACAGGATGCAAATGCGTATGTGCATTGTCATTAACATGTTCCATCACTATCATCATTTGCAGGGTAGCCACATTGCTCACCCCATTTCATCAACATTGCCATCATCATATAAATATTATCATAACATTAAACATTACATATTCCATAACATTCACAGTCTACCGTTTTACCATGCACCTGCCTGTTATCTTGACGGTCAATGCGTGGACGACACCAAACTCGACCCACCACCTGTGCAAGCATAACTCAACCTCAATACATCATAGCGATACACGCATTCATACGAACGGCATCGATGCTACGCGCAAAAACCAACACAAATAATCCCTCCCTCACCAGACACATTCCCACGGTCCCGGGGTTCAACCGACCTTACTAAAAAGATTTCGTCGTCTTTATTCGCAGATCGAATATTAGACGCTTAACCTATCTTTACTCATTATCAGATCGAACAAGCATACCATCTAACCTTTCCCCTTCTAATCTCTCTTTTCTCTAATCTCTATCATTCCCTCTTCAATTAGTTATACTAACCAACCTTACATTACTTTATCATCCAATCATTAGTCTATTCCCAATCACCTACCTTATTTAACCCATTCAGCTGCACATCGACAGCCCCAACCTACTACTGGCAGCTACAACTACTAATCTATTCATCCATTCTTCCTCTCCCTCCATAAACTAACGAGATCAATTAACAAACACCAATTACACCATCCAAACATCCATCTTAATACATGAATTTTTAATGGAATCAATGAATAAGCAAGGAAGAAGGTTTTCGAGGCATTACCCTAGCCCCGAATGATTGGATTAGGGCACTACCTTGGCTGGATCTAATAGATCAGGCTTCCCCTTCTGTTTTTCCTCTTTCCCTCCTTTCTTCTTTTCTTCCTTTTCTTCTCCCTTCAACCAAGCCCCTTCTTTTCTTCTCCTTCCTTTTTCTTCCTTCCTTCTCCTCCCTCACAGCCGACTCCTCCCCTCTCCTCTTGTTCCCTCAACTGGCCAGCCCCTCCACTTTGTCTATCCCGGCCAACTCTCCCCTCACCGCCTCCCTGCGCAGCACAGCAGCTTGGCTCCAGCATGGCGCGGCCTTGGGAGGGATGCCAAGGCTGGGACAGCGGAGAGCGACGACGCACTAAGGGAGACGGCGGAGGGTGGGGCTACGTGGCCGACAGGGGAGCGGAGACAGTTGGCCGATGGCTTCCTCTCCACCGACGATGGTGTGGGGCGGAGCAAGAAGGCGACGACAGCTAGCCGCGGCAGCGCGCACTGCAGAGGGGCGACGACATAGGCAGCAGCAGCAGGGGAAGACGAGGAAGGTGAGGCGTGGCCAGGGGAGCGCGAGCGCTGGCTGCAAGCGCGAGATGGTGACGACAGGGTCAGGATGGGGTAGAGCAAATCGGCTTTTGCCTCTCCCCTCCTGGCTCTCCTATGTGGGTGGCTTGGGCCAGTCCGGCTAGCCCTTGGGCCTGGCCCAGCCACCCAATGACTTTTTTCCCTAGTATTACATCATCTCTGGTATCTTCTGGTTTTTCATAACGGAAAGGTTGACTCATTTCGCCCTTTTCTTCACTGCATGATAAATAAAATATAGACCCCATTCATCTAGAAGCCAATACCAATATGAACATCCTAGTTTCTATAAACCGCTTTTATTAACCATTAGTATTACCAACCACTACTTTACTCTTTCACATGTTTAACGCATTTTATATTTTACTATGCTATGATTCCATAAGCCGCATGGCGGTCTAAATATTGTAGTGTTTTTCATTACATCGTCTTTCTTACATGGTGCATTACTATTTATCAGCCGCTTCTATCAATCATTTCTATTAGCCACTATTCATCAGACATAGCCAACAGCCATCACTGAAAGCTAATACGAACATACCCATAGTACTTCCTTTTCTTTTCAAGTACACATAACAAGGCAGAACTCTTACAAAATTTGTATCTAATCAGGACTGAAATTGTCTGAAACATTCTCCCCATCTCTTGTGTGCGCAAAAGCCAAACAAGATAAAATCATGCACTGACATAAATTAGTACATTCTTTTACAGCTTTAAGGTTACAGTAAACTCGGTCAAATGTAACGGGCAACGCACACAGACTGACTGGCAATGAATGCTGGTTCTGATATTAACTACAGTTTATGAGGCGTCCAATAACGGAAACTTCTTTAATCCCTCCCCGTAACAATAGCCAACCCCTCACTGAATTTGCAGTGTTTCTCTTTTATGTCTTACAGTACGTGGCACATTCCCATTGATCTTTAAACAAACGGAAAACGAGAAATGATAAGCAAAAATCTGCTGTTTATCTTGCCTACAAAATTTCCGGCATGATGGATTCTGAAAAAACGCCCCTGGGGCAATTACAATGCCAATTAATAGGCGCCCTTAATCTCAATGTTGTTGCAGTCTTTGCTTTCCCTGATGATGGAGCCATTGTGAATTTGTGGCTGCTAGATATGCCTCTCTCTCAAAATTAAGATCAGACCAAAAACTGACACACATCCTACACATTATATACATGCTTTCGCTCTAATTGGTTCCAATCAAGAAATGTTCCTGGCATGGAAAAAATGGAGGAAATAACCGTCCTTTCCCTTGGCGTTGGAGCTAATGGTGAGCACTACAAATCCAGCAGAGGCAGTGGATGCAAACCAAAATCTCCCGTCCAATTCCATGTCTTGTTCCCAGATCAACTGCTAGGAGAGACAGATCAAGAAGACCCCGAGAACAGCGATGGTCATATGAGGAAGAAGTTACGGCTTAGCGAAGAACAGTTAACGGTGCTGGAAACCGTCTACGAAGAGCATAGCAATCTTGATCCAGTAAGTTCATATTATGATGTTACTGAGCATTTTGATGCATGAGAACCCTCATGTTTCCTAGTATAGAATTGTCAAACTCATTATAAAAAGTTAGGCTGTAAAGCAAGGGCTGGCGAAGAAGCTGAACATAAAACCACGCCAAGTCGAAGTCTGGTTTCAGAACAGAAGAGTTAGGTACTTGCATTCACATGTCACATGTCACTATTTATCAGGAAATTAAAGTGTGCTTTGTGCAATTCTGATGGGTTCTTTTGTCGAAATTATAGGGGCAAGCAGAAGCAGACGGCAGCAGATTGTGAGAATCTGAAGAGAAGGTCCGAAGGGCTAATCAGGGAGAACCAGAAACTGAAGAGGGAGTTAAAAGAACTGATGAGTATTTCTCAGCATGACAGTACTCACTGTGGTTCAAATTTAGTTGCCATGTGCTCATCTTGCAACAAGATCTTCAGAGACCACCATAATCACAAGAAACTCTAAACATATGGATCTAGACTTGTTTTTTACATGTTAAAAAACTTCACAAGAGATCTTCATGGAATTTTTTTTTAAGAACCTCTGAGCAATGAGAATAATGGGAAACACGTTCATCTAGAATACCAGTACTCTTCAGAGATTGTTATTTTCTCACTGAAAAATGAAATGATTACTAAGTACTGTCACACTGTCTTCTGTTTGAGGGGATAGTAGTGCATGACAAATGCATTGTAAAACACTGTCATGCCAACATTTTCGTACGTTCTGATAGTACAGATGCTGCTATGTACATATGTCCATATGAAGTCCAGACAACAAGATTGCTCTCTCTGCAGTGAGGAAAAGAGATAGACTAAAACCCATTGCGTGCATGGAATGACTTGTTATGTGGCATTGCAAGGACTACAAACTTACGCTTAATCATAGCCTGCAACAGTTGCACATAGGAGGGCAAGAGCTAGACTAAAACCCATTGCATGCGTGGAATAACTTGTTATGTGGCATTGCAATGTCTACAAACTTACACTTAATCATAGGATGCAAAAGTTGCACATAGGAGGGCTATTATATTCTGCCGAGCAGATCTAGATCTCTCTCGGGTATCATTCATCTTTTCCAAAAAAAAAAACTTTTTAAGGAAGGAAATGCATGGAAATACAAAATTTTGACCGAACGCTTCTTAGGACGATAAGAATTTGACTACGCACTTCTTATGGTGATAATAATTTGGGACTAGAGAGCGTAGATCCATGGAATGAATATTTTTCCCAATTTCTTGTGAACATTTTTTGTATCCACGACTTTTTTGTCATATAATTTGTAGACGACCACACAAAGCATATATTACCTGTAACTTAAGATACAATATATGAAGGTTGACGTTGATTAACTGAAAAAAAAACTGAGGAATGGTTGAATTGGTAAACACAGTTTCCATTTAACCTTTCTTATGATGATCTGTTGTAACATCCCAAAAGTATGGGAATATTATAATTGAGAAAAATCTAAAATCTTTTATCAATTTCCAGTGTTGTTTAAAAATTTTGGTGTTTCTTCATTTGGTTCCTTGCTAAAATCCGAATTGATAAAATCAAAACCTTGGAATCAAGAACCAAGATTGAAAATCAAAATTTAGGAAATCCAAATTCCCTTGAAAGTCTTAAATTCAAATCTAAAGATTTAAAAATCCGGATATTCAAAACCAAGAATAGAAATTGAAGCCCATATAAAATCTTTCCCATCCAATTACATATCCGAAAATTCGAATTCTGAAATTTAAGAATTATCTCTCAAAACTCGACAATCTTAAAATTTAATTGTTGGATTCAAAAATTTGAACCAAGCTTTCAAATTCAAGACCTAATTCCTCCATATGGTCAATTTTTAATTTCATACTTGATAAATGATCAAGCTTGCATGCTAATAAAATATGGTTTATAAATAAGATGGAAATGAGGAATTAATTGCAAAATTTTAATGGAGGCTCTTGCAATTAAAAACTTATTTTAATTAATTTCATAGCAATAAAGAGTAATAAGACAATATATTAATCCTTATATAAAACTAAAAACAAGATTATGCATGACCTATTTTCAAATGGCAAGTAATCAACATGGATTCAATGGGTGTTGATGTTAAAAAAAATCTAATATGTGAAACTAATTAAAAGATTTCCTTTTATAAATCAAAAGTACTAGAAGTTTAATCCTAAATAATTAAAGATGCATGTTGGAAGCCTTATAAAGATAATTTCAACACTTTCAAATTCTACTATGGAAACTCGAATAATAATTTTAAATCCTATTGAAAACTCAAGTGGTCTAAATGATATCTTTCATCCCTTCATCTAAATCTATTAATGCAAACTAAGTAAATTAATTTAGCAAGTTTGTGCCACGTAAAACCATAAATGTAAACTGCCCATCTCTAAAAATCATGAGACCTTTCTTTTATTAGTACTCAAAATAATTGTTGGTAAATTCTCTCATATTTACCTGTAAAATGCCAAGATTTAAATCAAGAGTCACCTCATATTTGTTCAAAACATTCTCAAAATAAATGGAGCATCAGTGATCTTTTCTTAGTATCCCGGTTAATCTCTCCCATCCATCCATATGTCTAGCCTAACCCATGAAATTTCCTTAATAAATATAGATTAATTAAAGGAGCTATTAAATTTAAAATTGAGTCTTGGTATCTTGCAATCGGCTATGTCTAGCCATACTCCCATCTAAAGTGGAATGTTCTTGTGAATATTCCTTCGACGTCGATCCTTCCTTTATATCCTTTCCCGGTGAAGTTACTCCGTCACTTCGCTTCCACCCAAAAATTCGTTTGACTCCGTATCTATCTTGCAACTCACTACATACCCTTAATCATAGCAAATTATAAATAACCTCAATTAAACTTATTTGGACTTTTGTTGGATTTGGTAATCCTTAGTCGTGTAATTAGTCACTAGAGATACGAAGAGGCGACAAGCTCGAGCAGTATCAAGACTTGTAAAGAGACGAAGATCAATAATCCAAATAATCGACTGAGAAGGCTTTGAGTAAGATCAAAGCCATGGTAAATTGAGCAAGGCAAGTCATCACTTTGATCATATTGATCCTACATTTTATGCAAAATTATGTTTCTTTAAATTATATAATTGCATGCTTAATTGATTGTACAAATGTATGTCAAAACTTAAGATAGTTACATGCCTATTTGATGTTTTAAATACTACTATGCCTTTCCTTGACGCTTAAATCACCTGACCATTGCCACCCTAGATGTTATTATAACTTTACTAGCTATAGGTCATAATAAAATGCCATGCTAGTCTTGTCAAGTCTAGGGCACTAGTGGCCCTAATCATCAATATTTAATTATGTAAACTGATTTTGGAACAGTCATGGGACGTAAGTGGCTGAATATTTGCAATAACTTAATTTATGCTTCTCAAAGCCCTAAATCTCTGCTATACCTGTTTGGGCGGATAGTAAGAGTGGTGGGTGTGGATGTAACACGAGGTCTGTGGTTTGTGGAATGAACCACCCAGATAAATTAAGGACTTAATCCTGTGATGACCTCTCCATGTACAATAGTGCAACCACAATCTGACAAAATGTAGGCTTGGCTGAATAATTTTCTAGACCCTCTAGTCACCTCGCGGAGGAAGAGTACAAGGTGGGTGATAAAAACCCCACATTGAATGGGACACCGGACAGAGGTGACGTTGCCAAGGCTAGTGTTTGTAGAGAGTGGAGTACAACTGCACTAACCTATGGTGGACATCCCGTACAACCTATGGAAGCAACCCCATAGGAGTGAGATGCTAGAGGGCGAGGTACTGTAAAGGCCTCGTGATAATCTCTCGATATGCGTGACTAAGGAATCGTATAGGCCCATCGGGATGATTGTCCTTTGTGGGTAAAGATGTACAGTCTCTGCAGAGTATACAACTGTTCGAATAACCGTGCCCACGGTCAAGAGCGGATATGGGAACTTCCTTGAGTTAGTTCTATTTCAAAACTTTTGAGGGTGGGAAGAAAGCTATCAGACGGATGTAAACTTGACTTTGGAAATTTTCCTAGAGGGATGTACCCTAGCGTTGATAATGAGACGGAAGTAACCTAATGATCAAAAGCTAACATAGGTGGATGGAACCATGTAATTGGTGGATGGAACCTACACCGCTATAAATACTGCACAAATTTCAAATTCTTTAAAGCATGTTTGTAAAACGCCAAGTCATAGAAATTTTAATTATGATTATTACAAATATCACTTTAAGCAAATAAAAGAACCTCAAGCCTCACTTGATAGCCTTGCATCTATTATTATTTGCCTTCTGTGTGGTGGCTTGTTGAGTATCGTTGTACTCACTGTTGCTTAATTACCATCATTCAGTCAATAAAAAAAGAAGAAGATCAAGCTCTACGGTGTCTTAAGGGGATCCAAAGAGCTAGAAGATGAAGAGACAAGAATTAGGTTGCGAACCCCAGTTGGCTATCTGTGGGCAAGTCCTGAGGGTTCCACTTGAGTGAAGTTTCTGTTGCTGCATTCTATTGATTTCGGCCTGATCGGCCCATGAGTAAGTTGATACTATATTATTTATGCCTCCACATGATATATTTTTGATATACAGTAATGAATCTATGAACACTATCTACTAATTCAGGAAATAGTACGATGGAATCATAGAGGATTCCGAATTACTAAATCTGGGATCCGACATCTGTCAACGTCATCCATCTAATTCCGTGGAAAGAAAAACCCTCTAACTATCAAGTAGGGCACCTAGACTCTTGGCCGTGGAAAAAAAATGGAAAACTAGCGCCCGATAGGACACGACGATGCGGACAAAACACTATTTTTTACCAGTTTACGTTTTGTTATTAGGGATGCTAGTCGGCCCAACCCAACAAGCATCATAGTTCATTTGCTTTATTCCTATAGCAATATCCATGTTTACAAAATGAACCACGCATTATGTGGGAAGTAAACAACCAACTAGGTAAAATGAGTCAATGGATTGGACCACTTACGTCCCTATATGTTACTTCTTCTATTATTTTGTACTTGATGTCCTAGAATATGTGCCACAAACTTTCTAAAGTTTAAGCACCAATATGTTTAAAATTATCTAGATTTAATATATAAAAAACAATATTATTTTCCAATAACAATACTTTTATAATATAATAATTTTATTAGTATATATCTTTACTATTATATGAAGAAGTTCACGGTGATTGTGACATGTGAAAATACATCTAGAACTATGTTGGCCATCATTTACTCACGAGCAAGTCATATTCACTTGTGAGACCATGTGGAGGTCACCTTATGGTTGTGATGAGTAATTGACTTCTGGATTAGAGTATGTGTGGAGATTGAGTTTGGTTTTTAAGGATTTTGTAGAGGTTTGCTTTCTGGCTGTCAACTTCGTGGCCTACGACTATTGGTGTCATCTCGCCATTTACGACTTTGCGGTCGGTCGGTCCGATCGGCAAAACAACCACAAGGTAACGATAGCTTTTGTAATATGGTCGATGGTCGTAGCTTACTGCCTAATCATGATCGGTAGTCGTAAGCTGTGTGTTCGATGGTCATAGTGATCGGTCGTAAGCAGTTGTAGCTTCTGTTGGTTGTGATTGATATTTGTAGCCGATGTGAGCGATAGTCGCAGCAATCTATGTGGTAGTCATAGACTGTGTCTTCAATGGTTGTAGTGACTGGTGGTGATGGTCGTAGGCTACTGGTTTATCTCGGCGGGCTGAGTTTGTTCTCTGGAGTTCTTGAGCTCTGATCAGGGTTGTCTGGGGTGTTTGTTGCTAATGTGCTCATGAGTTTATTGTTTGGTTCTAGGATTTGGATTAGTATTTTGGGTGCAGACCTTTTGCATTGTACATTGTGTGGATAAATTGCGTAAATTGATGATCTTTGTGTATTGTGTGGTACTACGTGATGGTTTGTTTGTCGGTGTTTGTTGCAGGACTTCGGAGCTAGGTCATGGTGAGGGGTAGGAAGACCGGAACAAAGCACAGGGAGGTGTTGAGGTCCAGAACAGTCAAGAAGATGCTGAAGATGACCAAGGCGCTGGTGAGGTGGTTGCAAGCCGGGACGATGAGAAACCGGAGCGAGAGCTACCGGAGGTGGACATGACGAGCAATGGCAAGGTGGACCAAGACTAGGCTTAGGGAGGAGCCAAGGTCCTATGCGGTCAAGGATGGCGGGTGCCATCTGAAGGAACGCGCGTAGGGTACGATAGCAGAAAACAAAAAAATTTTACCGCGCACACCAGGACATCATGCCAAGGAGGGATCATGGATCGTTACCACTAGACGCGCAGCGCAGCGGAAGAAGAGTTGGAGAAGCCGATCCAACCACACGCGTTGAGGTAGTAGTGGAATTAGTCGATCGTCCCGAATAGATCGTCTCCTCCACGCGATCAACCACACCACGTGCAAGATCCAATCTGTAGATTGTTGATGCCGATCAACGCCGCAACGAGCAACGAGCAACGCCTCCACCGGTATCCACACGTCCGGGGCTGGAACGCCGATCGCGAGTGTACCAGCACTCGCGAGCGGCTAGGGTTTGGCTCGGGAGGTGGCGGCTAGGGTTTGGCTCGGGATTAACAGAAGCATGCACCCCTCAGCCCCTCGCCTCCATATATATAGACCTCCTCACTTGGGCCTCGTGGACCTAGGCCCAATAGGAGTCTATCCGGATCTCCATCCGAATTGAGCCCACATCCGAATCACATTCGAATTAGTGTTCCAACCCGTTAAGTGTGCGACCCTGTAGGTTCACGTATACTTGGTCGCGACCCGGAAACGCCTTTCCGGTCACCATGTTAATAGCGGGCTCTAGTAAGACATATTAACCCCAAAGTATACGTAAAGATTATATCGGCTGAACCTGTAATGTTCTCATGTACGAATCCCTTTGCCTCACATATAGATTGAGCTCAAGGCGAGACCTGTGTCATCCTCTTAATAGCTCAATCACTCTCTCAATTCCGTGATGGATTATAAACTCGTGATTGACTCCTCAATCACCTTGGCATGGCCATGCACTTTCATACTCCATTACATCGAGGGGCCCAGAGATATCTCCCATAAGAAGGGGCAAATTCTATCTTGATCATTCACATCCCACTACATGTTTCATAGCAAACCCGAAGACTACTTTTATGACTACCCAGTTACGGAGTAGTGTTTAGTAGTCCCAAAATAGGCTACTACGCATGTTGGGAACCATGATGATCTCAAGTCTAAGGATTCTACATAAACACTACTTGAGACCAACTGATGACACATGGAATCTCTGCAGTGTCTCATGGCGGGTCTATCCAACATATGTTCACTAACACATGTCCATATTATTGATTTGGTATCTCCATACCATGATCCATGAGACATGATCATCAATCAATACATATGCTGATCTTTGAATCATATTTGTTCCTCATATGATATATAATCAGGGATCATTTAGAAATAGTATAACATTTTGGCATTAAGAGTCTCATGAATAAGTCACATACTCATTGATCAATAATGATAATGTCTATTTCAAGGAACAAAGCAATGTATCATAAATATAGTATGTGATATATTCAACATCTCCATGTTGCCTCTAGGGCATATCACCAACACCATCATGCATGAGGAGAAGCACGTGCTGCGCCAAGTGACTTGGGTCGTTTACAAGCGAGGACGGTTCGGTGGGATCCGGACACGTGAGAGGCTTGACGACAAGTCATTGGGGCCACATGGAAGATGGCGAAGCATGGGCGAAGCTTCGTGGCAAAAGAAGTAGGAAGCTTCGAGGAAGGCGGTAGAGGGGCATATTGGTAAATTGCCCAAAACCGGGAAAGTGGCGCTGTGTGAAACTGCAGCGTTGGCCTAAGTGGTTTAAGTCTTGAATGAGCTGAAAATATGAAGTGGATCAAGGTTGATTCACTAATGGGTTAATAGTGTAAGCCGCTTTGAGAAGCGTGCATGAGTAAAACCCTAGTGTTAGGTGGGGTTAATGGGTTATTCCTAGTTTGGCCTAATGAGAGGATCCATTTGGTCTTAGGTTCCTTGGTGAGCCTATAAAAGGGAAGGATAGGCAAGAGTTAGGGTTTGAGAAGGTTGGCTAAGCCTTGTGGTAGCTAGCTCTCCTCCTTCTCATGGGAGTTAGGTTAGAGAGTGAGTGTTGGCTCTAGAGTTAGAGCTTGGTCCTCCCAAGGGGAGTGGTTGTGAAACCAATCATCTGAGCAATATATCAATCTTTGATCTACAGTTTGTGTATCTTTTGTCTAGTTGAGTTGGCTCGGCTTTGATTTGGTTCTTCTTCTGTTTTCTTCCTTTGTTCTTCGGTTGTTCCTTTCCCTTCTTGATTTGAGAGGAAGTTCTTGGTTGTCTTTGTGATGATCTAACGTGCTGTATTGTGTGAAATCATACTCAAAACCATCTTGGCTATTCTCTTCCCATGAGCATGGTCTATTCATTTCTTCGATCTGGAAGTCTTGGTTTTGTGCGCGCTCGATTGAATCACAAAAAGATCTCAACTTGTTTACTAAGTTTTCAATCAAAGATTGGATTAGCTTCCTGAGACCTTAAGAAATTTGCGTATAAAGTTTCACGACCATTTGACCTTTTAATCAAAAGATTTAATGTTTTTAGATCCGGTGGCCGTATGCCTCCTCTGTTTCTTCTAGTCGATTACGACCACACCTGCTTTTGATCGCTCAATGATCTTAAGTCGTGTGGTCATGCGACTCCTCGCTTCTTCTAGTCATTTATGACCACACCTGTTTCCGATTGCTCGTTGGTCATAGATTGCGTGGTTGTGCGCCTCCACTGCTTTTCAAGTTGTTTACGACCGCAGTCAGTTACAAGTGCTCGATGCTCTTCAACCATGTCATATGATTACTCTATTTTGAGTTCGTTCTTCTCTCTCTCAATCTTGTGTTGATCCAAGAGTTTTGATCTGATTTCTTCGATGTAGCTGCTTGCTGTGACATGTGGGATTGTGCTCAAATCCACTTTTGCTACTCTCTTTTCACGAGCAAAGGTTTGCTCATTGATTCTTGTTTTTAGATCTTGGTTAGTGTACACTGCTTGAATTTGCAAAAATATTTCAAATTTGTCATGGATTTTTCAATCTAGGAATGGAATAGCTTCCTGAGACATTAAGAAACACGCGTACATTGGTTTCACAACTTTTGGATCTTTCAATCAAAAATTGTGTGAGTTTTGGTTCTAGCAGTCGGGCTGAGAAACCATGTTCCCCTGTTCTTCCTTTGGAAACAATTGTACTGCAAGCCTTGTATCTGTAGTACCACAGTTCCTGTTCTCCAACCACTTTGATTCTGACCTTTCATTGGTCGATGACCTCACTGGTCGAAGTTCGGCTTGGTTCGACCTCTCTAGTTTCGATCGCTCAATGGTCATAGATCTCTCGGTCACATTTTGAACCGTTATGACCACATACTAGTTTTCGACTGCACGTATTTTTGTTCACATTTTGGTGATCAACTACGGTGGTGTCGACCATTCATTGGCCTTCAACCACATAATTTACGATCACGTCGATCTTTGATAACATTGGTTTCCGATTACTCATTGGTCCTGAACTAGCTAGCCTTTTGACCGCACATTGGACATCGACAATGTTGGTATCGACCACGTTGGTCTTCGATAACATTGGCATTCGACCACGTTGGTTACAACCACGATGGTTACGATCACGTTGGTTTCGACCACGGTGGTTTCGACCATGTTGGTTACAACCATGATGGTTTCGACCACATCGGTTACGACCACGTTGGTTATAACCACAGTGGCTTCAACCACGTTGTCAGCCTTTTGACCATGTTGTTTTCTTTGCTGACCAATGGTGTTCAGATTGGCTGACCGGGTTTCCCAACCACGTAATAGTCTACCCTCGTCATACTGAGCCCTGTGTTCCTTTGTTTTCAAGTAGACCTCATATCCTAATCGTCATAGCTTTGTAGCTATTGGAGAAAAGGAATATGAGAATATTTATAGGAAAAATCTCTAGGCACCATTCACCCCCCATCTGTTGCCTGTCTGGTCCTACATCACTGTTTTTGGTTTTTGCTCAATTTTGGTGCAACCTTCTTTCAAACAGAAAAAGTTAAAACTTTGGCAACAATTTTATTGATCATTGATTAGAATAGGTTTTTGACATCTAGAGAACATGCATACCAAATTTCAAGAGATTTGGAGCATTGGTTAGAGAGCTGGCTCAATTTATTGTTTTTGCCCAATGTTTGGTGTATCAGAGTGTCACGAACCAAAAAGACCCCAATTCACTTAACTTCTTTTAAGATATTTGGTTGAGATAGGTTTTTAAGGTCATGATCTAGCCTTGATTTAAGTTTCATGTCTTTTGAATCTATAGATAAAAAGTTACAAGGTTTTTTGGATTTAAAATAGTGTTGTTTTTGCTGTTTATGGAGCTAATACAATGAATTTTTGGAATTTTGGTTCTTGATCTTTATATATTCTCATAACTATTGGAGTGAAGATTTGGTGAATACTTAAGAAAAAATTTGAAGGCACCATTCACCCTCTCTGTTGCCATACCGGTTCTATAAGTGTTATCAGAGCTTGGTTAGCTCTTTTAATAGATATTAACCGGTCTTAAGAGTTATGACATTAGATAAGTATTCAACCAAGCCATCTATTTTTTATTGAGTTGATTTCTCTTATTGGAAGGCTTGTATCTAGTCTTACATTGAGGCTCAAGGGACAACAATTTGAATTAAAGTCAAGAATCCTTATGTTGTGCCGGCCGATGATCAGGTTACACCAGATGTAGAGGCAAACAACAAGGCATGCAATTTTTTGATACAAGGGCTTAGTCAATATGAGTTTGAGTGAGTTGCTAACTTGAAGTTTGCTCATGAGATCTAGAAGACCCTCGGTGACTATCATGAGGGCTCTACCGTAATCAAGGAAGTGAGAGAACCAACTAAAGAAAGAATACTCAAAGATCGCACAAAAGCCTGGTGAATCCTTAAATGAGTAGTGGAGATGGTTCAACAAGATTATTCATGATATTTGTGTGTTGGGTGCACTTGATGTGAAGGTTGGGGAATGAACAACACTGTCATGAGTGAGATTACCATGGATAAGCTCTACTCGAGGTTGAAGGCACATGAGATTGACTTCACCTCAGTCTCCCCAAGGTAGAGTCGATGTCACTTGTGATTGACGCTACTCTTCTTGTTCATTGGATTTTAGCTCTTTTGAATTTTCATTGTTAGCTTTACATTTTTTTATCAATGATCATTTAGATAAACATCCTGTCGATGATTTAGCTTTCCTGTCAACAAAATTCACAAGAGAAAATGACAAGGTGAGGTCCAAGAGAAGGGGTGGCCCTATCAGTTGCTTTTAATGTGGTGAACCAAACCACATTTAGGCCAAATGCGGGGTAAGGAGGAGAGGAACTTTCAATGGTGTCCTCAAGCTCGTGACATAAGGTCCAAGAAGCCTAACTATTGCAAGTTTATTAACTGGGTCCTTGCCACTCTTGAGAACATCGACATAAGCAATGTGGACTCAGGAACGGAGGACGACGAGGGTGTAGGGCCCCAGATATTAACATCCGGATTCCTCTGTGATTTTCTGCACTATTCCCTGGATCAGTAGATAGTGCTCACAGTTTACAGTTCTGAATATCAAAATACATATCATGCGAAAGCGTAAATGTAATAGTAAACTTACTCATGGGCCGATTAGGCCGAAATCATTAAATTGCAGCAGCGGAAGAACGAAGCACACAGGTGGGACCTTCAGGACATGCCCACAGGCAGCCAACTGGAGGTTCGCGACCTAGCCCTTGACATCTTCATCTTCTTGGCCAGCTTGTCCAATCTTATTGCTGAGGCGAGGTGATTTGATTTCCTGATTCTGAATTTTTGTCGCAAAAGCGAGCATGAGCACTCCGACCCCGTGCTCCGCGAGCCAATACACAGAATGCAAATAAATAATATGCATGGCTTAACAAAGGAGAGGCTCGGGCTATTTTATTTTGCGTAGAGTGCTTTTGAATACAATTAATTAAAAAGTCCTATGACTTAGCAATTTTGGAACAAATCATAATGTACAAGGAAATGCATTATTAATATCGATTCAGATTCCATCCACTGTTACATGGCATCTGCACCATATAGCAATTTCTTCAGCGTTATAGCCGCTTAACTTACCACTGGGACGACGCCCAGGACAATTCCAAACCAGGGCAGTCCTTCGCCCTTCAAGTTTCCCATTCCCATTTTCCAATGTTTTTAAAGCAGAACTATATCCAGTTAAGTTCCCATGTCCGCCCATGACCGTGGGCACGGCTATTCGAATAGTTTTGACTCTGCAGAGTTTGTACACTTTCACCACAAGAGACAATCAACTCATTGCCCCACACGATTCCTTAGAAGTGTGGTTGAGCAGACCGTCACAATGACTTTTCAAAGTATCTAGTCCCTTTTGTCATCTCACCTTATGGGCTGCTCCCACTTGCGGTGGGTCCCATCTATGCACGGGATGTTCCCCACCGATACTAGCGTACGGGCTCCACTCCCCTCTGCGCTAGCACGACTGGGAAACGTCACCCTCCACTCGGTGTCCCTTTAGGCCTTCTCTTGCCCTTGCGTATCCACTTCTATCCACTACCAGTGAGATGATTCCAGGGGTTTCGATAAATTTACTTAGCCAAGTTGTAGTTTACAGACTTGTGGTTGTACTGTTTTACACGGGTTGACATGACAAGATTCGGTCCTTAGTGATATCTGGACGGTTCTACCACAAACCACACTCTCGTGCACCACTGCACCATACCCCCGAACCATCCGCCCAGATAAATAAGCAATTCGAGGTTTTTGGGAATATAAAATAACCATATTCAACATACACCAGTCATTACACCATGACTGCCCAACCAATTTTTCTCAGGATTAAAAGCGATGCTTGGGCGCTCTCGCGCCCATGAGTACCTAAACATTACTGAGCATGGCATATAAATTACGGACTTACTTTCGAAAGGTTATTATTGTAATTTTGCTAGGGCGACAAAGTTCACATAATCAAGTAATCCAAAGGAGGAGTAATATTAGTCAAGCAAGCAATGAGCATATAACTAAATCTTAAATTAAACATGTATTTGCATATAAAATAACAGCATGCAATTTGATAATTTAAACCAAAGTAATTTGCAGAAAATGTAGGTTCAACATGATCAAAGTATTGACTCGCCTGCCGCGGTTTACCGCGATCTTGAGTTCACTCAATGCTTTCTCTTGGGCTTCTGGTCTTTATCTTCGATTTGCTCTTGATCACGCCTGATCCTTTAATTCTTCAGGATTACCATATCTAATTACGCGCTAAACAACTGAATCCAAATAAAAGCAAATAACTCAAAAGATCCAAACAAATCCGAATAAACTTAATTTAGTTTTACTTTGAGTTAATGGGGGATTCGTGTGATTTGAAACAGGGTCGGTGGAAGGATATAATGGTTCGATCTTTCTATTGATCACCTCTTTTATTATTTTCGTATTTATCAAGGAAGTTCCATGAGTTAGGTTAGACCCATGTATCGAAGTGCGAGTCTGGCTGGGTAGGTATTCCTTGTAACTTAGGTTATGGTAAAGGCAACCTGGACTGATGGATGAGATCTGTACTTATTCTATAAATCTTTTAGTCAAAGGTATTATCACACTTGGATATCGTTATTAAGTTTTTAGAATAATCTCTGATGTAGGCTTTCACTATTAGTTAGATAAAGATAAATGGCAAGGGCTCAATATTTAATTTAGATTTATTTATCTAGGCAGAGATTATCGTACAAGGTAATATCTCATTATCGTTATTTAATGAAATACATTGCTGAGATTTGCTTAATGGGGCCATGATAAATATTGGGGCATATATGCTTATATGTTAATTGAGGGCCATTTTTATTAATTATACTCATTTATCCAAAGGCTGCTTCTTCTTATTAATGCCTTAATATATAATTAGATTTACAATGTAAATATTAAAGTTACACTAATTATTTATCATGACATCTAATCCGAATTTAAGTCATACATAAACTCCCTAAATCCTTATTTCAATTTTATTAGCTTCCTTAGATTATGCCTAACTTTTCCCTAGCCTTTACTTTAGTGTAGGATCATATCTAAAATGGATGCTATAGTCATACTTTTAGCAATTCGAGATGTATGATTTTAGGTTGTGCTAACATTACCTTGTTCTTTAATATGCCTAATGGTGAGATTATTTTAATTACAAATCACCTAGGGGTTCTTTATTGTAACACATGTATATTATTACGACCTCTTATTTATATACTCATATAGATGTTTATATATGTGTTTACTTAGAAGGTCTCTACACTTTAGTTGTGATTAGCTTTAATTAAAAATTTATTTATCTAGGACCGAGCATGCCATATCCAAATGTTATTCCACTAAATTTATCCTTAAGATTTATTTATTAGTGACGTGCTAATGGTGGGGATTTCATTAGGGCCTTCTAATCTAAATGATTATGGTCACGCCCTATTGTTAAATTAATTTTTATGAAGAGGTCTAATTTAATTAAACCTACCATTAAGATTTATTTTATGCCTGCATGACAAAGGGTATGGCATATATTTATTTATAATTAAGGACGATCTTTTAACTTAAAGCTTTGTTCTTATTGCTTTAACATAACATCCAATGCATTTTAACTTCAATATATTTTTAATTAGGTTCCTTATTAAATTTGGACTCTAAAACAATCCACCTTTCATTATTAATTAGATTCAATACAGATAATAAAGGTTCATTACCTTTTCTTATGTGGTATTTAACTAGATGTTAAACCCTAATTATCTCCAAATTTAAAATCTTAAATAATTTTGTTTGCCTTCTAATTAAATTTTATTAACTTCTCTACATTATTCCCAAATTTTCACTGATTTTTATTATTTTTAAATAGCTGCAAAAAGTAATTCAAAAATGGGGAAAAGGGGCGCTGCCGAGAGGGATCGAACTTGAGATCTGAGGGCTTGCGCGTGAGTTTTGCTTCGGCTAGCCAAGCGGGCGGGACGCCGGTGCTGGTAGAGCAGAGGCAGCCAATTAGAAGAGGCGAGCGTTGGAAGCGGCTTTCCATACATAGCGAAACAGGGAAGCGCACGGCGGTCGGTTTTGGCGTCGCCGGCGATGGATGGTGGCCGGGGAACTGCGGGAAACCAGTGAAATGGAATTCCCCTGAGGCGGGGATGCCTCTGGGGGTGGTGGCTCCGGCCGTGGTGCACGGTGGCGAGCTAGCGGCGGCGCAGGGCGGCCGGCGTAGGGGTGAAATGTGGCGGCACCGCCGTGGTGGGAGAGAGAGAGATTGGAGAAGGGCGTGAGCAGGAGGGAGACACCATGAAGCTTACCCAACGGTCGGCAGGAGTGGAGAGACTCCGAGGTGGCTCGGCGGCGTGAGCCCGGGGCGACGGCGAGGAGGCGCACGGTGCTGGCGGCTTGGAGAGGGGGAGAGGCTCCGGCGATGGTCGGAGAAGATCCGGGGCACCAAGGAGTCGCTCCCACCGCCAGGAATCGGAGCGAAATCGACCGAGGAGGCGGCGACGGTGGGAATGGCGGTGGTGGCCGGACTTGGGCAGATGGCTGTCCCGGCGAGCTTGGTTGCACCGAAGTCCAATTCCTTTGGACAGGGAGTAGCTAAGGGGTGGTGGCACGGTATGACGCGGTAATCGTGGCCGGAGCTTCGCCGGAGCGACCGGGGCGGCGTGGAGGCGCGGCGGCCGGTGCGCACGGGGGAAGAAGTGGGGGAGAGCGCCGAGCAAAAGGGAGGCCTGGAGGCTACTTAAGGCTGGAGGGCAGTCACGGGGGTGCACTCGAGCTGCTACCGAAGCGCGAGACAACGGGATGGCGAAGGGATTGAAGTCGACGGAGCAGGGCGCTGGCGTAGGGCAGAGCAGGGCATGGCGCGGGAGCGGTTGAGCGCAGGCACGAGGCGACGGGAGCAGGGCTTGGGCGGTGACGACTCAGGGCGGGGTCAGCTTTTGCGCCGTGCCCACCAGGTGATGCGACGGGACGAGAGGCGGAGAGCTGAGCGCCGCGGTGCATGTCTGCCACGGGGCGAAGAAACTCTGCGCGGAGCAGAGGAAAAGCGCGGTCGCACGGGAGAGGAAGAAGAAAGAGAGAGGGAGGGAGAAGTTGTCCCGCGCGGTGAAGCGGGCCCGCTGGCAGGGAGGCGCGCGCGGGGCAAAGGCGGGCCACCGGGCAGGGAGACGCGCAAGGCGGGGCCGGCTGTCAGTGGAAGAGCCAGCGTGGCCACGCGGCTGCGGGAGGAGAGGCGCGGGCGGAGCGTGGCGGATCCGGGCCGCACGCGTGGCGAGATCGGGGAGGCGTTAGGCGGGATTCGCGGCGGATCCGGGCCGTCCATGTGGCGGCCAGATGGAAGGGGAGGGAGTTTTTATTTTCATTTGTATTTTCTTGATTTTCCGAAAAGCATAAGAAATTCAACTAAGCTCCGAAAAAATATGAAATAAACTCCAAAAATTCAAGAAAGATACACAGAAGTTCCTGATGACATTTTGGACTTAATAAAAATATTTCCAACTAATGTTGGTATTTACTTTACTTGCTTCCATTGTTTTTCCATGCCATTATTTTCAAAAATGAGAATTTTATATTTTTAACTCCGGTTTCTCTCTTCTTATACTGGATTATCTTTTCAGATTCATACTTACAATTTTTAGTTTTCTATTATTTGCGCATTCCCTTTTTAGGGCATTATTAATCCCCGTCTTTGTCTTTTATGAAGTCTTAAATTTTTAGAACCTCAACCAAATTCAGAAAAACATCTTAAAATCCAAATTCAAATCGAACATATTGCAAGAATAATTCAAGAAATTCATATTTTCAAATTTGTAAATTTTTGGGATGTTACAAACCTACCCCCCTTAAATAGGATCTCGACCCCGAGATTCCAGTAGAGTAGGAAGGAAACAGGGAAGGTTAAATTTGGCCAGCAATAGGCTTTAGAGTTTAACTTGTCGTGAGGATCTTGCAAATCTTCTCGGTCTGATTCATCTAGATCTACTATAGTATTATTACACCTCCAAAGTAGCTTACATCATATTAGTACTTCCAAAAGTAATTATACATCATAGTAGCTCCCCAACATACTCATCTACTCTTGCTACCCCCCTTAAATAAATGGTAGCAGACATTAGTCATTCTTTCTAACTCCAGGCATGACAAGTCCTATGGCGATTTGGAGACTCATCCGTTGTATCTCAGCCGCTTTGGTCAGCAACAGGCTCATGGAGCAATCCTTGGGGCAGTGGTCTCGTCCTTCACAGAGAAAACAGGTCATCTTTCTCGTTGGACATTCTGCTGGCGGGTGGTCTCCTCCACAGTTGGGGCAGTTAACAGTACATTGGCTTTTCTCATGTCCTTTTGCTCCACAATGCCTACAAGCTATTAGGTTAGTGAGGCAGTCATCTGGGTAGTGATATTTCTTGCAGTATAAGCAGTAGGGGACTGGGCAATTGTAGCAGTAATGACCAGTTTGCCCACAGGTGAAGCATGCCCCTCGTTTATCTCGGCGTAATGGAGGACATGATTGTGCGACATGTCCGGTTTTACCGCACTCGAGACATGTAGCACTTAACGAAGCTTCTTGGTCTGGTGATAGAACTATGGTAGGTGTACCCCGTTCTTCTTTGGAGCTGCTAGGGTTTTCTTCGTTGGGGTTGAAGCCGGTGGTGGCAGCACCATCTCCTTGTTCTTCTGGCTTTTGAAGTGGGCAATTCCTCGCGTAGTGTCCTGGGTGTTCACAGTTGAAACATTTGTCTTGCTTCTTCTGAGGACACTTTCGAGAACGGTGCCCAGTAGTCTTGCAATAGATACATGGGGCCTTCTTTCGAGGTTTACTTGGCGCCGGGCTACTATTATCTTCATGATGATGGCTTCTCTTTGACTTTCCTCGTAGGGTGAGGTCAGGTGATGGCCTATACGTATGGTTGGGGTTATTGCGAGCATCAATTATTATTCTTCCCCTCTTGCTTTTGGTTGTAGCAGTTGTCTTGTATCCATCCATGGCCTGGTAGGGTTTTCCAGAAAAGATGAGAGGAAACCGCATGAGATGAAGGTTACATCGTAGAGATAAGATACTTCTAAACCCATGCAAAAATTTTAAAAGAGCACTCCCAGGGAGCTGGAGTGATACTGAGCCACACAAATTTTTAAAAGTAAGCTTTTCCTGTGACTGCGAAATAGGACGCCCAAGGGCAAGAAGGCAGTGCACAGGAACCAACGAAAACCTTGCAACAATACAACGTCTACACGAGAAAGCACACATACGGGGCATAGAGTTTATCTGCATGGTTCGTTTAAGGTAGGACCACCTTATCTTCATGAACATCTTCAGCGTTTCTAACCTTAAATTTTTGGAATAAGGGTATGAGAAGAGGATCAAATTTTTCCTTTTTAATCGATAGACAGAATCGTATTTGGGGGCAAATTGATATTAGCACTCTTTCCTGTGTTATCGTTTTGAAGTTGGGGTAAGAGAGCTTTAGAAGAACAAATGGCTAGGGCAGCATATAGATGAGAGGGAATCATCTAAGAGAGAGGAGATTGAGCAATACCACTTATATTTTTTTGAAAATAGAATTTTGAAGAAATAACTCTAATCATGAAACTAACGGCCAGGCTACTAGATCACGACCTGCAGTCGATATGCTCTGATACCAAAGCTGTAGGGCCCCAGATATTAACATCCGGATTCATCTGTGATTTTCTGCACTATTCCCTGGATCAGTAGATAGTGCTCACAGTTTACAGTTCTGAATATCAAAATACATATCATGCGAAAGCGTAAATGTAATAGTAAACTTACTCATGGGCCGATTAGGCCGAAATCATTAAATTGCAGCAGCGGAAGAACGAAGCACACAGGTGGGACCTTCAGGACATGCCCACAGGCAGCCAACTGGAGGTTCGCGACCTAGCCCTTGACATCTTCATCTTCTTGGCCAGCTTGTCCAATCTTATTGCTGAGGCGAGGTGATTTGATTTCCTGATTCTGAATTTTTGTCGCAAAAGCGAGCATGAGCACTCCGACCCCGTGCTCCGCGAGCCAATACACAGAATGCAAATAAATAATATGCATGGCTTAACAAAGGAGAGGCTCGGGCTATTTTATTTTGCGTAGAGTGCTTTTGAATACAATTAATTAAAAAGTCCTATGACTTAGCAATTTTGGAACAAATCATAATGTACAAGGAAATGCATTATTAATATCGATTCAGATTCCATCCACTGTTACATGGCATCTGCACCATATAGCAATTTCTTCAGCGTTATAGCCGCTTAACTTACCACTGGGACGACGCCCAGGACAATTCCAAACCAGGGCAGTCCTTCGCCCTTCAAGTTTCCCATTCCCATTTTCCAATGTTTTTAAAGCAGAACTATATCCAGTTAAGTTCCCATGTCCGCCCATGACCGTGGGCACGGCTATTCGAATAGTTTTGACTCTGCAGAGTTTGTACACTTTCACCACAAGAGACAATCAACTCATTGCCCCACACGATTCCTTAGAAGTGTGGTTGAGCAGACCGTCACAATGACTTTTCAAAGTATCTAGTCCCTTTTGTCATCTCACCTTATGGGCTGCTCCCACTTGCGGTGGGTCCCATCTATGCACGGGATGTTCCCCACCGATACTAGCGTACGGGCTCCACTCCCCTCTGCGCTAGCACGACTGGGAAACGTCACCCTCCACTCGGTGTCCCTTTAGGCCTTCTCTTGCCCTTGCGTATCCACTTCTATCCACTACCAGTGAGATGATTCCAGGGGTTTCGATAAATTTACTTAGCCAAGTTGTAGTTTACAGACTTGTGGTTGTACTGTTTTACACGGGTTGACATGACAAGATTCGGTCCTTAGTGATATCTGGACGGTTCTACCACAAACCACACTCTCGTGCACCACTGCACCATACCCCCGAACCATCCGCCCAGATAAATAAGCAATTCGAGGTTTTTGGGGATATAAAATAACCATATTCAACATACACCAGTCATTACACCATGACTGCCCAACCAATTTTTCTCAGGATTAAAAGCGATGCTTGGGCGCTCTCGCGCCCATGAGTACCTAAACATTACTGAGCATGGCATATAAATTACGGACTTACTTTCGAAAGGTTATTATTGTAATTTTGCTAGGGCGACAAAGTTCACATAATCAAGTAATCCAAAGGAGGAGTAATATTAGTCAAGCAAGCAATGAGCATATAACTAAATCTTAAATTAAACATGTATTTGCATATAAAATAACAGCATGCAATTTGATAATTTAAACCAAAGTAATTTGCAGAAAATGTAGGTTCAACATGATCAAAGTATTGACTCGCCTGCCGCGGTTTACCGCGATCTTGAGTTCACTCAATGCTTTCTCTTGGGCTTCTGGTCTTTATCTTCGATTTGCTCTTGATCACGCCTGATCCTTTAATTCTTCAGGATTACCATATCTAATTACGCGCTAAACAACTGAATCCAAATAAAAGCAAATAACTCAAAAGATCCAAACAAATCCGAATAAACTTAATTTAGTTTTACTTTGAGTTAATGGGGGATTCGTGTGATTTGAAACAGGGTCGGTGGAAGGATATAATGGTTCGATGTTTCTATTGATCACCTCTTTTATTATTTTCGTATTTATCAAGGAAGTTCCATGAGTTAGGTTAGACCCATGTATCGAAGTGCGAGTCTGGCTGGGTAGGTATTCCTTGTAACTTAGGTTATGGTAAAGGCAACCTGGACTGATGGATGAGATCTGTACTTATTCTATAAATCTTTTAGTCAAAGGTATTATCACACTTGGATATCGTTATTAAGTTTTTAGAATAATCTCTGATGTAGGCTTTCACTATTAGTTAGATAAAGATAAATGGCAAGGGCTCAATATTTAATTTAGATTTATTTATCTAGGCAGAGATTATCGTACAAGGTAATATCTCATTATCGTTATTTAATGAAATACATTGCTGAGATTTGCTTAATGGGGCCATGATAAATATTGGGGCATATATGCTTATATGTTAATTGAGGGCCATTTTTATTAATTATACTCATTTATCCAAAGGCTGCTTCTTCTTATTAATGCCTTAATATATAATTAGATTTACAATGTAAATATTAAAGTTACACTAATTATTTATCATGACATCTAATCCGAATTTAAGTCATACATAAACTCCCTAAATCCTTATTTCAATTTTATTAGCTTCCTTAGATTATGCCTAACTTTTCCCTAGCCTTTACTTTAGTGTAGGATCATATCTAAAATGGATGCTATAGTCATACTTTTAGCAATTCGAGATGTATGATTTTAGGTTGTGCTAACATTACCTTGTTCTTTAATATGCCTAATGGTGAGATTATTTTAATTACAAATCACCTAGGGGTTCTTTATTGTAACACATGTATATTATTACGACCTCTTATTTATATACTCATATAGATGTTTATATATGTGTTTACTTAGAAGGTCTCTACATTTTAGTTGTGATTAGCTTTAATTAAAAATTTATTTATCTAGGACCGAGCATGCCATATCCAAATGTTATTCCACTAAATTTATCCTTAAGATTTATTTATTAGTGACGTGCTAATGGTGGGGATTTCATTAGGGCCTTCTAATCTAAATGATTATGGTCGCGCCCTATTGTTAAATTAATTTTTATGAAGAGGTCTAATTTAATTAAACCTACCATTAAGATTTATTTTATGCCTGCATGACAAAGGGTATGGCATATATTTATTTATAATTAAGGACGATCTTTTAACTTAAAGCTTTGTTCTTATTGCTTTAACATAACATCCAATGCATTTTAACTTCAATATATTTTTAATTAGGTTCCTTATTAAATTTGGACTCTAAAACAATCCACCTTTCATTATTAATTAGATTCAATACAGATAATAAAGGTTCATTACCTTTTCTTATGTGGTATTTAACTAGATGTTAAACCCTAATTATCTCCAAATTTAAAATCTTAAATAATTTTGTTTGCCTTCTAATTAAATTTTATTAACTTCTCTACATTATTCCCAAATTTTCACTGATTTTTATTATTTTTAAATAGCTGCAAAAAGTAATTCAAAAATGGGGAAAAGGGGCGCTGCCGAGAGGGATCGAACTTGAGATCTGAGGGCTTGCGCGTGAGTTTTGCTTCGGCTAGCCAAGCGGGCGGGACGCCGGTGCTGGTAGAGCAGAGGCAGCCAATTAGAAGAGGCGAGCGTTGGAAGCGGCTTTCCATACATAGCGAAACAGGGAAGCGCACGGCGGTCGGTTTTGGCGTCGCCGGCGATGGATGGTGGCCGGGGAACTGCGGGAAACCAGTGAAATGGAATTCCCCTGAGGCGGGGATGCCTCTGGGGGTGGTGGCTCCGGCCGTGGTGCACGGTGGCGAGCTAGCGGCGGCGCAGGGCGGCCGGCGTAGGGGTGAAATGTGGCGGCGCCGCCGTGGTGGGAGAGAGAGAGATTGGAGAAGGGCGTGAGCAGGAGGGAGACACCATGAAGCTTACCCAACGGTCGGCAGGAGTGGAGAGACTCCGAGGTGGCTCGGCGGCGTGAGCCCGGGGCGACGGCGAGGAGGCGCACGGTGCTGGCGGCTTGGAGAGGGGGAGAGGCTCCGGCGATGGTCGGAGAAGATCCGGGGCACCAAGGAGTCGCTCCCACCGCTAGGAATCGGAGCGAAATCGACCGAGGAGGCGGCGACGGTGGGAATGGCGGTGGTGGCCGGACTTGGGCAGATGGCTGTCCCGGCGAGCTTGGTTGCACCGAAGTCCAATTCCTTTGGACAGGGAGTAGCTAAGGGGTGGTGGCACGGTATGACGCGGTAATCGTGGCCGGAGCTTCGCCGGAGCGACCGGGGCGGCGTGGAGGCGCGGCGGCCGGTGCGCACGGGGGAAGAAGTGGGGGAGAGCGCCGAGCAAAAGGGAGGCCTGGAGGCTACTTAAGGCTGGAGGGCAGTCACGGGGGTGCACTCGAGCTGCTACCGAAGCGCGAGACAACGGGATGGCGAAGGGATTGAAGTCGACGGAGCAGGGCGCTGGCGTAGGGCAGAGCAGGGCATGGCGCGGGAGCGGTTGAGCACAGGCACGAGGCGACGGGAGCAGGGCTTGGGCGGTGACGACTCAGGGCGGGGTCAGCTTTTGCGCCGTGCCCACCAGGTGATGCGACGGGACGAGAGGCGGAGAGCTGAGCGCCGCGGTGCATGTCCGCCACGGGGCGAAGAAACTCTGCGCAGAGCAGAGGAAAAGCGCGGTCGCACGGGAGAGGAAGAAGAAAGAGAGAGGGAGGGAGAAGATGTCCCGCGCGGTGAAGCGGGCCCGCTGGCAGGGAGGCGCGCGCGGGGCGAAGGCGGGCCACCGGGCAGGGAGACGCGCAAGGCGGGGCCGGCTGTCAGTGGAAGAGCCAGCGTGGCCACGCGGCTGCGGGAGGAGAGGCGCGGGCGGAGCGCGGCGGATCCGGTCCGCACGCGTGGCGAGATCGGGGAGGCGTTAGGCGGGATTCGCGGCGGATCCGGGCCGTCCATGTGGCGGCCGGATGGAAGGGGAGGGAGTTTTTATTTTCATTTGTATTTTCTTGATTTTCCGAAAAGCATAAGAAATTCAACTAAGCTCCGAAAAAATATGAAATAAACTCCAAAAATTCAAGAAAGATACACAGAAGTTCCTGATGACATTTTGGACTTAATAAAAATATTTCCAACTAATGTTGGTATTTACTTTACTTGCTTCCATTGTTTTTCCATGCCATTATTTTCAAAAATGAGAATTTTATATTTTTAACTCCGGTTTCTCTCTTCTTATACTGGATCATCTTTTCAAATTCATACTTACAATTTTTAGTTTTCTATTATTTGCGCATTCCCTTTTTAGGGCATTATTAATCCCCGTCTTTGTCTTTTATGAAGTCTTAAATTTTTAGAACCTCAACCAAATTCAGAAAAACATCTTAAAATCCAAATTCAAATCGAACATATTGCAAGAATAATTCAAGAAATTCATATTTTCAAATTTGTAAATTTTTGGGATGTTACAGAGGGTGACTCCTACAGCAAGAAGATCTAAGACCTCACCGACGTCTGCTTAATGGCCAAGGGTAGCATCGACATAAACTCCTTCAAGGACGAGCCCTTCAGTGACCCCGATGGGGTATGCCCCTCCTCCAAAGAGATTAAATGTGCTATTGTTGTTGCTAAACAAAAAAAGAAGAAATAAGATAAAATAATTAAGAACCAAAATATTATGAATGGCAACTTGAACCTAGAAGTTAGGCTCAATCTTTGTTTCCCCCCAATAGCAGCCTAGGCCACCTCCTCTCTATAGTGGTTGAACAGTAGTGCGGGACCCACATGTCAGCTCTTTCTTCCTACGTCACCTCATCAACGCCATCGCTGCCAACCAACGCATGAGTATGCGGTGTTCCCACATGACCATTGCCATCCAACCAAAATTCACTACTCAAACCGAATCACCGCCGTCGCGAGCTCAATGGCTAGCGTACTATCCTGCCTCATCAACCACAACACCCGATGCTCCCTTTTGTCCCCTTCCCTTTTCCATTCTTATGAGAGGAACCATGTGTGCCACGAGAACTCATCATGGCTACCATTCTTCTCATCCATCTCATGCCTTTCTCTTCAAATTTTAAGTTGCCTCTCCATGTCATATCCTTCCTAGCTCACCACTCGCAATATTTCCCTCAAGAACAAGAGCCGTTCACTCCTTGGTTCACCTGGAATGCAAGGCATCTTCCATGGCACTGGTGAGCGAGCCATCGCATTAGCCTCTTTTCAGTGAGTTTCACCGAGCGCTTGTCATGTCACCTGGTATCCCTTCCCTCCAAGAACAAAACCCCTCAAGCTATTTCGTCTTTCATGCAGTGTAGCGCTGGTTTGCCATCGTCTTCCTCGTCTCTGCCCAAAACATCACCGCCACTGCCATTCTGTTTTCCTGGTGATCCTTAGCTCAATTCCTCTCATCTTCATCCTCCTTGGTGTGTGCATAAGCTTATGCGCCTCTTCTTATAGCCCTTCTATTCCCCAAGTTTGCTGTTGCCATGGAGCCTGCTGTCACCACCGCTGCCATTACCACTCTCCCTTCTTTGGTGAGCTTCAACCTTCACCATGCCCATTTTTGTCACCTCCTTGCATCCTTAAATCTTAACTTGTGTTTCTTTTCAGCTATTCCTTCTGGTGCTAACTTGTCGCCATCGACCCTATCATCGCCACTACTGTTCTCCACCATTTGACCATCACTGTCCATCTGGTGAGCCCCTAGTCCTTTTGCGCTACTTACTCATGCTTCTCGTAGCTATTCGTGTCGTCACCACCGCTGCCCTATTTCGCACCACCGTAGAGATCTTTGCCGGCACTATTCTGATGACCATAGGTCCATGAGCCTAAGCATGTAGCTTCATCGTGACCTCCTAAAGCCATTTCTACACTTGATTGAGGCCTTTAACCATGCCCTCCCCATTGCCGTGATTCGACTGAGGAGCTTTGTTGCCCTGTGTCGCCGTGTCACCACCTCCAACCACCTCTCTAGCCACCGCCACCACCACCACCCATAGCTTTTCTATGAGCACGCCATTTCATTTTTCCTCTTTTCAAGCATATACCATTGCTACTTCACCACCGGCAAGCACGGCAACGAGCTCGGCCATGGCCACCATTGACCTCCCCTATTTCCCTCTCTGTCAGGTGGGGCCAGCCTGGTATCCGCCCATAGTTATGCTACAAGGAAGCATAGTCACTGACATATGGGAACCGCATATCGGTTTTCATAGTTATGCTACAAGGAAGCATAGTCACTGACATATGGGAGCCGCATATTAGTTTTTATTTTTAAGACAAAATAAATGAAATGAGTCTATGACAAGTTGGTCCCCTTCACTATTTTTATAATTAAAATGCCATTTAAAACATGTGAGACTGACATGCAGGACCCACTTGTAATAAAAAGAAAATTAAAAAATTGAATAAAATGAGAAAATTCTGTTTTTAGTTTGTGTGAAAGTTCACTTTCTTAGTTGGAAAGTGCACTATAGGTGAAATACACTTTCAACGTTACATTTTTCATTTTTCGGATTTTATAAACTATTATGCATGCATGTATGTTTATCTAAAATCACTATATCTGTGGATAACAGTAGTTAATTCCTATTGTATTCATTGATCCTCCTTGTGATATTGATATCCTTACTGTTGTAACCTTTACAATATGGTTTAGACAGTAACTACTATCAATTTGGGTATATTACATTTACATATATCGTCTAGATGCTTAGCCATCTCTAGTTCTCACTAAGTTTGGATATTCGAAAAAAACTTGCGCATGGAAATGGGAAATTCAGAAAGGTTGGACCAAAGGGGTAACCTCTGTTAGTTTGGTATAAAATAAAATGAAAATTTTAATTTTTGATGCGTGTGAGTTATATTATAAACTGAAAATATGAAAGTGTGATCTCACATGCAGATAGGGGGCGATTCTCGCCCTGGTTGATTAAGGACCGAACTCTGTTGTTGCACATCTAAGTCTATCCGTACAACCATATTTTGGTAGGTCGTAGTAGTAGTAAGCTAACTAAGTTACCTAGAACTAGTCTTATATTTTGGTAGGCTTTAATAGTGAGAGCATACTAGCTAGGATGCTCGTAGGGGCTCCCTTCACTGAGGCATTATGACCAAAGCTTGCTAATATAATGGTGAATGCCTTACTTGCGGGATGGACATACCTAAGTGAAGGTTTGTCATTCATCGAGCTGGTGCACGGTTAGGTCTAGATGATGCAAAGGCTATATGATAATCACTTCGCTGCATGCCTTAGGAAGCACGTATTGACCGATAGAATAGTTGATTATCTCATATGGGTAAAACAGTATAATATCTCAAGAATGTAAAATTATTTAAATAGCTGTGCTCACACTCATGAGCATGCTTAGTGCAGTTACAGTGGGTCTTTTTTGTTTTGAGAAAATGATTTTATTGAAAATGATAGGATGGTATGTTGTGACATATGTGCCATGTCTATGACTGAAATTTATTCATTGATCACCATCGAGGAGGGTTGTAACTTACTCTTATTAAAAGTTATATACTTGTTATTTCTTTACATAGCAAATACTCTTTAAATTTTCATTACAAATTATTACCTATTAATATTGCAAATGAAAACTTGCTTCATGCTGAAAATGACTTGTAGTATAGAAATTTATCATTTGTTTAATCTTGTATTTATATAATATATTGTGATACACTATAAGTCTTACTGAGTACATAATGTACTCACCTTTACTTAAATTATTGCCGATGATGCATATTTTGCACACGGTGCTGGAGGGTACAATGACAGATCATTCTAAGGCACAATTCTTATCGGTTACCTGTGGGGTATCGTATGCGTATGATTTATTATTACAAGTTGTATAAATACAATATGTATAGATGTGATTTTATTATTGTGAATGTGTATACTAGTCACTAATTACAGAAGTAGTACGGTACACACATGAGCATTAGTGGTACTAGTAGAGTGCCCGTGCTAACGCTACGGCGGCATTTGAGGGATGCATAAGTTATGTTTTTACTGCTTTAAACTGAAGCTCAAGCCTCCCAAGAAGGATCGATCTAGAATGATAGCTGTAAATGATGCATAGCATCTTCATAGCTAGAATGTTTTGGAACACAGGGGAAGCTAAGGAATGACTTTACCTTTCAGAGTGACATTCTGGTTTGAATCAATAGATTATGTTGGGAGATAGCGTCATCGCTCATAATGGACAGAAGTGCTAGCTAGTGATGACGAGCTAAAGAGCAAGAAGGAGCAGATCATTCAATTGTCAGAAGACGGACATAAGAACTATGATGCTGAAGATTTACTACTTTTGCTTTCAGAAAGTGTTGCTTCTATGAAATAGAATAGGATCTGATCCTCATTGTGCACAAACTGTCCCACAGCGCCATTATCGATTCCTGGATTTTACTGGACCTTTTTACCTCATTCTAATAGAAACCATTGCTTTTGGAGCTTACTTCCAAAAATAAAAATAAGGCATGCAGTCCACATTTTCATGATATGAACTGCTGTTTTTGCGAATAAGAAAAAAATTTATGTAAGGAATATAAACAGTTCAATTCTAGTTCAGGTACCAAAAGGATTTCTGAGTTTCCTAGGAGTTCAGCCAGCAATTATTTAGATTCTTCTATTTAACCTGGAACCAATAATCCTGGCCAGCCCCTTCAGCACTGGTCAACTCTAGTGCTTTCTTATCCCAGATGTCCAGTTGATCCATTAAATTCCCAAATCCCGATGGCATGTAGCTGTGTAGTTCTTTTACCCTTTTGTATTCCAAAGGTATTTAACTGGCAGCTAATAACCTTCATTATTTGCCTTCACTTTAAGATTCCCCATTGACATACACCGCACGAATGACAACTCACAAAGCAACTTACACGCAGGTAACATTAATAAGCATGAAACAACATTAGGAAGCTAAATAAATTGCATACGGAGCTCAAATGAAAAGGTTCGCAAATTTCATAGTTAACCACCTGCTGCGTGCCATACACCGAAGCATAAGGCCCTCCATACTGCCCAGCGGCCCCCTGCCCGGCACGGGCACCAAACCGACCACCATCAGCGCCGCCGGCCGCTGCCGAGCCCCCAAATGTTCAGATGTTACGAGGCTGAAAAACAGTGCTAAACAGTGCAGAATTTTGCACACATATATGATAACCTAGCACACATCTGAACAGAATAACAAAGCGAATACCAGTGCAGAAAAAAATCCAGCCAAAACTGTGCAGAATTTTGCACACATATATAGAACCTAGCACACATCTGAACAGAATAACAAAGCGAATACCAGATAAGCATATTTTTTTTCAGAGACTTACGATTTGGCCGTACAGCGGCTGCTGCCCGTAGGGGTTGGACCCTTTCGGGGTCACAGGAACCAACAGAAATGCTTCGCAAACACGAGCGCACCTGAGAGACAGAGATAGAAAAAACCCTAGATTACATTTGCAAAAGCTAACAAACCTGGAACCAATCCAACCGGATACAGCCATGGACGAAAGCAGTAGTCGGATGGAATCAGACGAAAGCAGGAGTCGGATGGAATCAGACGATTCGATTTGTTGCTCGTCGCGACATGCGCTAGGGTTTACCTGTGGGATGGAGGACGAGGAGGAGGAGGCTACGGCGTTGGATGAGGTGAGCCCCCGTTCGCAGAATCCGGAAGCGGTCGGGTCGGGCTCGGCGGGCGACGGAGAGGGTGCTTGTGCTCAGCTCCGGCGGAGGAAGAGCGACGGGGGCTAGCGGCGCGAGGGATGGCCTACGGGTTCGACGAGCCCGAGCGATGGGCCTAGGAGTCGTGGTCGTGGCGGCGCGGCGTCCCCAGGAGTCGCGCGAGGGTTCGCGGAGTCGAGGAGGCGTCGCCTGGGACGGCGGCGACGCCTGGGATGGCGGCTTCGTGGGCGGCTGTGACCCGGCGATGCCTGGGACGGCGGCGAGCCTGGGACGGCGGCTTCGTGGTCGTGGTGGCGCGGCGTCCGCAGGAGTCCCGTGAGGGTTCGCGGAGTCGAGGAGGCGTCGCCTGGGACGGCGGCTGTGACCCCGATCGCGCGCGGTGGGTCCGCCTGGGATCGCGAGTCGCGCGGGGGAGGTGGACGTCGCCGTTGAATTTGGATCGTTGGATATGAGTGGGTAAGGAGAGAGAAAGGTGTGATTGATGTTGATTTCACTGGTTGGTTTAAATTGGTGTGGACGTAGGAAAACTCATGACTGTTAGGGGCACAATTTAGGGTGGTCGTAGGAAAGAACTGAACTGGTGGATTTTAGGGGTATTAACGCTCGGGGTGTGACATGCCTCCTCGATGGCCACTGCATTGTTGGCTGCTGTGGCACCTCATCGCTCGCCACTCGCCCACTGCCTCCGTTGATTTGCCACTTGCAATCACCACAGTCGCAACCATGCCCACTCACCTGTGGTGCCACATCGAGCGGCAGTTGTGCTGCCGCCGAGTCCAATAAGCCGGGGTCTGCTTCGCTTGTATGCCTTGCCGTCGGTCTAGCTTGATCCTGCGCCGCTGCCCTCTCTCATGCTCACCAACACCGCCGAGCCCAGAGAGGAAGAATACAAGGTCGATGAAGCAAGCCCGGCGATTAGATCTACCACTGCAGGTGGAGAATCGGCTGACATTGCTTGAGGATGGAGAGAGAGGAGGTTGGATCGCAGGATCAGGATGGGAATTTGTCGAATTGCAGTAAGAGAGTAATGGGGATTGAGTGGATCAGGGAGAGAAACGTGGAAGCGCTTGATGCCGTCTAACACACGGGATTTAATGGTTACCGCTTATGCGGTTGGTAACACCCCAGATGGTATACCGTGGGATGGAATTTTCCAATTTTTTTACTGATTCACAGCGATTCCTTCTGAATTATGTTCTTTATATGTTTTTAATAATACATTTAATACAAAATTGATTATAATCATTTAGAAGCAGTCTAGACTACTCGCTTAAAAAATGGATGGTTTTTTGCCAGTCAAAATCAAACAATTTTTCTGAAATAAAAAGATTTAGATTTTATTCTATACAGGTTTATATCAGGAACAGGTAGGGAACCACTTGGAATTCTGTAACTATCCTCCGGCACGATTCAGCAAGGAAGTAGAACTTTTGTGTCCATGAATCTTTCATGGTGTTTATTATGCGGAATGTGTAGCACTCATGTAAGCTACGGGTGATGACTTTTAGTCCTAGTGCGAACAAACCAAATACTGATAAGCCGCTTTGAAAAAATTGTTCCGATAAACCGTTTTAAAAAGACGGTGAAGAAGTTATCCTATTATTTGCTCGGGGAATGCATAAGCTATAAACCTTAAGTCATAGGTGGTGCTCCAAGTAATTTTTGGCTGAAATTGTACGGTAGCGGTTATTAATTTTTCTAAGAAAAAAATAAAAAAATAAGAAAAAAAAATAAAAAACCATTATATTTTCATAGGCAATGCAAAGCAATAAATAAAAAAGAAAAGATAAAAAAAAGCGAAAACAACCAAAAAGCAAAACGTATTAAAATAAATTGAAATTAGAAGCTAATATATTTCAAGTGATTTCTGATTTAAGTAAGCCAAAAACTTAAAAAAAAACCAAAAGTTGAAGTCCTTACGATGACTTCCATTTAGGAAAACGGAGACAACAACTAAAATTTCCAAAGAGAAAGCGATCGAAGGCGAAGACTATGACTTCCAAAGAGAGAAGCGAAATAAGAGACTTTGACCAGTAGAGTAATGACCCACGTGATGCGTCTAAAGAACGTACAAAAAGAAGTGCATTAGCTAGGAGGTTAAAGTCGCACTAGCTGTACTTTTAAGAAAAATATCATGTTCTCCCGTGACATCTTACTAGCTGTACTTTTAAGCAAAATCGCACGCACTCAAAAAAAAAAAAGAAAAAGAAAAATCCCACGGTCTCCAAATACGGCAAGCTATGGTCGCCGGAGAAAAAAAACTTGTAATTATCTCTTCGATTTTCTGTGCGTGAAAGAACAGGAAAACATTAGTTTATTTTGGTTTTCTTGCATGAAAGACTTTTTAGAGACTTCTAAGAACTGGGTTGGAATGTAAGAATTACAAAGTACGTTAGAAATAAAGAAAATGTAAAAGATAGCAATATACAAATCTATGCAAAACTATCGCTATGTATGTCTTGTTTATTTCCAATATTGAACAAACTACTTCGTGATATTTGATTTAAAATCTAAAATAAAATAAGGTAAAATAATTCAAGTCAATACTTTTGAATCCAAAAAGCGTACAAAATGGACGTGTATTGACTTGCAAAAATAGTATGAACTGTAATTATATATTATTCCGAATATGCACTTGTGCCGTCCTTCCCTGTAACTTGAGGCCACGAGTCGCTGCAAGACTCAAAACGCCCGCATGCTACACACTCGCTTATGTCCAAATTCTTGACATTTATATAAACAAAATAATAGATATTTGCATCAACAACAATCTGGACAATGTAAATGCTATAATTTCTACAGTACTTTTTTTTTAGAATACTGTTGTGCGCAAAATTATCTCAAATTGCACTAGTAGAAGTCAGTCTTTCCATCAAACATTTCCATGATGGGCCAAAGCCATCTGAGATTACTTCCCTTAAGGCCAATTGACAGACATTACGTGACAGTAATCCCTGACAGATACCATCAGGAAAAGCTACCTAGAATCATGCCCTTCGTCGAACTGCCTAACGGTGCCCGTCCTATTACGTAATACTGCACCTTTTCCTAGACATAAAATCACCATAGGAAAAACAAAACATCTTGTGCACATTGTCCTCACAAACATTGAAAACAACTGCCACTACAAAACATTGAAAACAACTGCCACTACACAAACATTTTATAATATAAGTTAATCATTACGAACATGTCCAAACAAGTGCATAAAAACCCTTCACTGCCACTACAAAACTTGTGAACGAAATAACAAGCTAATTGCTGGGAGCTTTTCTCCATTCCACTCTTGTGATTATGTGAGCTTCCTGGCGAGTGGCTGTTCTGAATTATTGTGAGCAACAATTGAGTTGACTTTGTGATGCCAAGTATTCTGTAAAGATCATAGTGAGAACAGCGGGAATCCTCTTCTGCTCCAACTGCACAAACCTATACATAATCTTAAAGAGATTAATAAAGTAAAATTAGTTCCACGTGAAAAGAATCGATTTATATTGGACTGTATATAGGATCAGCTGGGAGAATGACAATATTTTACTGGTGTATTTTGCATATATAGGCATACTCAATTTACATAATTTCGCAAAAGTAATACTTGGGGCAATCAGGAATTTCTATTTACATCAATCCGGGGCCACTTGTCTGTGATACACTGAAATTATTTTGCAATTAGCAAGATCCTTGTAGTGTTTCTGATTAATTTTATTTGAACCATGGCACTCATCACTATAACAAGATACGAAACTTTTTTTTTTTGGTGAAATTAGACACAAAACCTGTTAAGACTACAAAAGGATGGAGACATGCCTTGGTCTCCGAAACAAAATTGAGATAGGTCATCTGTGGTCCCTAGGCGGAGTCTACCACTATTATTAGATATGTGATGTCATCATCCACTTTTGGATTAGCGTGGAGGATTCGTCAAAGAAACACCGTATAGTTTGCTGTCCATAAAAGCTTCTCAGTGGTACAGTTCAGTGGAAACTAAACCAGCACCCCAAAAAAATGTTTATAATCACTTACATGCAGTCTAGACACGCTAAAAAAAATCGGATGGTTTTTGTAAGCTTTCCAATCAAAATCAAACAATTTTTCTTAAATAAAAGATTTGGATTTCGTTGTATACCCGTTTATATCAGGAAAAGGTTGGGAACTACTTGGAATTCTGTAACCATCCTCCGGCAAGAATCAGCATAGAAGCAGAATTTTAAACCTTGTATATTTATGATTTAATTTAGAGTTGAAATTAATGACATGGTGGATTTTGTATCAATATTGCCTTCTCTTTTGTTTTTTTTGGGGCTTAAGCGTTCATGCTCTCGTTTTCAAGCGAAATGGTGATTTTACCCTCATTTTCTAAACTTTGTGATTTTACCCCTGTGTTTTTTAACTGAAGGGAGAGTCTGCCCCTATTCCGTTAAAGCCAGTTAACGGTGTTAACTTTTGCACGAATAGACAAGTTTGCCCATGTGATTTTACCCCTGTTTTGTTAGAGAACTTTGTGATTTTACCCCTATTTCGAAATTGAAGTTTTGACATATTTGGTAGGGATGTTGTCAACAGAATTAGACACAAATTTATGCATTCGTTTTATTAATATAAATCTGGACAAAATTTGTCAAATTTTGCAAAATTTGGACAGCATTTATGCCAAAATTCAAAGAAACACAATTTTTTATCACACAACTTGCATGTAAACATCAAGAGATTACGGATAACCATGATATATCATGCCATACATGTACATGTCACATTAATGTCTAGATGACATACCAACATATCCATATGACATGGCAACATACAGGTCCGCATGACATGTCAAACAAAAGTAGCAACTAGCATTGGGTTTTTAGATCTCTATTGGCAAACATCACATTCAACCATTAAGACCTAACAAACTAGCAAGTCTCCCAGCAGTTCCTCCTCCTCTCCTTCCCCTTCCTGAACCTCTTCCCCTTCCCCTTCCTGTAGCAACACCACTTCCACATCATGTGGAGAGAGTGAAAACAAGTTAGTACAGTTAGAAATGCTATAATTTCAAAAAAAAATTGTAGTGGACAGCAATGCGTTCATGAATTACATTATCTCATTGTTGTCATCTCCTGACCCTCCTCCCCTTCCTGACCCTCTTCCTCTTCCCCTTGCTGTACCAGAACCACTTCCCCTACACATGGAGAGAAGAAAACATGTTAGTAAAGTTAGAAATGATTAAATTTTAAAAAAAAGAATGGACAGCAAGGGATGCATGACTTACATTGGCTCATTAATGTCCTCTTGTGACTCCCTTCCCCTTCCCCTTCCCCTACCCCGTCCCCTTGTGAGAAAAGAATGTGTTACTACAACTACCGATTAGTAAATGAGGTAAAAAAACAGTAATACATGCATGACTTACATTGGGTCATTGCTTCCTTGTGCAGGTCCATCTTGTGGTGTTGAAAGCCTCTTTTTTTGACTAGCTGTAGGACCTCCTTGGCAATGTTTAGCTGTATGGCCTAGTTCATTGCACTTAGGACATACCTTCCTTTTCTTACTAGTGCCAACTTCATCATATGGTTTGATCCTAGATTTTCTTGGTCTCCCAGGTTTCCTTCTCAATTTGGGCTTCTTGATTTTGTAGCCTAAATCAACATGAGGCCACTGATCTTTGGATGTCATTGGATTGAATTTGCATGCATATGCCTTCCTGAACCTATCAACAGAGAAGTACTCATGGACAAAGTCATCCATCTGTACCTCCCTGCTGATCTTTGCAATGAAAGCCAAAACATGGCTGCAAGGTTTTCCAGTCACTTGCCAAGCTCTACAAGTACAAGTCTTTTGCTCCAAGTTGACTGCATGCCTGAATCTATTCACAGTGACTTCAGCTTTCCCAGACCCACATATTAGAATCTCATGGTCTTTGATACTCTTACTTTTAGCATTCAAATCATTGGTAATAGCTGGGATTATTATTCCTGACATATTACTACCAATCTTGGACCTCAAAACAAACTTCTCAATAATCATTTGTCGTATCTTGTCAAGCATTTCAACAATCTGAAAGTCCTTTGATTTTGACACCCAACTATTGAAACATTCAGAGAGGTTGTTATTGATATAATCTACCTTGCAGTCTTCACTGAATTTGCTTCTACTCCACACATATATCCTCTCATCCAACCATTCAATGGCCTTAGGATCCTTCTCCTCTATTTTCCCCATGAAGTAGTTGAAGTTGGAAATTGTGAAGCTCTTGGCAGCACACCACATATTCTTGCCATAAAGAGTACCACTGAAACTTTTCTTCATGTTCTTCCACAAGTGCCTCATACATTCTCTGTGTTGCACTCCAGGATACACATCATCTACAGCCACTTCTATTCCTTTGCCTGCATCTGTACTAATGACCAAGCCTACATGAACATTTTGCTCTATGTCAGAAAATATTAGAAACTTGAAAATTGGAAAACAGAGTTAGAAATGTATATACCTGGAGGTGTACCAATAGCCTTCTTCACATTATTGACAAACCAAGTCCAACTTTCCTTAGACTCGGTTTCAATCACTCCATATGCCACTGGGAACAACCAATTATGACCATCTACTGCAACAGTTGATGCCAACTGACCTCTCGACCTTCCTGTCAAGTGTGTTGCATCCATGGCAATGTATGGTCTGCACCCTTGTAAAAAGCCATCGATGCATATTTTAAGAGCAACAAAGAACCTCATAAAACACACATCACCATTGTGCTCTTCAGTCTCTAGCTCGACAACACTACCAGGTACTGATCTTAGAAACTCAGCTTGATAAGTAGGCAACAAATCATAACTATCATCCCACTTCCCATATATCATGTCTAGTGCTCTCAACTTCCCTCTAGCAACTCTGTCACATGGAACATCCACCGAGTATTTCTTCTTCAGTTTGTCCCTCAACTTAGCCGGTCCCATTTCAGGGTCTTCCTGCAACAAGTCAATCACTCTGTCAGCCACCCATTTATTAGAGGCCATTGTCTCACCACACTTGTTGAATGAATCACAGGTATGCTTTGGTCCACTTGTCTTAACCTGCAACACAAAAATATGCAAAAAGAAACCATCAATGTTCTATGAATACATTATGTCATCAATGAACTCAAGAGTCGTCATTTACCTTGCATCCAACGTATTTCTTGCTTGTAGATGCAAAAAAGGTCCACTTGCAACCTTGTTCAGCTCTCTTGCATATGGCCCTAAATCTTGTCTTGTCTTTTTTCACAATATGGAAAGCATGATCATGCAAGATAGCATGATGTGTGACTGCTGACTTACACTGATCCACATCTGGGAACACCACATTTACATCAATACATGGATCATCAGCATCATGTGAAAACATGGGAGGATCATACTCATCATCTTCATTAACAATTTCACCATCAGGATCAAACTCAGGGTCAGAGCAATCATCATCAGAGTCAGATGATGCAGCCAAATCAATGTCATAGCTGCTATCACTTAGCGCCGCAAGTGAATCCGTATCGGAGTACATCCCCTCTGCATCAACCCCTACAACCTCATCTTCAGAAGAACCTTTCTGGGTTGTGGCTCTCTTTTTTTGGTGGTGACTCTCTTCTTTTTAGATGTGGCTGTGGTTGTGGCTGTTTCATTTGTGGTTGTCTCAGTGGTGGCTCTCTCATTGGTGGCTCTGTCATTGGTGACTCTCTCATTGGTGGCTCTCTCATTTGTGTCTCTCTCACTGGTGCCTCCCTCAATTAGGAGTACACTACTCCTCACAGTAGGGTGAAACCTTCGCTTTGTTGGTGAAAATTGCAGTGGCCCCTCAAAATTATTTATCTGAGCATTGATGCATACTAATCCCTTGTCTACATTGATTAGAAACCGCTCTAACAGATTTTCATCAGATTTTATCTCCACAGAGTCATTCTCCAAATCACGCCACAAAGTTATGAATTGTTTAGAACCCCATAAGCAGTGCTCAGTAATGAAATCAACTAGCTACAGCAGCCCAAAGCTATGCGTGTCAACAACCTTGGTTGGCAAAGTTCTACGTTGCCAGCACGACTTTGGACCACCATCTGGCAAGCTAAAAAACAATCGAACTCTAACAACAAGTTTCAATTCTTTGTGATTTGGCCTACAAATCACAGCAGCGAATATACAGGTTAACAAATCTAGACACCGCTGTTATTTCGCACTACACCACCCATCTCAAAGGTTGAAGAAAATACCTAGGCTCTTCCATGGTGGCTGTCGTGCAGATCCCGGAGTAGCCCACACCCGCAACGCCCGCTCCTCCGGTGGCCACCACTGCAGCCTAATCCGGAGTACCTGTTCCAGCATTTGCGATGAGCAACAAGAAACACAATGCAAAATTGATATGCAAGAACGTGTGTGGTATATACAGATATAGAGTTTATTGGTAGTGTGTCCATCAGGAGTAGGTATCACAAATTACAAGTATCATGCCTGTGATAATACAAGAGATGGTGGCATCGGGCAAGGGAGCATGGAAGAACAGTCAGAAACTATACATTTTCAAGAATGTAACTTTAAGGCAATAAGTAAATAATCACATACATACTCAAAACTATATATTTCAGATATTGCTCTCAATGGTTAGCACAAGCATGTAATTCTTCATCTGCTGTCCTACAAAATGAGGCATACTAAATGCAGATGATCACTTCAATTGAGCAGCTTGCTTCAGTAAGAGGAGCTAAAGAACTCCGAAAGTATAATGTCGCTGAGGTTCAAGCAAAAGGAGGGCCAGTCTGTGTAAGTTACATAGCACAGCAAAGATTATACTTCAATGCCGTCCTAAAATTAAGCATTTCTGTAGCTGCAGCAGCTACGGAACTCTAAATATCTGATTGGCAAGAGCAGATGGTTCTTTTCTTCTTGCAGAATATGACTGTGAGCTGCATCTAATCGCTCACTATCTGCACAAATTATGTAACAAGCATATATCCACCATAGTCAAACACTAGTCTAAATGTGTCCGTGAGAATGAGATAATTTATCTTGTTCCTCATGTTTAGAATTTTACATCCAAAGGCCTCTGAGACCTTAACCATATCCACGGAGTTCTCTTGAATACATCTGATAGTTCAATGAATTTCAGCTAATAACCACCAAAGAACAAACCAAGGTAACCCACAACGAACAAGCAATATTAGGAATCCGAGTCCGAGGAACTCAAAAGATTTCATCTAAGGCCCGCTTCCCAGATGCATAATTCGAAGAAATCATCACCCAAGATGTACCACTCGCCGAGGAACAAAGGAGAAACAGAACTAAAATAAGCAAAGAAACAACAATAGGAGAAAATTAACTTTATTCAAGAACAAGAGCTCACTTGTGACTTCGCAATGACGACAAGGCCCTTGCTTTACCATGACTATCTCTTCTCCTCACTCTTGCGCCTGGGGGCCGCCGCGCAAAGGATCGAAGGGAGGACTCCGCAAGGCGACTCCGCGACTCCGTCCAGCTCCCTCCACTCCTGGAGGCCGCCGCGCGCCGTGCCTAGGTGCCGCGCCGCACCTGGGGGCCGCCGCACCGCCGCCGCCGCAAACCCTAGCTTTTCGCGCTGGGAGGCCAAACCCGAGACCGACGAGAGAACAAGGTATTCGTGGGTGGGAGCTCCAAACCGCGCGTGGGCATTCTTGTCTTTTCGCGTGGGTATCTTTTTTTTTTACCATTTAATCCTCCAATCTTAACGGTCTCACAAAACAGGGGTAAACGGAGTCTTCATTTTAAAATCGCGAGGGCAAAATCACAAAGTTAAAAAAGTAGGGGTAAAATCACATTTGCAGTCGAGAACAGGGGCACAAACACCAAATCCCCTTTTTTTTTTTGTGCCCATGCATCTTTCATGGTGTTATTATGCGGAATGTGTAGGAGACTCATGTAACTAGTGGGAAAACAAATACCATGACTTCCAAAGAGGAAAACGGACGCAACGACTATGACTTCCAAAGAAAGAACCAAGATGGAGAGGGTGTCCAAATTAGCTTTCAAAGCCAATTTAAATATCTCAACTTTTAAAAATGATTTCTTTGACTCACGGGCTAAGTCCCCGTTGTCTCCTTCGTGTCCACGCCTTTCAAAAGCCATTTTCCAAATTTTATTCTAATAGTTACTTCTTCTAACTGTTACTATTCCATTTCAGTTAAAACCCAAAAGTTTTAGCTAAAAACTATCAGCTCTAGCCAATTAAAACAGCCCTAGAGAGTTTGACCATTGTGATGCGTTTAAGGGCCCGTTCATATTATCTTTTGGTTTTGGTTTATAAATATTAATAGCTCGTAGAGAATCTTGTATAGAGAGATATTCGCGTGCGATTTTGGTTGATATAAATGAAGTCACTACAGTGTGTACTATATTCAACTAGTAAATCTCAGTTCGAAAAGACACTCTGTTTGAGAGCTAAGTGTTATAAAAAACTATTTACTACAAAAAAACAGTTTTTAAAAGCTAATCCGAAGTTCCGAACAGAGGCTAAAGAACGTACAAAAACTAGACACCTAAGGAAGATAAATTTCTTCCTTAGGTGCTCTCACTAGACACCACCCGTGACATTCCACTAGCTGTACTTTTAAGAAAAATCCCACGCACTCTCAAAAAACCAAAAAGATAAAAGAATCCCACGGTCTCCCTCCAAATACGGCAAGCTATGGTCGCCGGACAAGAAAACTTCTAATTATCCCTGTGCGTGAAAGAACAGGGGAAAATTAATCTCTCTCGATTTTCTTTCATGGAAGACTTTTTTAGAGGCTTCTTTCTAAGAACTTGGTTGGATTGTAAGAATTACGAAGTACTTTAGAAATAAAGAAAATGTAAAAGACTAGCAATATGTATGTCTTGTTTATTTCCAATATTGAACAAACTACTTCATGATATTCGATTCGATCTAAACATCTAAAATAAAATAAGATAAAATATTTCGAGTCAACACTTTTGAATCCAAAAAGCGTACAAAATGGACGTGTATTGACTTGAAAAAATAGTATGAACTGTAATTATATATTGGAAAGTACTAGTGTTTGTACGTCGGATGGGAATGTTCCCATTGGATAGTCCGGTGCAACAATTTCAAATAGTGAGAACAACATATTTATTGAACTTGTGCAACAAAAAAGAATTCGATCTTAAAATAACATTCTCTGAAAATTACCAGATATTGATGTTATAGTAAGGTGCTCTTCGAAAACTGCAAAAAATCCAAAATTAAACAAATCTTTTGTCTCATAGCTACTGTAACAATTTGGACATATATATACAATAATTGAGAATAACAATTGCAATATAATTCTAATGAACTTGTAGATATACTTCAATGTGAGGGGTATCATTTTATGGAGTGCTAGCATCGTACGCTCTGGTCAAAACATTTTATGGCAATGTCTGCAACATTATCATATAGCATGTGCAACAAAAAAGCCTAAAACATGTGTAACATTATTATACAATGCTTGCAATATTTTTGTAGCAAAGATGTAACAATCAAAAAAATATACAACAAATTGACAAATGGCTGCAACAATCGTGCAACATTAGAGAAAATGGCTGCAACAAAATCGAAAAATGCATGCAATAACCTACCGGAGTTGATCTCAGGAGAGGAGGAAGGAGCGGACGCGCACACCCCCGCCTCGTCGTCGACCAGCCCAGATCTGATGGCGTCGAACTCGGCATGCTTTCTCACGCGCATCATGAACAGCATGAGGAAACCTGGGATGAACCACACCATGACGAACACAGAGCCCATGTGAACGGACCTGCCTATGGCCAACACGGCGGAGCACTTGCGGCAGACCCAGCGCTCGAGGATATCGATGATGCTGCCGAAGCTGCTCACCCAGAGCGTGGCCAGGGAGCCATAGATCACGATGTCCGCGCCCAAACTGAGAAGCCTATGTAGGGTCGCCGCCGCCATTTGGAGCGGACATGCGCGGCGGGGACTTGGCCATCGCTGCCACAATGCCGGTACGGAACCATAACCTTTCGAAGCATCTGACTCACTCTCCCAGTGGCTTGAGCAGACTAGAGTGGAGTCTAGAGTGGCAGCTGTGGAGTGGAGGCCTATAGAATAAGCATCGGATCTGAAGGGATTTTCAATGTCATTTTATTGAGCTCGTGGGCCATAGGCTTTGGAACCAGCGTTACTATCGGACGGTTTGGTTCGTATCAATTTCCTTACGTATTTCGAATATGCCCTTGTGCCGTCCTTCCCTCTTAACTTCCGGCCAGAATCCCTGCAATACACTCAAACGCCTGCATGCTACACACTCGCTCATGTCCAAACATATATAACAAAAATAATAGATATTTGCATCAACAGTCTGTAATTGTAAATGCTATAATTTCTACAGTACTTTCTTAGAATATTGTTGTGCGCAAAATTATCTCAAGTGGCACTATTAGAATTCAGTTTTTCCATCAAACTTTTCCCTGATGGGCCAAAGCCATCTGAGATCACTTCCCTTAAGGCCAATTGACAGACATTACCTGACAGTAATCCCTGACAGATACCATCAGGAAAAGCCACCTAGCATCATGCCCTTCGTCGAACTGCCTAACGGTGTCTGTCCTGTTATGTAATACTGCACCTTTTCCTAGACATAAATCACCATACGAAAAAACAAAACATCTTTTGCACATTCTCCTTACAACCATTGAACACAACTAATTATTTGTAGAAACAGATAATGATATGCATCGTAAGCACACAATTTTACATTCATGTCAGATTCCCCGTAAATATTGCATAATCTCGAAAAAAAAAGGTAAGCATTTTTTTCTCTCAGGTCACAGAAGTCTTCCACACATTTTTTCTCTCTCAGGTCACACTAGTCTTCCACACATCTTATAATATATATAAGTTAGTTACAGTAGTCTTCCACAGATCTTATAATATAATTTAGTCATTACGAACATGTCCAAACAAGTGCAAAAATCCCTTCACTGCCAGTACAAAACATGTGAACGAAATAACAAGCTTAATTGGTGTGAGCTTTTCTGCATGCCACGGTTACGATTATGTGAGCTTCCCGGCGAGTGGCTGCTCTGAGCCATTGTGAGCAGCCATTGAGTTGACTTTGTGATGCCAAGTATTCTTCCGCAGTATGAAAATCCATAGTGAGAACAGTGGGAATCCTCTTCAGCTCCAAACTGCACAAACCTATACATAATCTTAAAGAGATTAATAAAGCAAAATTAGTTCCACATGAAAAGAATCGATTTATATTGGACTGTATATAGGATCAGCTGGGGGAATGACCATATTTTACTGGTGTATTTTGCATATATTGGTATACTTAATTTACATTATTTTTGCTACTAATCTTGTGGCAATCAGGAGTTTCTATTTACATCAATCCAGGGCCACTTGTCTGTGATACACTAAAATAACGTATTAGCAAGATCCTTGTAGTGTTTCTGATTAATTTTATTTGAACCATGGCACTCATCACTATAACAAGATACGAAACTTTTTTTTTCGAGAAATTAGACACAAAACCTGTTAAGACTGTTATGAATAGCGCTTGTATTTAATATGAGGCCAATGGGCGGTATATATACACAAAGTACAGGTAGTAAATATGCAAAGAACCCCTTATAACAATGGGGAATAACAACCTATACATATATCTCTAACACCCCCCTCAAACTCATGGTGGATCAACAACACTGAGTTTGGAGAGGTAGAAGCTGTGCTGTGCGCGAGTCTGGGCCTTCGTGAAGAAATCTGCTATTTGAAGCTCCGAAGGCACATACTGAAGAGTAATCACCTGATCATGCACACAAGACCTCATGAAAGAAGCATCAACACCAATATGCTTGGTGAGCTCATGCTTCACAGGATCACGAGCAATACTGATAGCACCTGTACTGTCTGACAAGAGAGGGGTCGGTGTAGTGACAGAAACACCAAAATCCTCAAGTAACCACCGTAGCCAAGTAATCTCTGCTGTCAAGAGAGCCATGGCTCGCAACTCAGCCTCTGCACTCGAACGGGACACTGCAGTCTGTTTCTTCGTCTTCCAGGCAATAAGAGAACCCCCAAGAAAAACACAGTAAGCAGAGATAGACCGGCGATCAGAGGGATCGCAGGCCCAAGTAGCATCCGAATAGGCCTGAAGCTGTAACGAGCTGGAACGTGGAAAGAAGAGACGGCGAGAGATAGTCCCACAAAGGTATCGCAGAACTCGAAGAAGGTGGCTGTAGTGGACCTGAGTGGGAGCTGAAACAAACTGACTCAGAATATGAACTGGATAAGTGATATCCGGACGAGTAACAGCAAGGTAGACAAGACTCCCAACAAGATGACGATAGCGAGTCGGATCAGAAAGAGGCTCGCCATCAGAGAGTCGGAGATGAACATTGAGCTCCATGGGAGTCTCAACAGTACGCTGATCAGTGAGAGAGGCGCGATCAAGAAGATCCTGAATGTATTTCTCTTGGGACATAAAGAAACCATCTGGAGTGGAAGTAACCTCAATCCCAAGGAAGTAACGAAGAGGACCAAGATCCGACATAAGGAACTGCTCACTAAGACGAGCCTTGACAAAGGCAATGTACTCAGAATCATCTCCCGTAATGATCATATCATCAACATACAGAAGAAGAAGAGTCCGACCACGAGACGAAGTGTGGACAAAGAGCGCAGGATCATGATCACTAACTGAAAAGCCAGCAGCAGTGACCACAGAGGAGTAGCGCTCAAACCAAGCACGAGGGGCTTGCTTAAGGCCATAGAGAGAGCGACGAAGGCGACAGACCATGCCCTTAGGAACAGAATACCCGGGTGGCGGATGCATGTAGACCTCCTCACGCAACTCGCCATTAAGAAAGGCATTCTTGACATCAAGCTGAGAAACAGACCAGTGGCGAACAGACGCCACCGAAAGAAGAGTGCGAACAGTGGTCATGTGGGCCACAGGAGCAAAAGTCTCGTCGTAGTCAACACCATGCGCCTGCTGGAAGCCATGAGCAACAAGACGCGCCTTATAGCGCTCAAGAGAGCCATCAGAGCGAGTATTAATCTTATAGACCCACTTACACGTGATGGGATGAGAATGAGATGGAAAAGGAACAAGATCCCAAGTACCAGTACGCTCGAGGGCAGCAATCTCCTCGGCCATTGCAAGCTGCCACTCAGGATGAGTAACAGCATCCCGGTAGGAGACAGGCTCACGAGTAGCTGCGCCAGCAAAGGCAAAACGGGCAGGAAGCCGAATCGACTGGCGATCGCGGAGAGCGTAGCGAGGAGAAGATGACCCATCAGGGGAAGATGGAGCATCAGAAGAAGATGGAACATCAGGAGAAGATGGCTCATCTGGAAGATCCTCAATAAGGGGAAAAGGTACTGTAGTGGGAGGAGCCTGGGGAGTCGTAGGAGACGACACAGGCGGCGACAACGGCGGAGAGGCCACAGGGGGAATATGTGGAGACTCAGTGGAACAGGTGGACGAGGGCAAAACAGATATAGGTGTATCTGGAAAGGTCAAGAAAGACAGAGACTCCACAGAGGAAGCCGAAGTAGAGGCAGGACGTGGGTAGAATGGACGAGACTCGTCGAAAGTCACATCCCGAGAAACCCGTATCCGACGACCAACAGGATCCCAGCACCGATAGCCCTTGTGCTCGGCACTGTATCCCAGAAAGACACACTCAACAGACTGAGCGGTCAGTTTGGTGCGTTCTCGAGGGGCGAGGAGAACGTAGCAAACGCAGCCAAACAGATAAAGGGCAGAGTAGTCAGGAAGACGACCACAGAGGCGCTCAACAGGGATCGCACCCTGAAGAGCAGAAGAGGGCTGGATGTTGACGAGATAGGTGGCAGTGGAAACAGCCTCGGCCCAAAAGTGAGGTGGAATAGAGGCGGCGATCATCAGAGCACGAGCAGTCTCAAGGAGGTGACGATGCTTGCGCTCAGCGACACCATTCTGAGCATGAGCACCAGGACAAGAGAACTGAGCGAGAGTGCCTTGCTCAGCAAGGAAGCCGCGCAGGTGACGAGAGAGGTACTCGCCAGCAGAATCAGCACGAAAGACACGAATAGGAGTGGAGAACTGTGTGTGAATCATAGTGGCAAATTGTTTATAGATAGGCAAGGCCTCACTACGAGAAGACATGAAATATATCCAAGTGTGGCGAGAGAAATCATCTATAAATATGATATAATAACGATGACCCCCTTTCGAAACGAAGGGAGCCGGACCCCAAACATCTGAATGAACAAGATCAAAAGGACGCTGAGACACAGACTCACTATGAGGATAAGGAAGCTGAATCTGTTTACCTAACTTACAGCCCTGACAATCTAAAGACACGTCTCCTGAGACAGACCCCAGAAGACCACGACGAACTAAGGACGACAGACGGGATCCACACAGATGGCCAAGACGGTGATGCCACTGCTGGAAAGAGCCGGTAGACGAAGTGGCAGAAGTAGAGAGACTGGCGGCGATGGTGGCAGCGGAAGGAAGGTGAAGCCAGTCAAGCTCCCAGAGACGCTGTGAGTCACGGTGCCGAGGGCCAGAACCAACCAGAGCTCCCGTGTGGCGATCCTGAACACAACAAGAGTTAGAGTCAAGAATGACCCGATAACCAAGGTCAGTAATCTGCCCAGCAGAAAGAAGCTGCATGGTAAGGCGAGGAACATGAGCAACAGAAGGAACATGAAAGGATGAGTTGCTAAGAGATCCTCGACCAGAGACAGAAAGAGATGTACCATCAGCAGTAAGAACACTGACAGGAGAATCAAGAGGTGTAATAGAAGACAGAGTGGAAGGATCAGGAGTCATGTGAAAGGATGCTCCAGAATCAAGAATCCACGGGGAGGTACCTGACTGTGTAGGAGGTGGTTTCTCAGTGCCCGAAATGTCAGTAGCAGAACCTGCAGAACCTGTCGAAGGAGAACCTGAAGCGGCAAGCAGGCGTCGAAGTCTGGCTATCTCCTGCTCGGTGAGAGAAACTGCTGAAGAAGTCGATGCAGACGTCGTCGTAAAAGCACTAGTGCCAGTAGAAGAACGGCGTGATAGATGCCGCTTCTTCTTATAGCACTGGGACTCAATGTGGCCGTCCTTGTCGCAGTAGGAACAGTGAGGACGGCCACCGCCAGACGGAGGACGGCCACCACCACCTGTGGTAGCCGCTGGAGGAGGCAGTGTAGCAGGTGGACGAGCGGCGAGCACAGAGGGGAGTGGCATCAGACCAACACCACTCAGACGAGTCTCCTCCGCGCGTATCTCGGTAAGAGCCTCCAGGAGAGTGACACGAGGGTGGCGTGCAAGGAGCTGGGCACGCCTTTGCTCAAACTCAGGACGAAGGCGAGTAAGGAACTCGTAAACCCGCTGAAACTCCAGGTCAGCACGTACATCCAGGCAGCACGGACAGGTATGACAGCCAGCAGTGCGAAGTGAGTCCAACTGACGCCAGACAGCAAAACTCTGAGCGTAAAAACGTCAACAGTAGCATCACCCTGCTAAAGAGAGTGCTCCTGGCGGACCACGGATAGGTACAGGGCATCACCAGAGGGCTCGTAGCGCTGACGAAGATGAGTCCACATCTGGAAAGCCGAAGGGAGTCCCACAACCTCAGAAGAAAACTGAGGCTGGACACTGGCGATGAAGACAGCAGCAGCCCGAGCGTCGTCATCGTACCACTGAGTGTAGACGGTCAGACGATCCTTGTAGGAATCCAGAGCCTCCTGGTAGGCAGAGGCAGCTTCATTATCAGCTTCGTCATCAGCAGCAGCCTTATCGGCTGTCGGGGGCAATGCAACAGGCGTAGGCTCCGTCGGAGGAATAGGGCAAGGCGAGCAGGTGCATCGCCAGAGAGGACGCCCCAGAGACGAAGACCACGCATGTGAATGCGCATGTGAGACACAAAGTCGGTGTAATTAACACCATCAAAGATCACCGGGCAGCGAGGGAGGGAAACGGTGCCCATTGGTAGGCGGCGCTGGACGGCGCGGCGACCAAGGCAACGAAGTCTAACAGGCGGCGCTGGACGGCGCGGCGGTTAGAACGACGTTTTTTTATTTTATTTTCTTTTCTTTTTTTTTCTTCCGCCGCTCGGTTAAAAAACCTCAAACGGGCCTCCGGCCCAATTCACACGCACGCACGCCTTAGGGCTGGAGGTGGCGGCGGCGCTTAGGGCTAGAGGCGGCAGCGGCGCGACGGCGGCGCGACGACGGCGTGGCCCGGGCGACGGCGACGGATCGGCGGCGTGGCCCGGGTGGTGGCGACGGATCGGCGGCTGGGCGGAGCGATGGCCCGGGCGGCGGTGGAAGCCGAGCGGGCACGACGGCGGCGGTGGAGGCCGAGCGGGGACGGCGGCGGTGGAGGCCGAGCGGGCACGGCGGCGGTGGAGGCCGAGCGGGCACGGCGGCGGTGGAGGCCGAGCGGGGACGGTCGATGGAGAGCGGAGGCGGAGGTGGCCCGGGCGGCGATGGAGGCCGAGCGGGCACGGCGGCGGTGGAGGCCGAGCGGGGACGGCGGCGGTGGAGGCCGTCGATGGAGAGCGGCGCGTCGAGCGCGGCGTTAAGGGAGCCGTCGGGGGAGACGACGAGAGCGGCGTCCAACACGGCGCATGCGGAGTCGTCGGCGGAACGACGGCGACGGCGTCATGGATGACGGCGAGACGGCGACCTCCAGATTGGATCTAAGAGGCGACGGCGAGGTGACAAGCGAAGCGACGGGAAACCCTAGGTACGCTCTGATACCATGTTATGAATAGCGCTTGTATTCAATATGTGGCCAATGGGCCGGTATATATACACAAAGTACAGGTGGTAAATATGCAAAGAACCCCTTATAACAATGGGGAATAACAACCTATACATATATCTCTAACAAAGACTACAAAAGGATGGAGACATGCCTTGGTCTCTGAAACAAAATTGACATAGGTCATCTGTGGTCCCTACGCGGAGTCCACCACTATATTAGATATTTAACGTCATCGTCCACTTTTGGATTGGCGTGGAGGATTCGTCAAAGAGTCTATAAAAGCCTCTTTCAGTGCAAACTAAACCAGCACCAAAGTTGTTAAGAGTGCCGATAACACCAGAAACTACATGGCTTGTGTGCCGTCGCCTGTTCCTACTACTCTCATTATCTTCATAGCCATCCTCCTCTCTTTTCCCTTGAATTCGTTGTCATATACAGCAGTAGCTGTGAAACCCAGCACAAGCCGGGATGCCCTGCTTTGCCTCAAGTCCCACATCTCTGATCCCACCGGAGCACTAGCCACATGGAATGTTACCTCGCTCAACTTCTGCAGCTGGCATGGTGTCAGATGCACAAAGCATCCTCAACGCCATGTGGTGGCGTTGGACCTCGAGGCGCAAGGCCTCACCGGCGAAATCCCGGCATGCATCGCTAACCTCAGTACTCTGGAGAGAATCCACCTGCCAAATAACCAACTCTCTGGCCACATCCCGCCGGAGCTTGGTCAGCTGACGTCACTTGAGTACCTCAACCTCAGCTTTAACGCACTCGGTGGGGAGATCCCAGCTTTGCTGTCGGCATGCTCCGGCCTTCAGGTCATCGCCCTCAAGAACAACTCCATCGGAGGTGAGATCCCCTCGAGCCTTGCTACGCTTCGAAATCTTTCCTCACTGGACTTCACCACCAACAACATTTCCGGTGAGATCCCACGGTTACTCGGTAGCTCACAGCCTCTGGAATTCGTCCGTCTTACAAACAACTTTCTCAGTGGAGAAATACCACCACACTTAGCAAATAGCTCCTCACTCCGCTACCTTGCTGTCGCAAACAACAGCATCGAGGGTGGAATTCCAGCAGCCCTTTTCAACAGCTCAACCATCACAGTCATAGATCTCCGATGGAACAATCTTTCTGGACCAATTCCGCCATTCACAAACTCCCCTCTGCCGCTGAAGTACCTTGGCCTCACTGGAAATAACCTCGCAGGGACAATACCTGCCTCGGTCGGAAACCTTTCATCCCTTACCGGTCTCTTGCTTGCACAGAACCAGTTGCAGGGAGGCATCCCAGATTTAAGCAAACTGGCCGACTTGCAATATCTTGACCTAACCTACAACAATTTGTCAGGGATTGTTCAACACTATGTTTACAACTTCTCATCGCTAATCTACCTCGGATTGGCCAGCAACAGCCTTGAAGGAACATTACCTTCAGATATGGGCAACAACCTCCCAAATATCGTAGTGCTGATGATGTCTGACAATCAATTTGCGGGAGAGATCCCTGCATCACTGGCCAACGCCTCCAACCTAGAGTATGTCTATCTCGCCAACAACTCTCTCAGTGGGGTGGTTCCGTCTTTTGGATCCTTGCCGAATTTGCAGAGCTTAATGTTGTACTCAAACAGGCTGGAGGCTGGAGACTGGGCCTTCCTCACCTCACTGAGAAATTGCACACAATTACTACAATTAAACTTGGATACGAACAACTTACGTGGAAACTTGCCCATCTCTGCAGCTTACCTGCCAAGAAGTATAGAGGAACTAATTCTTACGTCAAACAACATATCTGGCACCATTCCTGCGGAGATTGGCAACCTCACCAACCTTTCCCTTCTTTATCTTGACAAGAACTTGTTAACTGGACGTATACCTTCTACTGTGAGCCACCTACGCAATTTGTTCACCTTAAGCCTGTCGCATAACCAACTTTCTGGAAACATCCCACCTTCCATTGGTAAGTTGGATCAACTGAGTGAACTTTATTTAGATGAAAACGATTTGAGTGGAAGCATACCTGAAGATTTAGCTGGCTGCAAGAGTTTGGTAGCCCTAAACCTTTCTTGTAATGCCTTGAGTGGAAGTGTACCGGAAGATCTCATTGGCAGGTTGGATCAACTGAGTTGGTTCCTTGACTTATCACACAACCAACTCAGGGATTCCATACCACCAACAATTGGTAGCCTGATAAACCTTGGTTCCTTAAACATTTCCCACAACAAATTCTCTGGAAAAATCCCCCCTACCCTTGGTGCATGTGTCCATTTGGAATCACTTCACATAGAAGGGAATCTCCTGCAGGGAACTATTCCAAACTCTCTGATGAACCTCAGAGGCATGAACCATGTGGATTTATCACAAAACAACCTGTCTGGTGCAATACCAGAATTCTTCGCGTCTTTTACCTCCTTGCAGTATCTAAACATCTCCTTCAACAACTTTGAGGGGCCAATTCCTGTAGGTGGAGTATTTGCCAATACAAGTATGATATTTGTCCAAGGCAATCCAAGATTATGTGCAAATTTTCCACTACAAGAGCTGCCAAGGTGCTCTGCTTTCAAATCCAAAAGAAAGCACAAGTACATTGTTCCAATGTTGGCATCTCTGTCAGCTATCATTGTGCTTGCTCTATTCATAGGTTTGTTGTTTTTACTGGTCAAAATTTCGAAGAAGAGCAAGCAGGATCGGAAATCCACAAACTCTATTCATCAATCTTACATGGAGCTAAAGAAGCTAACCTATAAAGATCTAAGCAAAGCAACAAATGGATTTTCGTTGTCCAATGTGGTTGGCTCTGGGCGATTTGGGACGGTCTATAAAGGCAGGTTTAGTGGAGAAGATGGTACGGTCGCTATTAAAGTGTTCAGGCTCGATGAATTTGGGGCGTCGGATACCTTTATTGCTGAGTGCAAAGCATTGAGGAACACTCGCCATCGTAACCTTGTCAAAGTAATTACTGCATGTTCGACTTATGATCCTATGGGGAATGAATTCAAAGCTCTGGTTTTTGATTACATGACTAATGGTAGCCTCGAGAATCGACTTCATTCTAAGTTTCAGCACTGTGGTGAATTGAGTTTGCAATCAAGGATATGCGTAGCGGTGGACATTGCCTCTGCTTTGGTTTACCTTCATAACCAGTGCATCCCAGCGGTGGTCCACTGTGATTTGAAACCAAGCAATATCCTTTTTGATAATGAGAATGTTGGCTGTGTTTGCGACTTTGGGCTAGCAAAGTTTATACGTGGTTATTCTTCTGGAGGTCATAGCAGCTCTGCAAGCATGGTTGGACCAAGGGGATCAGTTGGCTACATTGCACCCGGTGAGTAGAGCTTATGATCATATTCTACAGGTTTATTAACAAAAAGTAGCTTTATGGATTATGGTAATCATATGACGTTATTTGTGTTTCCTGCCCCGGTTGTTAAACTTCCTCCTGTTTTACAGAGTACGGTATGGGAAGCAAAGTCTCAACTGAGGGTGACGTATATAGCTATGGCATTATTCTTCTGGAAATGTTAACGATGAAGCGCCCAACTGATGAAGTGTTCAATGATGGCTTTACCATTCGAAAGTATGTAGAAGCATCACTTTCGGAAATTGAAAGGATTCTAGACCCTAGTCTTATTCCACATATGAGAGTTGACCTTACTGACCATACTCCACAAGAGTATGGCATAATTTCATCTGTGGAAAGTTGCATTCTTCGGCTGCTTCAACTTGGTCTATTATGCTCCGAGGAATCACCAAAAGATAGACCAAGGATAGAGACTGTTTACAGTGAAGTGATTACAATAAAAGATGCAGTTTTGTGACTCGTGTCTGTAAAATGCTGCTCAGAGGAACTACTACATTAAGTGCATGGCAGTAGGATGTCTACCATTGTCATAGAATTCCTTATGCACAGTGATCTATCTATATTTCTTGTAATATCGGTCCGTTTGCCGATCGTATGGATACTTTATCTATATCAGTCCACGATAGGTAGCAAGCACATTTGGCTCATTAGCAAAGTTTAGACTTATGTTGTTTATTCTATTGAGAGGGAGACCTCCTCCGTCTATATAAGAGGGACATGGGCTCTCATTACATACACATCTAATAAATATGAATAAAGAGAGAAAATGCTGTCGGGACTCGGGACTACATCTCGTCACCCTGTATTTACTTTAATTCCTATTCTCGAGTGATTCATTGTCGGTAACACGACCGCAACACGATAACACTATCGTGTAGGCTTCCATGTAAGTTGCCTTATCTAGCTTGTCAATTGTTCGCGGTGTCTTCTTCTTCCCTGGTCGTTCCTTCTACAACTTCAGTCCGTCGCCATCGCTGTCTCACCTCCGCGAATCGACACACCATCCATCAGTCTTCGCCTCACCTCCGCGAGCTATTTTAATACCACTAAATTACAAAAGAGAAGTAATGCGAATAGTAGAAACAATCCAAGAGAGAATAAAAGGGATAAAGAAGAGTTTGCCGTCAGACCCCATCGGCTTTTAGAATGTCGAATAAAAGTCGCGCTCACTAAGGTTCCCAAACCATCCAGGGATAGTCGGCACCTCTCGCTATTATGGGTTTCATCATTCGGCAAAGAATCTAGCCAACGCCCACTTTTACCGACTTACCTGCCGTAGTAGAAAAGCCAACGGTACAGAACCCACCCATGGACCAAAAGGTCCTTAAAGCCATCAGACTTAAGAGGGAGGGAGGTGATGAGTGAAGGACAATCTGGTCATTGCACAGGGTAGTAGAGGGAGAAGCCAACCGAAGTCCTTCTTAAGCCATTAGCCACCAGTGTGCAGTACACATTTTTCTTCCCTCAGCCAAGAAGTCATTCAGAGAGAGCAAACCAAGCCTCACAAGCCTTCCCATTTCTCATCCCTTCTCTTTTCCTTCCTCAACCAAGAGCAGGGCAATAGAGAGTGAGCCCTAAACCAGCTAGAGCAACACAGCGAGGAAGTGAGGGAAAGAGGAGCGGAGGGGAGGAGCTGGGGAGTTGGGGAAGCTCGACGGCGTGAGGATGGCATCCACGACGACCGCGCGCCGCCTAGGATCACCGGAACCACGCCGAACCTAATCAGGACAAGGAGGAGGTGAGAAGGGCCAACGGAAACGCATGGAGAGCACTGTTGCCACCACAGCCATTGTCATCGCCTTCTCATCCCCACCCAACCCGAGCCAATTAAGGTTTTACCTTCCCCTACCATGAGTGATGATGAGTAGAGCAAAACAAAACTAGAAACTAAATCAAAATGCAATAAGTAAAGAGATAAGTAAACTCATTTTGTCAGTTACACTGGTGCTCATTGTATCACACTGGTGCTCACTGTCTCCCATGGATTAGGATTTAGTCTATATGTAGTGCTAGTTCATATATGGTTCAGTAGTGTATATATATATATACATATATATGCAGTGGTAGTTCATATATGTAGTGTTAGTTCATATATGTAGGAGCCCAGATTTTACAATCCGGAATCTTCTGTGATTCCCGCACTATTCCCTGGATTAGTAGATAGTGCTCACAGATTACAGTTCTGAATAACAAAGTACATATCATGCGGAAGCGTAAATGTAATAGTAAACTTACACATGGGCCGATTAGGCCGAAATCATTAAATTGCAGCAGCGGAAGAACGAAGCACACAGGTTGAAGGACATGCCCACAGGCAGCCAACTGGAGGTTCGCGACCTCGCCCTTGACATCTCCATCTTCTCCGCCAGCTTGTTCAATCTTGTTGCTGAGGCGAGGTGATTTGATTCCTGATTCTGAATTTTGTCGCAAAAGCGAGTGTGAGCACTCCAACCCCGTGCTCCGCGAGCCAATACACAGAATGCAAATAAATAGTATGCATGGCTTAAAAAAGGAGAGGCTCGGGTTATTTTATTTGCCAAAAATCGCTTTTAATAGCATTATTACTATTATTTAATCAAAGTGTTATTATTGCTACCTAGCTCCACACTACAATTGCCAAAATTGACTTAATCCACCGAAAATACACTTTCTTTATTGACTGCTGTCTAAAACTCCAAACAGCAAGTGCCATCATTTATTTAATCCACCGATCATACTTTGTATTTTGAATTACTAATAATCCAATCCTGTCATTACTATTCATCAGCTCTTCACCTCTGAATTCTAATGATTCTCTAACATAATTACTTTCAAATCCACCGATATCATTCGTATTCAATCCTTTTCGTCATTGATTCAAAACCACAATCCAATAATTAATCTTACTTTCCATTATCTATCACTAGCTAATCCACAAATATACCTCCACCGAAAATTCAATTTACCAATATTATAATCCACTAATTGTTATGAATCCTCCAATCTTCTCAGGAATTCAATTCATCCCTCTAGCAATTGATCAACTCCTATTAATTCCCATTATTGCCAATATCTTTCAAGAATTTATATTAATCATTAGTGTAGTAATCCAGCAATTTAACTTTGCACTCCCTAATTCTCAAAAATCGATTCCCTATTATATATCCACCAAGAATATCACTAATCAGGAATTATACTCCAATACTTGTATTATTTCTCCAAATTCCTGAAAATTCAATTAGATCATTTATCTAGCCTATCATTTATGATCACATGAATCCACCAACTTCTTTATGCAATTACCATAAATAGCCATCTTCTTTTCTTATGACTCCATTTATTCTTCCCATATTTTATTTTATAAGAATAGAAATGCAACTAATCGAAATACAATACATAAAATTTCCTGAGACCTAGCAGCTTTGGAACAAATCATAATGTTCAAGGAATACTAACATGATTTTCCATACATATGGCATCACACCATATGCCTAATGTCACCATAATTTCTCCATACATACGGCATCACACCGTATAACATTTTTCAGCGTTATAGCCGCTTAACTTACCACTGGGACGACACCCAGGGCAACTCAAATTAGGGCTTTCCTCTGCCCTTCCACTTTTCCATTCCCATTTTCCAAACATTTTTAAATAGAACTATATCTAGTTAAGTTCCCATGTCCGCCCTTGACCGTGGGCACGGCTATTCGAATAGTTTTGACTCTGCAGAGTTCGCACACTTTACCCACAAGAGATAAATCCACTCGTTGCCCCACATGATTCCTTAGCCATGCGGTTGAGCAGACTATCACAGGACCTTTACAATGCATTTTTCCTAGCAGAGTTATGTCCGCTAAGGTTTCCACTTCCTTCGGGGTACGACCACCCTTCAAGAAGCCCCCTCTTGCGCCGTCACCTCGGAGGATGTGACCATCCTCTACCCGCCTGTGGTCACACCGGCGCAACTCTTACTAAGTCGATGCAAATTAGTTAGCCCTACCTACACTTTGCCAGCTTGTGGTTGTACTTGTTTTACAAGGGAGATCATGACAAGATTCAGTCCTTAGGGTATCTGGGCGGTTATACCACTAACCACACTCTTGTGCACACCTGCACCATACCCCCATACCATCCGCCCAGATAATTAAGCAAGTTTGAGGTTTTTGGGAGTATAAAATAATCATGTCCAACATATACCAGTCATTACCACCATGACTGCCCAACCAACTTTTCTCATGATTAAAAATGATGCTGGGGCGCTCTCACGCCCATGAATATTTAAACAATACTAAGCATGACATATAATTACGGACTTATTTTCGAAAGGTTATTGTTATAATTTTGCTAGGGCGACAAGGTTCACAAATTCAAATATTCCAAAGAAGGTGTAATATTAATCAAATTGGATAGTAGGCATTTAACTATAATTCTATGTTAAACATGTATTTGCATATAAAATAACAGCATGCAATTTGATATTTTAAACAAAAGTAATTTACAGAAAATGTAGGTTCAACATGATCAAAGTATTGACTCGCCTGGCGCGGTTTACCGTGGTCTTGAGCTCACACAATACTTTCTCTTGAGCTTTTGGTCTCTATCTTCACTTCGAGCTTGATCTTGCTTGATCCTTGATCCTTCTGGACTCCAATTTCTAATTACGCGACAAACGACTGAATCCAAATAAAAGCAAATAACTCAAGATATCCAAATAAGTCTGAATAGACTCAATTTATGTTTTGTTATGAGTTATTAGGTGATTTGAGGCAAAGCCGGCGATAGGAAACGATGATTTGATCTTTTTATTATCAGTTTCTTTTTATTATTTTTATATTTATCGAGGAAGTTCCATGAGTTAGGTTAGACCTATTAGTAGGTGTTATCTTGTCGAACGTTATTTTTCAGGGTATTTTGGCTTACCGAATTAATTTTAGAGTCTAAGTGTATAGCATTTTATATGATGACATTTCATGTAGCATCAGTTTTCGCTAAGCCTATTTCACTTGGATTATAATTCGGTTGTTTGGATCATATCTTGTTATTTCATGCTCATCACTAGTATTTACTAAATCTAGTATTAAGATTTAATTATTGGTACCATTATTTCATCTATGCTTTAGTTACTATTACGCTTAACTTTATTTCTATTTTAACTATCTGGGCAAAGCTTGATACTTATCATTTTATGTGACCCTAATTGCTAGTGTTAATGGTTACATATTTTCTTTAGAGTATTTATATATCCATGGGATTATTTTGTTATTTGATGACCTAGGGCTATTTACACTTTAGTACCTGTATACTATTATAGTCTTTTAATTCGAGCGCTCTCTGAAAGTTACCAATACGGATATTTTATCCCTTTTATAACTCAAGCCTGCTGTACTAGGCTATATTTTACTATCAATATTCTACTGAATTTACTGCTGAAATTCATTTGTCGATGGCACGCTAAATATTAGTACATACATTGTTATTGGGGTGATCTTTTATTTAAAACTTTGTCTTTATAGTTTTAACATAACATCCAATGTAGTTTCTTTAATTTTTAACCTGAATGTACCTTGAATTAGAATTCTTACTGGACTTGGACATTAGGCAAAGTCATCCTTTACTAATGCCCTACTTAATAACTAGTCCTCCATTTATTTAAATAACATTAATTATCCATATGCATATGGCTCTTTTATTTTGGGGTATATAAAAATTTTTATTTGAACCAAATCAGTCACCTTAGCTCCCTTATGTTACTTCCTAATTACTTTCTAGCTAAAATGTGCAAAAAGGAAATAAAGCAAAAACGTGCATAGAGAGGATTCGAACCAAAGACCTGCGGGCTGGACTCGACTTGGCTAACCAACGGAGCACACGCTTATTTGTGAGTGAGGGAGCCAGCTAATTAAATTGAGGTGAGGCGGGTCTGTGGGCAAAACAGAGGAAGCCGGCACCGGCGGAAGGCATTGTTGCCGGCGGCGAGCAGCGGCCGGAGGGAAGCTATGGTCTGCAAAAATGGATTGCGCCAAGTGTTGGAAACTTAGTGAAGGTGGCGCGTTGTTCGGATCGGTAGCGAGGCGGCCGGGCAGCGGCTTGGAGCGGCCGGCGGTGAGGTCGGCTTGTGGCGGTGGCGGTGGCGGGGAGGAGGCAGCAAATTGGGGCGTGCACGAGCATTTGGGATGTAGTAGTAAACTCACCGTGATGTTTAATAGACTGGAGGAGGCCCGAGGCGGCCTGGCATCTCGCGCGGGCAGTAGTGCGGTCGGGTCGCCGTGGCGGGGACTCTTGGGCGGCGGAGGGCGGCAGCCAACCACCGGGGTGGCTTTGGGGCACCGAGGGGCAGCTCCCGCCGCGAGGAATCGGAATGAAATCAACCGAGGTGGTGGCGGCGGTGGGAATGGCGGCGACGGCCGGTGTTGGGGAGGTTGGGCGGTGCGTGAGCTCCGGTGAACGGGAGCTCGATTAACCTGGGGATGAGGCACAGGGATGGTGGAGGCACAAGGTGACGCGCTCGTTTTATGGAAGGGTTGCCGGGGTGGCCGGGACGGCGTGGAGTCGCGGCGACCTGCACACGGGCGGAAGCGGGAGTGAAGATGGGGGAAGAAGAGAAGATGGCGCAGGGGCTATGGGGGAGGACCAGGGTTTCTTGTAACCGCAGAGGGGGCGGGGAAGGCGTGGAGGACCGGGCGTACGAGGCGCGGGGCTCGGCGCGGTGGAAGCGACGGTTCGGCGCGGCGCAGAGGGTGACGGGACAGAGCTGGCGCTGCGCAGAGGGCAGAGGAGGGCAGCGAGAGGGAGCGGCGAAGGGACGGCACGGGAGCAGGGGCCTGCAGGCACGTGCCAGAAGAAAAGAGAAGGGGAGAGAAGAAGAAGGTGACGCGGATGGCTCACGACCACAGAAGGGATGGAATTGAGATCCTTTGCCTTCAAAGTCAGTGACGTTGGGTCACTGACGCATGGGCCCCACGAGCCGTGGGGCCCACACGTCAGTGACCCAACATCAGTGACTTTGAAGGCAGAGGATACGCATCCGAAGGGATGAGGGGGAAGGGGAAAAAGAAAGAAGGCGCATGCGCTCGGGGAAGGAAAAGAAAAAGGATGGGTTGGGCCCGTGGCAGTGAAAGGGTATGGGGAAAGAAAAGAAGAAGAGAGGAAAAAGAGTGGGGCCCACCTAAAAATTTGAACTTCTATTTCCTATTTAAGATTATTGATTCCAATTTTTGAAATTTTAATCTAAGTCTCTATTCAATTATCTAGATATGAAATATATTAGTTCTCTACTTTTGATTTTATTTAATTTTTGCTATGAAATGTATTTATGAATTTTTGAATGTCCAAACTTAGGTTTTGCATGCTAATTAAATTAAAATTAGGAATTTTTGGCACAACCTTTTAGAGATATGCTTTAATATTCTTTTTGGTTTTATTTTGTTAATCTTGACTCTTGAATTCCAGATTTTAGCATTTGAATTTATGACCTGCAATGTCATTTTCCATCTTTGTTATTTACATGATCATTATTTTTATTTGGGATTATCTTTGATTGCTATTTTTTTTATAGCGCAAAACTCAGAAAATTTTCGAATAGACATTCCGAAGAAAATCGAGTGCCAGCAAAGTGCAAGAAAAGTTTTAAAAACCCCACATTTTTTTAATTTCCAAATTTTGGGATGTTACAATATATATCATTTAAGATGTTTGAGTCTTGTGTTGTACGTTATGCTTATTTCAGTGTAGTTTCTCTACTGTTTGCTTCATGTTCTGTTATCTTGTAGATGCAATGTAGATATTCAGTGTAGATACACGATTAACTTGTTGCTTCATGTGCTGTTATCTTGTACATTACTATAGAGTATCTTCTAGTCAGCATATGGGATTTGAAGTTTAAAGTTGCATCTCAAATATGCAAAGTCTTTTCCAAGTATGCATCTCAAATATGCATCTTAAATATGTTAATGTATAATGTAGCTTTAGTCAGCATGTTAATGTATACTAACTTGCAGCTTGTACAACTCATTTTGTCCGTTACTAGCTACTTGCAGCTTGTATTCATGTATATGTTAATGTATAATGTAGCTCATTCGCTTTGGAGGTTTAATCAAGAGAAAATATAAGATCTACATCATATATTGAGCCTCTACTCCTCTCCTCCTTCCTAACATTGAGCCTCTCTTCCTCATCTTCCTCATAAGACCCACAAATTGTATGGAACCAATCAATATGATCACTTTCTTATCTTATGGTATGGCACTTTCTTATCTTATTCTAATAGACCCACAAATTGAGCAACATGTCATCCGTGCATTCTTCAACACCATCGCCGAAGGCGTCTGCTCCAAAATCAAGACGCCAAGGAAGAGGGCTATCGAAGAAGCCTGAGGGCCGATTTACCATCACACAGGTCGATGTATCTGGGGTCCCTCTCCTTCCTCGCAAAGCAGTAAACGCATGGAGAAGCATGATCGGAATAGTTGCACGAGAACGAATTGAGATCACATTCAATTCGTGGAAGGACGTGCCTGCAACTCGGAAAAGTGAGCTGTTGACAGAAATTATGGCATCGTTCAAGATCCCAGAAGAACACCAAGACGCCGTGCAACGACAAGCCTTGCTAGGGGCGTGCAAAGCATGGAAGAACTTCAAGAGCACGCTTGTTAAGGACTACGTGGAAACCGACAAAACGCCCTTTCAAAAATACCCATTCCTGGAACCACAATGGGAAGAGTTCAAGGCGATGAAGATGACCAAGATTTCAAAAGTACAAGTGCGGCGCACAAGGCCCTCCAGGCAAAAAACACACACCCACAGACTTGGCACAGCTGGGTATGCGGGTAAAATCCCACAGTGGAGGAGTGAGGACGACCAGGCAGCCCTGCAGGACACCGCCCCGCTATTTGTCAATATCCCGGATGAGCGCGCTCGAAATTGGATTAGATCAAGGTCATCCACAACGACATCGGGGGACGTCTCCTTTCGAAACCCTGTAGATCAGCAAGTGTCCCAGCGCCTGGTAAGATATCGATCGAATTACGTAGCTTGTAATTACTCCACAACTTCGTACAAAGTGAAATGACATGTCGTGCTCTTGCAGGAAGAGCTGAGTTTTGAATCTACCCTGGGATCATTCCAGAGATCAAGGGAGAATGATATGCTCTCCGCGGCCCTGAGAAACAAGGAGCACCCGGGCCGTACGAGAGGCCTTGGGCTTTACGTTCCTTGGAAACATGGTTTCCAAGATGACTCCGAAATGTATCGGCGCAGGAAGAGAAACAAAGCCGAGCGTGACGCAAGGCTACGAGAAGAGATCAAGGAATCTCTTAGAGAGGAGCTAATGGGTGAGCTGGCTGATGTAGTCAGAGATGAGGTGCGGAAACATACAGATTGTCAGCAGGCCGCCGCCACCGCTCCTGTGCTAGCTAGCCCGCACAACCATCCGAGTAGTTGCGCGTCCAATCCAACGCAAACCGATGCCAGATTTCCTGTGGACGATATCCTGGTAATAATTATTATCTCTCGAATGCTTGCTCCATTGATAGGCCTATTCGACTAGCTAATTATGTATCGTTATGTAGGAGCCTACGAAGTGTAGGCTCCAAGTGAGATATGCCTCCGTTCCCTTGCACGCTGCTTGGGGCCAGGCATATCCATCTGGTATCGGGGCCATGCTGCATGGTCAAGCTTTAGCGCCAGGCTTCGCAAAAGTTAATGTGGATGGTGTGCATGTCAATTTTGAGGTTGTCCCGCTACCGAAGCCCCCCAACGACGAGATCGTGACTCTAGGGCAGGCCATTGGAACATTCATGCAGTGGCCCAAAAGCGACATCTCCCTGGAGGCTTCTTCACCGGTGGCAGGACCAGAAGGGCAGTGCGAACCAGAGCAACATGCACTGGTGCCATCTCCACTACAAGACTTGTCTCCACCACCGCTAGCTGCACCGGTGCTATCTCCAAAGGTGCTATTCTCGCCAGAGCAACTTGCACCGCTACTACCTTTACAGTCGACTGCCATTAAGTCGACCTACAGCCGAGGCAGCAAGGGCAGCAAGGCCAGCAAGGGCAAAGCAAAGAAGACCAATGATGATATCCCGTACCTGTCATTGGCCCGCAAATTCGTGCTTGGCCAGCCGTTGCTCGAGCCCAAGGTCCTCCAACCCCTAGCATATAGTTGCCTGCAATTGCACAAGTGGTATATGGAGCAGTCCAATAAGCCAGAGGGAGAACGGATCTCAAGTCTCACTGTCAAATTCACGCCGCATGATTTACAGCACAATCTTCAAGAGTGTGTCTTCATGGTCGCCTTTGAGGATTTATTCGATCTTTTCACGCTCAATGCTCTTGACGTCTCACTCATTCGATGTTGGACACTGTAAGTGTGTACAATCACAGTCTCCGTTCATGTCATACCGATAAATGTCATATATAATTTGTTGTTTTTGTGTGTATATGTATAGACACATGCTGACTAGAGCTAGAGAAACCAAATCATCGTCGGTTGGTTTCTTGAACCCACACTTGGTCGCCAGGAGTACCATCGACCAGGAGTCATCTGTCGTCGAGAGATACATTGCAGCAGCACTGCTGCAATACTGCAATAAGGAATATGTACTTGTGCCCTTCTATCAGAACTATCATTGGATTTTAATAGTAATTGTACCAAAATGGAACAAGGTATATTACCTTGATTCCCTAAGTAAGAATAAAATGGACTTAACAGTTGTCAGCCAAGTACTCGATAGGTAAGTACATTTTCTCCATACATACCTATATTGTACTTTTTCTTTCCTTCTGAATGACTAAGGTAACTTTTTTGAATCACGTAGGGCATTCACAATGTACATTGCAATGGGAGGTGTCTCGAAGCAAGGGGCCAAAGGCCTGACACATGCTCAAGATTTTAAGGTATTCACTATTACACATTAATCAATCCTATGCAACAGTTGGTAGTAATGCCTCTTGAATTAACACATTGCATTTTTTGCAGTGCCACCAGCAGTCGTCGGGAAACACATGTGGATTCTACGTTTGCCACCATATGGAACTACTCCTCGACTCCTCGAGGATCACCAATTCCAAGGTTTGTCAATCTTCCCATAATTACTTCATACTTATCACGTTATATATATACGCACATTGATATTCCTATCAACTCGGTATGGATTGGTTAACCAAGTATAAAGGACAGATAGATTGTGCCGATCGCGCTGTTACCATTACCAACTCGGATGGAATCCAAGTAAGGTATAAGTCAAACACATCTTCTCAGAATAGGTGTGGGTTGAACAGTGTGAAGGGAGTGACCCTGGAGAAGGTACCTATAGTAAGTGAATACCCAGATGTGTTCCCTGAAGATTTGCCGGGAATGCCGCCAGATAGAGAAATTGAATTTGTTATCAACCTGGTACCTGGTACAACTCCGATTTCCAAGAGACCTTATCGTATGCCTGCAAATGACTTGGCAGAAGTTAAGAAGCAAGTTCAGGAACTGCAGGAGAAAGGATTTGTAAGACCAAGTACTTCACCCTGGGGAGCACCAGTACTTCTAGTGAAGAAGAAGGATGGTAGTCTTCGCATGTGTGTGGATTATCGATCCTTGAATGATGTGACAATTAAGAACAAGTATCCTTTACCTCGAATAGATGATCTGTTTGATCAGTTGAAAGGTTCATGTGTCTTCTCCAAGATTGATTTTCGATCAGGTTATCACCAATTGAAGATAAGACCAGAAGACATACCAAAAACAGCGTTTGCTACCCGTTATGGATTGTATGAGTTTACAGTGATGTCTTTTGGCCTAACCAATGCACCCGCATATTTTATGAACCTGATGAATAAGGTGTTCATGGAGTATTTGGATAAGTTTGTGGTTGTGTTCATTGATGATATTTTGATATACTCCAAGAATGAGGAGGAGCATGCAGAACATTTGAGGATAGTTTTGGAAAAACTCAGAGAACACCAGTTGTATGCCAAGTTTAGAAAGTGTGAGTTTTGGTTGAAGAAAGTGGCTTTCTTGGGAAATGTGATTTCTGCAGGAGGAGTGTCCGTAGACCCTGATAAAGTAAATGATGTGCTCAATTGGACACAACCAAAGTCAGTATCTGAGATCAGAAGCTTTCTGGGATTGGCTGGATATTATCGTCACTTTATTGAAGGATTCTCCAAGCTTGCAAGACCTCTCACTCAGTTGCTAAAGAAGGAAAAGAAGTTTGAATGGAGTAAATCGTGTGAGGATAGTTTTCAAGAGCTAAAGAAGAGGTTAACTTCTGCTCCAGTGTTGACACTTCCGGATATTAGAAAGGATTTTGAAGTCTTTTGTGATGCATCAAGGCAAGGGCTAGGCTGTGTTCTGATGCAAGAAGGAAAGGTAGTAGCCTATGCTTCAAGGCAGTTGCGACCCCATGAAGGAAACTATCCAACCCATGATTTAGAGCTTGCTGCCGTTGTGCATGCTCTAAAAATATGGAGGCATTATTTGATCGGTAACCATTGTGAGATCTACACGGATCACAAGAGTTTGAAGTATATATTTACCTAGCCCGATCTCAATATGAGGCAAAGGAGATGGCTTGAGTTAATAAAGGATTATGATGTTGGAATACATTATCATCCAGGAAAGGCCAATGTAGTAGCTGATGCCTTGAGCAGAAAGAGTTACTGTAATAAGCTGTGGATAAAGGACAGTATGCCTGCACTTCAAGCAGAATTCTAACAGCTCAATTTAGAAGTAGTAGAGGAAGGATTTCTAGCTACTCTGGAGGTTCAACCAACTCTAGAGGATCAAATCAAGGCAGCTCAAAAAGAGGACAAGTATGTCCAGGAAATCAAGGATAATATGAAGAAAGGGAAAGCACCAGGATTTTCAGAAGATGAACAAGGTACCGTTTGGTTTGGAAAAAGAATTATTGTGCCTGAGAATAAAGAAATAAAAGAATTGATCCTGAAAGAAGCTCATGAGGCTAGATATTCAATTCACCCTAGGAGTACCAAGATGTACCAAGATCTCAAAGAAAGGTATTGGTGGTCAAGTACGAAAAGAGAAATTGCAGAATACGTAGCTTTGTGTGATGTGTGCCAGCGAATCAAGGCTGAACATCAGAGACCTGCTGGACTTTTGCAACCTTTACAGATACCTGAATGGAAATGGGAAGAAATTGGTATGGATTTCATAACCGGATTACCGAGAACAAAATCAGGGCATGATTCAATTTGGGTTATTGTAGATCGTCTGACAAAAGTCGCCCATTTCATTCCAGTAAAGACCACATACTCTGGGGATCGACTTGCAGAGTTGTATATGTCCAGAATCGTGTGTTTACATGGAGTTCAAAAGAAGATTGTGTCGGATCGAGGATCTCAATTCACCTCAAGATTTTGGCAAAAGCTACACGGACTTTTGGGCACAAATTTAAACTTCAGCACAACATATCATCCACAGACAGATGGACAAACAGAAAGAGTAAATCAAATTTTGGAAGACATGTTGAGAGCTTGTGTCCTAGCGAACAAGACTAATTGGGATCAGAGTTTGCCTTATGCAGAGTTTTCCTACAACAATAGTTATCAATCCAGTTTGCAAATATCTCCGTTCGAAGCCTTATACGGTAGAAAATGCAGCACACCGTTGTATTGGAAGGAAACAGGAGAAGGACAAGTGTTTGGACCAGATGTGTTGAAGCAAGCAGAAGAACAAGTTCGCCTAATTCAGAACAGATTAAAAACAGCACAAACAAGACAGAAGAGCTATGCGGACAATCGTCGAAGGGCGTTAGAATTTGTACCTGGGGATCATGTTTACTTGAAAGTGTCACCCCTCATGGGAATGCGACGTTTTGGAGTCAGTGGAAAGCTTGCTCCTAGATTCATTGGACCCTTTCCTGTTGTTGCAAAAAGGGGAGAAGTTGCTTACCAGTTGAAACTTCCGCCACAATTGTCGAAGGTGCACGACGTCTTCCATGTGTCCCAATTAAGGAAATGTCTCAGAGTGCCAGAAGAACAGATGCCTCTAGATGAAGTGAACTTGAAAGAGGACTTAACCTATCCAGAGTACCCAGTCAAGATATTGGATGAAGCAGAGCGTCGTACGCGAAGCAAGGTTGTTAAATTCTGTAAAGTGTAGTGGAGCAACTATTCTGAGTCAGAAGCGACTTGGGAGCGTGAAGAAGATCTAAGAGCAGAGTTCCCTAATCTTTTTCCCAGTCCATCCGAATCTCGGGGTCGAGATTCTTACTAAGGGGGGTAGGTTTGTAACATCCCAAAATTTTCTTTTTGGAAAAATTTAAATTCAAATTAATTATTTTAAAGTAGTTGGATTTGATTTGGCTTTTATTTGATTTTCTGAATTTTCTGGAGTTGAAAACCTATTTTGAAAATTTAAAAAGTATTTTAAAGTATGAAAATTTAATATCAACAGTAGTTGGAAATAATTTTATTATGTCCAAAATATCTCAAGGAGCTTCTTTGAATTTTTCTGGAATTTTTGGAGGTATTTTCATATTTTTCTGAGGCCTAAACAATTTCCTAGCCTTTTCTGAAAATAAAAATCAAATTCTAAAATTAAAAATCCATCCGCTCCCTCTAGCCGACGCGTGGACGGCCCAGATCCGCCCACGTCGCCGCCCGGCCCATCCAGGCCGCTCTCCCTCTCTCCCTCCGCCAAGCGGGCCCGGCCCGTCAGCCGGCTCTGCCTTCCCCTTCCCTCGGGCCGACACCTGGCCGGCCCGATGCGCGCCACGCCGCCCGCACGAGCCATCCCACCGCCCGCTCCCCTTTCTTCTCTGCCCCTGGGCCCCGGCTGTCAGCCGCTCACACCCGCACTCGCCGCCCGATCCTCCCTCCGAGCCGCGTGGCTTCATCCGCGCCGCCCGCTCACTTTCCCTCTCTCTCGCTGCGCGCGGGCCCCGCCTGTCAGACCCATTGTCTTCCCCACGGAGCCGCCTTCCTTCTTTCTCCCCTCTTTCCTTCTTTGCGCCGGTGACCGAGTCCCCCGCAGATCCCGCCTTTCCTTCCTTGCCGCCCTCCGGTTTTGGAAACCCCGGACGCCGCCGCGACACAAATCCCCAAAACCCCGCGCTCTCCTTCCTTCTCTGCTCCCCCTCCTTTCTTAATCCATCCGCCGTATCCGCACCGGTCGAGAAATCCGGCGAGCAATTACGCGCCCGTGCCCCCTCTCTAGCCCCTATAAAAGGCACCCCGGGCAGCCCCGTTCTCCGCACCACCTCGCCCCGCAGTCCTCTGCCCCTCTCGAGCTCCCCACCGCCGTCGCAGCGTGCGCCCCATCTCCGAGCGCCGTCGCCTCCCTCCGGCGAGCAATCCCCGCCGCCTTGGACCTCCCCGGAGCCCGCCACCGCCACCCCGAGCACCCCCGTGCCCGTGCGAACCTCTCCGACACCTCGGCCGCCACTCCCCGCCGTCGGAGCACCGTCACACCGGAGCACCCGTGCTGCGCCACTGCTCTTCCTCGTCGCTGGCTGTCCCGCTTATCGCCAGACCCCGCTGACCCCACCGCCAGAACCGCCTTCGCACCAGGATCCCATTTCGGGCTTCACCCGAACCTCTCCAGCCTCCCCTCGCCGCCGGCAACCCCGCCTCCGGCCATCTCTGCCCGGCCTCTCCAGCAGGTACCCCTCCAAGGGATTACCTACCCTTTATGGGTAGGCAACGCCTCCCCGACCGACTGGTTACCAGCGCTATTCCTTCCCCCCCGGTTCCCTCGGCGTGCGTTCGAGCCCCAGCTCCGCACGCCGAGGTTGAGCCATTCTTTTAATTTCCGTGCTGACAGATGGGCCTCGCACGTCAGCGGCTGCCGTCTGCGCTGGCCACTGTCGCCTGGGCCCCACCCGTCTGCGCTCTCCACTGACATCTGGGCCCAGAGCCCAGAGGGGCCCACATCTCAGAGGCAGGGCCAGTGGGTTCACTGTCAAGTGGTCCCACCTGTCATAGACACATAGATTAATCCATAAAAATAAAAGATTAAAATGAAAATTCTCCAGTGGGCCCCACCTGTCAGAAATTTCATAATTTCTGGAATTATTCAAACTGAGAATTTCAAATGAGCATAACTTTCTCATTTTAACTCCAATTTCAACCATTCAAATTTCTAAATTCATCTAAAATAATAATCTATCTAAATATGGCATCTTTTTGAATTTTTGATTTTATTTGAATTTTATAGTATTTATTTGTTTTGTTGCTCTGTCTTTTCGCGTGTAGAATCCAACGTTGTCGAAGATCTCTCCACTCCGCAGCAGGAAGACCCCGAGAGCGTGCAAGAAGGCAAGTCTCCTTTGATCATCTTGAACCTATGATTTTGAAATGTTTTACTAATTTTAAATTATGTGCATTGCTATTTACATAAAGTATTAGTTCAAATCTTAAGGTATTAGTTAATCCAACTTTGTTATGCCCTCAATTGAAGTTGAATGCCATGTACCTTTGTAACCCTAGAATTTCCTTTGTCCCAATAATGAGAGTATTATAATTATTTGTGAATAATAGAATGGTAGTATAATGCTTAGTCGTGCTATTTAATACCTTTGAAATCTTGAAAATGGAAAATTATGATTTATTGTGATAACCTAATGATTATAAAATAAGTGGTAATTGGAGTTGCCACTGTTCTTTTAAAATAAAATAAATTGTGGAAAATGGTTTAGATTAGGGTGGATGGTTGGATTGGATTGGTGCGGCAAGCACGAGATCTTGTAAAGTGTATGTTCCACCCTAGTCAACTAAGGACCGACGCTTGTGATTGTCCAAACTGAGCACTACCGTACAACCCTAAGTCTATATGGGTACGACCTAGCTGATTAACTCATGATGGCCTAGTTTAGGTGCCACCAGTGGAAAGTGGGTGCCAGGGATTTACTGGTTATTCACAGTGAGGGACAGGGATTTACTGTACTCATATGGCGCAAGAGGGGGCTTCGGATTGGGCAGATTTAACCCTTTTGCGGTGAAACCTCAGCGGGTGGTGTCTAGCTAGTCTAGAGTGAGGTAAAGGCTTTGTGATAATTTATCTGTGTCTCATGCCAAAGGAAGCGTGGTGACTGTTAAGATAAATTGTCTCTTGGGGGTAAAGTTGTACAACCTCTGCAGAGTGTCAAACTATTTGAATAGCCGTGCCCACGGTCAAGGGCGGGCAAGGAATGCATTCACATGGTAGACTCTTTGGTTTTGGTTTTAAAAGCAAAGTTTTGGTATTCCGAGAGTGGTGGGAACTCTCGGAAGGGTATCCTGCCAGTTGGAGCCAGAGAGGGTGGATGGAACCCACAGTTTTAAACTTGATCAATTATAATTGGTTAGCTAGTGTTGGTAGATGGAACCTTCACTATAAAGATAATGATAGTTCTGTTAAAACAATTACTTTGTTAAATTGATGCCTTAAAAAATAATTAATAGTAATTGAAATAAAATATTGCTTTGTGCAAAAGAACCATATAACCTTCCTTTGTCAAGCCTTGCATCTATTGCATTTTTCCCAAGACTTGCGGAGTACTTTATGTACTCACATGCTGAACTCAAAAATAATCTCAGAAGAGTATGAGGCTCAAGAAGGTGACTACGACTACTTCGCGGGTGGATTCGACGAAGGATTCCAGGAGTTCTAGGTCGCGCTTCCCCAGTCAATTGCCTGTGGCGTATTGATGGGTCTCCGATGGATTTATTTTGCTTCCGCTATGTTTTATGATTGTGCGAGGTCTTGAAACCTCAAATGTAATAATGAGACCTTTCGGTTAGTACTCTTTAATATTGTAATAAGACGTTGTTGGTTATGAATCATTTCTGTTTAACTGTGTGCACTAGATTTGATCTGGGACTAGTGCTGTAATACACAGAGGGTCCGGGTTTGAAAATCCGGGGTCTCGACACTAAGCTTCAACCGAAGCTGTACTCGTAACTGTCCAATCACTTAGGAGGAGTTAACAAAGAATTTTTGTGGCATGTTCCATAGGGGTGGATGGATATAAAGAAGTAGGAGCTCGGGGCATTGGCACAAGGGGGCAGGAAGATGGCTGAGTACCTGCACCAATTTAATGACTTAGCCCGATACACCACAAGCAATGTTCATACTAAGGAGAGGAAGATAGACCGATTCATGGAAGGGATGGATCCATACATGAAAATGCATCATCCATCCACATGACCCTTTCCAGTACCACCACCACAGCCGACAAATCCAAACCAACCACTTCTACACATTCAATGCGCCAAGTGTGGAGGGAGAAATCTCATCAAGGAATGCCTTAGGGGTACTAGAGCATGCTTCAACTGTGGGAAGGAGGAACATCATTGGGTGGATTGTCCCTGCCTTGCCAGGACAGTAGAACCACTTGTGCAATCAAATCCAGCGCCTTGGGTGCCAACTCAAGTGTAGTATCCAACCATGGGCGAGGATAGGGAGGACCTAGGAATTCAGCAATAAGGGGAGCAGGATGAGGAGGACAGCGAAGAGGACGGGTTAGACTGAACAACATAGTAGTGAAGCAGCTAGGAGAAGCAATAAATGTTGTCACTGGTAAATCACTTATTCCACCCTCAATTGGTACCATTCTTTTTGATTTGGGAGCCAAACATTCATTTATTTCTCACAAGTTCCTACTCAAAAATGCATTAGCGTGTGAACCATTGAATAAGTCATTAGGAGTTAGTACACCAGCAGGAATTATAACTGTAACATCGATCAGGAGAAACCAACCTATAACCATTTAGGATAACAAAGTTTCAGCCGACCTTCATGTAATATGTCTAACCGATCTGGAATTAATACATGGAATGGATTGAGTACCTACTAATGGGGTGAAGATAGACTGTGAATTTAAAAGTCCATCCACACGGAAACCAAATGGCTCTAGACTAATATATTTTGGGAGCAGAATGAAACCTAAACAACCTGAAGTAGAATTAGCCAGTATTCAAGGAAAAGAAGTGACAGACATACCAATAGTTCAGGAGTTCTCTGATGTCTTTCCTAGTGGATTACCTAGTATGCCACCAGACCGACAGTTAGAGATTCCAATTGAACTAAACCCTGGAACCACGTCCGTATCCAAAAGACCTAATTGAATGACATCGCAAGAACTAGTGGAACTAAAGAAACAATTAGATGAGTTAGAAGAAAAAGGGTTTATTAGAGAAAGCATATCACCGTGGGGAGTCTCAGTCCTATTTAGAGAGAAAAAGGATGGAGGTCTTTGGTTATGCACAGATTACCGAGAACTTAACAAAGTCAGCATAAAGAATAACTATCCCTTGTGCACGATAGATGACCTATTTGAATAACTCATTGGCACTTGTGTGTTCTAAAAAATCAACCTATGGTCTAGATATCACCAGATGAAACTAAAATCAAAAAATATTTAGAAAACTGCATTGCAATCCCAATATGTGATGGTGATATGCCCTAGAGGCAATCATGAAGATGATTGTATCACTTCTATATTTATGATCTTTTGAATAAATGTTATTATGTTTCTTGAATGAATTATCATTTATAAAGGTTAACAAGTATGTGAGTTGTTGGTGAAGTTCTTTATTTGTCGAATGATATCATTCTAAAAGAACTCTAGTCGAATGTCACTGGTCGTGACACTAGTGGCTTGTAGACCAGCATATGTATTGATTGATGACCATATTTCACTATTCATATATATGGGAAAATCAAATCAATAATGAGGACACAAGTTAGAGAACATGGTGCTGGATTGATCCATCTTGAGACATTGTTGAAATAGTTATATTTTATGTATTATCAGTTGGTCTGAAGCAATTGTAACCTATAATCTTTGCGTCTAAGATTAGTATAGTTTTCTACATGTGTAATAGTGTACTTAGGGGTTACCAAATGCTACACTGTAATTGGGTGGTTATAAAGGTGCCTTTCAGGTATGCTATGAAACATACGAAAGGAATGTGACTAGTCAGATATGTGATTTACCCCCTCCTTCATAACAAGAGAGATATATATGGTCCCCTTGGTGTGGTCGGATAAAGAAAGTGCATGGCCATGCCATGAGTGGTCAAAGAGTCAACCACATGAAGTTATCCATCACTAGATCAGAAAAATATTAAATAGTCCATGGATGACATATTTCTCACATGAAGTTCAATCAGATGTCATTAGGCAAAAGGAGAATATGCAAATAGGTCACTTAATCCAACCAGATATGAACTGGTAGTATGTGTATACTAACTAGTCATGAGCAGGTCAGACAAATCATAGACTGGTTGTAGGATCAAGGATAACTGACTAGAGGGGGTGAATAGGAGGTTTTAAAATTCTTGACTATTAAATTAATTCTACACGAATAAAACTTAAAGCAATTAAATCCTACACAATTCTAGTAAGTTTAGGTCACAACAAGAGTATTTCTCTAAAAGGATCTAGCACAAGTAAATAATCACAATGGAATAAATGTGCAAGAGACAAATAAGGAACAAGAGATCACCAATGAACACACTATGTTTTTACCGTGGTGATTGGAAACTTGTCGATTTCCCCTAGTCCACGTTGAGGAAAACCCAAACGAATTGGACTGACTCCACGAATTAAGCCTCAACTCCTCAATCTACTATTGGTAGCTCTTTCCCACTTCGGATAGGTGAACTCCAACCTTCACACACACCGGACCTTCTCACAAGCTTCTTTGAGAAGATCACTGGTCAATCTTCATCGAGTCGTCCAGGTGCTGGCAAACACCAAGAGTAAAAGATCTCAAGCTTCACTTGACCACAATAGAGTGCCAAAGAATCAATCTATTGGATGCAATTCACTTTTTGGCTCAACCACCTCAAATGAATGCACAAAGGAGTAAATGAGGTGTGGAATAAATGCTCAATGCTAAAAGATGTTCAATAGTGCCTATTCATACTATCCTTGAGCAGGGGTCACCAACCAAAACTAGCCGTTAGAGTGAAATTCTAGAAAAATTTAGGGCAGGCAAAAGTACCATAGGCCAAGGGCCGGTACTTCCGCTTCTGTTCTGACGCGATGGTAACGGCTATATCAGAGCTTCTAAACTAGCCATTGATCTATCAGAGCGGAAGGACCTCTGTTATAAATCCGATACTTCTGTTAATAGGTAGTTCCACCAAGTTGGAGCGGTACTTCTGTTTGAACCAAACCGAGAGATGGCGCTCTTTGGAAAAAAGGTTCCGCCCGGCTTTTCGGAGCTTCCTTGCTCTGGAAGTACCATTTAAGGTTGTGGAACTACGCTTCTCCGGTAGTTCCAACGTTGAAACTCTGGTACTTCTATTTTTCACAGACTCAGAATCGTCCTGAGGGTGGTCTCTGGAAAAAAAGTTCCGCTCGAAATTTGCTGGACCTTCCGGCAAGCGGAAGTACCGCACTTTACACGCCGGTACTTCCGGCTATCCGATCATAGCACTGAACGATTTGGAGATGCTCTCTGGAAAAAAGGTTCTGCTCGATTTTTCAGAGCTTCCAGGTGACGGAAGTACCATTCATAGCTGCGGAACTACCGCTGCACGGTAGTTCCGCCGTTGAAACTGCGGTTCTTCTGTTTTTCCAAACATAGCACTGTTTTGGCTATAAATTTAATTTTCTGATGAATACATGATCCTAAATTTATCCAGATGGCACAATAATATTGCTATCAAGCTACTTGTCATGATCCCTCCTGATGGTATTACATTTATCCTATAATCCGGTCTTCCACTCTTTCTCCTAAGACCAATAAAAGCAAAAGAGGGTCCTATTCTAAGTATATCTTTGCCTTGAGCCACTTTGATCTTCATTTTGATCTTTACCATGCATATTCTCATCATTTTATGGACTTAGCGTTCTCAAACACTTAACAAACATGTTAGTCCCATATTCACATAAATTTATTAATTACCAAAACTATTTTTAGGGGCCTAGATGCTTTCAATCTCCCCCTTTTTGGTAATTGATGACAACACAAATTGTGTGTGAGAAATAATGTTTTTGAATATACCACTTGTTTGAATAACTAGTTGCATATTCTTTTTGTGACTTTGGAAGAGAATAATTCTGGCAATGATTTTCATGAGCTTCAGAGAATTATTTCCAGATATTCTAATGCCAAAATGAGAAAAGCTCCCCTTAAATATGTGCATATAAGTGAAAAATTATTTCAAACACAAAAAAGATACTTTTGGCCACAAGAAGCATGTAACCACTAATTTGTCAAGGCATAGCATAAACATATGTAGAGATAAAGTGCACGAAGGTTCATCATATAAACGGCATGAAGGTTCATCACACCACATAAAGTTATTACTTAAAAAGTTCATTACATAGAAATAGATATAATTGAGCTAAAATTTCCAAGTTTCTATCTTGAGTTTTCTCCTCCTTTGGCATCAAGTGACCAAAAAGGCTACTCCTAAGGTCCCTGAGGAGAAGGGTCACGTCGACAACAGCGACCGTAGCGAACAGGAGAGGGAGGATGAGCCATGGCCTGCTCAATAGCTGCAACTCTCCCATCAAGGGAATCCATCCTGGAAGAAAGTGAAGTGAACCCCTCAGCCTGGGAGTCTCGAAGCTGAAGGATGGCAGAGTAGATCCTAGAGAGAGTGAATTGTTCCTCTTCTACTGGCTGTGCTGTTGCTGGAGGTGCTACCGATGGAGGAGCCTGTGTACGGGCTGCAGGAGGAAATTGAGGATCTGCTCTAGGCTTATAAGCCTTGTGAACACCACCCAAGGCGCCTCTGAAGTGAATTTCTTCTTAATCAAGGCCATAAAGTAAGGAGCATAATTAATGCGCTTGATTCTATCAATCTTCGAACCGGCAATCTCCCTTATTATGAGATCAACCACATCAAATCTATGACCTTCCATAACATAATAAATGAGATTCCACGCATGGCCTTGGATTGCGCCATAGTTACCACTCTTAGGAAGAATGGTGTGCTTGATGATTCTGTTGACCAGGCTGGGGATGGGGAGTAGTCCGTCAAGCTTTCCTGGATGAATCATGAGGCCTGATCATAATATTGAGAGAGGGCAGGAAGCTCAAGCACTGGCCTATCATACACCTTTTCATAGGCGTAGACTCAGTCCCCAAAGCCAACTCAAACTCATGCTTGTTGGCATCAAGCGCTTGGCAGCCCGTCATCCAGGAGATGTGCTGAAAATCTGGAGATATGTAGACAGTGGCATAAAACTATCTGATAATGTCCTCATTGTAGTCAGACTTCAATGCCACTAAATTTTTTATCCCAGCCCTCTGGAAGAGTCTGTAGGTGCCATCATATTTATCTAATGAGTCCAAGTGGTCCCAATCAATGTATTTGTGGTCAGCAAAGAGTCTTGATTTGTCATAAATCTGCTCATACACTTGCTCATAGAACTTAGTGTGGAATCTTGGAGTTACAAGGCAGCACAAACTGATTCCTGTGGTGCATTCTAGCATATTCTTTTGCTGAAATTTTCCTTAGGTCAATCTGAGGATCCTCACGATCATACAGGTCTTCCTCAGATTCCTCCATAGGTGAGCTTTCATAGGCTGACTCTGTCTCTGAATCTGAAGCAACCACTTTGCCCTTTTCCTCTCGTGCCTTTTGAGCAGCCTCAGAAGGGGTTGGGGCTGAAGAGTCTCCCGAGGCAGATGAAGGTGAAGAATACATTCTTTGCCTAGCATTCCTTGTCTTAGGCATCTAAGAACATGGGAAAGGATATTAGAGGGAGTGAAGAAATTTATCATATTGAAATTGAAAAGAAGTAGGATGAAATTGTTGTTTTATAAGGGGAGTATAAGTACCGTCGTTCAAGGCGTGGAAGTATCGCTCTGCGGTAGTACCGCCCCTATTGAGCAGTAGTTTTGGTCTCCCTAACAATTTCTAGGGCAATAAAATGTGTGAAACTTTGGTGTTTTTCTTGGATTGAATCCATGGAATGGATGTGTAAACACCATTTGACACCAAATCTATCAATTTCCCTAAAACTAACAGCCAACATCATCCGCATTTTCAATTAAACTGATATTTGACCTAGGGTTCAAAACAAAGGTAAAGAGGAGGATTGATCCAGATTACCTTGAGGATCGGAGGAGGTGAACCCTTAGGATGTAGAAAATCATGAAAAATCAGAGAAAACCCCAGTGGATTTGGATATCTAAGGGGCGGTTTTTGGAGTTGAGAGGAGAGGGGAGAGGAGGGAGGAGTACGGCTGGATGCGGAGGAATGAACAAAAGGTCTGGAGAAGAGGGGGGTCCCGTGAGGTGAACTCCGGATTTTCGATAGTTACTACCCTCTAAACACAAATGCAAAAGTACCGCAATCTTTGCCGGTAGCTCTGAAAAAGGGAAGTACCGCAACGACCACCGGTAGTTCCGGCGAGCAGAAGTACCGTGTTGGATCCCAGAGTAACAACTCTGAAACCCTCTATGTAAATTGCACTAGTCCAGGATCAGCTAGTACACATAGTGATAACAAAGACAAATATCATGCATAACGACAAACTTTATTTAATTGAATATGGGCTTGATGGCCAAAGTTTACATCCACGGCACATAAGCCAAAATTAAATATAAGCACCAGAAGGAAAAACCGAAGCAGAAGAAGCCCACTGAGGCTGCCCACAGGAAAACGATAGTAAGACTCGGCCTATAGGTTTTGATCCTCACCGAAGTCGAAGCTGTCCTCTGAAAAATGATGAATTGAGCAACGTGAGTACATAAAGTACTCCACAAGTTACACCAAGAGATTTAACAGAGTTAATGCATGCATAAGGATTGACAAAGGAAGGCATAATAAGGTTAATTGAGCGAAAAGTGGAATTGACGCAAGTATTGTAACTAGATTCAAAAGCTGAATTTGATGCAATAGATAAATACAAGATTTTAACAAAATAATATCGTTAGTGCAAGCTCTAACCAAACACTAACCTATCCACGGGCATCCCACTCGGACCATCTTTTCCAAAAAGATCTCATATGGATTCCATCCATCCATACGGTTTTCGTAAACCATTCTGAAAAACAAAGTCTAATTCGTGAAAAACTTCACTCAGCTTACCCATATCTGTGGGCACGGCTATCTAGGATAGATTATACACTCTGCAGAGGTTGTACAACTTTACCCACAAGATATGATTATCTCATAATGTTGGCCATTACACGCTTTCCTAGGCGTGTGACCGAGAAAATTATAACAAGGTCTTTACAATACAAAGCCTTCAAACTAGCAAAGCCAACACTAAGGTTTCACCACAACTTGAATCCACAAGTTGGAGCCCCCTCTTGAGACGTGTGAGACTTCTCATGGCCTACGCCACGCTCACTTTCAACCTCCAGCGAGACTCAGGTTGGGACTCGCAAATTAATCAGCCAGGACTGTCCCATACCAGCTTTGTGATAGTACGAAAGGGCTTTGTAGTAGTAGCTCACAGACCGGTCCTTAATTGACTTAGGCACCAACCACATACCCCTCGTGCCTGGCAATCAACATTGCGTCACCAAACAACAATGCATGCCAGCAAGCACCCAACACCTAACTATTTGCCTAAGTCTAAACCAAGTTTTTATATTTTATTTAGAAATATTTTATAATCCTGTCTAAACAAAGTTTTTATATTTTATTTAGAAATATTTTATAATCCTTCCTGACTCACCAAAGTCAAGAATACATTTGAAAACTTTATCATTTTATGTAAAACAATTGATCCCACCTAAATCATTCTAAGCATGCTAAAAAATTCTATAAAATTTCCAGTTAATACTAATGTACTAACTAGATTTTCATCTATGGTGACATGGCATGATTGTTCAAAATCAAATCTGCCTATACACAAAGAAATTAAGCATAACTATAATTTTAATTGAATTTAAACTAGATTGAATAAAAGTACGCATGCATAATAATTTTTAAAACAACATAATTAATTTAAATTACTGGGAGCAACATGATCAAAGGTGTAACTTGCCTTGCTCGAAGACTCGGTGCTGCGAATCGTCGAAATCGTACTCACCGGATTGATCGTAGTCTATACGCGAAGAACCATAGAAAATAAATTCAAACAAAATTCAAATAAAATCCAAAAATTATAAAATATATACTAAGAGATAGATTATGATTTTAGATGAATAAGAAAAATAATCAATGGATTCAGAATTCACATGAGGGATAACGAATATCTGGAAGTTCTGGATATCACATGAATTGATAAAAAGAATATGGTGGAGGCGTCGGCGAGGTAGGCTGCGAGGTGGCCGGTGATCGGGCAAAATGGAACCTCGGCGATGAGGCGAAGGTGGTGACGTGGGTACGGTGGCAAGGAATGGCGGCAATCACCGGCGGTGAGGGAAAAACAACAGTGACAACGTGGCAGCGACAACGACAGGCTGGAGAGAGATAGTACCGGATATGGAACGTGGAGATGTATGGTGAGCATCGGGTAGAACATGGTATGGTGAAGCTAGGAAAATTATTGGCTAAGCCAGAAATCCACTAGAAATGGCACCATCGACGGCGGAAGTCGAAAACGGCCATTTCTGCGGAAAGCTCAATTTTCCGTCAATTGGCTCCGTGAAAAATTAAGTAAAAATGGTAGATAAGTTGCTTAGAGGCTAGGACATGATATAACATGAACAAAAATCAAATAACTCACCGAAAAAGCGGTGTACACGAAGAAACAATTTTAGTGTCATGGCTCAACATGGTCGGCAAGGACTCGAGGATCTTCAGGTGAACTCAATGGTATGGACGGCTCGGCCAAAGGACATCGGATGGTGGCGGAACACGGTAGAGAAGACCTTCGGCGACCAGCCGGTTGACATCGGCATTTCGGGCAAACGAAAAGGAGATAGCGGGTGAGGTTTGTGGCGAAACGAAGAGGGGAACATGGGGAACTCGGCGCTCACCTCGGTTGGGGTGGAACAAGCACAGTCGGCTGACGGCGATGAGAGACACGACGGCGTGATTTGGCCACAGTGCTCCGGCGATGCTCCGATGAAGCTCCGATGAAGGCGAGGGAAGCATCATATAGAATGCGTGAAGACGAAGCTAGTGGTATGGTCAATGGTGGCGGAACTCCACTGTAGGCGGCGTAAATAGCCGAGGAATGGTGTTCGGTTGACGAGAGAAAAATGCCGATTGCAGCGAGGAGGAAGGGAGAGAGGACTTGATATTTTTGGGGGTGGATGAGGATGAGAAGGGGCTCACGGTGCTCACTTTTATAGGGGCTGAAGAGGATGGGAGAGGGAGATCAAGCGACATTGTCAATTGTGGTGACAATTTGTTTCTCGCGTAAATGCGCATGAAGGAGGGGAGGAACGGTTGGGAATGGAGGAGTCTTGATGAGAGGGATTGATTGCACTTGATTGCACGAAGAATTGTGGAGGAAAACGTAAGGATTGAAAAGCTTGAAAGGTCACCCATGGCGACGGCTCGCTCGGGACAGGAATGGTTGGAGACGAAGAGAGGGGAGAGAAAATGGAAGAGAAAAAAATCTAGAAAAATTCTAAAAAAATAAATTTGAAAATTTCAAAAAAATTCACAGAAATTCCTGAAGATGTTTCAGACTTAGCAAAAATATTCCAACTTAAAGTTGGTCTTTTAATTTTTACAAAAAATAATTTTTAGCTATGAAATTAATTTTTAAAAAACTAGAAAAACACAAAAATCCAAATAAAAGCCAAAAGCTTAAAAATAATTAATTTGAAATAGAATTTTATAGAAATTAAAAATAGTCTTTATTTAATAATATTTTTATGTTTGTAGTTAAATTACTTTTAAGAAAGCCTTTTTTAAAATATGAAATCAGGCAGATAAAATCTCCCAAATTCAGGCAACCGAAGAACACTTGATTTTATTTTAAATTAAACTAATTTTAATTTTATTATTTTTTTACTTAAATTTTGAAATAAACAGCTAAGCTGTTACATACCGCAAATTCAGTGTCAGTTCCGAAAATTCTGGAGGTTCAGAGAGCATGACATGGATTAAGAATAGATGTAAATGATCCCTAGTTTTGCACTCAAAATAACCATTTAGGATCATTATGCATTAGACATGCCCTTTGAAAATAGTAATATAATCATACACAATTTTATACCAAAAGAAAAAGTTATTTTCTTATAAGTCTCAAGCATCTTCAAATGAGCATTCAATGAATGAGCCGTGAATTTAAGCAATGTTAGAGTAATCTATGACATTTAGTTCATTTCTCAACTCACAAAAATGGCTTTCATCTAGAGGTTTGGTGAAGATATCTGCTAATTGGTCTTCGGTTCGGATGTGGCTAATTTCGATATCTCCTTTGCTCACATGATCTCTCAAGAAATGGTGGCGGATATCTATATATTTGGTTCTTGAGTGTTGGACTAGGTTATTTGAGATTTTGATAGCACTATCATTATCACACAAAAGAGGCATTTTATCATATTTAATTCCATAATCTATCAAAGTTTGCCTCATCCATAGTAATTGAGCACAACAACTTCCAGCGGAAACATATTCGGCTTCGGCGGTTGAAAGTGCTACGGAATTTTGCTTCTTAGATGACCAAGATACTAAAGACCTTCCTAGCAATTGACAATTTCCTGAGGTGTTTTTTCTATCCACTTTACAACCTGCATAATCAGAATCCAAATATCCAATTAATTCAAAATTTTCACCTTTAGGATACCAAAGCCCTATGTTATAGGAATGTTTTACATATCTTAGAATTCTTTTTACGGCCATTAAATGACACTCTTTTAGAGAGGCTTGAAAGCGAGCACACATACAAACACTAAACATGATATCAGGCCTAGATGTGGTAAGATAAAGCAAACTACCAATTATGGATATATAAAGCTTTGTATCTACTGACTTACCTCCTTCATTGTGGTCAAGATGTCCGTTTGTTGCCATAGGAGTCTTGATGGGTTTTGCATCTTCCATGCCAAACTTCTTGAATAGATCTTTCACATACTTGGTTTGGCTTATAAAGGTTCCATCTTTATGTTCTTGATTTGAAGTCCAAGGAAATAGCTTAATTCACTTATCATTGACATCTCAAATTCCCTAAACATCATTTCACCAATTATTTGCAAAAGTTTTGGTTAGTAGAACCAAATATAATATTATCGACATAAATTTGACATACAAAGAAATCATCACCAATGCTTTTTGTGAATAGAGTTGTATCTACTTTCCAATTTTAAATCCTTTGGAAAGGGGAAAGTTTTGAAAGCGCTCATACCATGCTCTAGGAGCTTGTTTTAAGTCATATACCGCCTTTGAGAGTTTATAAACATGATTGGGATATTTTGAAACTTCGAACTCAGGTGGTTGTTCAACATAAACTAGTTCAGAGATTGTTCCATTTAAAAATGCACTTTTCACATCCATTTGAAATAATTTAATATCAAAGATAGATGCAAAGGCAAGTAGAATTGTAATTGACTCAAGTCTTGCTATGGGTGCAAAAGTTTCATCATAATCTAATCCCTCAACTTGAGTATAACCTTGAGCAACTAACCTTGCCTTGCTTCTTACCACAACTCCATTCTTATTTTGCTTGTCTCGGAAGACCCATTTTATACCAATCACATTGTGCTCCTTGGGCCTTTCCACCAAGGTCCAAACATTGTTTTGGGCAAAATTGTTTAGTTCCTCATGCATTGCATTTACCCAATCCGGATCATCAAGAGCTTCATCTATGAATTTTGGTTCAAGAGAAGACACAAATGAGTAATGTGTGCAAAAAGAAGCTACTCTAGATCTAGTTTGGACACCCTTACTCACGTCATCCAATATTTGGTCTATTGGATGATCTTTGGCGATGGTGTTGTGGATCTTGAAAGTTGGAGGTTGTTGGTCCTTTGCTTCATCATCTAAACCTTGTATATGATTTGTTGCGGATCAAGTGGATGCTTCAACTTGTTTGGATGAGGGAGGTGAACATGGATCATCTTTTGGCTTGATGTCTCCTATTTGCATATTTCCATCGCTCGCCTTAGTCCTTGAACACCTACATCATCCAAATTTTCTTGCTCTTCTTGAGAACCACTAGTTTCATCAAATTGAACATCATAAGATTCTTCAACTAAACCAGAGTTTTTGTTGAAGACTCTATAAGCTTTACTATTTGAAGAATAACCTGATAAAAATCCTTTATCACATCGACATTAAAATTTAGGGAGCCGAACACCTTTTCTCAAGATATAGCATTTGCAACCAAATACTCTAAAGTAGGAAATGTGCGGCTTTCTTCCAATGAGAAGTTCATAGGATGTCTTTTTCAAAAGGCGATGTAAATAAAGGTGATTTATAGCATGACAAACGATGTTAATAGCTTCCGCCTAAAATTTATCGAAAGTATTATATTCATCAAGCATTGTGCTAGCCATTTCAATTAATGTTCGTTTTTTCCTTTCTACAACTCCATTTTGCTCGGGAGTGTAGGTAGTGGAAAGTTCATGCTTTATTCCAAATTCATCACAAAAATCTTCAATTTTAGTGTTTTTGAACTCGGATCCATTGTCACTTCTAATTTTCTTTATTTTAAAATCAAAATCATTTTGGGCCTTTTTTTTGCAAAACTTTTGAAAATGTCGAAGGCTTCGCTTTTATCATTTAAGAAGAATACCCATGTATATCTTGAGTAATCATCTACAATGACTAAACAATAACTATTGCCCCCAATGCTCTTATAGGTTGTTACCCCAAACAAATCCATATGTAAGAGCTCCAATGGCCTAGAAGTTGACATGATACTTTTGGAAGGATGAGAGTTTAGAACTTGCTTACCGGCTTGGCAAGCACTACAAAGTCTATTTTTCTCAAACTTCACATCTTTCAAGCAAACGACTAAGTCATGTTTGAACATCTTTTTAAGTTGAATCATTCCCATATGGCCTAGCCTTCTATGCCATAACTAACCCAAAGAGGTTTTTACCATTAAACAAATTTTTAAACAAGAATCACTAGAGGAAAAATCTATTAGATAAAGATTTCCAAATCTAAAGCCTTTGAAAACAAGTTCATTTCCGTTTTCTTTTGAAATGGTTACTTCTTCTTTAGTACAGGAGCAAATTAAGCCTAAATCACATAATTGAGCAACGGATAGCAAATTAAAATTTAATGTTTCTACTATAGATACATTTGAAATGGAAAGGTCATTTGAGATAGCAATTTTACCCAATCCAAGTACCTTGCCTTTACTATTGTCACCAAATTTAGATCTTTCATTGCTCCCACTTTCAAATGTGATGAACATCTTCCGGTCTCCGGTCATATGTTGAGTGCACCCACTATCAAGTACCCAATGACGTCCACTGGTCATGTAGTCCACCTACAAAAGAAATCAAGTTCTTTTAGATACCCAAATTTGTTTGGGTCCTTAGAGGTTAGTAACCAAGGCTTTGGGCACCCAAATAGCATTCTTTTTAGCACCTAAAATTGAGGTGCCAATAAGTGTAGTAATAACTTTACCATTGTTAGTATAACATCCCAAAAATTTTGAATTTGGAAATGTGTAATCCTTGAATTATTCTGGAGAATATTTTCTTAAGATTTGGATTTTATGGTGTTTCTTAAAATTTTGGTTAAGGTTCCAATTTTTTTTAAAATAAAACAAATAATAAATCATGAAGGAAATTGTGAAAGATATTAGAAATTTAAGTTTTAAAAGTCGAATATGAAAAGATGATCCTTCAAAAAGGGGGCGTAAAATTGAACCCAAAAATTTAAAATTCAATTTAGGGCTTAGTCATAATAATAGTGGGAATAAACCAAAGTAAGTGAAAGAAATGTGTACATGTAACTACATATATATATATATATATATATATATATATATATATATATATATATATATATATATATATATATATATATATATATATATATATATATATGCATGTATAAGTCCCGTACTAAAATGGATTAATGCATAAAAAGTGAGGTTAGCAATAAAGGGGTAAAAATGAGTAAAATGTGAAAATATAAAAATATGTACAAAGGAATACATATACACATGTAAATAAATAAAATAAAATAAATGAACAAAGCCTTCAGCCTGGCCGAAACGGCCCGGCCCATCTCATCCTCCCTCCTTTTTTTCTGCTTCGGCAGAGCTGAAGCTTCCCTCCGCTGTCGCCGCCCGCCTCTGCTCGCCGCGCCCCTACCAGACACCACCGTTGCCAACGGTCTTCACAGCTCGCCCATAGTTTCTCCATGCCATCACTTCACCTTGGCCGACGCACCCGTAGAAACCGCCTCCGCCGACAGTACGGCACTGCCGCCCACTGTTTACCTGTAGGGACCCAGATATAACCATCTGGATTCCTCTGTGATTTCACCGCACTATTCCCTAGATCAGTAGATAGTGCTCACAGTTTACAGTACTGAATATCAAAGTGCATATCATGCGGAAGCGTAAATATAATAGTAGACTTACTCATGGGCCGGTTAGGCCGAAATCATTAAATTGTAGTAGCGGAAGAATGAAGCACACATGAGGGACCTTCAGGACATGCCCACAGGCAGCCAACTGGAGGTTCGCGACCTAACCCTTGTTGACTTCATCTTCTTCTCCATCATAACCAAAAGTATCGCTGAAGCGTAGTGATCTGATTCCTGCTTCTGGATTTGTTATGAGAGCGAGTGTGAGCACACTAACCACCGTACTCCGCGAGCCAATACACAGGATGCAAATAAATAGTATGCATGGCTTATCAAAGGAGAGGCTCGGGATATTTTATTTGCCAAAAATCGCTTTTAGTATCATTATTATTATTAAATCATAGTGTTATTAATTCTACCTAAACTCCACACGGCGATTGCCATAATTGACTTAATCCACCAAAGACACACTTTCCTTACTGATTGCTGTCTAAGACTCCAAACAGCGAGTGTTATCATTGCTTAATCCACCGAATATACTCTTTCCAAATTGATTGCTGTCTAAGACTTCAAACAGCGAGTGTCATCAATTATACAATCCACCAATATCTTTGTATTCCAAATTCCTAACAACCCAATCCTTTTGCTATTGATCCACAACCACAATTTGCTCTTACAATAATCAACCTTATTTTCCATTATCTATTTCTAACTAATTCATTAGTATACATCCACCAAGAATATCATTGATCAAGTTTACGATTCACTAGTACACATCCACCAAGAATATCATTGATCAAGTTTACGATTCACTAGTATACATCCACGAAGAATATCATTGATCAAGTTTACGATTCACTAGTATACGTCCACCAAGAATATCATTGATCAAGTCTATACTCCAATTATCATATCTCCAAATTCCTAACAATTCAATTGACTCATCTAGTAACCGAATCTATTAATTCCAATATTGTCATCTCCCAAGAATTTATTTATCAGTGTCGTAATCCAATAATTATCTGTGCAATCCCTAAATCTCCAAAAATCATTTAAATCATCTATCTAGCCTATCTATTCATTTAGACTCCACCAATTTATTTCTCTCAGAATCTACCCTATCATTTCCTCTTTATGATCGACATGAATCCACCAACAACTTTATATGTTTACCACAAACAGCCATCTTCTTTTCTTACGACTCTATTGATTCTTCCTGACACTTTATTTTTTGAGAAGTATCATCATTATTTAAAAAAATAATACATAGAAATTTTCTGAGACCTAGCAGTTTTGAACAAAAACATAATGTGTAAGAGAATGTAATAATAATAGCGATCCAGATTCCATCCACCATTACATGGTCTCTGCACCATATGCTAGACCTTTAGCGTTATAGCCGCTTACATTACCATTGGGACGACACCCAGGACAACAACAATCAAAGTTTTCCACTACCCTCTACTTTTCCATTCCCACCCACAAAGTTTTTGAAATAGAACTATATCTGGTTAAGTTCCCATGTCCGCCCTTGACCGTGGGCACGACTATTCGAATAGTTTTGACTCTGCAGAGTTTGCACACTTTACCACAAGAGACAGTTTACTCGTTGCCCCACACGATTCCTTAGACGTGCAGTTGAGCCAACCATCACAGTAACCGTTCAAAGTAACTCGCCCCTTCCATCATCTCACCCCTATGAGCTTGGCCCGCTTGCGGCAGGTCTCATAGGTTGTGCGGGATGTTCTTCTTTTGAACGTCTAGCAGCTGGCTACCCACACTGCTAGCACACCACAGCAGAACTTCACCCTCTGCGGATGCCCCATTCAAGCCGTCACCCAGACAGCCGCTTGCACTACCTCACGTCCTCAACCTATGATGATGACTTTCAGGGTTCGGTAAATCTACTAAGCCAAGTTGTACTTTACAGACTTATGGTTGCACTTGTTTTACATAGGAGGTCATGATAAGATTCAGTCCTTAGGGTTATCTGGGCGGTTCTACCACAAACCACACTCTCGTTCACCCTTGCACCATACCCCCGAACCATCCGCCCAAATAAATAAGCAACTTGAGATTTTTGGGAATATAAAATAACCATATCCAACATACACCAGTCATTACCACCATGACTGTCCAATCAATTTTTCTCAGGATTAAAAGTGATGCTTGGGCGCTCTCGCGTCCATGAATATCTAAGAAATACTAAGCATGGCATATAATTATGGACTTATTTTCAAAAGGTTACTATTATAATTTTTGCTAGGGCGACAATGTTCACATATTCAAATATTCCAAAGGAGGTGTAATATTAATCAAGGTACACAATGGGATATAACTAGAATCTTAAATTAAACATGTATTTGTATATAAAATAACAGCATGCAATTTGATAATTTAAACAAAAGTAATTTGCAGAAAATATAGGTTCAACATGATCAAAGTATTGACTCGCCTTGCGCGGTTTACCGTAGTCTTGAGCTCACTCAAAGCTTTCTCATTTGTCGATCTTGAGGTTCGGGTCTTTATCTTCACCTCGATCTCGGCCTCGCTTGATCCTTGATTCTTCCGGACTCCAATTTCTAATTATGTGCTAAGCAACTGAATTCAAATAAAAACAAATAACTCAAAAGATCCAAATAAATCCAAATAAACCCAATTGAACTTGATTAATTTTTATTATGATTAACAGGTGATTTGAGACATGGTTGATCGGACGCGGAGTATTGTCGATGTCATAGTGATTGGAGTAAAGTGGGAAATGGCAGGGAAACTTGCCAAAACGGAGGTCAAAGGATAGGTCATGATAAAGGTATATTCATGAGATTATTTTGTTTAGTGCTCGGAGGTAGCTAGGTATACCTAATGGCAGAGTATGATGATTCGATCTTTGTATTAATAGTTTCCTTCATTATTTTTGTGTGTATCAAGGAAGTTCTATGAGTCAGGTTAGGCCTATGTGCTGATACATATATTAGCTTGTTATTCTTTGAATGGCATAAGCTTGAACATCGTAAGAGTATTAAACTTGACCTAGGGGTTCATATATTGTCTTTAATATAACTTGCATTCAGAGCTAATGGTTAGTCGATATATGTTGACAATTTTTCAGCGTTATGTTCCCGATTATTATTTTTATTACAATCTTTTATATAAGCCACGTACTTATAATTTAGATAGTAACAGCCTAACACTTCAATTTTATTTAATGTTAGTCGTGAAAGTATTTTCATGACCTTTTCCAAAATATAGGAACGACAGTCATACTTTAGCTGGTTAATGGTGTATCACTTAATTATATACTGCTTTTGTTGCACAAATAATTTATACAATATATTCTAGGGTCATTTTATGTGAAACACTAACCTAAGCACCAATCGTCCTTATTAACTAAATTTAGCGTTTGAGACTTATTTATCGGCGATGTACTAATGGCAGGGTTTATAAATTATGGCTTTCTAATTTAAATAAATATTTCATTTTAAATGGCTTTGGCATGTCATTTAATTATAAATAAGGTTAATCTTTATAATTCACAGACTCGCTTTTGTAGGTAACACACTATTCAATTTATTTTCTTGATCTTAACCTTGAATGTATTTTTAATCGGGATCTTCACTAAATTTGGTCACGTAACTAAGTCCCCTTTTTATGAATGCGTTAATTAAAATTTAGACTTTGATTAAATGTTCCAAACTACATTAGCTACTCATATAGGTCATTTGATCTAATATTAAAGCTTAAATAATTTTATTTTATATTCCAACCAAATCTATTAGCCTCTCTACTTTATTTTCTTAATTTTAACTTGGATGTATTATTATTATTATTATTATTATTATTCTTAAGGTGGATCCTTATTAAATTTGGACCTTGAGTACGTAGAACCACATTTTACTAATGCCCTTAATTACTAATTAAGCCTTAAATAAATATTTAAGCTATATTAGTTGCTCATATATGAACTAATCAAAATTTAAATCTCAAATAATCTTATTTACCTCCCTATTAAATGTTTTCAGCTTCTCTAGATTATTCTCTATTTTCCTTGATTTTTCCTACTTGGAATGGACCACAAAAATTTGAAAACAAAAAAGGGGGAAAAGGGGTGCGGCCGGCTGAATCGAACCCAGGACCGAAGGGCAAGGAGGCTAACAAGTTTGCTCAGCAAACCATCTAGGCGTTCGGTCTTTCGCGATGGAGTTGGGGTAGTTAACATTGAAGAGGCAAGTGGTGCTGAGCACTGAACAGAAAAGCCTAGCCGGCCGAAAGGAGGAAGTGCAGGGCGGCCAAGGCAAGTGAGATCGCTGGCGCTTCCGGCGGCCGGAGGGGCAGAGAGCGAGAAAAATGGGTTGTAGGGGATGTGAGGAGACCGGTGGAAGGGGTGGCGTGGCTCGGGAGGGTGCTAGGAAGGGGTGGCGGCGCCGAGAGCGGCCGGCGGCGGGGTGGGAAGGGGGCGGCGCCGCCGGCATGGGGGAAGGAGCAATTTGGCATGCGCATCAGCATGTGGGAGGTAGTGGGAGGCTTACGGTGTTTCCGGTTGGGCCGGGGAGGTTCCGGAGCTGGCCGGCGGCGTGAAGCGACGGCGGATCGAGGAGGTCACCGTGGAGGGGTCACTCTGGCGAGGGAGGGCGCCGGCCGACTGTCGGGGAGGCTTCGGGCCGTCAAGATGTCGCCCTCCGTGCGTGGAATCCGGGAGAAAACCACCGGGGAAGAGACGGCGGCGAAAGCGGCGGTTTTGGCTGGGATTGGGGAAGACGGCCGCGGCGGTGAGCTCGGTGCGCGGAAACCCGATTGGCTCGTTGGAGAGGCCGATGGGGAGTGGGAGCACACCGCGACATGCTCAATTCGGGGCAAGATCCGCCGGAGCGACTGAATTAGGCGGGACGGCTTGGGCGGCGAGCTCACAGCAATGGGGAAGAAGAGGAGATGGGAGTGTGCGGGGAGGAAAGGGGGGAAGGCAGGAGAAAAACAGTGGGGCGGCAGGCTCTTATAGCCATGGCGGAAGCTTGCTGTGGCGGAGGCGGTATGTGTCGGGCCCCCGGATTACCAAACCCGGACCCTCTGTGTATTACAGCACTAGTCCCAGATCAAAGCTAGTGCACACAGTCAAACAGAATGGAAAACATCACCATCAACGATTTATTACAATAAATAAGAGTACTGACCACAGGGTCTCATTATTACATTGGAGGTTTAAGACCTGGCACACAAGAAATAAAGCGGAAGCAAAGATAACTCGAGGACGACCCATCAATTCGCCACAAGCAATTGACTGGGGAAGCGCGACCTAGTCCTCCGGGAAGAATCCGTCACAGCCACAAGCGAAGCAGTAGTCGTAGTCACCTTCTTGAGCTTCAACTTCCTCTGAGATTTGTTTTTGAGTGTAGCATGTGAGTACATAAAGTACTCCGCAAGTCTCGGGAAAAATGCATAGATGCAAGGCTTGACAAAGGAAGGCCATATGGTTCTTTTGCCCAAAGCAATATTTTAAATTCAATTATTACTAATTATTTTCGAAGGCATTAGTTAATAAAGTAAATGATTTTAACAGAACTAACAATTATTCCCCAGTGAAGGTTCCATCTACCAACACTAGATTAATCAATTTGATCAAGTTACTTACTGCGGGTTACATCCACCCTCTCTGGCTCCATCCGCCAGGATACCCTTCCGAGAGTTCCCTCCACTCTTGGAATACAAAACTTTTGATTTTAAAACAAAACCAAAAATCTACCATGTGAATGCATTCCTTGCCCGCCCTTGACCGTGGGCACGGCTATTCGAATAGTTTTACACTTTGCAGAGGTTGTACAACTTTACCCACAAGAGATAAATTATCCTAAAAGTCAACACGCTTCCTTTGGCATGAGACCCAGATAAAATATCACAAAGCCTTTACCTCACTCTAGTCTAGCCAGACACCACCCGCTGAGGTTTCACCGCAGAAGGGTTAAATCCGCCCAATCTGAGGCCCCCTCTTGCGCCACATGAGTACAGTAAATCCCTGTCGCTCATTGTGAATAACCAGTTCATCCCTGGCACCCACTTTCCACTGGTGGCACCTAAACTAGACTATCATAAGTTAGTCAGCTAGGTCGTACCCATATAGACTTGTGGTTGTACGGTTAATGCTCAGTCTGGACAAACACAAGCGTCGGTCCTTAATTGACTAGGGTGGAACATACACTTTACAAGATCTCATGCTTCCTGCACCAAACCAAACCAACCATCCACCCTAATCTAAACCAACTTTCACATTTTAGTTTATTTTAAGAGAACAAGGGTGACTCCAATCACCACAACTTTATAAACACAAGGCTCAACAATAAATCTTAATTTCCCATTTTCAAGAGTTTCTAAAGATATTAGATAGCATGACTAAGCATTATTCTACCATTCTAATATTCACAAAGATTAATAGTAATCTCATTATTGAGACAAAGGAAGTTCTAGGGTGACAAGGTACATGGCAATTAATGTCAAATGAGGGCATAACAAAGTTGGAATAACTAATTCCTAAAGATTTGAACTAGTGATTTTATGTAAATAGCAATGCACATAATTTAAAATATTTAAAACATTTCAAAAACATAGGTTCAAGATGATCAAAGGAGACTTGCCTTCTTGCAGGGTTTCTGGGTCTTCTTGTTGCTGTGAAGAGGGATCGTCGACAACGTTGGAATCTACGCGAGAAAAGACGAAGCAAACAAAGCAAATAAATACAAACAAAAATTCAAATAAAATCCAAAAATTCAACAGAGGCCATAGTTGGATAGATTATGATTTTAGATGAATTTAGAAATTTGAATGGCTGGATTTGGAGTTAAAATGAGAAAGTTATGTTCATTTGAAAATCTCAGATTTGAATAAATCTAGAAACTCCGAAATTTCTGACAGGTGGGGCCCACTGGAATATCAGATTTTAATTTCTATTTTTATTCTGAGAGACTGACAGGTGGGGCCTACTGAACAGTAACCACTGGCGGTCACTGACATGTAGGACCCACTGGATAGTGAGCCCACTGACTCAACCTCTGACACGTGGGACCCACTGGACTCCGGGCCCACTTGTCAGAGACCAGCACAGAGGGGTGGGGCCCAGGCGGCAGTGGCCAGCGCAGACCGACGGCCGCTGACGTGTGGGGCCCACTTGTCAGCGCGAGATTTTAAAAGAATGGCTCGACCTCAGCGTGCGGAGCCGGGGGCTCGAACGCGCGCCGAGGGAGCCGGGGGAGGGAGAGATCGCGCTGTTAACCAGATGGGCGGGGAGGCTTTGCCTACCCATAATGGGTAGGTAACCCTCTTGAGGGATACCTGTGGGAGGACCGGGCGGAGATGGTCGGAGGCGAGGTTGCCGGCGGCGAGGGAAGGTCGGAGGGGTGCGGATGACGCGTGAAATGCAAACCCGGAGCGGAGAGGTTGGCGAAGCTCGGGGACGAACGGAGACGGCCGGCGACGAGGGGGTGGCGGAGCTGGCTCGGGTCCTCCGGCGCGACGGCGCTCCGGCGGCGGGGAGAGGCGGCCGAGGTGTCGGGGAGGTTCGCCCGGGCGCGATGAAGCTCGAGGTGGCGACGACGGGCTCCGGGGATCACCGAGGCGGCGGCGATTGCTCGCCGGCATACTTACCGTGGGCGCACGGGGAACTCTCTGCGCGACGGCGCTCGGGGCTTAGGGAGAGAGGTGGAGCGCTCTGGGAGGTGGTGCGGCGAGAGGGGAGGCCGAAGGGGGTATTTATAGGGGTGGAGGAGGGGGCATGGCGCGGCAATTCCTCGCGCGGCGTGTCGGCTGGAAAAAGGAAGGGAGCGGGGAAATACGGAAGGAGGGGGTGCGGAAGGAAAGAAGGGGAGGGGGATCGGGGATCCGGTCCCGGAGGCGGTCGGGGTTTCCAAAACCAGGGTGAGACAGGGAAGGAAGGAGGGGTGCGGGTCGGATTCGGTCGGCCGGCGCAAAGAAGGAAAGGGGGAGAAAGAAGGAAAGCGTCTCCGCGGGGGAGACGACGGATCTGACATGCGGGGCCGGGATGGCAGCGGGAGCGGAGGCGCGTGCGGCTGACGGGCGGGGTCCGCGCGCAGCGAGAGAGAGAAGGGAGGGAGCGGGCGTCGCGGATGGTTGCCACGCGGCTTGGGGAAAGGATCGGGTGGCGGCGCAGTTAAGTGGAGGGTGGTGGTGGATTGAGGCCGGGTGCGAAGACGCGGCTCATCCGAGCCGTCCACGCGTCGGGCGAGGAGGAGGGGAAGGCGGGTCGCTGACGGGCCTGGCCCGCTTGGCGGCGAGGGAGAGGAGGGAGCGGCCTGGATCAGGCTGAGCGGCGACGTGGGCGGTCCTGGGCCGTCCACGCGTCGACTGGAGGGAGAGGAGAGATTTTCATTTTCCAAATTCGATTTAGATTTTCAGAAAAGGCTAGAAAATTATTTAGGCCTCAGAAAAATATGAAAATACCTCCAAAAATTCTAGAAAATTTCACAGAAGCTCCTGGAGATATTTTGGATTTAATAAAATTATTTCCAACTACTGTTGATATTTAATTTTCATATTTTGAATTACTTTTTAAATTCTAAAAATAGGTTTTTAAATTCCAGAAAATCCAGAAAGGCAAATAAAAGCCAAGTAAAATCCAGTTACCTTAAAATAATTAATTTGAATTTAAATTTTTCAAAAAGCCAAATTTTGGGATGTGACAAACCTACCCCCCTTAGAAAGAATCTCGACCCCGAGATTCGGACGGACTGGGAAAAAGGTCGGGGAACTCTTCTTTTAGATCCTCTTCACGTTCCCAAGTCGCTTCCGATTCTGAATGGTTGCTCCACTGCACTTTACATAACTTGATAACCTTGCTGCGCGTACGACGTTCTGATTCCTCCAATATCTTGACCGGATATTCTGGATAGGTGAGGTCCTCCTTCACGTTTATTTCATCTAGAGGCATCTGCTCTTCTAGAACTCTGAGACACTTTCTTAGCTGAGACACATGGAAGACGTCATGCACCTTTGACAGTTGAGGCGGAAGCTCCAACTGGTAAGCAACTTCTCCTCGTTTCGCCACAACAGGAAAGGGTCCAATGAACCTGGGAGCTAGCTTTCCACTGACTCCAAAACGTCTCATTCCTTTGAGAGGTGACACCTTCAAATAAACATGATCCCCAGGTACAAATTCTAAGCTTCTATGTCGATTGTCTGCATAGCTCTTCTGTCTGGTTTGTGCTGTTTTTAATCTGTCCTGGATTCGACGAACCTGTTCTTCTGCTTGCTTCAACACATCTGGTCCAAATACTTGTCCTTCTCCTGTCTCCTTCCAATACATTGGAGTCCTACATTTTCTGCCGTATAGGGCTTCGAACGGAGACATTTGCAAACTGGATTGATAACTGTTGTTATAGGAAAACTCCGCATAGGGTAGACTTTGATCCCAGTTAGCCTTGTTTGCTAGAACACAAGCCCTCAACATATCTTCCAGAATTTGATTTACTCTTTCTGTTTGTCCATCTGTCTGTGGATGATAAGCTGTACTGAAGTTTAAGTTTGTGCCCAAAAGTTCATGTAGCTTTTGCCAAAATCTTGAAGTGAGTTGGGTTCCTCGATCTGACACAATCTTCTTTGGGACCCCATGTAAACTCACAATCCTTGACATGTACAACTCTGCGAGTCTATCCCCAGAGTATGTGGTCTTTACTGGAATGAAATGGGCGACTTTGGTCAGACGATCCACAATAACCCAAATCGAATCATACCCTGATCTTGTTCTCGGTAATCCGGTTATGAAGTCCATTCCAATTTCTTCCCATTTCCACTCGGGTATCTGCAAAGGTTGTAGAAGCCCGGCGGGTCTCTGATGTTCCGCTTTAATTCGCTGGCACACATCGCACAAAGCTACATATTCCGCATTTCTCTTTTCATACTTGACCACTAATACCTTTCCTTGAGATCCTGGTACATCTTTGTACTCCCAGGGTGAATTGAATATCCAGATTCATGTGCTTCTTTCAGAATCAACTCCTTTATTTCTTTCTTTTCGGGTACCATAATTCTTTTCCCAAACCACAGGGTACCTTCTTCATCCTCTGAAAATTCTGGTGCCTTCCCTTTCTTCATGTTTTCTTTGATTTCCTTAACGTACTTATCCTCTACTTGAGCTGCCTTGATTTGGTCCTGTAGCGTGGGTTGAACCTCTAGAGTAGCCAGGAATCCTTCCTCTACCACTTCCAAGTTGAGCCGCTCAAATTCTACTTGAAGGGCAGGCATACTGTCCTTAATCCACAGCTTGGCACAGTAACTCTTTCTGCTCAAGGCATCAGCTACCACATTAGCCTTTCCTGGGTGATAATGTATTCCAATATCATAATCCTTTATTAGCTCAAGCCATCTCCTTTGCCTCATGTTGAGATCAGGTTGAGTGAATATATATTTCAAACTCTTGTGATCCGTGTAAATTTCACAACGGTTACCAATCAAATAATGCCTCCATATTTTTAGAGCATGCACAACGGCAGCAAGCTCTAAATCATGCGTTGGGTAATTTCCTTCATGGGGTCGCAGCTGCCTCGAAGCATATGCTACTACCTTTCTCTCTTGCATCAGAACACAGCCTAATCCCTGCCTTGACGCATCACAGAAGACTTCGAAATCCTTCCTAATGTCCGGAAGCGTCAACACTGGTGCAGAAGTTAACCTCTTCTTCAGCTCTTGGAAACTATCCTCGCACGGTTTACTCCATTCAAACTTCTTTTCCTTCTTCAGCAACTGGGTGAGAGGTCTTGCGAGCTTGGAGAAGCCTTCAATAAATCGACGATAGTAACCAGCCAATCCAAGAAAACTTCTGATCTCGGATACTGACTTTGGTTGTGTCCAATTAAGCACATCATTTACTTTCTCAGGGTCTACGGACACTCCTCCTGCCGAAATCACATGGCCCAAGAAAGCTACTTTCTTCAACCAAAACTCACACTTACTAAACTTGGCATACAACTGATTTTCTCTGAGCTTTTCCAAAACTATCCTCAAATGTTCTGCGTGCTCTTCCTCATTCTTGGAGTATGTCAGAATATCGTCGATAAACACAACCACAAACTTATCCAAATATTCCATTAACACCTTATTCATCAGATTCATGAAGTATGCGGGGGCATTGGTTATGCCGAAAGACATCACTGTATACTCGTATAATCCATAACGAGTAGCAAATGCTGTCTTGGGTATGTCTTCTGGTCTTATCTTCAATTCGTGATAACCTGATCGAAGATCAATCTTAGAGAAGACACATGATCCTTTCAACTGATCAAACAGATCATCTATTCTGGGCAAAGGGTACTTGTTCTTGATCGTCACATCATTCAAGGATCGATAGTCCACACACATGCGAAGACTTCCGTCCTTCTTCTTCACTAACAGTACTGGTGCTCCCTAGGGTGACGAGCTTGGCCTTACAAATCCTTTATCTTGCAGCTCTTCAATTTGTTTCTTAACTTCCGCCAAATCATTTGCGGACATCCGATAAGGTCTCTTGGAAATTAGAGCTGTACCAGGTACCAGATTTATAACAAATTCAATCTCTCTATCTGGTGGCATTCCTGGCAAATCTTCAGGAAATACATCTGGGTATTCACATGCTATAGGCACTGTTTCCAAAGTTATTACCTTCAAACTGGTTAACTTACTTTTCTTCTGGGAAGGTGCATTGGACTGGAACCTTACTCGAATCCCTTTAGAATTGGTAAGAGTAACAGCTCGGTCGGCACAATCTATCTGCCCTTTATACTTGGTTAACCAATCCATACCAAGTATTACATCTAAACCCTTGGAGTCTATTATAATAAGATTCGCTAAGAACTTAACTCCATTTATATCCACAGTTGCGTCAGGGCAAACTGTGTTAGTCCTCATTTCCTTTCCAGGAGACTGGACTAGCATGGGGTTCTGCAGTTTACTCACATCCGAATTATACCTTTCAACCACATCTTTTGACACAACAGAATGCGAAGCTCCAGAATCAAATAATGCTGATGCAAATACTGAGTTGACAAGAAACTTACCCAGAACTACGTCGGGTGCATCCTGGGCTGCTTCCGCGGTCACATCGTTGAGATGCCCTCTGCTCACCACTTGTGGAGCCCTTGGGGTCTGAGGTGTCCCACGGCCTTGTCCTGCATTTGGAGCTCGTGCTGGTGTAGTCCCTAGATTGAAACGAACTGGGGTCACTGCTGGGCGTTTCTGGGGACAGTTGCTGGCATAGTGCCCCATGTTCTTGCAGTTAAAACACTGCACTCCTGCTGCTGAAGTCTTGTTCTGCTGGGGTTGGCCACCGTTGCTTGCCCGGGGAGTTTGTGGATTTGGGCGGGATCCTGAAAAGGGAGTCCTTGGCATGCTTGACTCTGAAGGTTTGTGAAAATGAGGTGCGTTGGGGCGGAATCGAGAGCTGCTTGCTCCTTGCTGGGCTTGAAACATCCTCTTCCGAGTTTCGTATAGCTGACGCTGAGCATCTTATTGGACAAAGGCCTTGTTCACTAGGTGCTGGAAGGTCGGGAAATCATTGGACACCAGCTGCACCTTGAGGTTGGGGTCAAGTCCCTGCGTGAACCTCCAAATCTTGGTCGCCTCCGATGTGACCTCTTCAGATGCATACCTGGACAGTTGGGTGAACTTGTTCAGGTATTCGGAAACACTGAGGTTTCCCTGCTGCAGTTGGTAGAATTCTCTTTTCTTCATTTCCATTATTCCCGTAGGAATATGGGCGGTGCAGAAAGCTTCAACAAACTCATCCCAAGTGATGGTTTGTGCATTTTGATGGGCGGTGCGGTAGTTATCCCACCAGTTAGCAGCGATTCCCTTGAGCTGGTGAGCAGCATACAACACCTTCTCGTTATCGTTGCACTGAGCTAGGACTAATTTCCTTTCCACATCCTTGATCCAATCATCTGCCTCCAGGGGATCCACTGATCCAGCAAAAGTGGGAGGCCTTGTCCTCGTGAATTCTCCCAACTTAGACTGGGGTGCCTGGTTGGGTGCCTGCTGGGCTGGCTGCACTTGGTTTTGTGCTAAAGCTTGAAGAAGCTGAAGTTGCATGGCCATCATTTGTTCCAAGTTGGGGGCCTGAGCAGGAGGTGGTGGAATGTTGTCCTCTGGCTGATTGTTGGAGTCACGGCTGTTGCCAGGGTTGCTCCTTGTGTTCACCATCTGAAGTGGTTTAGGTTAGCAGAAGGTAAGAGGGAAATAGCAAAGGTAAGAGATTAGGGGAACTAAATCACATCCCAAGCCAACACACAAGAAGAAACCAGCAACCACTTAGGGGAAAACTTTTATTAAAATCAAGATAACTCCATGAATGGCTGTACCACAAGTGCACATAGGCTTGGTATAGTCCATCTAGCACACCAAAACATAGCATAAAGCGTTCTAAAGACGCGGACATTTTATTTGGGTACTACTGACTCAAAAGACTACTAATCCTCTCCAAAGACGCGCTCCTCAGGGTCCTCCTCTGGATCCTCCTCCGGGTCCTCTTCTTGGCGCTCTCTCACGTGGTGCCTCGAACAATCACACTCAGCCGAGGCACGGGGACGGTTACGACTGGAGGCAGTCGAACGCGAGCGGGAAGGAGAAGGCTTGCGCTTCTTAGGAGTGATGACAGGTGGCGGACTAGGGCGTCGCACCTTCTTGCGTGCTGTGAACCGAGTGCGGAGTCCTGAAAGTTGAACTGGCACGCGGATGGTAGGGGCGGCGGCTGGTGCAGGTGAAGATGGCGTGTAGTCAACTGTAGCCTTGAGACGTCCCAGCTCGAACTCAGCTGCCTGGCTGTGAAGAAGCTGTGCGCGAAGGGTGTCGGAGTGCTGATAGCTGGAAGTGAGAAGCATCCGGAGTTGTCCAATCTCCTCCTGAGCTCTAGCATAAGTGACTGCCATCGCCTGGGTGAGCTGCACCTGATGTGACAGTCGAGGATCGTCAGCTGGAATATCAAAGGGATCTGGATACCTCTGTCCTACCCTGGGGTTGATGAAGAAGCAAAAAGGGGACTGATGTACAGCATCCTTGTGCAGGTGGCACAACTCATCAATGGCGAGGCGTGCTGCGTCCTGGACAGCGTCGAAACAGCGGGACCGAGGGTGCTTGATGGGGTATGTGTGGGAGTTGAATTCCTCTTCCCGTGCATACAGGAATACCTCCATCGTCCAAGAGTCTCGATCCAGGATCTGCGTCTTCCGCCCCCTGAAAATGGGCGGCTAACGGTACTCCAAGCACTGCATCAGCTGCCGGAGAAGGCTAGCGAATGCTCCAGCATCCTCTCCATGTGAGTAGTAGTCCCACGGGGCAGCGGAGGACGAACCAGCCATCTACAAAGTTGAGTAAAAGAAAAGATTAGTAAAAAGTTTTTAATAAAGGGAGTTGGAGACAAGAACGAGATTCTAAGTAGGAAGAGAGTAGAAGCAAAGAAGCTTATACATTTTTAATATACTCTTTTTATAAATATAATTCCTTATGGTTTGCCATTCTTGATCTAGGTCACGTCCTACAGTCAAATTGGCTCTGATACCATCTTTGTCGGGCCCCCGGATTACCAAACCCGGACCCTCTGTGTATTACAGCACTAGTCCCAGATCAAAGCTAGTGCACACAGTCAAACAGAATGGAAAACATCACCATCAACGATTTATTACAATAAATAAGAGTACTGACCACAGGGTCTCATTATTACATTGGAGGTTTAAGACCTCGCACACAAGAAATAAAGCGGAAGCAAAGATAACTCGAGGACAACCCATCAATTTGCCACAGGCAATTGACTGGGAAGCGCGACCTAGTCCTCCGGGAAGAATCCGTCACAGCCACAAGCGAAGCAGTAGTCGTAGTCACCTTCTTGAGCTTCAACTTCCTCTGAGATTTGTTTTTGAGTGTAGCATGTGAGTACATAAAGTACTCCGCAAGTCTTGGGAAAAATGCATAGATGCAAGGCTTGACAAAGGAAGGCCATATGGTTCTTTTGCCCAAAGCAATATTTTAAATTCAGTTATTACTAATTATTTTCGAAGGCATTAGTTAATAAAGTAAATGATTTTAACAGAACTAACAATTATTCCCTAGTGAAGGTTCCATCTACCAACACTAGATTAATCAATTTGATCAAGTTACTTACTACGGGTTACATCCACCCTCTCTGGCTCCATCCGCCAGGATACCCTTCCGAGAGTTCCCTCCACTCTCGGAATACAAAACTTTTGATTTTAAAACAAAACCAGAAATCTACCATGTGAATGCATTCCTTGCCCGCCCTTGACCGTGGGCACGGCTATTCGAATAGTTTTACACTCTGCAGAGGTTGTACAACTTTACCCACAAGAGATAAATTATCCTAAAAGTCAACACGCTTCCTTTGGCATGAGACCCAGATAAAATATCACAAAGCCTTTACCTCACTCTAGTCTAACCAGACACCACCCGCTGAGGTTTCACCGCAGAAGGGTTAAATCCGCCCAATCTGAGCCCCCTCTTGCGCCATATGAGTATAGTAAATCTCTGTCCCTCACTGTGAATAACCAGTCCATCCCTGGCACCCACTTTCCACTGGTGGCACCTAAACTAGACTATCATAAGTTAGTCAGCTAGGTCGTACCCATATAGACTTGTGGTTGTACGGTTAATGCTCAGTCTGGACAAACACAAGCGTCGGTCCTTAATTGACTAGGGTGGAACATACACTTTACAAAATCTCGTGCTTCCTGCACCAAACCAAACCAACCATCCACCCTAATCTAAACCAACTTTCACATTTTAGTTTATTTTAAGAGAACAAGGGTGACTCCAATCACCACAACTTTATAAACACAAGGCTCAACAATAAATCTTAATTTCCCATTTTCAAGAGTTTCTAAAGATATTAGATAGCATGACTAAGCATTATTCTACCATTCTAATATTCACAAAGATTAATAGTAATCTCATTATTGAGACAAAGGAAGTTCTAGGGTGACAAGGTACATGGCAATTAATGTCAAATGAGGGCATAACAAAGTTGGAATAACTAATTCCTAAAGATTTGAACTAGTGATTTTATGTAAATAGCAATGCACATAATTTAAAATATTTAAAACATTTCAAAAACATAGGTTCAAGATGATCAAAGGAGACTTGCCTTCTTGCACGGTTTCTGGGTCTTCTTGTTGCTGTGAAGAGGGATCGTTGACAACGATGGAATCTACGTGAGAAAAGATGAAGCAAACAAAGCAAATAAATACAAACAAAAATCCAAATAAAATCCAAAAATTCAACAGAGGCCATAGTTGGATAGATTATGATTTTAGATGAATTTAGAAATTTGAATGGTTGGATTTGGAGTTAAAATGAGAAAGTTATGTTCATTTGAAAATCTCAGATTTGAATAAATCTAGAAATTCCCAAATTTCTGACAGGTGGGGCCCACTGGAATATTAGATTTTAATTTCTATTTTTATTCTGAGAGACTGACAGGTGGAGCCTACTGAACAGTAACCACTGGCGGTCACTGACATGTGGGACCCACTGGATAGTGAGCCCACTGACTCAACCTCTGACACGTGGGACCCACTGGACTCCGGGCCCACTTGTCAGAGACCAGCACAGAGGGATGGGGCCCAGGCGGCAGTGGCCAGCGCAGACCGGCGGCCGCTGACGTGTGGGGCCTACTTGTCAGCGCGAGATTTTAAAAGAATGGCTCGACCTCAGCGTGCGGAGCCGGGGGCTCGAACGCGCGCCGAGGGAGCCGGGGGAGGGAGAGATCGCGCTGTTAACCAGATGGGCGGGGAGGCTTTGCCTACCCATAATGGGTAGGTAACCCTCTTGAGGGATACCTGCGGGAGGACCGGGCGGAGATGGTCGGAGGCGAGGTTGCCGGCGGCGAGGGAAGGTCGGAGGGGTGCGGATGACGCGTGAAATGCAAACCCGGAGCGGAGAGGTTGGCGAAGCTCGGGGACGAACGGAGACGGCCGGCGACGAGGGGGTGGCGGAGCTGGCTCGGGTCCTCCGGCGCGACGGCGCTCCGGCGGCGGGGAGAGGCGGCCGAGGTGTCGGGGAGGTTCGCCCGGGCGCGATGAAGCTCGAGGTGGCGACGGCGGGCTCCGGGGATCACCGAGGCGGCGTCGATTGCTCGCCGGCGTACTTACTGTGGGCGCACGGGGAACTCTCTGCGCGACGGCGCTCGGGGCTTAGGGAGAGAGGTGGAGCGCTCTGGGAGGTGGTGCGGCGAGAGGGGAGGCCGAAGGGGGTATTTATAGGGGTGGAGGAAGGGGCATGGCGCGGTAATTCCTCGCCGGCGTGTCGGCTGGAAAAAGGATGGGAGCGGGGAAATATGGAAGGAGGCGGCGCAGAAGGAAAGAAGGGGAGGGGGATCGGGGATCCGGTCGCGGAGGCGGTCGGGGTTTCCAAAACCGGGGTGAGCAGGGAAGGAAGGAGGGGTGAGGGTCGGATTCGGTCGGCCGGCGCAAAGAAGGAAAGGGGGAGAAAGAAGGAAAGCGTCTCCACGGGGGAGACGACGGATCTGACATGCGGGGCCGGGATGGCAGCGGGAGCGGAGGCGCGTGCGGCTGACGGGCGGGGTCCGCGCGCAGCGAGAGAGAGAAGGGAGGGAGCGGGCGTCGCGGATGGTTGCCACGCGGCTTGGGGAAAGGATCGGGCGGCGGCGCAGTTAAGTGGAGGGGGGCGGTGGATTGAGGCCGGGCGCGAAGACGCGGCTCTTCCGAGACGTCCACGCGTCGGGCGAGGAGGAGGGGAAGGCGGGTCGCTGACGGGCCTGGCCCGCTTGGCGGCGTGGGAGAGGAGGGAGCGGCCTGGATCAGGCCGAGCGGCGACGTGGGCGGTCCTGGGCCGTCCACGCGTCGACTGGAGGGAGAGGAGAGATTTTCATTTTCCAAATTCGATTTAGATTTTCAGAAAAGGCTAGAAAATTATTTAGGCCTCAGAAAAATATGAAAATACCTCCAAAAATTCCAGAAAAATTCACAGAAGCTCCTGGAGATATTTTGGATTTAATAAAATTATTTCCAACTACTGTTGATATTTAATTTTCATATTTTGAATTACTTTTTAAATTCTAAAATTTGGTTTTTAACTTCCAGAAAATCCAGAAAGGCAAATAAAAGCCAAGTAAAATCCAATTACCTTAAAATAATTAATTTGAATTTAAATTTTTCAAAAAGCCAAATTTTAGGATGTGACATTATGGCACCAATCGAGGGTGGCAAGGCCGCGGCAGGGCATGGTGCCTGACAGAGCTATGGCGAGGTGACCCGACGGGCAGGGCATGTGCACACGCTGCGGCTGCAGGGGGGGTTGGCGATGCGACGGAGGCGCTGTGCTGATGCGTGGAGGGCGATGGGAGCAGGCGCCGCTGATGCAAGGAGGATGACGGGCGCACACTCGGTCAGAAAAGCAGAAGGGGAGGAGAAAAAGAAAGAAGAGAGCGGGCGAAGGAGCCGAGTCCCATTCGGCAGTGGGAGAATGGGAGAAAGAGAGGGAGGAGGGGAGAGAGGAAAAGAGGGGGGGCACTGGCAGTGAAGGAAATGAGAGAGGGAAAGGAAAATGCTAGCATTCCAAATTTTTAATACTCTTGGTGTCCAAAACCCCTTTTGTTAAATTGCAACTCTAATGTTAACACTAGTATTTAGTTATATAGTTTATGTATGTATATATATATAATTCAGCTAATCCCTTTTAACTAATTTATAAACCATGTTTGGATCCTGTAATTAAATTTTTGAATTACTTTCTCAGGGTTTGAACTCACCCATTTTATTTATTTTTATGATTGCTATTTTGTGCTCGAGATTTATTTCTAGTTATTACTTGCTCAGGGCAAATCTCAGGAAAATCCAAATAAGATTTCGACAAACATTTCAAATGCCAGTAAGACGTAGAGAAAAATTTTAAATTCTTCCAAATTTTCAAACATTCAAAATTTAGGATGTTACATTCCCCCCACCCTGTATCGTCTGACCAGCGTGCGCGGCACAAAGCTGCAGCGCCTGCACTGAGACATCGCGCGCGAATCACCGAAATCCCATCACAGCTGCTGCCCTGTCACTGCCGCCTACCACCGACACGACCGCATGGCCGCTCGCCTGTTGCCAACCCATTCGTGCCGCCTATAAAAGCCGTACAGACTCCCATTCACACCACACTGTCGCCCTTCGTCTCCCACACTCACGAATCGAGTTTCTATGTGAGAGACCATGTCGAGGTGATCCCGTGTGTGTGATGAGAAATTGACATCGGTTTAGGAAAGTCAAGTTTGGTTTGTGTGGTTCGGACCATGTCGTTGCGTGGTGCAATCGGTTTCGGTCGGACCTGGTCAAATCTGGTCAAAGTGATTAGGATGCATATTCTGTTGATTTGATAGGTTTGGGCTCTTTCATGCGTAAGTATGATTCATTGATGCTATTTATGCTTACATGTATCGAGCGGTGCTATGTGATGTGTTTCTTGTCTGTGATAAGTGCAGGACTTCGAGTAGGAGTCGTGGCGAGGCACGGGGTGACCGGACTAGGCACAGGCGGTGTCGAGGTCAGAACGGTTGGATATGTCAAAGACGGCGGAGACTCGAGGTGGTTGCGAGGCTTGGATGACAAGGAACGCGGAAGCTTCCCGGAAGGTGCAGGAGAGGCGTTTCGGTAAAAGCGCAAAGCTGCACAAGCGGAATCAGTTCCGTTCGGGTTTAGCGGGCATAACGGGTTGGAGACCTATTAGCCAAAGACTATATAAGGAGGGGATGTCTCCTTATGGCTGCATGCATTCTAGCCAGTTGTTAGGGTTTGCTTTAGTCAAAATTGCCTTTGGAGAGGTTGTTTTATTTTAGGCTTTAGTTGTTGAGAGCAGGAGAGAAGTGGCAGTGTCTTTCTCTTCGATGTCTCCCTGAGTGCTCTTGTGTTCTTGGTATTCTTGAGCTTGTGAGAGGGAGAGGATGGATTGATAAGCATGTAATCATTCCTCTGTTTGTAATCGCGTATGGGGTCTCCTCTGTGATCCTCTTGCCTCTAGGAATGAATTAATTTCTTTTGAGATGCCCTGCCTCCTGTGTTCTTCATTCGTGCTCCTCTCTGGTTGATTTTTGACTTTTTGTGTTTGAGTTGGTTCTTGCCAAGAAGTAGCAAAATGGGTTGCTCTATGATGGAATTGCATTTCTAGACCCTTTGGTCATCTAGTTCCATGAGCAATTTGATCAATTTGGAAGAATCAAGTTTTCTTGTCTTTCAGTGCCTAGCTCATTCTCTGTTTCCTCCTCTAGGGTTTGATGTGAATCTTGTTTCCCTTCATGAGATGGCATGAAACTTGGCATGTTAAGTCCTGAGGCTATTAATTAGCTATTCTCAAAGTTTCATGAGAAGAGGATCAGAGATTGGAGAGGAATTTGGGTTTTGGTTTAGTTCTTGCAAAATTTCAAATTTTTGTCATAATCTGATATTCTTGCTCTTAAGTTGTTTTCTCTCTGTTTCTTAGGCCCTACTGGATATTTGAGAGGTAGTCTTACAGTCCTGGGTTGAGAAAAACCAGAGACAAATTCCAATTTCTCAACTATGTGCAGTTCTCAGGTTTCTGGATTTTGGGCTCTGTTGTGTCTGCTGACAATCAGGCTAATTGGTTAGACCGGCCAGTAGCCGGCGGTTAGACCGGCTCAGCAATAGCGGTCTGACCGACCGGGAAGCTACGGTCTGACCGACTGGGAAGTTGCGGTCTGACCGGCACTCGTTAACCATCTGACCGACCAAGTAGGTGCGGTCTGACCGCCCGACGCCTTGGGGTCTGACCGCCTCCATGCTGTTTTGCTCCAGTTGGTTTCTCCATTTGCTCCTTTTATTTGTCTTGCCTTCTCTCTGTTTGGTTGTGGTTTCAGTAAGTGCTTGATGCCTTCTTCATAGCTCCATAGCTATTGGAGAAGGGTTCCTTTTAAAGTGGATACTTGTGGGGGGCTCGTTTTTAAAGAAGTCGACATTCACCCCCTCTCTGTCGCCGATTTCGATCCAACAATTGGTATCAGAGCCGGTTAGCTCTTCTTCATAGATCTTAACCGGTCTCTAGAGCCATGGCGACAGACAAGTACTCGACCAAGCCCCCGGTCTTTGATGGGATCGACTATCCCTTCTGGAAGAGCCGGATGGAGACCTACATTCAGGCTCAGGGCTACGCCATCTGGCGTAAGGTCAAAGTACAGTATGTTGTTCCTGCCGATGAGAACATCAACGCTGAAAACATGCTTGATGTCGAGGCAAATGCAAAGGCAAGGAACATCATAATCCAGGGGTTGAGCAGAAGCGAGTTCGATCGCATCTCTCATCTGTCGTCGACGTTCGACATCTGGGAGACCCTCGATGCATACCATGAGGGCACCACCCAGATTAAGACGGTTCGACAGGACCAGTTCAAGCGAGATTACAACAAGTTTGAAATGCTCGCTGGTGAGTCCTTGTATGAGTGCTTTGCGCGTTTTCACAAGATTCTAAGCAACCTCCGAGTGGTCGGTCTCACATACCCCGACTTGGACAATGCTCAACAGATGTTGTCTGCTCTCAATTTGCGCATTTGGGAGATGAAGGTGACCACGATTAAAGACACGACCGACCTCTCGACCCTGACTCTTGATGCGTTATACTCACACCTCAAGACTCACGAGATTGACAAAGTCTCTCGTAGGTCGAAGTCGCAGTCCATGGCCTTTGTCACCGATCCCAGTCTGATTTTTGGATCTTCTTCCGAGTCGCTTTGTGGATTTTCTCTTGCTGCTCTCTATGACGTAACTGATGATCAGTTAGAGCAGCTTGAGGATGACCAGTTAGCCCTCCTAGCCAAAAAGTTTTCTCATGCTTACAAGAGAAGGAGGGACAGAAAGAGAGGAGGACCCATGATCTGCTTCGAGTGTGGTGGCCCCAACCACATTCAAGTGAACTGCCCCAAGCTGGGGAAGGGCAAGGGCGACTACAGCGGTGTGAGCAAGAACGACTACATCGACAAGAACCGCAACAAGAAGCCCTCAGCTCATGCTCAAGGCAAGAAGAAGTTCCGCGACCTTGGCAAAGCCAAGAAGCTCTTCCACCGCGTCCTCACCACCTTCAACGACCTCGACCTCAGCGAGGTGGAGGGGTGGAGCGACGACGATGGAACGGACGAGCAAGACCCCAAGGGCGGCGATGACTTCTCCAGCATGTGCTTCATGGCCCTTGAGGGCGAAGTGAGCGACAGCGAGCTGTACTCTGACTTCGACGAGGTATACCCTTCATACGACTAGCTTAATGATCCTTTTCTTAAGCTAGGTAAATTCCATGCTAGATCTAGAGCTAGGGTTAGTGAGTTGGAGAAGGAAGTAGAGAGCTTGTCACGGGAGCTTACTTCACTTAGATCTGCCCCCTCCCGTGACGATTGTGATGTTTGTTCTGCCTTGCTGGATGACATGGAGAAGCTAAGGACCTTGCATGATAGTGTGTCCTCTGAGCTCGATATGGTTAAGGTGGAGAATGTTAGTCTTTTGGCTGAACTAGAGATGAGTAGGATTGTTACTCCATCATCTACTGTTGTTGAGACTACATCTTGCACCTTGTGTGAGGATAAGGACAATGCATTTAGAGGTCTTTATACCATGCTCCTTGATCTGCCCGAGTCTTGTGAAAATTGCAATAATTTGAAGTTGAACTTAAAACGGGCAGACCATAAAATTGCTGAATTGCATGCTTCTCTACTTGAGCCGATTGTGTCTTGCACCAACTGTCCAAAGTTAACACTTGAGCTTGAGTCTGTTTCTAAGCAATTCCAAGAGATGGTTGATCATAACAACAAGTTGGCTCAGTATGCTTCTAAGGACCCTGTTAGCTCACCATGCAAAAATTGTGATAAACTAAAATCTGACTTGATTGCTTTGGAGGAAAAATGTGTGAAGCTAACTAAGGATTTACTAGAGAAGCCACAATCTTATTGTGATGTGACTGCTGATGTGGGGGAGAAGCCCAAGGGTAAGGTAGAGACGCTTAGCGACGTGAACCAAATTGCTAGCAGTAGGACTGTCCCTTCCGAGTCGGCTGTGCATGCACAAGCCACTCACTCTTCTGCTATTGGTTCTTCTTCTGCTCCCTTATCTTCTGCTGTCTCTTCTTCCCCCTGCTCCTCTTGCACCTCTCTCTTTCGGGAGTGTCAGTACCTTATGAACACTCTCAAGAGGTTTGTAGGAGGCAAGAAGAAGCTGAATCTTATTCTAGACCAGTCCAAGATTTGCAAATTCAATCAAGGTCTAGGATATGATTTTCTTGAGGATGTTAGGAAGCAACCACCTGCCGTGCTTAAACCCATAGCCGCAGGTGTGATCGAGGTCAAGCCTAGGATTGAGAAAGTTTAGTTCAAGTCAGCGGGCTTTGTCCAAGGGATTTCTAACAGCAAGGTGAGTCCACCTGTTACTTCGGCCTCTCAGAAGGCGAAGCCTCTTCGTGCTACTTCTACCTCTCAGAAGGGGAAGTATCATTGCACCTTCTGTCAGAAGGATGGACACTTGATCGAGCGATGCTTTAGGCGCGCCAAGATCGTGCGTAGAGACCGTGTTGCAGCTATTAGGCGTATTGAGGGTCAGCCCCAGACCTTGAGTGCACCTAAGACCAACACGAGGTCTAGGCTTGCTTTTGTTGATGAGTTTGGGTAGCATCGAGGACTTGGTTTTTCCGAGTTTTCTGGTTTTCGTCCTCATGCTCCCTTTGGCTGTGACTTCCGCCATTCTGAGGGTAGATTTTGTTTTCCCCGATGAGATGGCTACCCGCGGCATGATCAGCATGTTGCTGGTGCTCTGACTCGCTCTCCTGTAGCAGTCGGACCCAATAATAGCTCCAGGTCCGCTCGTGGACCATCTGCTTCTTTGAGCGACAGAGAGCGTAGGGTAGATAGAGGTCAGTTGTGTGTGGCTATTTCTTCTACTCGACGTGTTACTCAGTATTGGGTGCCAAAATCACTTTTGATTTACCCCAGTGCTGAGACTTTACTCTCTCGTTGACTCAGGTTCGCCGGCGGGGAAGAGAGAGGTTTGGCTCGTTGACTCCGGATGTTCTCGGCACATGACCAGAGACTCTTGTTGGTTCTCTTCCCTAGCATGTGCTCTAGGTGATGAGACGATCACCTTCGGAGACGCTTCATCTGGGCGCGTCATCGCCAAAGGTACAGTGCGCGTTAATGAGTCTTTTATTTTGAAAGATGTTGCCTTGTTTAGTAAGCTGCAGTATAATTTGCTTTCTGTTTCTCAGCTTACCGATGACGGTTTCGAGGTGAGCTTTAAGGAAAACGCTTGCAAAATTCTTGATTCTTCGGGTAGTCTGGTTTGTGGAATTTCTCGTTATGGGAGGATCTTTCGTGCTGATTTTTCTGAGTCTTCTGGTGATCCTCTCTAATGTTTAGTTGCTTCTGAGTCCCATGACCTTACCTTCTGGCATAGGAGACTTGGTCATATTGGATTTGACCATTTGGCCCGAGTTAGCGGCCATGATCTCATTCGTGGTCTGTCGAAACTCAAGATGGTCAAAGATCTAGTTTGTGCTCCTTGCCGGCATGGCAAGATGGTTGCCGCTTCTCATCCTCCGGTCATAGTGACTATGACCGATGCACCAGGACAGCTGCTTCATATGGACACAGTTGGACCAGCTCGAGTGCAGTCAGCAGGAGGGAAATGGTATGTTCTTGTCGTGGTCGATGACTTCTCGAGGTACTATTGGGTGTTTTTCTTAGCCTCGATGGATGAGACGTTTATACATTTTCGAGGTCTTTTCAGTAGGCTTTCTGTTGAGCTTCCGGGTGCCTTACGAGCGATCCGCAGTGACAATGTCACGGAGTTCAAGAATTCCTACTTTGAGAGGTTCTGCGATGAGACAGGTGTAGAGCACCAGTTCTCTTCTCCGCACGTCCCACAACAAAATGGCGTCGTGGAGAGGAAGAACCGTACCTTGGTCGAGATGGCCAGGATGATGCTCGATGAGTACTCTACACCACGGAAGTTTTGGGCTGAGGCTATAGCCACCGCGTGCCATGTTTCCAATCGAATATTTCTGAGGGCACACTTGCACCGCACTTCTTATGAGCTGAGATATGGGCGAAAGCCCAGTGTATCTCATTTTCGTGTGTTTGGTTGCAAGTGCTTTATTCTGAAGTCTGGGAACCTAGACAAGTTCGAGTCATGTTCTCGTGACGGTATCTTTCTAGGTTACTCGACTTCTTCGCGGGCGTATAGGGTCTGGAACTGCGAGTCTAGTAAGATGGTAGAGACCTGTGAGGTGACCTTCGACGAGGCCAGTCCGGGGACTAGGCCCGATATCTCAGGTTCTTTAGAGCAGTCCGAGACCATCTTTGTGGATGATGAGGATGATGGAGATGAGGGTTGTCTACCTGATCCAGTTCCTCATCTTCCCCTTGAGGTGCCTTCTTCCACTGCACCTCGAGGAGATTAGCCCATGCCTTCCGCTTCCTCTGGAGCTAGTGGCTCTGTTCCTATCTCGTCAGCTCACGAGGTAGAGGTCACTTCTTCTTCTCATCCTGGACCTCCTCGACATATCCAAAAAGTCCATCCTTCAGAGCAGATGATCGGAGACCTTTTCGAGCGTGTCACCCGCTGAAAATCCGGCATGTCTCACTTCTGTCTCCATTCTGCATTTGTTGCCTCATTCGAGCCCAAGGACGTTTGTCATGCTCTCTCTGATGAGTCTTGGGTCAATGCCATGCATAAGGAGTTAGAGAATTTCGAGAGAAATAAGGTTTGGTCGCTTGTTGAGCCCCCTCGAGGTCACAATGTCACTGGGACTAAGTGGGTGTTCAAGAACAAGCAGAGTGAGGATGTGGTAGTCATTCGAAACAAGGCTAGACTGGTAGCTCAGGGCTTCTCTCAGGTTGAGGGTCTAGATTTTGAGGAGACCTTTGCCCCTGTAGCTAGACTTGAGGCCATTAGAATCCTGCTTGCTTTCGCAGCTTCTAAGGGTTTCAAGCTTTACCAGATGGATGTCAAGAGTGCCTTTCTCAATGGTTTTATTGAGGAAGAAGTCTATGTTAGACAGCCTCCAGGTTTCGAGAACCCCAAATACCCAAACCATGTCTACAAGCTTTCTAAAGCACTATATGGACTTAAGCAGGCCCCTAGAGCTTGGTATGAGAGGCTTAAGTCCTATCTGTTGAGTCATGGTTTTGAGATGGGTAAAGTAGACAAGACCTTGTTCATTCGTAGGCATGGCAATGACCTTCTACTCGTCCAGATTTATGTGGATGACATCATCTTTGACGGCTCCTCTCATGCTCTCGTTTCCCAGTTTTTCGATGTCATGAGCTCGGAGTTTGAAATGAGCATGATGAGCGAGTTGAGCTTCTTCCTTGGCTTCCAAATCAAGCAGACTCGGGAGGGTACTTTCTTGCATCAGGGCAAGTACACTCGAGACCTCCTGAAGCGCTTTGATATGAGTGATGGTAAGCCAGTTTCCACTCCTGTGGCTACATCAGCTTCACTCGACTCAGATGAGGACGGCGAGCCAGTTGATCAAAAGGAGTATCGCAGCATGATTGGCTCCCTCTTATACCTCACTACCTCGAGACCGGACATACACTTCTTCGTGTGTCTTTGTGCTCGGTTTTAGGCTTCTCCTCGCGTATCTCATCGCCAGGCGGTGAAGCGCATTCTTCGGTACCTTCGAGCTACCATTGACTATGGTATCAGGTACTCTTCCTCGTCCTGTCTTTCCTTGAGAGCCTACTTGTATGCAGACTTTGCTACCTATAGGATAGATAGGAAGAGCACTTCTGGCACTTGCCAATTTATTGGCACTTCTCTTGTCTCTTGGTCTTCGAGGAAGCAGTCCGGTGTTGCTCAGTCCACTGCAGAGGTCGAGTACGTTGCTGCAGTCAGGTGCTTTGGATGGCTTTGACTCTGCGGGACTTTGGGTTAGTTATAGATAGTGTTCCACTCTTTTGTGATAACACTTCTGCTATTAACATTGCTAAGAACCCAGTGCAGCATTCTCGAACCAAGCATATTGATATTCGATATCACTTCCTTCGAGACCATGTGGAGAAGGGTGACATAGTGCTTCAGTTTGTGGAGAGTGACCACCAGTTGGCTGATATCTTTACCAAGCCTTTCGATAGCTCTAGGTTTTCAGCTCTGCGGAGAGAACTTGAGGTGGTTTGTCCTTATGGACTGCTGTGAGGGGGAGCTTTGTGCTTTACTTCTTTATTATATTGATTATGATCTTACTCCTTTTTGCTGCATTGCATATGGGTGCATTGGGGTTAGTCCTTCTAACATAGGTTAGAGTGTTTCTCTAGTCAAGTTGCTTAGATTTCTTCCTCTCATCTTGTGATTCTAGGATGCTGCTTGTTAGCTGTTTCTCTTCTCACTAGGTTGAGCTCACTCACTTCTTATAGGTTCTAGCGAGGGTTGGGCCACCCTCGGGTAGACAGGGTACGTGTGTTAGTGATATGCCCTAGAGGCAACATGGAGATGTTATATATATCACATACTATGTTTATGATGCATTACTTTGTTCCTTGAAATAGACATTATCATTATTGATCAATGAGTATGTGACTTATTCATGAGACTCTTAATGCTAAAATGTTGCTATTTCTAAATGATCCCTGATCATATATCATATGAGGAACAAATATGATTCAAAAATCAGCATATGTATTGATTGATGATCATGTCTCATGGATCATGGTATGGTGATAACAAATCAATAATATGGACATGTGTTAGTGAACATATGTTGGATAGACCCGCCATGAGACACTGCAGAGATTCCATGTGTCATCAGTTGGTCTCAAGTAGTGTTTATGTAGAATCCTTAGACTTGAGATCATCATGGTTCCCAACATGCGTAGTAGCTTATTTTGGGACTACTAAACACTACTCCGTAATTGGGTAGTCATAAAAGTAGTCTTCGGGTTTGCCATGAAACATGTAGTGGGATGTGAATGATCAAGATGGAATTTGCCCCTCCTTATGGGAGAGATATCTCTGGGCCCCTCGATGTAATGGATTATGAAAGTGCATGGCCATGCCAAGGTGATTGAGGAGTCAATCACAAGTTTATAATCCATCACGGAATCGAGAGAGTGATTGAGCTATTAAGAGGATGACATAGGTCTTGCCTTGAGCTCAATCTATATCGTGAGGCAAAGGGATTCGTACATGAGAACATTACAGGTTCAGCCGATATGATCTTTACGTATACTTTGGAATTAATATGTCTTACTAGAGGCCGCTATTAACAGGGTGACCGGAAAGGCGTTTCCGGGTCGCGACCAAGTATACGTGAACCTACAGGGTCGCACGCTTAACGGGTTGGAACACTAATTCGAATATGATTCGGATGTGGGCTCAATTCGGATAGGGATCTGGATAGACTTCTATTGGGCCTCGGTCCACGAGGCCCAAGTGAGGAGGTCTATATATATGGAGGCGTGGGGCTGAGGGGTGCATGCTTCTGTTAATCCCGAGCCAAACCCTAGCCGCCACCTCCCGAGCCAAACCCTAGCCTCTCGCGAGTGCTGGTACACTCGCGATCGGCGTTCCAGCCCTGAACGTGTGGATACCGGTGGAGGCGCTGCTCGTTGCGGTGTTGATCGGCATCAACAACCTACAGATTGGATCTGCTCGTGGTGTGGTTGATCGCGTGGAGGAGACGATCTGTTCGGGACGATCGGCTACTTCCACTACTACCTCGACGCGCGTGGTTGGATCGGCTTCTCCAACTCTTCTTCCGCTGCGCTGCGCGTCTAGTGGTAACGATCCATGATCCCTCCTTAGCATGATGTCCTGGTGTGCGCGGTAGAAAAGTTTTATTTTCTGCTATCGTAGCCTATGCGCTTTCCTTCAACGTATTTGCTCCCTAGTATGTTAGATGGGCAGTTGATAGTCCTAGTGTCATATGGGGTAGATGAGAGTTAGTCTGAGCCATAGTTTTCTCTATATCTTATCTATGTTTTAAGGACTGCCTTTTCGGATTTTCTTGCCAGCTTCTCGAGTTTACTGCTTTGGTTCAGGGGGAGTTCATTTGGGAGCTTCTAGATCTTAATGATTGACATAACTCAACTTGAACTAAAGTTGCATCTCGTGTTGAGGGGGAGCTAGATTTTCTGCATTTCATTTAGCATTGTAATATAACTACATGGAGCCTTGATTATTATCCTGTTATGACATGCTTACAATGAATTACATCTTGCTATGATCTGTGCTTATTTGCTAGATATATCATGACTTTATATGTGTAGTCAAGTCTTTGCTATGATAGGTTGATTAAAATGCTCAACTTGAACTAATTCATGTCATGTTAGCTTTTGAATAGTCTCTCTTTAGTTATCCTTTTATGATTCATGCCATGTCAAATAGGCTGAGTTGAGTCTTGAATCTTTGTTGGGCTTTAGATTGAGCTATGTTAGTTCCTTGATGAAACATGAGTTAGTACAATTTTTATGTAAGCAAAAAGATCTCTTTTGTGCGAAAGAACTGATCTCACCAATTCTTTCTCATGAGACGACTTGCCATTGCACTAGGCATGAACTCAGGGGGAGTTTTGGTTGACCAAGATCATTTCCTTAAGCTTCTTGCTTGGAGTGGTCGCATAAGGCTTGAGATCTAGCACATGACTAAAATTGTTGGTTGGAAACGACCATGAGCTTTATAAAGAAAAACTTATACCAAAAGTGCTCAATTTGCTTAATTCCACAACGAACAAGTACTTAAACAAATGTCTCATTCGTGAACTTGTAGCATTCTAACATGACTCAATACTTGCTTCTTGGTTCCACTTAGATTATTGACATGGCCTGCATCATCTTTGGATACCTCTAGCTAGACTATACTCATGGTTGACTTGATATGCTAAGAAATTCGATTAATTTTCAGATCGTGACTTATTTGGCTCAGCTTGATTATACATGTCTTCTCATGATCTTGATAGCATACTTATGTCTTATGGCTTGACGTAACCCTCATACGGTCATTTTGGATAATCTTCATGGCTCTAAGTGCTTAAAATAAACAAACTTCAGCCATTTCATCCATCATCATGACTTATTCTCTCTTTTGCATCCTTGATGTGTTTATTGCCAAAAGGGGGAGAATAGCGGAGAAAAAGCTTTGGTCGACATGGTCATGAGTCTCGATTGCTCTTTCTTCTGGACCATGTTTGACTCTTTGTCATTTTCAAACAAACTCAACTTTGTGGCTTTTCTGGGTTTGTCAATATACTCATCAAGGGGGAGATTGAGAGACCATGTGGAGGTGACCCCATGTGTGTGATGAGTAATTGACATCGGTTTAGGAAAGTCGAGTTTGATTTGTGTGGTTCGGACCATGTCGTTGCATGGTGCAATCGGTTTCGGTCAGACTTGGTCAAATCTGGTCAAAGTGATTAGGATGCATATTCTGTTGATTTGACAGGTTTGGGCTCTTTCATGCGTAAGTATGATTCATTGATGCTATTTATGCTTACATGTATCGAGCGGTGCTATGTGATGTGTTTCTTGTCTGTGATAGCTGCAGGACGTCGACGTGGAGTCGTGGCGAGGCACGGGGTGACCGGACTAGGCACAGGCGGTGTCGAGGTCAGAACGGTCAGATGTGTCGAAGACGGCGGAGACTCGAGGTGGTTGCGAGGCTTGGATGACAAGGAACGCGGAAGCTTCCCGGAAGGTGTAGGAGAGGCGTTTCGGTAAAAGCGCAAAGCTGCACAAGCGGAAGCGGTTCCGTTCGGGTTTAGCGGGCATAACGGGTTGGAGACCCGTTAGCCAAAGACTATATAAGGAGGGGATGTCTCCTTATGGCTGCATGCATTCTAGCCAGTTGTTAGGGTTTGCTTTAGTCAAAATGGCCTTTGGAGAGGTTGTTTTACTTTATGCTTTAGTTGTTGAGAGCAGGAGAGAAGTGGCAATGTATTTCTCTTTGATGTCTCCCTGAGTGCTCTTGTGTTCTTGGTATTCTTGAGCTTGTGAGAGGGAGAGGATGGATTGATAAGCATGTAATCATTCCTCTGTTTGTAATCGCGTATGGGGACTCCTCTGTGATCCTCTTGCCTCTAGGAATGAATTAATTTCTTTTGAGATGCCCTGCCTCCTGTGTTCTTCCTTCGTGCTCCTCTCTGGTTGATTTTTGACTTTTTGTGTTTGAGTTGGTTCTTGCCAAGAAGTAGCAAAATGGGTTGCTCTATGATGGAATTGCATTTCTAGACCCTTTGGTCATCTAGTTCCATGAGCAATTCGATCAATTTGGAAGAATCAAGTTTTCTTGTCTTTCTGTGCCTAGCTCATTCTCTGTTTCCTCCTCTAGGGTTTGATGTGAATCTTGTTTCCCTTCATGAGATGGCATGAAACTTGGCATGTTAAGTCCTGAGGCTATTAATTAGCTATTCTCAAAGTTTCATGAGAAGAGGATCAGAGATTGGAGAGGAATTTGGGTTTTGGCTTAGTTCTTGCAAAATTTCAGATTTTTGTCATAATCTGAGATTCTTGCTCTTAAGTTGTTTTCTCTCTGTTTCTTAGGCCCTACTTGATATTTTAGAGGTAGTCTTACAGTCCTGGGTTGAGAAAAACCAGAGACAAATTCCAATTTCTCAACTATGTGCAGTTCTCAGGTTTCTGGATTTCGGGCTCTGTTGTCTCTGCTGACAGTCCGGCTAACCGGTCAGACCGGCCAGTAGTCGACGGTCAGACCGGCTCAGCAATAGCGGTCTGATCAGCCGAGAAGTTGCTTTCTGACCGGTTGGGAAGTTGCGGTCTGACCGACACTTGTTAACCGGTCTGACCGGCCAAGCAGGTGCGGTCTAACCGCCTAGCGCCTTGGGGTCTGACCGCCTCCATGCTGTTTTCTCCAGTTGGTTTCTCCATTTGCTCCTTTTATTTGTCTTGCCTTCTCTCTGTTTGGTTGAGGTTTTAGTAAGTGCTTGATGCCTTCTTCATAGCTCCATAGCTTTTGGAGAAGGGTTCCTTTTAAAGTGGATACTTGTGGGGGGCTCATTTTTAAAGAAGTCGACATTCACCCCCCCTCTGTCGTCGATTTCGATCCAACACTGTGCCCCATAGCTCGCCGGCGACGCTTCCTCCCCCAACTATGCCCGAAGTGAAATCCGTCGCTCCGCGCTGCCGTGGTCCAGTTCCCCTTCACCGAAGCACCACCGGAGCATTGCAAAGCCCTTCCCTACCTCTCCGGGACCTCCTATCGCCTCGACTCCGCCCGCAACGAGCACCCCCTCCAGCCGGCCGCTTTTCCCTGTCTTCCTCCCCACCCGCCACGGCGATCGGACAAGGGCCGAAGCCCCTTTCTCCGTTCGGACAACCGGCGTTGTAGCCCGCCTCGCTCACAGCCTCCCTTCGGACCGCCGGTCCCTAGCGCCACTCCGCACGCGTCACCTTGTGCCCGCGCCATCTCATCGACACGCCGTGTCCGCGTCATCCTCTGCAGCCACCGACGCCCATACCCTCCGCGTCAATGCCGTCGCTGCTCATGCCAAAGGTCAGCCGATCAGCTGCGCACATCGACCACAGCGTCTCCCTGGACCACAGACCTACAGCTCGCGTCCCTTTTCTCCCCCACACCTGCAACGTCACCGGTCATTCCCCACATCTCTTTCCCTGTAGCCACGCCGAGCAAACATGTAATATCCCGGAAGAGTTTCGACCGTTAATCGTTTAATCAGAGTAAAGGACCTTAAAGGGAAGAATAAAATATCAAGTTTAGAGGGGGGTTTTCTGATTTTCCCTGGCAACCTGGGCTTGGGCCTTGGCCCAGGTGGGGATTTCGGCCAGCAAAGTGGGGCGCCACCTTCCCCCCTCCAACCCTAGCCGCCCCTCCCCCTCTCCCCCCTTGCGCCTCCCCCTCTCCTCCCCTTGTGCGCCCCTCCCCTCTGCCTTGCGCCGTCCAGCAGCGCCTCCTCCTCCCCTCTCCTCCATTGCCGGTGATCAAGACCTCCAATTGATGCCGAATGATCGGGGGAAAGGAATAATTCGCAGCTAGGCGATTGGACTCGGAGGAAGGGAAGAAGAAGGGGCAAAGAGGAAAAGAAGGAGAGGATAGATTCGTGGGGTGTTCGTGGTATTCTTCAGTGTTCGTCAAGGGTAATTCATGTTCTTCCCCTAGTAGATGTAAATTCTAATTGCGTTATCAATGTCGGTTTTCGGATCTGCTCAGGACAGCCTCTGTTATACGGTCTTTTTGATATAGATCCGTGGGGATTCAGGTCTGGTCTTCTCCTAGAGATTTGTAGAGGACATCTTTAGCTTTCCATGAAGTGCTAGAACGCGTCATTCGGACCTCTGTAGAAAAAGTTATGATTTTTCTAGTCGGACTGTCCTGTAGATCTGGGAAATTCCTGTCAGGTTTCGGTAGATGGGTTTGGGCGATTAGAAATCAGGAGAATCAGAGGATCTCCATATTATGAAAGTTTCCGATATTTTCCTTAGCTTTCCAGAAAGATCAAGAAATCCTGATTCCGACTCTCGGGGTGAAAGGTATGACAATTTTAGTGCGCTGTCCAGAGAACTCGTTACGGAATTGATGTTCTAGAAAGTTAGATGGTGCGGGTAGAAGTTGGCCGAATCAGGGAGACTCACCAACTATATTTAGTTAGATAATTTAATTATCTTTCCAGAAAATCTGAGAACGCCCTGTTCGGACTTCTGTACCATTAGATAAGAATTTTTGAAGTTGACTGTCTGTAGAGGGGGACAGGGTGTCCGAAAAGATTTGGGGTTTTGAGTCAAGTTAAACATGTTGGATTAGTTTGGGGGTGTTTTTGTTTAATATAAAGACTCGTTACTGTTGCCTTAGCAATTATTATAATTATTGTTCAGGAGGAGGACGGATTCCAGGAGCCGCACCTTCTGCTCATTCCCCGTTTTCTCGTGGTTAAGGCAAGTATATTTATGGATATAATAGATATTATCGAATGGTATAGTTTGATAAATTCTATGAGAATTTGAGTTGTTCATGATTGTTATGGTGATATGATTGGTAATGTTCATGGTTGCTAATGCTATGAGTTATGTGTTAATCACGGATGTTTGAAAGTTATGAAGTCTATGAATATGAGCTTTTGTAGTATGAATATGTTATTCATATGCAATGTTGATGCGGATGCATGTTGTATTAATTTGAGATTTCATACATATGCATCATGTTGGCTTATTGAAGTCTTGGTCCTGTGACGACCAAGCAATTCTTGAGATCCCCGTCATGTTTATGACGGGCTAAAGGTCCCCATGCTTGAAGAGCATGGGCTTAGGTCCCCATACCTGCAGAGTATGGGCAATGGTCCCTGTGCCAGATGGCATAGGCATGGGTGTGCATCGACGGATGCGCACTTTGCATTACCGGTAAAATGCAAAAAGACAAAGATAAAGACAAAGAGCACCTTGAGCATATTGAGCATGTTGCATATCATGTGTATGTAATGTATTTGGTGAATGGATTTGTGAAGTGCAATTGATGGGTTTCATACTTATATACTGTTGTTACCATTTATTATACTTGCTGAGTCTTTGGACTCACCCTTGTTGTTGGATGTTTTTTAGGTACCTTCATGAGACCGGCATGCATGGGGATAAAGATGGATTAGCTTTGTTATACTTGCACGGTCCATTCACCTTGGAAGAAATAAAGAAACTTAAACATTATTTGTTGAATAGCTTAAGTGGTAACTGATTAAAGATCACCATGTTTAGAATGTAATAAAGGTTTAGAACTTTTACATTGTTTACGTTCTTTATTTAAGTATTGTGGTTACGATTGTGATGGCAAACATAATTCAGTTGTTTAGAATTGGATATTTATTGTTTACTATTATTCAGATCATTTGTCTATGCATGTTGAAACCTTTGATTTACTCATTAAACAAAGGAGGTTCTGCCGAAATTTTGTAAGGTGAATATAGGTTCTTCCTTAATATGTTGTTAGTTTAGTAGCATTCCAGGTCATTGTTTGGCTGGGGTGTTACAGTTGGTATCAGAGCGGGCTTTAGGTTCGTGGTAATTGAATAATTAAATTGACACACAGTGCACAGTAGGATGGGAATGGGTGAAGCATTGCATTTACGTTTCCGTTATGTTGTATTGATGATTGTGGTTTGAAATGATATATTATATCTATATTATAAAACTATAGATATTATGTGTGGGGATAACCCATGTTGAGAGGTTGAGGTCGTGGTTGTGGCCCTGGGCTGTACCAGGTTACACCACCGTTAGCGGTATGAGAGTATGAAGGCGGTTACCTCGGATATCTTAGAATAGGCGTTGATAGTGAGTATCTCTAGAAGAGTTGTCCTCTTCTTTGACTTTGAATTTGGTCAACTCTAGTCCAGTTGGGCTCGATGAGTTTCTCTTGGGTTATTAGTTCATTACGGTTTATCGGTTGCTTTGAGAAAGGATAGTGTGTTTTGATTGGGCTGAATTTGTCCTGTAAAGCAATCATTATTTTCCCAGCCGATGAGTTATTCTTACGATTGGTGAACTTGGTTGGTGGTCAAGTTTGACCTTTATATTGGAGTTTTGTCTTCCTCATGGGAAATCTTGATCCATTTATTCGCTTGATGTTTTTGGGTTAATGAAAGTTTCCTTCTGCAAGTCCTTTACTTTGTGGAGGCTTTTACTCATTGTATCTTTCTTGGGTATTTTGAGTGTTGAAGCTTAATGGATCTCTTTCATGAAAGAAGATGTTAAACCCTTTGGCGATGGGTTGTCATGATAAGATGAGAGGTTATAATCAAAGCACTTAATGAATATGATATGGATTATCAAGATTGGGTTGCAGTGTGTGCATGATTGATCTTAGCTAAGATCCTTGAAAGGAAAGTTGAATAAGTTGAGGATGTTCTCTAGTAGTTCTTGATGAGCTGTGACTGGGAGTATGACTATATTTAGGTGGAATCAACAGAGTTAATAACAAGTAGGGAACGTTGACGAAACTGGTTTGATCACTATAGGTGATATATTTTGATAAGCTTCTCGGATAGAGTGGACCTGCGGGTCTCAACGGATTAATCTAACCCTTTGGGATGGATAAGTCCAGAAGATGTTAGAATATTGTCATAGTGGATATTAATCTTGGAGTTACCTTTTATGGATAAGTACTGATCATATGTAATTGCTAGGTGCATTTAATACGTATCGAAGTATGGTTTTGAGCATCACTAAGAGATGAACTGATGGAATGTAATTGGTGATTTATGTTACCTGATGGTGGAGTGGTAGGATAATAGTATGTCTTTGATGAGAAGGTTGATCCTTAAAATTGTTTAGTTTACTAAACTGGTTGGATTACTTGATCTCAATGGATTAATTTAACTGTGTAGGAAGGAAGAGATAAGGATGTTTTTGGTTTCTTGATGGTCTTATGTTTGCTAGTTGGAACGCAAATAGAGAAATGACCATAAATCCTTTCCATGACGGTATAATCGTCAACTGTTTACGATAACCATTAGATTGGAATTGGTGTGCACTAAATTGATGTTGAGAATTGCTAATAGGTTAATGATTGGAATTTAAGAGTGATCTAAATAGGTGGGTTGTGAGGATGACCTGGGCAGCATGCCTTAGTTAAAAGACGGTTTACTTCGATAGTGGGGTTTGTGCATTAGTTATCCTCTTGACCAGGTTGAGTATTGCAACCTTATAGAAAAAATATATGAAATAGGTTATTGTGTTTCCCTGGGAAGGTTAATGATGGGATAGTGAGTTATGTTGGTTCATGCCAGGAGTGCATGATGTGATGTTAGAAAGACTAGCAGTTATGGTTGCTAGAGTGATGTTGATTCCTTTAAGAGGAGATTAATTTAATTGCCTTTCGTGATATTTCGTAAATAAAAATGTTCCGAGTTTTGCGGCGGAGATCATTTGGATCTCATGATTTATTTGGTAGTTGAACTGTTCCGAGCAAAGTGAAGTGTGAAAGATCTTATTGGTTCTTAAGTGGTTCTTGTGGTTTGGTCTTAAGAACTTGTCTTGTTCGAGCTGACCAAGTGTTGTTGTAGTCAAAGAATTGTTTTCTATGTTAACGGAAAGAGTGCATTAGGAGTAGTTGAGGTCTGAAGCCAAGTTTCGTATCTTGCGATTTGATATCCTCTTCTTGGGGGATTGTGCCTTCAATTGTGGACTCCCCTTATGTTTTCCGAGTTCATTGCCAATTGACTGTTCCTCTTGGTCTGGTGTTTACCGTGATTGGTAAACGTTTATCTGAGTGCTGAAATTATTATTATTATTCTTATTGGCCTCTTCTTCTGAGAAAGGATTAACTGATTCATGTTGCAAAGCCTTTAAAGATGAATGTTGGCAACTGGATAGTGGTGGTCGAGTAGATGATTCTGTGAGGCTTCAGGTGTCAAGATGTTTGAGATGCATGGCGCAATAAATCGATTTATTAGAATAATCCTTGGAAAGGGTTTGATTTAAATAGAATGTTTGTCTTTGGAGTTAATAGGTTTCGTTGTCGCAACTAGTAGGACCTATAGCAAGATGTGGTCCAAGATCTTGTGTTCATCCTGATAGAATATTAGAATTAGCAAGTATGGAAATCTTGATTAGTTTCTTAGAGTATCGCATTTTGGGTACTCGGTAAGATTGTGTAGAAGATTTTTTATGGTGTAGTTTGATGAGAGTAGTAGTATAGAGGAATCTAATAGTCGTGTTAATTAATGGGATAGCAAGGATGGTTGAGTTGTGTGAAAATTTTAGTCATTAAATCTGAGGGTTACCTATCAAGTATACCAGAAATTCATTGTAAGAGTCTTAAAGGTTGAAATGTGGGCTTTGCATTTTTTTATGCTAGCATCTTGGTTTTCCATGATTAGATTCCAAGAGTTATGGTGATGTTTGATAGAATCCTTGGGAAGCAGTAAATGAGCATGAAGGTGGTGAATTTAAAGTTGATCATCCTTAACAGATTTAGGTGATGTGAATGTGGCTGTAAGCTATATCGTGGTGTGTTGGGAATTATTTATCAAAGTAATTCCTCTGCTAGAGAAGTTGATCAGGGTATGTTATTGTGGATTGAAAGAGTCTCTTTTCATAGGTGTGGAATTTGTGTTCAGCTTGAGCATGGCCATGAGGTTGCTAATTTAAGAGAAAAGAGTTAGAATGTTATGCGACGATTTGGGATCCTATAGTTTAAGAGAAAGTTAAATTCTTAAAAGAAAGATGGTGGAAAAGAGCGTGATCTTGCTCAGTGAGATATTCTCTTAGTTTTTATTTGAGCTTTGTGTTTATGATGGATGTCTATTACATATTGAGTGGGTTCTTGTCCGTTTTTCTGGTTCTTTCCAGTTAAGAAAAAAAGTTAATCTGGTTATTCGAGGGGTTTCGTTTTTGGCTTATGTGGCATTTATTTCTAAACTGTCTACTTGAAAGGTGGAAAAGTTTTCATGTTGAGTCTTTGTCTTTGGATTGGGCTCTTCTGAAGGGAAGATGGTTTTGAGTTGGTTGCATTAAGACTCTTTTGTTTTCAGTCGGGAACTGTTGTGCGTCCCTGGTTAAAAGAGGTGCTCATTGTTAAAGTGAAGAGATCGATTGATACAAGGATCAAGAGTTTTGTGTGTTTGGGCAGGTTGTGTGGTTTAGTACCCAAGGGAATGTTGGCCCAAGGTATAATGGTGGTTTCTGAAAGTTGGAGAGACTTGGTAGAGAGCGTATTGCTAGAACCGTCTTGAGTCCTAGCGTAGCGCTCAGATCGTTTTGTATGACCTGCTGTCGAGGGAGTACTGGAGGAATCTGGAGCATGAAGTTTCGTTTGAGCCGTTGACCCACGGGTAATACCGTGCCTTCGAGAGTGTCCGTCGAGTGACTCTTGAAAGGATGGGACAATGTAGTAAGGCGTAACGCGTCAGTACGTCAAGGTGTTTTTGTCGCAGCAGACCGAGAGAGAGGCCACTTGGGAATTGGAGTCTCGCATGCGCGAGCAATATCCGGAGTTATTCACAGCAGGTACGTGGCAATGTTAGTAAGATTTAACTGTGATTATATTTCTTGGCGTAAGCGTGGGTAGAATTCGGGGTCGAATTCTGTTTAAGGGGGTAGAATGTAATATCCCGGAAGAGTTTCGACCGTTAATCGTTTAATCGGAGTAAAGGACCTTAAAGGGAAGAATAAAATATCAAGTTTAGAGGGGGTTTTCTGATTTTCCCTGGCAACCTGGGCCTGGGCCTTGGCCCAGGTGGGGATTTCGGCCAGCAAAGGGGGGCGCCACCTTCCCCCCTCCAACCCTAGCCGCCCCTCCCCCTCTCCCCCCTTGCGCCTCCCCCTCTCCTCCCCTTGTGCGCCCCTCCCCTCTGCCTTGCGCCATCCAGCAGCGCCTCCTCCTCTCCTCTCCTCCATTGCCGGTGATCAAGACCTCCAATTGATGCCGAATGATCGGGGGAAAGGAATAATTCGCAGCTAGGTGATTGGACTCGGAGGAAGGGAAGAAGAAGGGGCAAAGAGGAAAAGAAGGAGAGGATAGATTCGTGGGGTGTTCGTGGCATTCTTCAGTGTTCGTCAAGGGTAATCCATGTTCTTCCCCTAGTAGATGTAAATTCTAATTGCGTTATCAATGTCGGTTTTCGGATCTGCTCAGGACAGACTCTGTTATACGGTCTTTTTGATATAGATCCGTGGGGATTCAGGTCTGGTCTTCTCCTAGAGATTTGTATAGGACATCTTTAGCTTTCCATGAAGTGCTAGAACGCGTCATTCGGACCTCTGTAGAAACAGTTATGATTTTTCTAGTCGGACTGTCCTGTAGATCTGGGAAATTCCTGTCAGGTTTCGGTAGATGGGTTTGGGCGATTAGAAATCAGGAGAATCAGAGGATCTCCATATTATGAAAGTTTCAGATATTTTCCTTAGCTTTCCAGAAAGATCAAGAAATCCTGATTCCGACTCTCGGGGTGAAAGTTATGACAATTTTAGTGCGCTGTCCAGAGAACTCGTTACGGAATTGATGTTCTAGAAAGTTAGATGGTGCGGGTAGAAGTTGGCCGAATCAGGGAGACTCACCAACTATATTTAGTTAGATAATTTAATTATCTTTCCAGAAAATCTGAGAACGCCCTGTTCGGACTTCTGTACCATTAGATAAGAATTTTTGAAGTTGACTGTCTGTAGAGGGGGACAGGGTGTCCGAAAAGATTTGGGGTTTTGAGTCAAGTTAAACATGTTGGATTAGTTTGGGGGTGTTTTTGTTTAATATAAAGACTCGTTACTGTTGCCTTAGCAATTATTATAATTATTGTTCAGGAGGGGGACGGATTCCAGGAGCCGCACCTTCTGCTCTTTCCCCGTTTTCTTGTGGTTAAGGCAAGTATATTTATGGATATAATAGATATTATCGAATGGTATAGTTTGATAAATTCTATGAGAATTTGAGTTGTTCATGATTGTTATGGTGATATGATTGGTAATGTTCATGGTTGCTAATGCTATGAGTTATGTGTTAATCACGGATGTTTGAAAGTTATGAAGTCTATGAATATGAGCTTTTGTAGTATGAATATGTTATTCATATGCAATGTTGATGCGGATGCATGTTGTATTAATTTGAGATTTCATACATATGCATCATGTTGGCTTATTGAAGTCTTGGTCCTGTGACGACCAAGCAATTCTTGAGATCCCCGTCATGTTTATGACGGGCTAAAGGTCCCCATGCTTGAAGAGTATGGGCTTAGGTCCCCATACCTGCAGAGTATGGGCAATGGTCCCTGTGCCAGATGGCATAGGCATGGGTGTGCATCGACGGATGCGCACTTTGCATTACCGGTAAAATGCAAAAAGACAAAGATAAAGACAAAGAGCACCTTGAGCATATTGAGCATGTTGCATATCATGTGTATGTAATGTATTTGGTGAATGGATTTGTGAAGTGCAATTGATGGGTTTCATACTTATATGCTGTTGTTACCATTTATTATACTTGCTGAGTCTTTGGACTCACCCTTGTTGTTGGATGTTTTTTAGGTACCTTCATGAGACCGGCATGCATGGGGATAAAGATGGATTAGCTTTGTTATACTTGCACGGTCCATTCACCTTGGAAGAAATAAAGAACCTTAAACATTATTTGTTGAATAGCTTAAGTGGTAACTGATTAAAGATCACCATGTTTAGAATGTAATAAAGGTTTAGAACTTTTACATTGTTTACGTTCTTTATTTAAGTATTGTGGTTACGATTGTGATGGCAAACATAATTCAGTTGTTTAGAATTGGATATTTATTGTTTACTATTATTCAGATCATTTGTCTATGCATGTTGAAACCTTTGATTTACTCATTAAACAAAGGAGGTTCTGCCGAAATTTTGTAAGGTGAATATAGGTTCTTCCTTAATATGTTGTTAGTTTAGTAGCATTCTAGGTCATTGTTTGGCTGGGGTGTTACAAAACATCGCCGCCATGACCGGCTAACTGCCTGTCCTCGCAGTGCGCCATTCCCTGGCTATAAAAGCCCCGGCCGTGGCCTCCATTAGCACCGCCACACCCCGCCCTAGCTTCCCTAGCGGCTAATCGGCCTCCTGTGCGCTCCTCCCCGCCGGCGCCCCTCTTCTTCTCCAAGTTCGACCGCGGAGCGATCCGCCGAGCCAAGCCACCTCAGTCTAACTCCTCGCTCCCGGAGTCTCCCCAAGGCACGGTGAAGCCAGCCACGCGCTCATCCGAGCTCCTCCAGGCCTGCATTTTGCCAGCATCGACCTTCTTCCCGGGTTGCCGCACGCCGCCGACCCATCTCCGGCAATCCCCGGCCCCCACCGACCCCACCGTTGGTTTCTTCACGACTCCAACAACCCATTTTGGCTGCCACCACCGACCCTCCGGCAGCCCACCGCCGGCCACACCACCGCCGCTCCCCGCCCTCGGCCTCTGCTACCGCACGGCTTGACAGCATTCTCCATCCCTCTATAGTCAGGTAACACCCAGAGGACTACTGGCTATCAACACTTGCTCTTGAAACCCGCCTCGGTCGCCCACGTTCGAGCCTCCGCTCCGTAGCGCCGAGGTGTGGTTTTTAGATTTAATTTTTTAGCTATGCATGGACAGTCCAAAAAAATGAGGGACAATTAGGAAAAAGGTTTAGAATGGATGCAAAATTTATTTAGGGAATAAATGAGCCTAATAAATACTTAATCATGGATTAAAGGTTACATGTTATTAGCCAACATTCTTTTAAACTTTTGTATTAGATCTTAACCGCTAACTCAAGGTATAGTGAGATATTAATTAGGACTAATATGTAGGTCAAGCTCTCATGATGTTCTAATAAATAAAAAAATTGAGTAAACAATAAACTATGAACCAAGGCATATTAATAAATGATATAGAGTTAATCATTGCAAATTGAAAACCCTAACACCACTAATCTTTAGGATATGATATTCAAATATAATTAGAGGATATATTTCATGTAATCGATTTAAGGCTAAAACTTCAAATAAATATGATTAATTCATTCTCACCCAAAATTTAATAAAACACATTTTTTAATTTAAACTAGGAAATCAAAGTCTAGTCAATGAAACTAAAATATGAAATCTGGAGTTGTTTGAATTTATTGCAAATGTTTATTGGGCTTGCTGATTATTTTTTTATCCAAATTTTCACGCACGTTAAATTAGAGTACGAGGCTCAGGAAGAAGAAGCCGAAGCAGCCGCTCTAGAAGCTCAAGACAACCAAGACCAAAACAACTGTGACCAAGGCGAGTCCATACTTTGATCATGTTGAACCTACATTTACTGCAAAATTTACTTTTGTTTAAATTATCAAATTGCTTGCTATTATTTTATACGCAAATACATGTTTAATTTAATATTCTAGTTATATGCCATTGATTACCTTGAATAATATCACACCTCCTTTGGAATATTTGAATATGTGAACCTCGTCGCCCTAGCAAAATTATAATGGTAAATTTTTAAAAATAAGTCCGTAATTATACGCCATGCTTAGTACTGCTTAGATACTCGGGGGTGCTAAAATGCCCCAAGCATCACTTTTAATCCTGAGAACATTTGGTTGGGTAGTCATGGTGGTAATGACTGGTATATGTTGGATATGATTATTTTATACTCCCAAAAACCTCAAATTGCTTATTTATCTAGGTGGATGGTTCGGGGGTTTGGTGCAGCGGTGCACGAGAGTGTGGTTAGTGGTAGAACTGCCCAGATAACCCTAAGAACTGAATCTTGTCATGACCTCCTGTGTAAAACAAGTACAACCATAAGTCTGAAAAGTACAACTTGGTTTAGTGAATTTACCGGACCCTGAAAGTCATCATCATCGGTGGAGGAGGTGAGGTAGTGCAAGTGGCTGTCTGGGTGGCGGGCTTTAATGGGACACCCGCAGAGGGTGAAGTTCTTCTGCGGCGTGCTAGCAGTGTGGATAGCCAGCTGCTAGGCGCATAGGAGGGGAACATCCCGCACAACCTATGAGACCTGCTGCAAGTGGGCCAAGCTCATAGGGGTGAGATGATGGAAGGGGCGAGGTACTTTGAACGGTTACTGTGATGGTTTGCTCAACCGCACGGCTAAGGAATCGTGTGGGCAACGAGTGAATTGTCTCTTGTGGGTAAAGTGTGCAAAGTCTGCAGAGTCAAAACTATTCGAATAGCTGTGCCCATTGTCAAGGGCGGACATGGGAACTTAACCAGATATAGTTCTATTTCAAAAACTTTGTGGGTGGGAATGAAAAAGTGGAGGGCAGTGGAAAGCCCTGTTTTGAGTTGCCCTGGGTGTCGTCCCAGTGATAATGTAAGCGGCTATAACGCTGAAGGTCTAGCATATGGTGCAGAGACCATGTAACGGTGGATGGAATCTGGATCGCTATTATTATTGCATTCTTTTACATATTATGTTTTTGTTCAAAAACTACTAGGTCTCAGGAAATTTTTATGTATTATATTTCAAATAATAACACTTCTATTCTTACAAAATAAAATATAGGGAGGAATAAATAGAGTCGTGAGTAAAGGAGATGGATATTTGTGGTAAACACATAAAGATATTGGTGGATTCATGTCGATCATAAAAAGGAAACGATAGTGTGGATTCTGGGAGAAATAAATTGGTAGAGTCTAAATGAATATATATAGGCTAAATAGATGATTTAAATGATTTTTGGAGAATTAGGAAGTGCAAAGGTAATTGCTAGATTAAAACACTGATACTAATATAAATTCTTGGGAGATGTTGGCGATCATGGGATTAATAGGATTTGATCAAATACTAGATGGATGAATTAGAATTTTGGGAATTTGGAGGAATGATAACAATTATTGGAGTATAATCTTGATCAATGATATTCTTGGTGAATGTATACAAATGAATCATTGACTTGATCACTGATATTCTTGGTGGAGGTATACTAGTGAACTAGTTAGAGATAGATAATGGAAAATAAGACTGGTTACTGGAAGAGCAAATTATGGTTTTTGATCAATAACCAAAAGGATTGAATTGCTAGAAAGTCCTGATACAAATGATATCGGTGGCTTTGAAAGTAATTATGTTAGAAAATAATTAGAATTCAGAAGTGAGGAGTTGATGAATAGCAATTACAAGATTGGATTATTAGTAATTCAAAACACAAAAGATATTGGTGGATTTTAAATAAATGATAACATTCGCTGTTTGGAGTTTTAGACAGCAATCAGTATAGAAAGAGTATGATCGGTGGATTAAATAAATGATGACATTTGCTGTTTGTAGTTTTAGAAAACACTCAATATAGAAAGTGTGTGTTCGGTGGATTAATTAAATTATGTCACTCACTGTTTGGAGTCTTAGACAACAATCAATAAAGAAAGTGTATGGTCGGTGGATTAAGTCAATTATGGCAATCGCTGTGGGGAATTTAGGCAACAATAACAACACTATGATTGAATAAAAATAATGTTACTAAAAGCGATTTATGGCAAATAAAATAATCCGAGCCTCTCCTTTGACAAGCTATGCATACTATTTATTTGCATCCTGTGTATTGGCTCGCGGAGCACGATGGTTTGTGCTCACACTCGGTTTCACAACAAATCCAGAATCAGGAATCAGATCACTACGCTTCAGCAACACTATTGGTCATGGTGGCAAAGAAGATGGAGACGTCAAGGGCTAGGTTGCAAACCCATAGTCGGCTGCTTGTGGGCATGTCTTGAGGGTCCCACCTGTGTGCTTCGTCCGCTGCTGCATTTTGTTGCTTTTGGCCTAATCGGCCCATGAGTAAGTCTACTATTATATTTACGCTTCCGCTTGATATGAATTTTGATATTCAGAACTGTATCTGTGAGCACTATCTACTGATCCACGGAATAGTGCCGTGGAATCACAGAGGATTCCGGATTGTAAAATCTGGGTCTGACAGAGTCCTCCTCATCATCTTCGGACTCCTCGCTTACCACCACTTTAGCCTTGAAAGAGGTGATCTTCTTACCCTTTGAGGGGGATCGCTCCAAGAGCTCCTCCTTGTCTTTCTTGTACAACTCGTTCATGATGAGGTTGCCCAAGAGTTGCGTTGGTGTCATTCTTGTCAACTTGGGTGAGTTGAGGAAGAGAGTCACCAACGTTTCAGATTTTTCCGGCAAATCCCTAAGCATTTTCCTCAAAACATCAACATCGGTTAGATTAGTACCAATGCCCTTGAGTTCATTCATAATGTTGTTGAGTCGTGAGTACATCTCATTTATGTCCTCATGACGTAACATCGTAAAAGTCTCATATTTGAACCAAAGCCTATGCAATTTGGCTTCTTTAACCGTGGACGTCCCTTCATGAATTTCAGAGAGGGTTGTCTAAATAGCATGAGCAGTTTCTAAATTGCTCACCCTATTGAACTCGTCCGCGTTTAAAGCTCCAAATAGTGCATTCATGGCTTGGGCATCTAAATGAGAGTTACGCCCATCTTGTTCCATAGGGTGCAATGGATCAAGAGGCATGACATAGCCCTCATTTATGATTTTTCAAATATTTGAACTCATGGCCTTAAGATATATATATTGACATTCTAATTTTCCAATAAGAGTAATTCGAGCCATCAACGAAAGGTGCCTTTCCTATAGCAATCCCCTCGCTAGCCATTCTTTCTCTCTAGACGGTTAAGTCTAATGAATGAGAAACCAAACTCTGATACCACTTGTAAGATCAAAGATAACCGACTAGAGGGGGGTGAATAGGAGGTTTTAAAAATTCTTGACTACTAAATTAATTCTACACGAATAAAACTTAAAGCAATTAAATCCTACACAATTCTAGTAAGTTTAGGTCACAACAAAAGTATTTCTCTAAAAGGGATCTAGCACAAGTAAATAATCATAATGGAATAAATGTGCAAGAGACAAATAAGGAACAAGAAATCACCAATGAACACACGATGTTTTTACCATGGTGATCGAAAACTTGCCGGTTCCCCTAGTCCACATTGAGGAAAGTCTAAACGAATTGGACCGGCTCCACGAATTAAGCCTCAACTCCTCAATCCACTATTGGTAGCTCTTTCCTGCTCCGAATAGGTGAGCTCCAACCTTCACACACACACCGAGCCTTCTCACAAGCTCCTTTGAGAAGATCACCGGTCAATCTCCACTGAGTTGTCCACGTGCGGGCAAACACCAGGAGTAAAAGATCTCAAGCTTCCCTTGACCACAGTAGAGTGCCAAAGAATCAATCTATTGGATGCAATGCACTTTTTGGCTCAACCACCTCAAATGAATGCATAAAGGAGTAAATGAGGTGTGGAATAAATGCTCAATGCTCAAAGATATTCAGTAGTGCCTATTCATACTGTTCTTGAGCAGGGGTACGGGTATTTATACCCTCACCAACCAAAACTAGCCGTTAGAGTGAAATTCTAGAAAAATTCAGGGTAGGCAAAAGTACCGCAGGCCAAGGGTCGGTACTTCCGCTTCTGTTCTGACGTGACGGTAATGGCTATGTCAAAGCTTCTGAACTAGCCGTTGATCCGTCAGAGCGGAAGTACCGCCGTTATAAATCCGGTACTTTCGTTAACCAATAGTTCTGTAAAGTCAGAGCGGTACTTCCGTTTGAACCAGACCGAGAGATGGCGCTCTCTGGAAAAAGATTCCGCCCGACTTTTCGGAGCTTTCGTGCTCCGGAAGTACTATTTAAGGTTGCGGAACTATGCTTCTCTGGTAGTTCCGACATTGAAACTCCGGTACTTCTGTTTTTCACAGATTTAGAATCATCCTGAGGGTGCTCTCTGGAAAAAAGGTTCCGCTCTAAATTTGTCGGACCTTCCGGGAAGCGGAAGTATCACACCTTACACGCTGGTACTTCTGGCTGTTCGATCAGAGCACTGAACGATTCCGAGATGCTCTCTGGAAAAAAGGTTCCGCTCGGTTTTTCGGAGCTTTCGCGTGCTGGAAGTACCGTTCATAACTGCGGAACTACCGCTGCACGATAGTTCCACTGTTGAAACTGTGGTACTTCCGTTTTCTAGATAGAGCACTGTTTTGGTAATAAATTTAATTTTCTGATGAATGCATGATCCTAAATTGATCCATATGGCACAATAATATTGCTATCAAGCTACTTGCCATTATCCCTCTTTATGGTATGACATTTATCCTATAATCCGGTCTTCCACCCTTTCTCCTAAGACCGATAAAAGCAAAAGAGCGTCCTATTCTAAGTGTACCTTTGCCTTGAGCAACTTTGATCTTCATTTTGATCTTTACCATGCGTCTTGTCATCATTTTATGTACTTAGCCTTCTCAAACACTTAACAAACATGTTAGTCCCATATTCTCATAAATTCATTAATTACCAAAACTATTTTTAGGTGACTAGATGCTTTCACTGGTTTGTGGACTGGAGGTAATCAGATACTATCTAATCATAAGGAGTTATGAACTAATCATGAGTGAATAGGACTTGGCTGCTATTCAAAATGCATAAGGATCATCTAAAGTGAACTTTGTGTATATTTAGGGGTCGATATATTCTACTAGGGACCGTTACTGACCAGTGATTGGAAAGATGTTTCTGGGTTACCACCAAATATACAGGAACTTGTAGGGTCACACACTTGATCGGTTCGAATGATAAGGATCCCGTCGGAGGCTCTCCGAGTGGGATATGATCTATACTCGTGTTGCATAAGGATTTAGTCGAAGACTCTCCAAGTGGGCTACAATATCTACTCATGTTGGATAAGGATCCGATCAGAGGCTCTATATAAAGGGGTGCATTGGGCTATGAGTTGAGTATGTAGAAATACACACCCACCAAAACCCTAGTCGCCACCTCTTACAGGCCCTAGTATGCACGCTGGTGCTAGCACACTAGCGCACAACATTCTATCCCAGGACATGTGGACTTCCACAAAAGTACTACTATGACTGCAGCACTGATCGGGATGATTCGAGGAGAAGACACAATCAGCTTGTGGAAATCAACTACAACTTGAAGACAATCGCCTTGTAAGGACATTGATCAGGACATTGGATGATCAACTACTTCCACAACATCCATGTGTGCTACGTTGAACTAGGTTGCTTCAACTCTTCTTCTATTGCATTGCACAACTAGTGGTAACAATCTATGATCTCTTATTCGTATGGCTTCTTGGTTTATATGGTAGAAATTTTAATTTGTGCTAGTGTAGCCTGCTACATATCCCAATAGTATAGACAACATGAGTACACCATTGTTCCTTTTGGGTTAACTAATGCCCCGGACATATTCATGAACTTAATGGACAAACTCTTCATGAAATACCTAGATAAATTTGTAGTTGTCTTCATTGATGATATCCTGGTGCACTCAAAGATCAAAGAAGTACATAGCCAACACCCAGAGATCATGCTACAAATTTTAAGAGAAAACCATATATATGACACATTCAACAAATGTGAGTTTTGGCTAGACCAAGTAGCCTTCCAGGGACACATAGTGTTAGGGAGAGGAATAGAAGTAGACCCCGGCAAAATCGAGGCGGTTATGTCTTGGAACTGCCCTACAATCCCCATTCAAATTTGGAATTTCCAAGGTCTGGTGAGATATTACCACATATTCATAAAAATGATTTTCTCAAATAGCCTTACCACTCACTAAATTGCTAAGAAAAGATGAGAAATACAATGGGACAGAAGCTTGTGAGAGGAAGTTTCCAGGAACTCAAAAGTCGCTTAACTACAACCACTGTGCTAGCCATATTAGAGAATGGCATTGAGTATGTGGTATACTATGATGCTTCAAGACTAGGGATGGGATGCGTGTTGATGTAGAAGGATAGGGTTATAGCTTATGCTTCCACAGCTAAAGCTTCATGAAGTATGCATGATTTGGAATTGGGAGTTGCAGTATTCACCCTCAAAATATAGAGACATTATTTATATGGGTCAAAGTATACACTGAACAATGACCATAAATAGCCTTAAATATATATATTTACATAGAAAGAATTGAACATGAGACAAAGAAGGTGGCTTCAACTCATCAAAGATGATGATCTAACCATAAATTATCATCTGGAAAAGTCCAATGTTGTAGCAGATGCACTTAGTAGAAAATCTCATTGTAACCACATCTCAATTTCAGACCACACTTCAAGTTTACTAGAAGAATTGTCCAAAATGGAAATCAAATTGAGATGGTCAATGCCAGAAGCTACCATAGCAGCCATGACCTTTCATCCAACATTGCTTGACCAAATCAACGAAAAACAATTAATACATACATCCATGAAGGAAGAAATAAGAAGAAAATTGGGTCAGCCACCTGAATTCAAAATGGATGAGGACAGGGTTCTTTGGAATCATGGTAGGGTTTGTGTACCCGATGATCTAGAAATTAAAGAGACAATCCTATGAGAAGCTCATGATACCATATACACACTCCACCTAGGGAGTATAAAGATGTACAACGATGAGAATAGAAACTTTTGGTAGGCTAGCATGAAAAGAGGGATTACGAAGTATGTCAGTAGGTGCGACACCCATCGAGAGTAAAAGCAGAACACAAACATTCTACAGGATTATTAAAACAACTAGAAACACCAAACTACAAATGGGAAGATGTATGAATAGATTTTATTACTGGCCTACCCATGACCCTAAGAAATAAGGATGCCATTTGGGTTGTTGTGGACAGGCTTACAAACTTATCTCACTTTACTACGATGAATCAAAAATATTCTTTCAACAAGCTACCCGAATTATACTTAGAAAGGATAGTAACCCTCCAAAGGGTACCCAAAACAATTACCTTAGACAGAGGGTTAGTATTCACTTCCAATTTCTGGAGGAGTCTCCAGAATGTTCTTAGAACTAAATTGAATTTCAACACCTCTTATCATCCAGAAACTGACAACAAGACTGAATGGGTAAATCAAATTCTTGAAGACATGTTAAGGGCTTGAGTCCTGAATTTTGAGGAATCATGGGGTGGACATCTATCTTTAGTAGAATTCACCTACAACAATAGTTATCAAGCAAGCATACAAATGGCACCATCTGAGGCATTGTATGGTAGAAAATGTCAATCTCCTATATGTTGGTATGAATTTGCAGAAAGACTCCTATTAGGACTTGACCTTGTATGAGAGAATCCATGTGATTAGGGAGCAACTTAGATTGCCAGAGGCGATTGAAAAGTTATGTTGACTAACCTAGGGGAGACCATATGTTCACACCTGGTGATTCTATGTACCTGAAAGTGTCACCAATGTAAGAAGTTGGTCGATTTGGGATGAAAGGGAAGCTAAGTCCTAGATATGTGGGACCATTTAAGATCTTGGAATAGAACGATACCTCTGTTTATCAATTGGAGCTACCTAAACAACTGTCTCGAATCCACAATGTATTTCATGTCTCGCAACTCAGGAAGTGTCTTAGCGAACCCTCAACATAGATAACCAACTTGGATATTCCGTTACAAACCGATTTGACATATGAAGAATGTCCACTAAGAATATTAGAAACTAAAGATCACAAACTAAGGAATCAAACAATCAATTTCTGTAAGGTGTAGTGGAAGAACCATTTGGTTCGAGAGGTGACATGGGAAAAAGAGGAAAACCTAGGAGAGAACTACCCAAACTTGTTTAAGTATGTTCTGGATTTTGGGGACAAAATTTTTTCTAAGGAGGGTAGGATGTGACAATCCACATATCTCAATTAATGCTAATAACTTGATCTAGAATAAACACAATTAATCAAGCAAATCATCACATTAGTCAAGCCATAATAAAAAATTCTTTCTTCAAATCAAATAACAATTCGATTACATCAATTTACAATTCTTGATCTCAATCAAGACAATCCTCTCTAGAACATAAATAAATAACATCACAATTATATTTACATCAATGTTTGCTAAGCCATAGTTCCAATCCAATTTTCTATAGGAAAAAGACCTACATATCAAAAAGAGAAAAACTAAGAAAATAGATAAGAAAGAACTGTTGTTAGAACCCGTTAGTCCATATCATCCCATAGGGTTAGCTTATAGAGATACCAGGACCGTCTGGGGCCAGTCAGCACCTCTCGCTAATTAGGTATTATCATTCGACTTAAAAACAAACTTGAATCAATTCAGAGCACATTTTCACCACCAACCAATACTAGTAAAAATAATTCACTAGAGTACACAACAATCCATCGACAGTTGTGAGTTCACAACCCAACCCATACGACGCATGAGCAGAAGAGAAAAGGACTAGCGAGGAAGAGAGAGAGAGAGAGGGAGGGAGAAAGCATTCACCATCCCAAACCATGGTGTAGCCCAGGGCAAGAAACCCATCGCCAGATCCATCCACCCTTCTCCCAAATCCAACCAATAGAACTCGAAGGCCATAAGAGATGGGACCTGAGCTCCACTATGCCAAGACCAGCGAGGAGGAGCACACGAAAAGGGAGGAGGAGTAGGACAGGACCATTAGGAAACTCATGGGGAGAAAAAGGGGGCATGAGGCCGACACCAAATCAAGCCCGACCAAAATCGGCCAAGGTATCTGTCGGTGTTTTAATACTGATCTTACATATGATTTGATTAGATTTGGGGATTGTCTTAGAAGACTAAGCTATGGTCTTGCAGATCAGGGACATAAAAATCTTTATACAGGTTTAGGCCTTCTCCTAGGAGAATAATAACACTACGTCATGTGTAATTACTAATTAGGGGAAATGATTACAACTATCTAATGCGAAAAAGAGTTTGCATTATCTCTAATCTTGCTTCGCCTCCCCATCTAATCTCCTTCCTCTTCTCTAGAGCTAACTAGTAAATACTTGATGAAACAATAGCCGTTGTCTGGTGCTAGAAGACGCCTCAACGCTTCAGGGAATAACTGTCTGACAGAGGGTATTATCAGAGAGACATAATGACTGTTCGTTGTGTAGTAGTTGTTGTTAGAGAGAGATCATGTGTGGTTATACTTACAACTACATGGTCGTAGAAGAGCTTACGACTTAATGGTCGTAGAAAAGAATACGACCATAGAATAGTCATAGAAGGACTTACGACTTCATGGTCATAGAAGAGCCTACGACCATAGAATAGTTGTAGAAGGACTTATGACTTCATGGTCGTAGAAGAGTCTACGACCATAGAGTAGTCGCAGAAGGACTTACAACTTTATGGTCATGGAAAAGCATACATCCACGGAGCAGTGGAAGGAGAACTTACGAATGCCTCATGAATCTTATCCCTGATCAATAGAGGTATACCCGGAGGATACAGTGATGTAATAATTTAAGAATTATTCTATCCTCGTTATCTAGCCTCCAACTTCCAGTGAAAGTAACTTACTTGAGAAAGAAAGAGTGGTCATAGATGAAAAAATGATCGAAAGCAAAGCCTTTTTGATTCTTACCAACCAAAAAAAAGCTTGGGCAATAAGGTAATTTCGCTTGAGTTTAAAGACAGAAGGACTTCAAAACAAAAGAAAACATAATCATTTTTCGATGTTGTGTCTGTCGAATCGGTTTTCGAGATAACCTTTCGGTTCCTAAGGCGAGTAACCGAATCACACATTTATAAAAACTTACGACGAGGTAATTCTTGGTCTCCTCTTTTCTTCATCTGCTCCAACTCACTCGAGTTCTCCGCTGATAGTGAAATCATCTTCTTCCTACATTCTCGCCTAGATTCCAATCAACCAGCCCAAAGAAATGGCAAAGTATCACCTACTTGGGAGTGTCGGAGATGGATGCTGCGAAATTGAAGGCTTTGAAAGATGCTAAGAAGACTTCTCTGCGGTGATTGGTCAAGTGGATCGAAGCCGCCAGACAAGACTATTTGTTGGGAAAGATAGGAGAGATTCTAGTATTTCAGGCCTACTGTGAGTGTGGCCTTCCCCTCCCTGCTCATCCCTTCCTCACAGTTGTGCTTGAATACTTTGGGGTCGAATTGGTGAACTTAGCAACCAATTCGATCATAATCTAAGCGTATTCGTCTGACCTCGAGCTCCTCCGGTTCTATTACAGGATGAGCCAACAAACCAGAGTTGCGGGAAGCTACACTCTGAAGCTCCATGATGGGAAGATAGAGCTATATATCCTAATGTTTACTCGGTCCTTGTGGCCAAACTAGAAGAAGAGATGGTTCTACTTGGAGATGACTCATGACGACAGCTTGTCTTTTGTGGGAAAAAAGCAGTCTTTGGAATTTAGCTCCTAAAGACCTTACTCAGATAGCCCCCTACATTTCACCATCAAAGTGCTAAGGGAGAAAGGACTCACCGATTGGCACGTGGTGAAGGATTTCGTCACGCATCACATCAGTTCTCTAAAGCGACGATCGAACCCCATGTGGATGTACTTGGGTGCTTCAGATGTGACCAGAGACTACGAGAAAGATAAGTAACATTCATACTCATAATCATAATTAGATTTACCTTTTTCGAGTTCCATGTATAGATCATCTTGTTTGAACTGATCTTGATTTGGGGGAAATTAACTCCCGAGTCAAGGCCGTCTGCGAGAAGGCTCCATCACTAGATGTGGTGGCTCCTCGAATCCTGGTGGATGTATTATCCGAAGAGAGGAAAGAATGCATAAAGGTAGGCAAAGAATTGAGTTAATATTTAAGACTACATAGTCGTAAGGAATGACTAAATAGTGTTCTCTCTTTCTCGCAGAGCGTAGGCATGGATTACCGTCAGGACAACCAAGGGGTCGAATTAATGGTCATCAGAGAATAGATGGAAAAAAATCAAAGCTCCTTCGGCAAAGAGACGTCGACTAGTTAAGATAGTCAATAAAGACAAGGGGAGTGCAAGTGCAGTTGTTCCACTTGCCGCTCTTCCTCCTGCTGCTCCGAGTGGCCCCATTGCAAACTTCATTGCAGATGTGACTGTTGCAAGTGAAATAGGGGCAGCTATATTGGAGAAGCCGACTCCTAAGATCAAAGATACCCTCTATTATGACCCTAAAAATGACTTAGTTGGCTCTTCTCAAGGCTTTATCAAGCGACTTGAAAAGGAAAACTGGAAGAGTTTCATGTCTTTTGTGAAGGAGACTGCCACGATAGTAGAACGTGTGATTAAAAAGAGGTTACCCTGGAGGTGGTCGAAACCGAGACTGACCACCAAAAAAAGGAGGAAGAAGGAGTAACAACTCTTGCTCCAAACCTTAGATTAGATGTGATCTCATTTCCCCATGACCAGATGTGGCTGCAGAGATGAAGTCGAAGAAACCGCTCTTCGGGAGGGTTCCTTCTGAATTCAAACTGAAGGCAATGACACCAAGGTATGAAAATACAAGTAGAAATACTGCATTTTACCTTTATGTCTTCTCGCATGCTGATTCATTTTTTGCGGTTCTAGCTCGGCCTCTCCACTATCCAAGGATGCTTCTGTCGAGAAGCCCCTTGCAGATCTGCCTGTGGCCAAAATGATGGTGGAGATGGTGGTCGAAAAGATGACCACAGCAGCAATTGGGGCTATTGCTGAAGCTAATAAAAGAGGTTAGAAATCCTTCCGACCATCATGTTGAAGAAGAGATCACTGAGGATGTCCCTTTTCGCTTTTGAGAAGGTACTGCTAGAGAAGAAGAGGAAGAACAACCTAATTTCTTCTCTTCATTTTTTAACCATCCCTTTGTAATGGGATCTTCTTCTTATCAAGCTCAACTCCCACACCCCAAAGATCTTCCGAATAAAGGGGACATCTTTGACAACGAACGTCTTGAGAAGATGTGGTGAAACAAGGTCGAAGACCTCGTCAAACTCAGAGATTCTGGGCGGGTGCATGAAAGTTTGCTCATTGGAGTATGAATGTAGGTATCGAGAACTTGAACGTTCATACCTAGTCTTTTCTTATTTCTCATTATCCTTCTTTATCCAGAGAGCGTTGGAAGATATAGCAACCATGGCTGAATACCACAGACAGCTTGTGCTCCTACGACAACAAAATGTGAAACTCTCTAAGAAAATAGTGGCATTGTAAGTTACTGATTCATGTAGTTGAATTCTATCTTGACCACATGTCTAGTGTTTCTTGTCTGCTTTTAACCCTTACAGGCCTAAGCTTGATGCGGAATTACTAGCTGATGCACTTGAGAACGAAAGGGCCAATTCTCATATGCTAAAGATGGGCAACTGTACATTATCAATAAACCTCTTCAAGGCAACTCTGCATTCGAAGCTTTGCAGGAGAAAATAGATAGTAAGTCCTGAACTTTAGGTTTCCTATTTGGTTATCTTTCTCGAATTCCTTTAACTCTTTTCTTTTAATAGAAAAAGAGGATGAGTTGAGTAAGTCTCACACTGAGGTCGAAGAAAAACCAAACTGATCGAAGAACTTACTCGTATTAATAAAGAGAAAAATGAGAGAATAAAGTTCCTTGATACTCAACTATCAGGTAAGAAAACCTTACCTACTAATCTCTTGATGAGCATTGCCTTGACCACTTGACCTATTTGTAGAGGCCGTAGTCGAAATACAGTGCCTTGCTGAAGCAATGACTCATAGCGAAGAAGAAATGAAGTCGATTGTAACATCCCAAAATTTGGCTTACTGGAACAATTTAAATTCAAATTAATTATTTTAAAGTAATTGGATTTTATTTGGCTTTTATCTAATTTTTTGGATTTTCTGGAATTTAAAACCTATTTTGCAAATTAAAAAGTATCTTAAAGTATAAAAATTAAATACCAACATTAGTTGGAAATAATTTTATTTAGTCCAAAACATGTCCAGGAGCTTCTGTGAATTTTTCTGGAATTGTTGGAGGTATTTTCGTATTTTTCTGAGGCCTAAATAAATTCCTAGCCTTTTCTGAAAATGTAAATTAAATTCTAAAATTAAAAATCCCTTCCTCACCCTCCGGCCGACGCGTGGACGGCACAGATCCGCCCACGTCACCGCCTGGCCCATCCAGGCCGCACCTCCCCTCTCCCTCGGTGCCTCACGGGCCCGTCCCATCAGCCACCCCGCCTTCCTCTCCCCTTGGGCTGACACCTGGGCGGCCCGATGCACGCCACACCGCCCGCGCGGTCCATCCGGCCGTCCCCTCCCACTTAAACCTCTCCCACCGCCCGATCCGCCTCTGGACCACATGGCTGCAATCCGCACCGTCCGCACCTCACTCCTCTTTTCTCACTGACCTGCGGGCCCCGCCCGTCAGTCGCCCGCGCCCCACTCCCGCTGCTACCCGGGCCCCGCCTGTCAGGCCGTCGTCTTCCCCGAGGAGCGCCTCCTTCCTTCTTCCTCTCCTCCCCTTTCCTTTCTTGCGCCGGCGGCCGATTCCGAGCCAATCTCGGCCTTTCCTTCCCCGGCCCTCCGGTTTTGGAACCCCACGACCGAATCCCTTCTCCCCCGCGCCTCTCTTCCTTCCGCGCCCCCTCTTTCCTTCCCTCCCTGCTCCCTTCCTTTTTTCAGCCGCCATCTCCGGTGAGCAATTAAACGCCCGTTTCCCCTCCTCCGCCCTATAAAAACCCCCTCGGCATCGCCTCCCTCCACCCATCACCCCGACGCGCTCCACCTCCCTTCCCGAGCTTCGTAGCGTCCTGCCACCGAGCCACCTCCCTCTCCGAGCTCCGCCACACTCCGGCGAGGAATTGTCGACGCCTCGGGCATCTCCGGAGCCCGCCACCGCCACTCCGAGCACCCCCGTGGCCGTGCGAACCTCCCCGACAGTTGGAGCCAGAGAGGGTGGATGGAACCCGCAGCTTTAAACTTGATCATTTGTAAGCTAGTGTTGGCAGATGGAACCTTCACTATTATGTTAATGTTAGTTCTGTTAAAATATTTATTTGATTAACTAGATGCCTTAAAACCTTGCTTTGTGCAAAAGAACCATATAGCCTTTCTTTGTCAAGCCTTGCATCTATTGCATTTTTTCCAAGACTTGTGGAGTACTTTATGTACTCACATGCTGCACTCAAAAATAATAATCAGAGGAATGGGAAGCCCAAGAAGGAGACTACGACTACTTCACCGGTGGCTTCGATGAAGGATTCCAGGAGTTCTAGGTCGCGCTTCCCAGTCAATTGCCTGTGGCGTGTTGATGGGTTTCTGCTGAATTTTATCTTGCTTCTGCTGTATTTTGATTGTGCGAGGTCTTGGAACCTCCAATGTAATAATGAGACCGGATGGTCAGTACTCTTTATTATTGTAATAATGCGTTGTTGGTTATGAATCATTTCTGTTTAACTGTGTGCACTAGCTTTGATCTGGGACTAGTGCAGTAATACACAGAGGGTCCGGGTTCGGAAATCCGGGGTCCCGACAGAGATGGTATCATAGCCAATTTGACTGTAGGACGTGACCTAGAGTAGGAATGGCAAGACCTTAAGGACTTATATTTATAAAAAGAGTATACTAAAAATATATAAGCCCCTTTGCTTCTACTCTCTTCTTACTTAGAACCTCGTTCTTGTCTCTAAATTCCTTTGTTAAAATCTTTTTACTAATCTTCACCTTTATTTCAAACTTTGTAGATGGCCGGTTCAACCTCCGCTGCCCTGTGGGACTACTACTCACATGGAGAAGATGCTGGAGCATTCGCTAGCCTTCTTCGGCAGCTTATGCAATGTCTGGAGTACCATCAGCCGCCCATTTTCAGGGGGCGAAAGACACGGATCCTGGATCGAGACTCTTGGTCGATGGAGGTATTCCTGTATGCACGGGATGGGGAATTCAATTCCCACACATACCCCATCAAACATCCCAGGACCCGCTGTTTCGATGCTGTCCAGGACGCAGCACGCCTCGCCATAGATGAGTTATGCCATCTGCACAAGGATGCAGTGCACCAGTGCCCTTTTTGCTTCTTCATCAACCCTCGAGCAGGACAGAGGTATCCAGATCCCTTTGATATTCCAGCTGACGATCCTCAACTGTCGCACCAGGTGCAGCTCACGCAGGCAATGACAGTCACTTATGCTAGAGCTTTGGAGGAAATTGGACAGCTCCGGATGCTTCTGACTTCCAGCTATCAACACTCCGACACTCTTCGCGCACAACTTCTTCATAACCAGGCAGCAGAGTTCAAGTTGGGACGTCTCAAAGCTGCAGCTGACTACACGCCGTCCTCGCCCGTACCAGTTGTCGTCCCCAACAATCAGGCACCGGCTCGACTTTCGGGACTCCGCACCAGGCTCACCGCACGCAAGAAGGTGCGACGTCCGAGTCCTCTACCCAACATCTGATGAGGACATCACTTCTTTGGATACACACAACACTCCTCCACTTGACATTCAAGGACCAATTACTAGAGCTCGCGCCCGACAATTGAATTTACAGGTGAGCTCGTTCCTAAGTACTTCTTTTTGTTCATTTGAGAATCGATTGCTACCTAATGATTTAATTATGATTAGGAACCATGGAGAGGACCTAGAAATACTTGGAGAAGGACTACGAGACGCACAAGTCCAGCAAGGGCGGTCGAATCATGTTGGAGGGCCAACTCAAGCCGACTTTGAATCCAATTCGGAGTCCAGGACCAGGCCGCACTAAAACGGACGCCCAGATCGCATCCGGGCTCCGTTTTGGACGTTCTACATATGGATGGAAAGATGAGAAGATAAACTTTCCAATGGCTCTGGTACCATGTCAAAATTCCTTCTGAGTCAACGGGAATCGTCAAAACAAATGGGCATTCAGAATCTCTCAAGGTGCTGCGTCACCGTCTTTTGGGCCGTTCGGTTTTGTATCGTGTTGGAGCCCATTAGGGCGCGTCCAGGGGTTTTGCACGCCTCTCACTCCTTTATATCCAGCCACCACCCCCACCATTAGGGTTGGGTTTTGCTTAGATTAATCTGTTTTTGAACAGTTTCGCCGTTCATCGGTTTGTGAGACCCCAACTTTCGAGTGCTAAATCAATACATCTGCAATTCAGTTGTGTTCTTCCTTGTTCTTGCTTGTGTTCTTCGATTCACATGTGAGGATTAGCCCTCTTGGCGAGGTCAACCGGACTGTGCACGGTTGATAACCTGAGGAGACGTGGTGCTGCGATTGCAGGATTCGGAACGTGTTGTTCGGAAGCCGGATCGATTTGTGTCGTGCCTCCACCAAATCGAACATATCTAGAACCTGTTGGAAGATCGGGACCCCATTCCTATCAACATCAACATCGGCGAACCCAGTAAGAGGCGCAAGCTTTTCCGCTCTCGCTCTCGTTCTCTGTCGACTGCCTCCAGTCGTAACCGTGCCTCGGCCGAGTGTGATTGTTCGCGGCACCATGTGAATGAGCGCCAGGAGGACCCGGAGGAGGACCCAGAAGAGGACCCCGAGGAGGATCCGGAGGAGCGCATCATCGTGGAGGATGAGTAGTTAGTTGAGTCAGTAGTACCTAAATAAATGTCCACGTTCTTAGAACGCTTTATTATGTTTTGGTGTGCTAGATGGACTGTGCCAAGCCTATGTGCACTTGTGGTACAGCCATTCATAAATCTATCTGGATTTCAATATAAGTTTTCCCTAAGTGGTTGTTTGTTCTCTTCTGTGTGTTGGGTTGGGATGTTATTAGTTTTCCCCCTAATCTCTTACCTATGCTAGTTCCCTCTTACCTTTTGCTAACCCTGGAAACCGTTTCAGATGGTGAACACAAGGAGCAACCCTGGCAACAGCCGTGACGCCAACAATCAGCCGGACAACAACATTCCTCCACCTCCTGCTCAAGCGCCCAACTTGGAGCAGATGATGGCCATGCAACTGCAGCTTCTGCAAGCCCTTGCTCAGAACCAGGTGCAGCAGGCCCCGCAGGCACCAAATCAAGCACCCCAGTCTAAATTGGGGGAATTTATGAGAACAAGACCTCCTACGTTTGCTGGATCAGTGGACCCTTTGGAGGCAGACGATTGGATCAAGGATGTGGAGAGGAAGTTGAACTTAGCCCAGTGCAACGACCATGAAAAGGTGTTGTATGCTGCCCACCAACTCAAAGGAATTGCTGCTAATTGGTGGGAAAACTACTGCGCCGCCCATCAAAATGTAGAAACCATCACTTGGGATGAGTTTGTTGAGGCTTTCTGCACTGCGCATATTCGTACGGGAATAATGGAAATGAATAAGAGGGAATTCTACCAACTGCAGTAGGGAAACCTCAGTGTTTCTGAGTATCTGAACAGGTTCACCCAACTGTCCAGATATGCATCAGAAGATGTCAACTCAGATGCAACAACGATCTACAGGTTCATGCAGGGACTTGATCCCAATCTCAAGGTGCAGCTGGTGTCTAATGACTACCCAACTTTCCAGCACATGGTGAACAAGGCCCTCATACAAGAAGATGCTCAACGTCAACCGTACGAGACAAGGAAGAGGAAGTTTCAAGCTCAGTAGGGGGCAAGCAGTTCACGATTTCATCCTAATCCACCCCAGTTCCATAGACCCTCAGAGTCAAGTGTGCCAAGGACTCCATTTGCTGGACCTCGTCCAAATCCACAAGCTCCAACTGTCCCCAGAAGCGCCCAGCTGTGACCCCAGTTCGTTTCAACTTGGGGACTACACCAGCAAGAGCTCCAACTGCAGGTCAAGGCCGTGGGGCACCACAAACTCCAAGGACTCCGCAGACAATGAGCAGAGGACATCTTAACCATGTCACTGCGGAGGCAGCCCAGGATGCGCCCGACGTAGTTCTGGGTAAGTTTCTTGTCAACTCAGTACCTGCATCAGCATTATTTGATTCTGGAGCTTCGCATTCTTTTGTGTCAAAAAATTTTATTGAAAGATATAATTGGGATGTGCGGTTGCTTAAGAACCCTATGCTAGTCCAATCCACTGGAAAGGAAATGAGGACTAACACAGTTTGCCCTAGCGCAACTGTGGATATAAATGGAGTAAAATTCCTAGCGAATCTTATTATAATAGATTCCAAGAGCCTAGATGTCATACTTGGTATGGATTGGTTAACCAAGTATAAAGGGCAGATAGATTGTGCCGATCGTGCTGTCACTATTACCAACTCGGATAGAATCCAAGTAAGGTATAAGTCAAACACATCTTCTCGGAATAGGTGTGGGCTGAACAGTTTGAAGGAAGCAACTTTGAAAAAGGTGCCTATAGTAAGTGAATACCCAGATGTGTTTCTTGAAGATTTGCCGGGAATGCCGCCAGATAGGGAAATTGAATTTGTCGTCAACTTAGTACCTGGTATAGCTCCAATCTCCAAGAGACCTTATCGTATGCCCGCAAATGACTTGGCAGAAGTTAAGAAGCAAATTGAAGAATTGCAAGATAAAGGTTTTGTAAGACCAAGCTCGTCACCCTGGGGAGTACCAGTACTGCTAGTAAAGAAGAAAGATGGTAGTCTTCGCATGTGTGTGGATTATCGATCCTTGAATGATGTGACCATTAAGAACAAGTACCCTTTGCCCAGAATAGATGATCTGTTTGATCAGTTGAAAGGATCATGTGTCTTCTCTAAGATTGATCTTTGATCAGGTTATCACCAATTGAAGATAAGACCAGAAGACATACCCAAGACAACATTTGCTACTCGTATTGGATTGTATGAGTATACAGTGATGTCTTTTGGTCTAACCAATGCCCCAGCATATTTTATGAATCTGATGAATAAGGTGTTCATGGAATATTTGGATAAGTTTGTGGTTGTATTCATCGATGATATTTTGATATACTCCAAGAATGAGGAAGAACATGCAGAACATTTGAGGATAGTTTTGGAAAAGCTCAGAGAAAACCAGTTGTATGCCAAGTTTAGCAAGTGTGAGTTTTGGTTGAAGAAAGTAGCCTTCCTAGGTCATGTGATTTCTGCAGGAGGAGTGTCCGTAGACCCCGATAAAGTAAATGACGTGCTCAATTGGACACAACCAAAGTCAGTATCCGAGATCAGAAGCTTTTTGGGATTGGCTGGTTACTATCGTCGCTTTATTGAAGGATTCTCCAAGCTTGCAAGACCTCTCACACAGTTGCTAAAGAAGGAAACGAAGTTTGAATGGAGTAAATCGTGTGAGGATAGTTTTCAAGAGCTAAAGAAGAGGTTAACTTCTGCACCAGTGTTAACGCTCCCGGACATTAGAAAGGATTTTGAAGTCTTTTGTGATGCATCAAGGCAAGGACTAGGCTGTGTTCTGATGCAAGAGGGAAAAGTAGTAGCCTATGCTTCAAGACAGTTGCGACCCCATGAAGGAAACTATCCAACCCATGATTTAGAGCTTGCTGCCGTTGTGCATGCTCTAAAAATATGGAGGCATTATTTGATCGGTAACCGTTGTGAAATCTACACGGATCACAAAAGTTTAAAGTACATATTTACCCAGCCCGATCTCAATATGAGGCAAAGGAGATGGCTCGAGTTAATAAAGGATTATGATGTTGGGATACATTATCATCCAGGCAAGGCCAATGTGGTAGCTGATGCCTTAAGCTGAAAGAATTACTGTAACGAATTGTTGATTAAAGACAGTATGCCTGCACTTCAAGAGGAATTCCAGCAGCTCAATTTGGAAGTTGTAGAGGAAGGATTCCTGGCTACTTTGGAGGTTCAGCCAACTCTAGAGGACCAGATCAAGACAGCTCAAAAAGAGGATAAGTATGTTAAGGAAATTAAAGAAAACATGAAGAAAGGGAAAGCACCAGGATTTTCAGAGGATGAAGAAGGTGTCATTTGGTTTGGGAAAAGAATCATTGTACCTAAAAAGAGAGAGATAAAGGAGTTAATTCTGAAGGAAGCCCATGAATCGGGATATTCAATTCACCCTGGAAGTACAAAGATGTACCAAGATCTTAAAGAAAGGTATTGCTGGTCAAGTATGAAAAGAGAGATTGCAGAGTATGTAGCTTTGTGTGATGTGTGCCAGCGAATTAAAGCGAAACATCAGAGACCTGCCGGACTTTTACAACCTTTGCAGATACCCGAGTGGAAGTGGGAAGAAATTGGAATGGATTTCATAACTGGATTGCCAAGGACAAAGTTAGGGCATGATTCAATTTGGGTTATTGTGGATCGTCTAACAAAAGCCGCCCATTTTATTCCGGTAAAGACCACATATTCTGGAGATAGACTCGCAGAGTTGTACATTTCAAGAATTGTGTGCTTGCATGGAGTTCCAAAGAAGATTGTGTCAGATCGAGGAACCCAATTCACTTCAAGATTTTGGCAAAAGCTGCATGGACTTTTGAGAACAAATTTAAACTTCAGCACAGCATATCATCCGCAGACAGATGGCCAAACAGAAAGGGTAAATCAAATTTTGGAGGACATGTTGAGAGCTTGTGTCCTAGCAGACAAGACTAATTGGGATTGAAGTTTGCCCTATGCAGAGTTTTCCTACAACAATAGTTACCAATCCAGCTTACAAATGTCTCCGTTCGAAGCCTTATACGGCAGAAAATGTAGGACACCATTGTATTGGAAAGAAGCAGGAGAAGGACAAGTGTTTGGACCAGATGTGTTGAAGCAAGCAGAAGAACAATCGCCTAATTCAGGACAGATTAAAAATAGCACAAACGAGACAGAAGAGCTATGCGGACAATCGTCGAAGAGCATTGGAGTTTGTACCCGGAGATCATGTTTATCTAAAGGTTTCACCTCTCAAGGGAATGCGACGTTTTGGAGTTAGTGGAAAGCTTGCTCCTAGATTCATTGGACCATTCCAAAAAGGAGAAGTTGCTTACCAGCTAGAGCTTCCACCTCAGTTATCAAAGGTGCATGACGTCTTCCATGTGTCCCAGTTAAGGAAGTGTCTCAGAGTGCCAGAAGAAAGGATGCCTCTAGATGAAGTGAACTTAAAGGAAGACTTAACATACCCAAAGTATCCAGTCAAGGTATTGGAGGAAGCAGAGCGTCGTATGCGAAGCAAGGTCATCAAGTTCTGTAAAGTGCAGTGGAGCAATCATTCTGAGTCCGAAGCGACTTGGGAGCGTGAAGAGGATCTAAGAGCAGAGTTCCCTAATCTTTTTCCCAGTCCGTCCGAATCTAGGGGTCGAGATTCTCTCTAAGGGGGGTAGGTTTGTAACATCCCAAATTTTGGCTTTCTGGAAAAATTTAAATTCAAATTAATTATATTAAAGTAATTGGATTTTATTTGGCTTTTATCTGATTTTCTGGATTTTCTTGAAGTATCTTAAAGTATAAAAATTAAATACCAACATTAGTTGGAAATATTTTTATTTAGTCCAAAACATGTCCAGGAGCTTCTGTGAATTGTTCTGGAATTTTTGGAGGTATTTTCGTATTTTTTGAGGCCTAAATAATTTCCTAGCCTTTTCTGAAAACGTAAATTAAATTCTAAAATTAAAAATCCCTTCCTCACCCTCCGACCGACGCGTGGACGGCCCAGATCCACCCACGTCGCCGCCTGGCCCATCCAGGCCGCACCTCCCCTCTCCCTCGCTGCCTCGCGGGCCCGGCCCATCAGCCACCCCGCCTTCCTCTCCCCTTGGGCCGACACCTGGGCGGCCCGATGCACGCCACGCCGCCCGCGCGGTCCATCCGGCCGTCCCCTCCCACTAAAACCTCTCCCGCCGCCCGATACGCCTCCGGACCAGTGGCTGCAATCCGCACCGTCCGCACCCCGCTCCTCTTTTCTCACTGACCTGCGGGCCCCGCCTGTCAGTCGCCCGCGCCCCTCTCTTGCTACCACCCGGGCCCCGCCTGTCAGGCCGTCGTCTTCCCCGCGGAGCGCCTCCTTCCTTCTTCCTCTCCTCCCCTTTCCTTTCTTGCGCCGGCGGCCGATTCTGAGCCAATCTCGGCCTTTCCTTCCCCGGCCCTCCGCTTTTGGAACCCCATGACCGAATCCCTTCTCCCCCGCGCCTCTCTTTCCTTCCGCGCCCCCTGTTTCCTTCCCTCCCCGCTACCTTCCTTTTTCCGGCCGCCATCTCCGGCGAGCAATTAAACGCCCGTTTCCCCTCCTCTGCCCTATAAAAACCCCCTCGGCATCGCCTCCCTCCGCCCAGCACCCCGACGCGCTCCACCTCCCTTCCCGAGCTTCGTAGCATCCTGCCACCGAGCCACCTCCCTCTCCGAGCTCCGCCACACTCCGGCGAGCAATTGCCGACGCCTCAGGCATCTCCGGAGCCCGCCACCGCCACTCCGAGCACCCCCGTGGCCGTGCGATCCTCCCTGGCACCTCGGCCGTCCCTTCCCGCCGCCGGAGCACCCGTGCTGCGTCACCGCCTTCCTCGTCGCCGGCCATCTCCGCTCATCCCCGAGCCTCGCTGACCCCTCCAACCGAACTCACTCCGCGCCGGGATCGCATTTTGCGCATCACCCGATCCTCTCCGGCCTTCCCTCGCCGCCGTCCACTACTGCCCGGCCCCTCCAGCAGGTACCCCTCAAGAGGGTTACCTACCCTTTATGGGTAGGCAATGCCTGCCCGCCCGACTGGTTACCAGTGCTGTCTCTTCTTCCCCTTGGCTCCCTCGGCGCGCGTTCGAGCCCCCGGCTCCGCACGCTGAGGTTGAGCCTTTTCCTCTTTTTTCCGCGCTGATAGATGGGCCCCACCCATCAGCGGCCGTCGGTTTGTGCTGGCCACTACCGCCTGGGTCCCACCCGTCTGCGTCAGCCTCTGACAAGTGGGTCCAGAGCCCAATAGGTCCCACCTGTCAGTGACCAAAGCGGATATGGTCACCGACAGAGGGGTCCCACATGTCAGTGACCGCCAGTGGGCTTACTGTTCAGTGGTCCCACCTGTCATAGACTCAGAATAAAGAAATAAAAATAAAAGATTAAGAATTAAGTAATTCCAGTGGGCCCCACCTGTCAGAAATTTGGGAATTTCTGGATTTATTCAATCTGAGAATTTCAAATGAGCATAACTTTCTCATTTTAACTCCAAATTGAGCCATTCAAATTTATAAATTCATCTAAAATCATAATCTATTCAAATATGGACTCTATTTGAATTTTGGATTTTTATTCGAAGTTTATTTGTATTTATTTACTTCGTTTGCTTCGTCTTTTCTCGCGTAGATTCCAACGTTGTCGAAGATCTCTCCACTCCGCAGCAGGAAGACCCAGAAAGCGTGCACGAAGGCAAGTCTCCTTTGATCATCTTGAACCTATGATTTTGAAATGTTTTAATTATTTTAAATTATGTGCATTGCTATTTACATAAACATTAGTTCAAACTTAAGGTATTAGTTACCCCAACTTTGTTATACCCTCAGTTGAAATTGAATGCCATGTACCTTTGTCACCCTAGAATTTCCTTTGTCTCAATAATGAGATTATTATATTCAGTTGTGAATAGTAGATTGGTAGTATAATGCTTAGTCATACTAATTAATACCTTTGAAATCTTGAAAATGGGAAATTATGATTTATTGAATACCCTTGTGTTTATTAATTTAGTGGTAATTGGAGTTACCACTGCTCTCTTAAAAATAAAATAAAATGTGAAAATTGGTTTAGATTAGGGTGGATGGTTGGTTTGGGTTGGTGCAGTAAGCACGGGATCTTGTAAAGTGTATGTTCCACCCTAGTCAACTAAGGACTGACGCTTGTGTTTGTTCAGACTGAGCACTACCGTACAACCCTAAGTCTATATGGGTACGACCTAGCTGAGTAACTCATAATAGTCTAGTTTAGGTGCCACTAGTGGAAAGTGGATGCCAGGGATTTACTGGTTATTCACAGTGAGGGACAGGGATTTACTGTACTCATATGGATTAAGAGGGGGCTTCGGATTGGGTAGATTTAACCTTTCTGCGGTGAAACCTCAGCGGGTGGTGTCTAGCTAGTCTAGAGTGAGGTAAAGGCTTTGTGATAATTTATCTGTGTCTCATGCCAAAGGAAGCGTGGTGACTGTTAAGATAATTTATCTCTTAGGGGTAAAGTTGTACAACCTCTGCAGAGTGTAAAACTATTCGAATAGCCGTGCCCACGGTCAAGGGCGGGCAAGGAATGCATTCACTTGGTAGATTTTTGGTTTTGGTTTTAAAATCAAAGTCTTGGTATTCCGAGAGTAGAGGGAACTCTCGGAAGGGTATCCTGGCAGTTGGAGCCAGAGAGGGTGGATGGAACCCGCAGCTTTAAACTTGATCATTTGTAAGCTAGTGTTGGCAGATGGAACCTTCACTATTAAGTTAATATTAGTTCTGTTAAAATATTTATTTGATTAACTTGATGCCTTCAAAAATAATTATTCGTAATTGAAATTAAAACCTTGCTTTGTGCAAAAGAACCATATAGCCTTTCTTTGTCAAGCCTTGCATCTATTGCATTTTTCCCAAGACTTGCGGAGTACTTTATGTACTCACATGCTGCACTCAAAAATAATAATCAGAGGAATGCGAAGCCCAAGAAGGAGACTACGACTACTTCGCCGGTGGCTTCGACGAAGGATTCCAGGAGTTCTAGGTCGCGCTTCCCAGTCAATTGCCTGTGGCGTGTTGATGGGTTTCTGCTGAATTTTATCTTGCTTCTGCTGTATTTTGATTGTGCGAGGTCTTGGAACCTCCAATGTAATAATGAGACCAGATGGTCAGTACTCTTTATTATTGTAATAATGCGTTGTTGGTTATGAATCATTTATGTTTAACTGTGTGCACTAGCTTTGATCTGGGACTAGTGCAGTAATACACAGAGGGTCCGGGTTCGAAAATCCGGGGTCCCGACATCGATGAAGGCAAGCCTTCAAGACTGCGGTATTCTTGTGAACAATCTACTCAGTGAATTCAGCGCGGAAAAGTTGAGTCCTTCTGAGGACACGATACCCACTCACACGAGTGTGATTGTACTACAAGCCAAAGCTTTAATAAAGCATTTAGCCACTCTGAAGACCGATCAGGTGAAGTCGATCAGGGATGTAGTAAGGGGTGTTGTAAACTATGCCTTAGGAAAACTTAAGGCATGTGACCAAAACCTCAACTCACATCCAATCGAGCATGACTTCACCTGCTCTTTGGAATGCAACTTGGCTCTCCTTCTTCTTCAGAGTAGTTTATAAACGAAAACATTGTAAAGACTTACCTTTGGGTGATGAATAAACTTCTTCCGTTTCCTGCAATTTATCTTGTTAAGCAGTTAGTACTCGTAAGACAAAAAAGAAAAGAAAGAGAATGGATTTATGACTAAGAAATAAAGTTATGCTGATTACTCTACTCTAGCCCCTGACTATTTACCTTGTTTATGTGAATAAACAAAGCAAATAGTAGAGAGTGAAGTATGCAGAGAGCAGACTGATATATCTGACTATCGTTATCAAATTCGATCACATGTACAGGTAGCAAAGAGGAAGAACAGGTCGATGTTAGAAAGTTTCTTCTACTGGGTAGGACCACGTGCAGAAAGAAAACGCTTCGACTAGGTGATGTTGCCTCCCCTCGACCAGGTGAATGAAACCAGAGATAAATGATACAAGGATAAAGCATTCGGATTTCCTTCTCATATATTTGTTCAACGTTTCCCTAGACAATTGAGTAGTTTTATGCTGATAGTAAGAGTAAAAAATGAGTTGACACTAGGAAGCTCCTTCTAGTAGGCAGGACCACATGCAGAGAGGAGAGACTTTGACTAGTGGTGTCCCCTTCTCCAACCAGTTAAACGAATTAGATGTGCTAGAAGTGGTCAAAAGAACTCAGAAATGTAATAATTTCATCACCTCTTTAGAAGAAGTAGACTCAAGAAACAAGATTACATTTGGTGACAATAGCAAAAGAAAGGTCATGGGTCTTGGCAAGGTGGCATCTCAGATGACCATTTAATCTCCAATGTTCTATTGGTTGAATCTCTTAGCTTAAATCTCCTTTCGATTGCTCAATTATGTGATTTTGGGTTCCATTGTCTATTTATGGAAGAGGAAATTTCGGTTTTAAGAAAAAAAACATTCAAAAACTTATTTTCAAAGGCTTTCATTTTGGAAATGTACTACTTGTGGACTTATCCTCCAATGCTTCTTGCATCTCAACGTGTTTATTCACTAAAGTCTCACTTGGTTGGCTTTGGCACTGCTATCTTGGGTTTGTGGGGGATGTATACTTTAAAAAAGCTTTTCAAATATGGTTTGGTTGTGGGCTTGAAAGGTGTGTGGTTTGAGAAGGATAATTTATGTAGTGCTTATCAAGCTAGCAGGCAAGTGGCAAACTCTCATCCCACTAAAAGGTTTATGTCCACACTTAGACTAGTAGAGCTCTTACTTAAGGACTTGTTTGGCCCAACATCCTAGAAGAGAATCGGGGCAACACTTTCTGTTTAGTCGTTGTGGAAGATTTCTCAAGGTTCACTTAGGTTTTGTTTCTACAAGACAAATCCAAAGCCTCTAGTATTTTTAGAAGGTTTGCAAAAGGGTCCCAAATGAATTTGAAACCCCAATCAAGAAAATGTAGAGTAACAACGGAAATGAGTTCAAAAATACTAATATTGAAGACTATTGTGATGAGATAGGCATTAAGAATGAGCTATCTACTACCTACACACCTCAATACAATGGAGTTATTGAACGAAAGAATTGGACATTGATTGAGATGGCAAGGACTATACTTGATGAGTATGGCACCACCAATAACTTTTGGGTAGAGGCCATCACGACCGCTTGCCATGCAATAAACCAGCTCTACCTCCATTGACTTTTAAAGAAGATGGCCTATGATATCTTGATAGAGAGATATCCTAATATCTCCTATTTTAGAGTGTTTGGATGCAAGTGCTTCATCTACAAGAAGCGTTCCCATCTTGGCAAGTTCCACAAGCATTGTGATATTGGTTTTCTTTTGGGATACTCCATGAACTCTAAAGCATATCATGTTTTCAACAATGCCACCAGGCTTGTTGAAGAAAATTATGATGTTAAATTTGATGAATCTAATGGCTTTCAAAGAAAGCATGAGAATCTCAATGATGTAGATGATGATGCATTAAGGATGGCAATGAGGAACATGACTCTTTGGGAGATCAAGCCAAAGGAGGACAATCAAGAAGTTGGTGCTCAAGAACAACCCTATCATCCATGACGCCTCAAGTTGATGCAAGTGAAGCAAGGGATGATAACTGTTGGACCGAAATGGCGACAGAGGGGGAGGGGTGAATGTCGTCCCTTTAAACTTGCCCCCAAAACGTATTGACTCAAATCTTCTCCCCGATAGATATAAAATCTATGAGAAGAAGGATTCTGAAGTTCCCTTACAGGACAAATAACCAATGAAGAGATTAAGACACAAGAGAAGCCAATGTTAATCACAGAAGTGTTATCACAAAAGAGTGGAACACTGTCGATAACTAACCCAAAGTCCCGCAGGGTCGAGACCATCCAGAGCACCTGGCTACAGCAACTGGCTGCAGCGACGTACTCGGCCTCTGCGGTGGACTGTGTAACACCGGACTGCTTCCTCGAAGACCAGGAAATAAGAGAAGTGCCAATGAATTGGCAGGTGCCAGAAGTGCTCTTCCTATCTATCCTACAGCCAGCAAAGTCTGCATCTGAATAGGCTCTCAAGGAAAGATAGGACGAGGAAGAGTACCAGATACCATAGTCAATGGTAGCTCGAAGGTACCGAAGAATGCGCTTCACCGCCTGGCGATGAGATACGCGAGGAGAAGCCTAAAAACGAGCACATAGACACACATCAAAATGTATGTCCGGTCTCGAGGCAGTGAGGTACAAGAGGGAGCCAATCATGCTCCGATACTCCTTCTGATCAACTGGCTCGCCGTCTTCATCTGGGTCAAGTGTGGCGGAAGACGCCATGGGAGTTGACACCGGTTTACCATCACTTATGTCAAAGCGCTTCTGGAGATCACGAGTGTACTTGCCCTGATGCAAGAAAGTACCCTCCTGAGTCTACTTGATCTGGAAGCCAAGGAAGAAGTTCAACTCGCCCATCATGCTCATCTCAAACTCGGTGCTCATGACATCCGAGAACTGTGAAACGAGAGCATGGGGAGAGCCGCCAAAGATGATGTCATCCACATAAATCTGGACGAGCAGAAGGTCTGTGCCATGCCGGCGAATGAACAAGGTCTTATCTACTTTACCCATCTCAAAACCATGACTCAACAGATAGGACTTAAGCCTCTCATACCAAGCTCTAGGGACCTGCTTAAGTCCATACAAAGCTTTGGAAAGCTTGAAGGCATGGTTTGGGTATTTAGGGTTCTCAAAACCTGGAGGCTATCTCACATAGACTTCTTCTTCTTCAATGAAGCCATTAAGGAAGGCACTCTTGACATCCATCTGGTAAAGCTTGAAACCCTTAGAAGCCGCAAAAGCAAGCAGGATTCTAATGGCTTCAAGTTTAGCTACACGGGCAAAGGTCTCCTCGAAATCTAGACCCTCAACCTGGGAGAAGCCCTGAGCTACCAGTCTAGCCTTGTTTCGAACAACCACCCCAACCTCACTCTGCTTGTTCTTGAACACCCACTTAGTTCCAATGATATTGTGACCTCGAGGGGGCTCAACAAGCGACCAGACCTTGTTCCTCTCAAAAATTTCCAACTCCTCATGCATGGCATTGACCCAAGACTCGTCAGATAGAGCATGACAAACGTCTTTGGGCTCAAAGGAGGCAACAAAGGCAGAATGGAGACAGAAATGTGACTTGCCAGACTTTGAGTGTGTGACACGCTCAAAGAGGTCTCCGATAATCTGCTCAGAAGGATGGTCTTTCTGGATACGTCGAGGAGGTCCAGGATGAGATGAAGAAGTGGCCTCTACCTCATGAGCTGATGAGGTAGGAACAGAACCACTAGCTCCAGAGGAAGCAGACGGCATGGGCTGATCGCCTCGAGGTGCAGTGGAAAAAGGCACCTCAAGGGGTGGATGAGGGACTGGATCGGGTAGACAAATGTGCCCTCAGAAAAACTATGTTCGATACATGGCACACGGTCGCCTATGCCAGAAAGAAAGGTCACGGGACTCAGAAGCAACCAAACACCGGAGAGGATCACCAGAAGACTCAGAAAAATCAGCACGAAAGATCCTCCCAAAGCGAGAAATCCCGCAAACCAAACTACCCGTGTAACACCCCAGGACCCACATTACCCTGGGATGCCACTAAAACCACTCCACAACTAGCCAATTTACAAGATAAATTAAACTGACAACAATTACTAAACAAGATAGTATAAGGGGAAGCATAAACAACTAAGGAATAACAGGATAGTGATAACAATTCAATGTTTAAAACATCCTCCAACATTTTAATCTAAAACATAGTTCACAAATTTAACATTATTAAGTTAATGTAAACAAAGCTATGCAAAGGTCTAGAATCCTTTCAACTTTATTACAGCATAAAAATATGATTCATGTGCATCAGTGTGGTGCCGCTCTACCCTTCCCATGCATGCTCAAAGTCCACCTGCAGGGCGGGGGAAACAAGGGTGAGATAAAATCTCAGCAAGCAAACTGTTTAACAGGCTAATTAAACTACAATAGTTTAATCATCAACATTTAATCTTCCACAAATAACAATGTTTATATCCTCAACCTCAAATCACATCAACGACGGTAAAGCATTAGCAAATAAATCTTATTTGACTACTTTAAAACCTCAACCACTACCACTACCAAAGACAATAAAGCATATGTATGTTTTACTTCAATACTTTATTATTTCTCACATCCACAACTGCTACCAACAATTACTACAAGAGAAAAGAATCTCATGCCACAATCGCAACCCTTACCATACACAAGGGACGAACCCCATTCCACGACCACAACCACATTCCTCATACCACAAGTAGCTCACATGAGCCAATTCCACATTACAACTATGAAGTTGAATATTCCACCAAAATAACTTCACCACAATACATTGCATAAGTATGCAAATGATCTTTCCACAATGCAATGCATATGAATGCTTTCATGCTATGCTCCACATCACTCTTTCCCTGCGGGAGAAGAGGTGCATCGTATTACGGCAATATACGATGCTGTACCGGTACGGTCGCGGCTAGGTGCGGCGACATCCACATATGCAAATGTCATGATATGATACGAATGATATGATAATCATAAACCACATGAACTCCATCCACAAAGGAGCATTAACATACTAACAACATATCCACGACCACATATCCACCACATATTTGTTTTCATTTTCCGCATTAGCACACTAAACAAATTTCCACATGATTACGAGCAATTTATCCAAACATATCAATTGATCAATAATTGCTACCATCACAACCACAAGTATTTACTAAGAATACCACCACTTAGACCACAATATACTCGTAAAGTTTTCTACCCCACAACTATATTGATCATCAAGAACAATTCCGCATATCCACAATTAAACCATCAAGATCCTACACAATTGAATTCTTTAAAAATACTACCATCTGGACCACATTAAGGAAGCATTTAACAAAGACAAAGCACCTCAAATTTAAAGAATTAGTTAATATAAAGGTAGAATAATTAACAAGTTAAACAGTAGCACAACCGCTCCGCTGACAGACAGCGGTATTCCTGACCCTGCTACACCCAGATCCCACAGCCAAAAATTCTGAAACAAAATACAGAAGATGGGTCTAGAAGTCCTCTACAATTTTACTTTTGGGAAGATCCGCAGGAAAAATCGTTTCATGGGTCTAAACCACGCAAACAGACGCGCTGCGCGAATCAATCTACAGGCAGACAGCAGGTAATCTCTAATCGGGCAATCAATCTATTAATCCCCTTCAAATTCCATGCCAAGAACCCTAATTACTCTATAAAACAGAGGGTTTGGGATTAGAAAAAAATTACCTAAATGATCTCTTGGGATCATCCCTCTTCTTCCCTCCTCTTCTTCTCCTCCTTCGCTTCTTCTTCCTTCTCTTCCCTTTCTTTTTCTCCTTGGCACCAATGGACAGCAGCTTGTGGGGTGATGGAGGGGGGAAAAGGGTGCGGCCAGGGGTGGAAAAAAGGGGTGAGGGCGCAAGGGAGGGGGTTATAAAGGGGGTGCTAGGGTTTGGGACGTGGTACGGGCCCCCATTTGAGCTAGCTGGCCCAAAGCGGCTGGCCCACCCCTCCGGACAGCCCAAAATATCCAAATTAGTTTTTTTAATTTATTTTTTAAGTTTGGACAATTATGTAATTTAATTTTCACCTCTCGCAATTTACCGAAAAATCGGGAAACTCCACGATTATTTTATAAACCTACGCCGAATCGACGATCAGGATATTACAACCCGAAGAATCAAGAATTTTGCAAGAGTTTTTCTTAAAGCTCACCTCGAAACCATCATCGGTAAACTGAGAAACAAAAATCAAACTATACTGCAACTTACTAACCAAGGCAACATCTTTCAAAATGAAAGAATCATTAACGCGCACTGTACCTTTGGCGATGACGCGCCCAGATGAAGCATCTCCGAAGGTGATCGTCTCATCACCTGGAGCACGGGCAAGGGAAGAAAACCAACGGGAGTCTCCGGTCATATGACGAGAACAACCAGAGTCTACAAGCCAAACCTTTCCCTTCCCTGCCCGGCGAACCTGAGTCAACAAGAGAGTAAAGTCTCAGTACTGGGGTAAATCAAGAGTGATTTTGGCACCCAATACTGAGTAACACGTCGAGCAGATGAAGTAGTCAAACACGACTAACCTCTATCTACCCTACGCTCTCTGTCACTCAAAGAAGCAGATGGTCTATGTGTAGACCTAAAGCTGTTGTTGGGCTTGACTGCTACAGAGGAGCGAGTCAAGACAACAGCAACATGCTAATCACACCGCAGGTAGCTATCTCGATGGGGGAAACGAGATCTACCCTTAGAACGGCGGAAGTCACGACCAAAGGGAGCATGAGGACGAAAACAAGAAAACTCGAAAAAACCAAGTCCTCGATGCTGCCCAAACCCATCAACAGAAGTAAACCTAGACCTCGTGTTGGTCTTAGGTGCACTCAAGGTCTGGGGCTGACCCTGAATACGCCTAAGAGCCTCAGCACGGTCTCTCCATGTGATCTTGGCGTGCCTGAAGCATCGCTCGATCGAGTGTCCATCCTTCTGACAGAAGGTGCAGTGGTACTTCACCTTCTGAGAGGTAGAAGTAACACGGTGAGGCTTTGCCTTCTGAGAGGCCAAAGCTGCAGGGGGAATCACCTTGCTGTCGGAAATCCCTTGGACAAAGCCCGCTGACTTAAATTGGACTTTCTCAGTCCTGGGCTCAGTCTCGATCACACCTGGTGCTATGGGTCTGAGCACAGCAGGTGGATGCTTCCTCATGTCCTCATAGAAATCATATCCTAGACCCTGATTAAATCTGCAAATCTTGGACTGGTCTAGAATAAGATTAAGCTTCTTCTTGCCTCCTACAAATCCCTCGAGAATGTTCATAAGATATTGACACTCCCGAAAGAGAGAGGTGCAAGAAGAGCAGGGGGAAGAAGGAGTAGCAAAAGGTAAGAGAGTAGAAGAAGAAGAACCAACAGCAGAGGAATGAATGGCTTGTGCACGCACAGCCGACTCAGAATGGACAGTCCTACTGCTAGCCAATTGGTTCACGTCGCTAGGCGTCTCTACATTACCCTTGGGCTCCTTCCCCACCTCAGCAATCACATCACAATGAGTTGATGACTTCTCTAGTAAATCCTTAGTTAGCTTCACACATTGTTCATTCAAAGCAACGAGTTTAAGTTTTAGTTTATCACAACTAATGCATGGTGAGCTAACAGGATCCTTAGTCGCAAAATGAGCTAATTTGTTGTCACGATCAGCCATCTCTTGGAATTGCTTAAAAACGGACTCAAGCTCAAGTGTCAGTTTTGGACAGTTGGTGCAAGAAACAACAGGCTCAAGTAAAGAAGCATGCAACTCAGCAATTTTATGATCTGCCCTTTTTAAGTTCAATTTCAAATTATTGCAGTTTTCACAAGTCTCGGGCAAATCAAGCAACATGGTATAAAGACCTCTAAACGCATTGTCCTTATCCTCACATGAGGTGCAAGAAATAGCCTTGAGAGACCATGTGGTCGTGACTCCATGAGAGTGATGAGTAATTGACAAGGGTTTAGGTCAGTCGAGTTTGGTTTGAGTGGTTCGGAGTCGAGTCGTTGCGTGGCGCAATCGGGCTCGGTCGGGCTCTGGTCAAACCTGGTCATTTGGGCTTAGTATGTATATTCTAATGTTTCGACAGGTTTGGACTTCATCTGTGGTAAGTGTGATGGTATTTACGCTTTCATGTGTCGAGCGGTGCTATTTGACGTGTTTCTTGTCTATGTGACTGCAGGACGTCGAGTTGGAGTCATGGTGAGACACGGTGGACCGGACTAGGCGCAGGTGGCGCTGAGGTCAGAATGGTCGGGATGTGTCGAAGTCGACGTGGACTCGAGGTGGTTGCGAGGCGTGCGAGGCAAGGGGCGCGGAAGCTTCCCGGAAGGTGCAGGAGGGGCGAATCGGGAAATTCGCAAGGCTGCACAAGCGGGAGCGGGTTCCGTTGGACGTAGCGGGCGTAACGGGGCGGAGACCCGTTAGCCAAGCGCTATAAAAGGAGAGGAGGGGCTGCATGCCCTCCTTGAGCACTTGTGATAGAATTAGGGTTTTAGAGTCAAAAGAGGCTTTAGGAAGGTTGTTTCCTTTAGCTCTTTAGTTGGTGTGAGTTGGTGGTAGAGGCAGAGTGTGCTCCCTTTGTGTCTCTACGATGGTTTCTATGTGAGTCTCCTCTCTCTGTGTGTTCTTCCTCCCAAGAAGTGGTGAGATTCTTGGTGTTCTTGAGGATTGAGAGGGAGATGAGAGATTGTAATCACTCCTCTTGTATCAATCGGGGTATGGGGATGTAGCTCAGTTGTAATCCCTGAATAGTTGGAATGAAATCTGAAGTTTGTGCTCTCTGTTCTTCCATGCTTGCATTTGGTGATTTTTTGAGTTTCTTGATTTCTTGTAGTCTGGTGTTGGAGAGTGTTAAAATGGTTGTTTCATGTTGGGATGTGGCCCAAAGATCATTTGATCAGTAGAAATCCCAACAACCCATCTTTGATTTCAGTTTTACTCTTTAGACCTCCCCTGTTCTTCATTCCAGTTTCTAGGGTTTAAGGTAGATCTTGATTCCCTTGAGGAGTTCATCTTATTTTTGATCTGAGAAGTCCATTTGCTATTGCTAACATACCTGCAAAACCACATGTGCAATGGACTTATGATCATGGAGTAATTTGAGTTTGTGTGCTCTCTTCTGAAGTTTACTGAATTTTCTAGGGTTTGGTCCAGATTTTGTTTCTCACCTTGAGATGGCTTGAAACTTGAGACCTAGAGTCCAGAGACTATACATGAGTTACCCTCAAAGTTTCAAAGTCAAAGGATCATTGGTTAGGGAGTAATTTGAATTTTTGTGGCTGCACTCTGTATTTTTCAGACTTTGTCTCAAATCTGAATATTCTTGGATTTAGTTGGTTTCCCTTGTTCCCTAGCTCTCTCTTGGTATTTAGAGTGTTTATGTTTTCCCTTGAGCCAAAAAGATAGAGTGAAATCCCCCATTTCCTCAGCCTTTGGAAGGTCTGAAGTATTTTCCAAGATTCTGAATTTTTCAGTCCTCGGTTTCTCCTGTTTTCAGCTTTTGGTATGCAGCGAATTGTGCATTCAGCACTACTGTTCAGCTGAACTGAACCATTTATTTTCAGTCTACAGCAAGCATACTAGGGTGCAGTAATTGTGCATATTTCAGCAGTTTATCCCTCTCTTGTCTTGTGTTTTGGCAGGCGTTTTCAGCAAGTTTGGTGGCTGTTTTTGCTGTCTGGACAGCAGCCTTGTTGCTCAGTTTTTGGCTCTCAGTCCAACCAAAAGTTCTTTAAATCTGCCCCCTTGCTGTTTTCGGCCAAAGAAGGCTTTCCATTTGGTTGGTAGCAGTTTCAGCTTGACATTTATTTGCTTGTGATTCCTTCGGATAGCAGTCTTTGTGGCAGCAAATCAGTTTGGCATTGAGTCTTTTGCTCCTCTTTAGCTTTCAGTTGTTGGCAGCAGTATTTGCTCTTTTTCAGGGGTTGGTACAGCTGCTGTTTGCTGTTTGCATGTCAACAAAATGCAGCCCTCTGCAGTAGCTTTTGGCAGACCATTTGGTGCTTCTTTTCTGCAGCTCGCTATCTTGCCGTGGCAGCAAAATCAGCGAAAATCCTTGCCGTGGCAGCCGTGGTAGGCTGCTGTCTTTGTCGTGGTAGCAATTCCAGTTGATTTCTTGCCGTGGCCAGTTTTCGCAGTTTCTTTCTCTTGATCCAGTTCAGTCTCTTGTCAGTTTGGCTTTCGTCTTGAGTGAGCAATCATCTCTTCTCGTTCATAGCTTTTATAGTCTTCGGAGAGTAGAGATTTTTGCGAATACTCTTGGGGGCGATTTTAAAAGTCGACATTCACCCCCCCCCCTCTGTCGCCATTTCGGTCCTACAATTGGTATCAGAGCCGGTTAGCTCTTTTCAATAGATCTTAACCGGTCTCAAGAGCCATGGCGACGGACAAGTACTCGACCAAGCCGCCCGTGTTCGATGGCATCGATTACCCCTTCTGGAAGAGCCGAATGGAAACATACATCCAGGCTCAGGGGTATGCCATCTGGCGCAAGCTCAAGGTCCAGTTTGTTGTTCCTGCCGATGAGAACATCAATGCCGGGAACATGGCTGATGTTGAGGCAAATGCAAAGGCAAGGAACATCATCATCCAGGGTTTGAGTCGTAGCGAGTTTGACCGCACATCTTACCTGTCGTCCGCCTACGACATCTGGGTGACCCTCGACGCATACCATGAGGGCACCACCCAGATCAAGACGGTTCGACAGGACCAGTTCAAGCGCGAATACAACAAATTTGAGATGCTTGCTGGTGAGTCCCTGGACGAGTGCTTTTCGCGATTTCACAAAATCTTGAGCAACCTCCGAGCGGTCGGTCTCACATACCCCGACTCGGACAACGCTCGTCAAATGCTCGCGGCACTTGATCTGCATGTTTGGGAGATGAAAGTGACCACCATCAAAGACACGACAGACCTCTCGACCCTGACTCTTGACGCGCTGTACTCGCGCCTCAAGACTCACGAGATTGACGTTGTCTCTCGTCGGTCGAAGTCACAGTCGATGGCTTTGGTCACCAATCCAGTTTCTTCTTCCGAGCTTTCTTCTTATTCTTCTTGCGGTTTCTCCCTCGCTGCTCTCTGTGACATAACTGATGATCAGTTAGAGCAGCTTGCGGATGATCAGCTGGCCCTCCTAGCCCGAAGGTTTTCCCATGCCTACAAGGGTAGGAGAGACAGAAAGAGGGGAGGACCCGTGATTTGCTTCGAGTGTGGTGGCCCCAACCACATCCGAGCAAACTGCCCCAAGCTGGAGAAGGGCAAGAACGACTACGGCGGTTCGGGCAAGAACGACTACACCGACAAGAACCGCAACAAGAAGCCTCCAGCTCAGACGCCGGGAAAGAAGAAGTTCCGCAACTTTGGCAAAGCCAAGAAGCTCTTCCACCGCGTTCTCACCGCATTCGACGACCTCGACCTCAGCGAGGTGGAGGGATGGAGCGACGACGACGAGGCGGGTGACCAAGTGCCCAAGGATGGCGGCGACGACTTCTCCGGCATGGGCTTCATGGCCCTTGAGGGCGAGATCAGCGACAGTGAGCTGTACTCTGACTCGGATGAGGTACTCCCTTCTTATGACCAGCTAAATGATGCTTTTCTTAAGCTAGGTGGATTTCATGCTAGAGCTAGGTCTAGGTGTACCGAGTTAGAGAAGGAAGTAGATAGACTATCACGAGAGATTACTTCACTTAGATCTGCTCCCTCCCGTGACGATTGTGATACATGCCCTGCTTTGCTTGGAGACATGGAGAAACTAAGGACCTCTCATGATAGTTTGTCTTCTGAGCTTGATGTGCTTAAGGTGGAGAATGTTAGTCTGCTTGCTGAGTTAGAGTTGAGTAGGATGGCTGTTACCCTACTTACTACTGATGAGACTACTTCTCCCACCTCATGTGAAGATAAGGACATTGCTGCTAGAGGATCTTATTCCATGCTCCTAGATCTGCCCGAGCCTTGTGAAAATTGTAATAATTTAAAAATGAACCTAAAATGGGCAGACCACAAAATCTCTGAGTTATATGCTTGGTTGTGTGAGCCAACTACCTCTTGCTCAAACTGTCCCAAACTTACTGCTGAACTTGAATCTGTCTCCAAGCAGTTTCAAGAATTAGTTGATGACAACAATAGATTGGCTCAAACTGCTTCTAAGGACCATGTTAGCTCACCTTGCATGAACTGTAACAAACTAAAACTTGACATGATTGCCTTGGAGGAAAAATATGTGAAGCTAACTAAGGACCAACTAGAGAAGCCACCAACCTGCTGTGATGTGATTGTTGAGGAGGGGGAGAAGCCCCAGGGTAAGGATGAGACGCTTAGCGACGTGAACCAACCTGCTAGCAGTAGGACTGTCCATTCTGAGTCGGCTGTGCGTGCACAAGCCATTCGTTCCTCTGCTATTGGTTCTTCATCTGCTTCCTTACCTCCTGCTGTTCCTTCTTCCCCCTGCTCTCCTTGCACCTCTCTCTTTCGGGAGTGTCAGTACCTTATGAACACTCTCGAGAGATTTGTAGGCTGCAAAAAGAAGCTTAATCTTATTCTAGACCAATCCAAGATTTGCAAGTTCAATCAAGGTCTAGGATATGATTTCTATGAGGATATGAGGAAGCATCCACCTGCTATTCTCGGACCCATCGTAGGAGGTGTGATCGAGGTTGAGCCCAGATCAGATGAGGTTAAATTTAAATCAGCGGGCTTTGTCCAAGGGATCTCTGACAGCAAGGTGATTCCACCTGTTGCTTCAGCCTCTCAGAAGGCGAAGCCTCTCCGTGCTACTTCCACCTCTCAGAAGGTGAAGTACCACTGCACCTTCTGTCAGAAGGATGGGCACTCGATCGAGAGATGCTTCAGGCGCGCCAGGATTGCGCGAAGAGACCATGCTGAGGCACTTAGGCGTATTCAGGGTCAGCCCCAGATCCTGAGTGCACCTAAGACTAGCACGAGGTCCAGGTTTGCTTCTGACGGGTTTGGGCAGCATCGAGGACTTGGTTTTTCTGAGTCTTCGGGTTTTCGTCCTCATGCTGCTCCGGGTCATAACTTCCGCCGTCCTGAGGGTAGATCTCGTTTCATCCATCGAGATAGCTACCCGCGGTGTGATCAGCATGTTGCCGGTGTTCCGACTCGCTCTCCCGTAGCAGTTGGACCCCGCAACAGCTTCAGGTCTGCTCACAGACCTTCTGCTGTGAGTGACAGAGAGCGTAGGGTAGATAGAGGTCAGTTGTGCTTGACTACTTCATCTGCTCGACGTGTTGTTCAGTATTGGGTGCCAAAATCTCTCTTGATTTACCCTAGTACTGAGACTTTACTCTCTGCTTGACTCAAGTTCGCCGGGCAGGGAAGGGAAAAGTTTGGCTTGTAGACTCCGGGTGTTCACGACACATGACCGGAGACTCCCGTTGGTTTTCTTCCCTTGCCCGTGCTCCAGGTGATGAGACGATCACCTTCGGAGATGCTTCATCTGGGCGCGTCATCGCCAAAGGTACAGTGCACATTAATGATTCTTTCATTTTAAAAGATGTAGCCTTGGTTAGTAAGCTGCAGTATAATTTGCTGTCAGTTTCTCAGCTTACCGATGACGGTTTCGAGGTGAGCTTTAAGAAAAACAATTGCAAAATTCTTGATTCTTCGGGAAGTCTGGTTTGCGGGATTTCTCGTTTTGGGAGGATCTTTCGTGCTGATTTTTCTGAGTCTTCTGGCGATCCTCTCAGGTGTTTAGTTGCTTCTGAGTCCCGCGATCTCTCTTTCTGGCATAGGAGACTTGGTCATATAGGCTTTGACCATTTGACTCAAGTTAGCGGTCACAATCTCATTCGTGGTCTGCCGAAACTCAAGATGGTCAAAGATCTTGTTTGCACTCCATGCCGGCACGGCAAGATGGTTGCGCTTCTCATCCTCCGGTCACAGTTACTATGACCGATGCACCGGGACAGCTGCTCCATATGGACACAGTTGGACCAGCTCGAGTGCAGTCAGCAGGAGGGAAGTGGTATGTTCTTGTTGTGGTCGATGACTTCTCGAGGTATTCTTGGGTGTTTTTCTTAGCCTCGAAGGATGAGACGTTTTCACATTTCCGAGGTCTTTTCAATAGGCTTTCCGTTGAGCTCCCAGGTGCCTTACGAGCGATCCGCAGTGACAATGGCACGGAGTTCAAGAATTCCTACTTTGAGAGTTTCTGTGGTGAGACAGGTGTAGAGCACCAGTTCTCTTCTCCATACGTCCCTCAACAGAATGGCATTGTGGAGAGGAAGAACCGTACCTTGGTCGAGATGGCCAGGACAATGCTTGATGAGTACTCTACACCGCGGAAGTTTTGGGCTGAGGCTATAGCCACCGCGTGCCATGTCTCAAATCGAGTTTTTCTGAGGGCACACTTGCATCGCTCTTCTTATGAGCTGAGATATGGGCGAAAGCCTAGCGTCTCTCATTTTCGTGTGTTTGGTTGCAAGTGCTTTGTTTTGAAGTCCGGGAACCTAGATAAGTTCGAGTCACGTTCTTGTGACGGGATCTTTCTAGGCTACTCGACTTCTTCGCGGGCTTATAGGGTCTGGAACTACGAGTCTAGCAAAATGGTAGAGACCTGTGAGGTGACCTTCGATGAGGCCAGTCCGGGGACTAGGCCTGATATCTCAGGTTCTTTGGAGCAGTCCGAGACCATCTTCGTGGATGATGAGGACGATGGAGACGACGGTTGTCTACCTGATCCTGTCCCTCATCCACCCCTTGAGGTGCCGTCTTCCACCGCACCTCAAGGCGATCAACCCATGCCTTCTGCTTCTTCTGGAGCTAGTGGCTCTGTTCCTACCTCGTCAGCTCACGAGGTAGAGGCCGCTTCTTCATCTCATCCTGAACCTCCTAGACATATCCAGAAAGCTCATCCTTCAGAGCAGATCATTGGAGACCTTTTCGAGCGTGTTACCCGCTCAAAATCTGGCTTATCTCAATTCTGTCTCCATTCTGCTTTCATTGCCTCCTTTGAGCCCAAAGATGTTTCTCAAGCTTTATCTGATGAGTCTTGGGTCAATGCCATGCATGAGGAGCTAGAAAACTTCGAGAGAAACAAGGTCTGGTCGCTTGTCGAGCCCCCGCAAGGTCACAATATTATTGGGACTAAGTGGGTGTTCAAGAACAAGCAGAGCGAGGATGGAGTGGTTATTCGAAACAAGGCTAGACTGGTAGCTCAGGGGTTCTCCCAGATTGAGGGTCTAGATTTCGAGGAGACCTTTGCCCCTGTAGCTAGACTTGAAGCCATTAGAATCCTGCTTGCCTTTGCAGCTTTTAAAGGTTTCAAGCTTTACCAGATGGACGTCAAGAGTTCCTTTCTCTATGGCTTTATTGAGGAAGAGGTCTACGTCCGACAGCCTCCTGGTTTCGAAAACCCCAAATACCCAAACCATGTCTTCAAGCTTTCCAAAGCTTTGTATGGACTTAAGCAAGCCCCTAGAGCTTGGTATGAGAGGCTTAAGTCCTACTTGTTAAGTCATGGTTTTGAGATGGGTAAAGTTGACAAGACCTTGTTCATTCGCCGGCATGGCACTGACTTTCTGCTCGTCCAAATCTATGTCGATGACATTATCTTTGGCGGCTCTTCCCATACTCTGGTTTCACAGTTCTCGGATGTCATGAGCACCGAGTTTGAGATGAGTATGATGGGGGAGTTGACCTTCTTCCTTGGCTTCCAAATCAAGCAGTCTCGGGAGGGTACATTTCTTCATCAAGGAAAGTACACTCATGACCTCCTGAGACGCTTCGACATGAGCGATGGTAAGCCTGTGTCGACTCCCATGGCTTCTACAGCCTATCTTGACCCAGATGAGGATGGCGAACCAGTTGATCAGAAAGAGTTCAGAAGTATGATCGGCTCCCTTCTTTACCTCACTGCCTCGAGACCAGACATACACTTCTCCGTGTGTCTGTGTGCTCATTTTCAGGCTTCTCCTCACGTATCTCACCGCCAGGCGGTGAAGCACATCTTTCGGTACCTTCGAGCTACCATTGACTATGGTATCTGGTACTCTTCCTCATCCTGTCTTTCCTTGAGAGCCTTTTCGGATGCAGACTTTGCTGGCTGTAGGATAGATAGGAAGAGCACTTCCGGCACCTGCCAGTTCATTGGCACTTCTCTCGTTTCCTGGTCTTCGAGGAAGCAGTCCGGTGTTGCACAGTCCACTGCAGAGGCCGAGTACGTTGCTGCTGCCAGTTGCTGCAGCCAGGTACTTTGGATGGTTTCGACCCTACGGGACTTTGGGTTAGCCTTAGACAGTGTTCCACTCTTTTGTGATAACACGTCTGCTATCAACATTGCTAAGAACCCAGTGCAGCACTCTCGGACCAAGCATATTGATATTCGCTTCCACTTTCTTAGAGACCATGTAGAGAAGGGTGACATAGTGCTCCAGTTTGTGGAGAGTGACCACCAGTTGGCTGATATCTTCACCAAGCCTTTGGACAGTTCGAGGTTTTCAGCTCTGCGGGGAGAGCTTGGGGTGGTTTGTCCTTACGGACTGTAGCGAGGGGGAGCTTGGGCTTTACTGCTTTATTATATTAATTATGCTTCTGTCTCATTTCTGTTGCATTGCATTTGCGGGTGCATTGGGTTAAGTCCTTCTAGCATAGGTTAGAGTGTTTCTTGTGTTGAGTTGCTTAGACTTCTTACTCTTATCTTGTGCTTCCAGGAGTAGCTATTTCTTATCTCACTAGATTGAGCTCACTCACTTCTTGTAGGTTCTAGCGAGGGTTAGGCCACCCTCAGGTAGACAGGGTACGTGTTTGCTCTCTAGTGTGTGTTCGACGATCAGCTGTTAGTCCTGGAGTCATTTGGGGTAGATGAGAGTCAGTTTAAGCCATAGTTGCTTCTATATCTTTTCTATGCTTTAAGGACTGCCTGTTTGGTTTTCTTTGCCAGCTTCTCGATTTTATTGCTTTGGTTCAGCGGGAGTTCATTTGGGAGCTTCTGAAGCTTAATTTTGACATAACTCAACTTGAACTAAAAGTTGCATCTAATGTTGAGGAGGAGCTGGACTTTCTTCCATTTTCAGCATTCTAGCATTATAATCAATCTGCATTGAGCCTTGATTATTATCCTGTTATGACATGCTTCAATGCTTTACACCTTGCCATGACTTGTGCTTAGCTTGCTAGATTTATCATGACTTCATATGTGTAGACTAGCTTTCTGCCATGATAAGTTAATTAAAATTGCTCAACTTAAATTAAAACTTGTCATGTTAGCACTCGAGATTAGTCTTGCTTGAGCTATCCTTTTATGATTCATGCCATGTCAAATAGACTGAGTTGAGTCTTGAATCTAGGTTGAATTTTAGATTGAGCTATTTTAGCATCTTGATACATCATGAGTTAGCACAATCTGTTAAAAAGCAAAAGGATCTCTTTTTATGTGCGAAAAAACTGATTTCACCAATTCTTTCTCATGAGACGGCTTGCCATTGCACTAGGCATGAACTCAGGGGGAGTTTTGGATGACCTGGACTATCTTCTTAAGCTTCTCGCTTGAAGTAGTCGCATAAGGCTTGAGATCTAGCACATGATAAAATTTTTGGTTGGAAACAGCTATAAGCTTTAAAAGAAAATATGTCAAATGTGCAAGATTTGCTTAATCACCTAAAGATGAAAAGTGCTTAACCAAATGATAAACTCTTGAGCTTGTAGCACTCTAATTGACTCAACACTAGCTTCTTGTTTCCGCTTAGCTTATTGACATGGCCTGAGTCATCCTTAGATATCTCTAGTTAGACTTTGCTCATTGATGACTTGACTTGCTCACTAAATGCATTACATTTCAGATTGTCATCTTTGTGCTCTAGTTGGTTTATATATATGTTGTCATGATCTAAATAGCGTTTTTTTAGTTATGGCTTGGTGTATTACATTATGGTCAATATGGATAATTCTCATGGCTCTAAATGCTTAAATAAACAAACTTCAGCCATATTCATCCATTAACATGCCATATTCTCTCTATTGCATCTTGATGCGTTTATTGCCAAAAGGGGGAGAATAGAGAAGAAAAAGTCGTTTGGGAACAGTTTAGAGCTTTGGAGATCAATTTGCTCTTTCAGTTGTTGCTCTAGTGTTCCTTCTGTCGACATGGTCATTAGCTTCATTTCATTCTTTGGACCATGTTGGTTTCTTCAAACTCAAACTCTTCTTAAAAGCTTTTTCTGAGTTTGTCAATATACTCATCAAGGGGGAGATTGAGAGACCATGTGGTCGTGACTCCATGAGAGTGATGAGTAATTGACAAGGGTTTAGGTCAGTCGAGTTTGGTTTGAGTGGTTCGGAGTCGAGTCGTTGCGTGGCGCAATCGGGCTCGGTCGGGCTCTGGTCAAACCTGGTCATTTGGGCTTAGTATGTATATTCTAATGTTTCGACAGGTTTGGACTTCATCTGGGGTAAGTGTGATGGTATTTACGCTTTCATGTGTCGAGCGGTGCTATTTGACGTGTTTCTTGTCTGTGTGACTGCAGGACGTCGAGTTGGAGTCATGGCGAGACACGGTGGACCAGACTAGGCGCAGGTGGCGCTGAGGTCAGAACGGTCGGGATGTGTCGAAGACGACGTGGACTCGAGGTGGTTGCGAGGCGTGCGAGGCAAGGGGCGCGGAAGCTTCCCGGAAGGTGCAGGAGGGGCGAATCGGGAAATTCGCAAGGCTGCACAAGCGGGAGCGGGCTCCGTTGGATGTAGCGGGCGTAACGGGGCGGAGACCCGTTAGCCAAGCGCTATAAAAGGAGAGGAGGGGCTGCATGCCCTCCTTGAGCACTTGTGATAGAATTAGGGTTTTAGAGTCAAAAGAGGCTTTAGGAAGGTTGTTTCCTTTAGCTCTTTAGTTGGTGTGAGTTGGTGGTAGAGGCAGAGTGTGCTCCCTCTGTGTCTCTACGATGGTTTCTATGTGAGTCTCCTCTCTCTGTGTGTTCTTCCTCCCAAGAAGTGGTGAGATTCTTGGTGTTCTTGAGGATTGAGAGGGAGATGAGAGATTGTAATCACTCCTCTTGTATCAATCGGGGTATGGGGATGTAGCTCAGTTGTAATCCCTGAATAGTTGGAATGAAATCTGAAGTTTGTGCTCTCTGTTATTCGATGCTTGCATTTGGTGATTTTTTGAGTTTCTTGATTTCTTGTAGTCTGGTGTTGGAGAGTGTTAAAATGGGTTGTTTCATGTTGGGATGTGGCCCAAAGATCATTTGATCAGTAGAAATCCCAACAACCCATCTTTGATTTCAGTTTTACTCTTTAGACCTCCCCTGTTCTTCATTCCAGTTTCTAGGGTTTAAGGTAGATCTTGATTCCCTTGAGGAGTTCATCTTATTTTTGACCTGAGAAGTCCATTTGCTATTGCTAACATACCTGCAAAACCACATGTGCAATGGACTTATGATCATGGAGTAATTTGAGTTTGTGTGCTCTCTTCTGAAGTTTGCTGAATTTTCTAGGGTTTGGTCCAGATTTTGTTTCTCACCTTGAGATGGCGTGAAACTTGAGACCTAGAGTCCAGAGACTATACATGAGTTACCCTCAAAGTTTCAAAGTCAAAGGATCATTGGTTAGGGAGTAATTTGAATTTTTGTGGCTGCACTCTGTATTTTTCAGACTTTGTCTCAAATCTGAATATTCTTGGATTTAGTTGGTTTCCCTTGTTCCCTAGCTCTCTCTTGGTATTTAGAGTGTTTATGTTTTCCCTTGAGCCAGAAAGATAGAGTGAAATCCCCCATTTCCTCAGCCTTTGGAAGGTCTGAAGTATTTTCCAAGATTCTGAATTTTTCAGTCCTCGGTTGCTCCTGTTTTCAGCTTTTGGTATGCAGCGAATTGTGCATTCAGCACTACTGTTCAGCTGAACTGAACCATTTATTTTCAGTCTACAGCAAGCATACTAGGGTGCAGTAATTGTGCATATTTCAGCAGTTTATCCCTCTCTTGTCTTGTGTTTTGGCAGGCGTTTTCAGCAAGTTTGGTGGCTATTTTTGCTGTCTGGACAGCAGCCTTGTTGCTCAGTTTTTGGCTCTCAGTCCAACCAAAAGTTCTTTAAATCTGCCCCCTTGCTGTTTTCGGCCAAAGAAGGTTTTCCATTCGGTTGGTAGCAGTTTCAGCTTGACATTTATTTGCTTGTGATTCCTTCGGATAGCAGTCTTGGCAATCTTTGTGGCAGCAAATCAGTTTGGCATTGAGTCTTTTGCTCCTCTTTAGCTTTCAGTTTGTGGCAGCAGTGTTTGCTCTTTTTCAGGGGTTGGTACAGCTGCTGTTTGCTGTTTGCATGTCAACAAAATGCAGCCCTCTGCAGTAGCTTTTGGCAGACCATTTGGTGCTTCTTTTCTGCAGCTCGCTATCTTGCCGTGGCAGCAAAATCAGCGAAAATCCTTGCCGTGGCAGCCGTGGTAGGCTGCTGTCTTTGTCGTGGTAGCAATTCCAGTTGATTTCTTGCCGTGGCCAGTTTTCGCAGTTTCTTTCTCTTGATCCAGTTCAGTCTCTTGTCAGTTTGGCTTTCGTCTTGAGTGAGCAATCATCTCTTCTCGTTCATAGCTTTTATAGTCTTCGGAGAGTAGAGATTTTTGCGAATACTCTTGGGGGCGATTTTAAAAGTCGACATTCACCCCCCCCTCTGTCGCCATTTCGGTCCTTCAAGCCTCAACAGTAGTAGATGAAGGAGGCGCTACCCTACTCATCTCTAACTTAGCAAGAAGACTAATGTTCTCCACCTTAACCATATCAAGCTCAGAGAACAAACTATCATGCGAGGTCCTTAATTTCTCCATGTCCCCCAACAGAGCACAGCATGTATCACAATCATCATGGGAGGGAGCAGATATAAGTGAAGTAAGCTCCCGTGACAATCTATCTACTTCCTTCTCCAACTCGCTACACCTAGCTCTAGATCTAACATGGAATCTACCTAGCTTAAGAAAAGTATCATTAAGCTGGTCGTAGGTGGGGGATACCTCGTCGGAGTCGGAGTATAGCTCACTGTCGCTCAATTCGCCCTCAAGGGCCACGAAGCACATGCCAGAGAAGTCGTCGCTGCCCTTGGGTTCTTGCTCATCCGTTCCATCATCGTCGCTCCACCCCTCCACCTCGCTGAGATCGAGGTCATCGAAGGCGGTGAGGACGCGGTGGAAGAGCTTCTTGGCTTTGCCAAGGTCGCGAAACTTCTTCTTGCCTTGTGCGAGAACCGAGGGCTTCTTGTAGCGGTTCTTGTCGATGTAGTCGTTCTTGCCCGAACCGCTGTAGTCACCTTTGCCCTTCCCCAGCTTGGGGCAGTTTGCCCGAATGTGGTTGGGGCCACCACACTCGAAGCAAATCACGGGTCCTCCTCTCTTTCCATCCCTCCTCCTCTTGTAAGCATAGGAGAATCTCTGAGCTAGGAGGGCTAACTGCTCATCCGCAAGCTGCTCTAACTAATCATCAGTTATGTCACAAAGAGCAGCAAGGGAGAATCCACATAGCGAATCAGAAGAAAGACCAGAAGCCGAACTTGGATAGGTGACTAGAGCCATCGAGTGTGACTTCGACTTGCGACTGGTGCCTAGCCAAAGTAGACGCGTGTGCGCTCCGTCCCCTTCCCTTCGAACGGGTGGTAGCGGAGCTGGCGCCTGGTCAAAGTAGGCGCGCGCGCTCCGTCCCCTACCCTTCGAACGGGTGGCAGCGGAGCTGGCGCCTGATCGAAGTAGGCGCGCGCGCGCTCCGTCCCCTACCCTTCGAACGGGTGGCAGCGGAGCTGGCGCCTAGTCAAAGTAGATGCGCGCGCGCTCCGTCCCCTACCCTTCGAACGGGTGGCAGCGGAGCTGGCGCCTGGTCGAAGTAGGCGCGCGCGCGCTCCGTCCCCTACCCTTCGAACGGGGGGCAGCGGAGCTGGCGCCTAGTAGAAGTAGCCGCGTGAGCGCTACGTCCCCTACCCTCCGAACGGGTGGCAGTGGAACTGGCGCCTGGTCGAAGTAGGCGCGCGCGCTCTGTCATCTACCCTTCGAACGGGTGGCAGCGGAGCTGGCGCCTGGTCGAAGTAGGCGTGCGCGCTCCGTCCCCTACCCATCGAACGGGTGGCAGCGGAGCTGGCGCCTAGTCGACGTAGACGCACAAGCGCTCCATCCCCTACCCTCCAAACGGGTGGCAGCGGAGCTAGCGCCTGATCGAAGTAGGCACGCTCCGTCTCCTACCCTTCGAACGGGTGGCAGCGGAGCTGGCGCCTAGTCGACGTAGACGCACGAGCGCTCCATCCCCTACCCTCCAAACGGGTGGCAGCGGAGCTAGCGCCTGATCGAAGTAGGCGCGCGCGCGCTCCGTCCCCTACCCTCCAAACGGGTGGCAGCGGAGCTAGCGCCTGATCGAAGTAGGCGCGCTCCGTCTCCTACCCTTCGAACGGGTGGCAGCGGAGCTGGCGCCTGGTCGGAGTAGGCGCATGCGCGCGCTCCGTCCCCTACCCTTCGAACGGGTGGCAGCGGAGCTGGCGCCTGATCAAAGTAGGCGCGCGCGCGCTCCGTTCCCTACCCTTCGAACGGGCGGCAGCGGAGCTGGCGCCTCGTCAAAGTAGACGTGCGCGCGCTCCATCCTCTACCCTTCGAACGGGTGGCAGCGGAGCTAGCGCCTGGTCAAAGTAGGCGCGCGCGCGCTTCGTCTCCTACCCTTCGAACGGGTGGCAGCGGAGCTGGCGCCTAGTCGAAGTAGATGCACGAGCGCTCCGTCCCCTACCCTCCGAACGGGTAGCAGCGGAGCTGGCGCTTGATTGAAGTAGGTGCGCGCGCGCTCCGTCCCCTACCCTTCGAACGGGTGGCAGCGGAGCTGGCGCCTGGAGGGAGTAGGCGGTGGTGGAGGCGGGCCTCGCGCCGCCGGCGTCGGTGTGCTTTGAAGCTGTTATGACCCCGCGGTCTAGTAGTGCGCTTTTAATGGTGCCTGGAATCGTGCCGACGCCTGGCCTGTCAGGGCGCAGGCTGTCCCACCGTGTCGTCCGCCTTCTCGTGGGTGGGGCACGCGACGGCTTGTGATTGGTGCGTCGTGGGATGTGAGCGGTTGCGTGACCGCGGGAGTTCGCCTCTTTCCCAGGAAAGCGGGACGTGTGGTGGGCGCCCGTTGGCGTTGCGCGCTGTCTGGCCACCTACCAGGCACGCTCCTCGAAGTGCTGGCGGTTGTTCTTTCCAAGCCGTGGGTAGCCGAACCGCTAGGGGTTAATCTGGCCGCGCTTGTAGCCGTGGGGAAGGCGAGCGGGCCTTATAAGGTGCCACCGTTGTAGTGGGGACGTTCTGTCTCGCCTGTCTCCTGGCACTGCTTGTTCTGACAGTAGCGCAACTTACTCCCACCTTGGTTCCTTTTGCCCTGATCGCAGAGAACAATGGCCGGCCAGGACGATGCCTCCCACCATCCTGGCGGCGGCTCCTTGCCTAGCCGGGACGAGTTGTCTGTCCCTTCTGGGGAGTACGAGCTGGTGCTGCGGGGGTGTTCACGTGCCGACAGGCGGTGGGACGCCATGGAATACTCGGGGGGCCGCTGCTCCCGTGTGCTGGGGAGGAGTCGCGTAACCAAAGAGACGCTGCAGCGGCTTGTATGGGAAGGGAAGGTCGAGGAGCGTGATGGGGCTCGCCTACCCCGTCGCGTTGAGACAGAGCCGAGGCCCCAGGAAATGGAGGCGATTGTTTTCATCGCGTTCTTCGACGCCAGCCTTCGAATGCCCTCAACGATGTTTGTGGGCGAAGTCCTGCGGGCCTACGAGTTGGAATTAGCACAGCTGACGCCAAACGCCATAGTCCGCCTAGCTATCTTTTCGTGGGTGGCACGGACAGAAGGTCGGCGTCCCAGCGCGAGCCTATTCGTCACTCTGCACGACGCATGCTGCCGACCCAAGAATGTCGGGGAGGGGGCTGTATCCAACTTTGGCGGCGTGGACTTCGTGCTACGAGCGTCCTGCACGACGCTATTCTCTGCGTCGGCCACCTTGGGGAGGTGGGAGTCTGGCTGGACGCGGCGGTGGTTTTATTACATCGTGAGCAGCACAAGTGGCCTGCTATGCCGAGGTGGGCCAATCTCGTTCAATAGCTCGCCAAGTGTGAAGCCGGATAAGACTTGTCTTTTGTGCAGTGGCCTGGCTAGAAAATGCGAAGCGCGCGGTTGTGGCGTTCCTGGGTCCGTACACGCTCAAGGAGCACAAGCTGCGTGAGGCTGCGACCAAAATCGCACCTGTGAGGTTCTGGGCATTGCTGTGCCCGAGCGCGCGGTGCCGGCGGAGGCTCCCGCAGGGATTCCGGGCCATCGTGGCGGTGGTAGCCAAGCGGGGGTATTGCCTTCGCAGCACCGGGCCTGCTCCGAGGTTGCCGTACCCAGCCCGCCAGCCACCTCGGCGGCTGGCACCGCTCGGACAGGACGTGCGACCGACGATGAGTCTGGCCGGACCAGTTCGGGTGGGCGCGTCGTCTCGAGCCCATTGGCGGCACCATCTGTCGGCGCTGTCGAGGCCATACGTACGGCCTTCGTTGGGCCGGAACCTGCCAACCCGGGGGGACGTCGCTCTTGGCGAGAGTGCTGCGGCCGGTGGTGCTCTGCCACCCACGGCGGCTACCAAGGACGCGCTCGGGGCGGTAGGGACCGACGGCGCGACAGGAGCTGCGACTGCTAGCGCCGCGAAAGAATCGCCTGCGGTACCACTGGCGAAACGTCCTCGAGTCCAGTCTCCCTCGCCTCGGAGGGGTTGGTACGGCATCGCCGGCCCTGTGCTTGGAGTTGTGGTGCCCGACACGGCCGAAGGGTCTTCTTGACCGCCCACCGAGGCATCCGCCCCCTACCGGCGGTTGAACGGGCACCCCCTTCCGTCGCGGCGGAGGGTGCAGGAGGTAGGCGCAGTTCCCTTTCCTCGCACGACTTCGCGAAACTCTCTCCGATTTGCGCGCTCATTCCGTCGACATTAGGCGAGACGAAGTCTCCCGGATGTGGTGAAGGATCGAGCAATGGGGTGTGCGGGACGTCCCGGACCCTGTGCAGGGTGCCCTGCAGACGTCTGCCGCCGTTGAAGTGGCCAAAGCCTCCGCAGCCCGCCCCTGACGCGGCGGGGGCGGAGCTTGTTCTCTCCGACTTCCTCCCGCGCCTGGAGACACTTCGCGCTTTTAATGCAGCTGCGGAGCGCGCCCGCGGCGGCTTGGATCGACAGATGTTGTCGTCGTGCGAGGGAGACCTCCTGGCGCTCGCGCTGCAGGCCTCGGAGATAAGGGTAAGTATGTGCGCTCGTGGTTGCTAGAGTATTACCGGGCACCTGTTGACTCTTATTGCTATTCCGAGACACTTGTCAACAGCCAAGCGCTGGATGAGGCCCGTATCCGGGAGCGGAGAGCCCGGGAGGTTGGTCTTCGCGCTGCGGATGACGCCCACGCCACGAAGGACGAACAGCTTCACGCGCTGGAGGGCGCCCTGGCAGCCGCGCGACACAAGACCAAGGAAGTACAGCATGCCACGGCGGAGGAACGTACCTCCTTTTTGCAGCAGATCACCGCTCTAAAGGAGGAGAAGGCCCAGCTGGTGGAGTCTCTTGCGGAGAAGGACCGCGCCTTGGACAATGCGTCCATGTCGGCGTGGAGGGCAATGAAGTCTCTGAACTGGGCCCTGCGGGATCTGTGTGTCGACGTGCTGGATGCTACTCACGGGCCGAAGGACTTGGTGGAGACTCTCGGGCTAGTCGAGGAAGGGGCCGGCGTTGCTCTCCGCATCGGTAGCACCTTCGGCGAGCATTGCGGCTTCCTCGGCGCATGCCTCGCCCTCGCCATGCTTCACACTCATGGATGTAGACATGTCCATGAGCTGGCAAACCCTCACCTGGATCTCCCTGCCCGGCCGGAGGCGATGTCGGATGCTATTCGCTTCATCGAGCCTGGCCTCCGAAACTTTCACCGACGGATCTGGGGCTATGTCGGGGAGGACGCGGCCAGGGTTGCAGTGCAGCAAACGCTGCATGGGGGTGGGGACCTCCTCCGCTGGCTCGAAGGAGTTCCCCGACGCCACAATGGCGGCACGGGCCCATCGGCACCGAACGAAGGATGAGCGGTTGGTTACGGGAGTGGTGTACTGCGCGCTCCTGCTTTTGTGGTCATGTAACCCCGACATTTTTTGAAGTGAACCGAAGTAGCACCCGTTCTTAATGTTGTATGCTGCTTTTATACTCCGCGGAGTACGCACAGGAGCAACGCCTGTGCGTGCGCGGGATTTGCGTCTTGTTTATACTCCGGAGAGTGCGCGCAAGGGTGTCCCCCGGCTGCGTCTTATTTAAAGTCCGTATACTCGCGCGTGCGGAGGCGGACCTTGACGCTACGACTTCATTTAGAGTCTGTAGACTGGCGCGTGCGGAGGCGAACCTCGACGCTACCACTTCATTTAGAGTCCGTAGACTGGCGCGTGCGGAGGCGGACCTCGACGCTAGGACTTCATTTAGAGTCCGTAGACTGGCGTGTGCGGAGGCGGACCTCGACGCTACGACTTCATTTAGAGTCCGTTGACTGGCATGTGCGGAGGCGCACCTCGACGCTACGACTTCATTTAGAGTCCGTAGACTGGCGCGTGCGGAGGCGGACCTCGACGCTACGACTTCATTTAGAGTCCGTAGACTGGCGCGTGTGGAGGCAGACCTCCACGCTACGACTTCATTTAGAGTCCGTAGACTGGCGCGTGCGGAGGCGGACCTCGACGCTACGACTTCATTTAGAGTCCGTGGACTGGCGCGTGCGGAGGCGGACCTCGACGCTACGACTTCATTTAGAGTCCGTGGACTGGCGCGTGGTGGACCTGAATGCGGGGGTGATCTTCTGCACATTGTGGACAGACAACATGATACTTTCTGGGAACAGGTAGTTTTATTGAACTCCCGTTTGCGCGGGCGAGCATCGTACAATGAGGGGCTGATGCCATTATACTTTTCGTCCTACTTCTAGGCGTAATATCGCTGCAACTTATCCGCGTTCCATGTGTGGCGGAGAGTTTGTCCCTCGAGTGTGGCGAGGCGGTATGCTCCCTTCTGTAATGCTTCTGCCACGATGTATGGACCTTCCCACTTGGACTCCAGCTTGCCAATGGTCTCCGTATGGAGCGCCATTCTGACGACGAGATCCCCAGGTTTGAACCCTCGTGGATATACGGACCGGTCTCGAGTACACACTGTCTGCCGCATGTACTTTTCGACATGTTGGGCTGCGCTCGCCCGCGCCCTGTCGAGGAGGTCCAAGGACACGCGACGCTCCTCGTCGGGCGCTTGGACGAGGACCCTCCGCGAACCAGCCTTGATTTCCTCAGGCGTCACTGCCTCATCACCAAAAAGGAGCTTGAAAGGCGTGAACCCCGTCGGGCGTGTTACCGTTGTGCAAAGGGACCAGAGGACGCTGTGAAGCTCGCTCGGCCACTTGCTCTTCGGTAACCCGACCAGGCGCTTTTTGACGGCGATAGAGATGGCGCCGTTCGCCCTCTCGACTGCTCCGTTGGACTGGGGTGCCCGACCGAGGCGAACCGAAGCGTGATGCCCATGCTGTCACAGAACTCTTTGAATAGGGTGGCGTCGAATTGCAGGCCGTTGTCGACGGTGAGCTCCCTGGGCATGCCGAAGCGACATATAATGTTCTGCCAGAGGAAGCGCTACATGGCCGCAGAGGTTATTTTGGCCAGGGCTACCGCCTTCAGCCACCTGGAAAAATATTCCAGCGCAACTACCACGAACCGCAGGTCCCCTGGGGCTCGGGGATGTGGTCCCACTATGTCGACGCCCCAGCGTGCCAGCGGCCACACCGGGGGAATAGGGTTGAGGTTCGTCGGGGGCCTGCGGATGATACGTCCCATCCACTGGCACCCCTGACACCGACGCACGAGGTCCTGGGCGTTAGTGATGGCAGTCGGCCAGTAAAAGCCTTGCCTGAATGCCTTGCCGACCAACGACCTTGGCGCGAGGTGAGACCCACACACCCCCGCGTGGAGCTCCGCAAGGAGCTTTTTCCCTTCTTCGCGCGAGAGGCAGCGCAGGAGCGGTGCGCAGACTCCCTTTTTGTAGAGTGTCCCTTCAAACACCTGGAAGGATCTGGCACGGTGTTGCAGACGCCGGAGCTCGGCGGGGTCCTCCGGCTCGGCAATGCCCTGCAGGAAATTGAAGATAGGCTCTCGCCAGTCGCCCTGCTGGACGATGTGGTGAACGAGGGCCGCATCCTGGTTGTCCTGCGCGATGGCCGCCTGCGGTAACAATTCGTAAAACGCCCCGTCAGGGGGTGGCAGTTGTTGGCTGGCCGCCTTTGCGAGGGCGTCAGCCTGCTCATTTTCCGCGTGAGGGATGGCCTTGATCGTGCGCCCAAGAAATGCCTTTCCCTCGCTCTTACGGCCGCGAGGTGTTTGGCCAGCTCGGGGTCCTTGGCTTGATATGACTTGTCTACGTGGCCTGCCACCAAACGCGAGTCCATGCGGACGAGCACTCGCCGCGCACCGATTGCCTTGAGCTTTTTCAGGTCGAAGAGCAGCGCTTCATACTCAGCTGTGTTATTGGTGGCCGGAAACGCAAGGCGCGCCGAGTATAGCAGGCGTTGCCCCTCGGGCGTAACAATCACTGCGCCTACGTCCGCGCCCGCGACGCCGTAGGCTCCGTCAATGGTGAGCATCCATACCGGGTTGTCGTGCTTCTGGGCGGGCTGAGCCGGCGGAGTCCATTCTGCGAGGAAGTCGGCGAGAACTTGAGATTTGATTGCCGTCCGCGAGGTGTATGTCAGGGAGAACGGGGCGAGCTCGGCAGCCCACTTGCCGATGCGCCCTGTGGATTCCTTATTGTGTAACATCTCCGCCAGGGGGAACGAGGAAGGCACTGTGATTGGGTGAGCCAAAAAATAATGCCGAAGCTTTTTGGAGGCCATGACCAACATGTAAGCGAGCTTTTCAAGCTCCGTATATCTCGTCTTGGCGCCTTGGAGGGCTTCGGAGACAAAGTATACGGGCCGCTGTACGGCGCCTTCCTCTAGGACGAGGACGGCACTGACCGCTGTAACCGACGCGGCCAGATAGAGCAAGAGGGGAGCCTCTGGTGTTGGGGCGACTAGAGTGGGGAGGCTCGCCAGATGTTTCTTGAGCTCGTTGAAGGCCTCCGCACAGTCGCTATCCCAACGAAATCCGTCGCACCCGCGGAGTGTCTTAAAGAATGGTAGACCCCGCTCCGCCGCCCTAGATAGGAAGCGGCTTAGGGCTGCCATGCGGCCCGCCAGCCTCTGGACCTCCCTCATCGTCTTGGGCGGCTCCATACCCAGGATGGCCTCAACCTTATCGGGATTCGCCTGGATGCCTCGTCCGGATACGAGGAAGCCCAGCAGTTTGCCCGCCTCCACGCCAAAGACGCATTTGTCTGGGTTGAGCTTGATGCTGGCCTTCCTAAGGTTGTCGAAGGTCTTCTGGAGGTCCCGGCCGTGCGAAGCGAGCTACCGGGTTTTGACTACCACGTCGTCGACGTAGGCTTCCACATTCCTCCCGAGCTGGGCGGCGAGGGCAAGTGCGACGAGGCGAGTAAAGGTAGCGCCTGCGTTCTTCAAGCAGAAGGGCATCCTGACGAAGCAGAAAGTCCCAATCGGTGTGATGAAACTGGTCTTGTCCTCGTCGTCTTCGGCCATGTATACCTGGTGGTAGCCAGAGTAGGCATCCAGGAAACTCATTACCTCGCACCCAGCGGTAGCGTCGACCAGTTGATCGATGCATGGCAAGGGGTAATTGTCCTTTGGGCACGCCTTGTTGAGTACCGTGAAGTCAATGCACATACGCCAGGCCCCGCTGGCCTTTTTGACCAATACAGGGTTGGCGAGCCACTCTGGGTGGTGGACCTTGCGAATGACCCCAGCCCGGAGAAGCTTCGCCACCTCCACCTTGGTCGTCTGCTGCCGATCCATGGACATGCGACGAAGCTTTTGCTTGACCGGCTTGGCGTCAGGGCAGACCGCCAAGCGATGCTTGATTACTGCGCGGTCTACGCCCTTAATGTCCTCCGGTGACCATGCGAAAATGTCGGCGTTGTTCTGAAGCACTTGGAGTAGGTCTCGCTCGACCTCCGTAGGGAGCCCCTCGCCAATGGACACAAACTGCCCCTCCGCCTGGAGCGGAACCTTTTTGACTCCACCTTCGGGCCGAGGCTTAGGTGTCCATCCTGAAGCGGAGGGCGTATCACCGAGCATGCCTGGGAGGACGTGCACCGGTCGGTGTAAATCCCAACTGCTGACTTCGACGCGTCTGGCGAGGTCCTGGTCGCCGAAGACAGTAATCACACCCTCCGGGCCTGGGAGCTTCATACATAAGAAGGCGTGGTGTGGGATCGCCTCGAGGGAGTTGATGGCGGGCCGTCCCAATATGACGTTGTAGGGGTGCGGGATGTCTACGACATCGAAGATGACGTGCGCGCTTCGGGTGTTACCCTCCTGGCGGAATGTAACTGGAAGGGACACGTGTCCTATGGCCTCCAGCGGTTGGCCTCCGAAGCCTTGAAGTGGAGCTCCTGACTGCTCTAAGCGGCTTCGGGGGATTCCCATACGATCGAGGGCCCCCGCGAACAGAATGTTCGCAGAGCTCCCCCCGTCGACGAGGATGCGCCTGACGTCATGGCCTGCGATGTGAGCCTGAATGACTAAAGGGTCTTGGTGAGGAAACTCCACACCCCTAGTGTCATTCAGGGTGAAGGTGATGTCGCGGGGCGGTACCCACGGTTGCGGCTGCTCCAAGGGGCCCCCCGATAGGGACCCTCCGGTGATGACGCTGATGGAGCGGCACCACGTGCCTTCCCCGGATGCGGCCCAAGCTCCGGCCGTCATCTGTCGCAACTCCATGACCTCGATGCACGTCTTCGTGTGGTGATCGCCGTAACCGTGCACCTCACACCACTTGCCGCAATCTAGAATTTCTTGTTCCGCGCTGGGTCGCCCGTCGCGATCTGGTCCGCCTTCCCATTCCCGGCCCCTCCCCGCGAGGTGGGGGCAAGTCCTCAGGGGTGTTCTCGATGCCGAGGACATGGCGGACCTTCTGTGGCCTGCGCTGGCGATGTCGGGGCTTGCGTTTGCCCCTTGAAGAGCCTTCCTGCCCCCCAGTATCGCTACCGCCGGGAGTGTCTCCCCGGGGTTCTCGTCTGCGGCCCTGCTTCGGGGAATCATCACTCGCCCCCCTCGTGTGGCAAGCACTTTGCTTGGGTGAGGTCGGGGGCGGCGGCGCTGCGTCTCCGCGCCTCTTGCTCTGCCCGCGCATACTCCTCCATTTTGTGGAAGAGCTTGGCGACTGTCTTGATAGGCTTCCGCGCGTTGTATTCGGCCATGGGCCCAGACGAAGGCCCTGTATGGCCGCGTTGATGACGGTTGTCTCATTAATGTCCTTGACTTGGCAGTGCACCTTCGCGAAGCGCTTGGAGTAGTCCCGGAGCTTCTCCGAAGGTTTCTGCTTTACTACGAAGAGCTGGTCTACGTCGGCCCGCTCGACATAGTTCCCTTGAAAGTTGTTGTAAAGGCGGTCGCGGATCTGCTCCCACGTGTAGATGGAGTTTGGCTCTATGGTAAAAAACCAGGAAAGCGCCACTCCTTGCAATGCGAGGGGAGTCCCTTCGCCTTTGTGGTGTCGTCTCCACCCGCGGCCTCGATTGCGGTTTCGTACACGCGCACGAACTCGCGGGGGTCCGTATCGCCTTTGTATGGCTCGATGACACTGGGGAATTTGAAGTCTTCAGGCCGCGCCGCCTGCTGTAGTCCTGCCGAAAGCGTAAACTCTGGATCGACGTGTCGCAGCGGCACGCGGCTGGATGTGGGGGCGTCGCGGCTGTCTACCCTTTCCGGCGCGGGCTCTGGCGCGACCACTGGCGCGGCCTGCTGGCTCCAAGCCTCTTGCATGTCTCGGACAGCCCCGCGAAGATCCCCTAGCTCCCGCTGGAACGCGTTGAGGGCCGCCAGTAGGACGCTTTCCACCGCTGGTGCGGGCGGGGCCGCCGGCGCGCCAGCGGATGGGTCGGCACGGGTACGATCACCTCGCGAGCTCCCGAGCTGTCGGTCGCTCCGTTCTGGCTATCTCCAACCGCCTGGTCCGCGCTACCGGTGAGTGTTGCGGCGAGGGTGGCGGGGCCGGTCGCTGTCGCGTCGGCGGGGTTGGTCGTTGTAGCGCCGGTGGCGGGGTTGGTCGCTGTTGCGCCAGTGGCGGGGTCGGTCCCTGTCGCGTCGGCGGGGTTGGTCGTTGTAGCGCCGGTGGCGGGGTTGGTCGCTGTCGCGCCAGTGGCGGGGTCGGTCGTCGCAGCGCCAGTGGTGGGGTCGATCGTCGCAGCTCCAGTGGCGGGGTTGGTCGTCGCAGTGCGAGTGTCGACGTCCGCGACCACCGCGTCCGCGCCGTCACCCGCGCCCGCGACAGCCGAAGCCCTGGTACCCACGCAACGCTCCGACCCAGCCGCCTTCTTTCCCTTCGCTGCTGTCGACGAAGCTTTTTCCGGTGCCATCCTTCTTCGGATTTCAGGCTTGCTCCTGTCCTCCCCACGGACGGCGCCAACTGTTGTGGTTATAGACCAAACAGAGAGAGATGTGGTAGTGGAGAGTTGGGAGAAAGTGATCACCTCTCTCCCTCTAGCCGTCCCTTGGTATATATATTCATATGGGCTGTGCTTTTACAATTGTGCCCTTACATCGGTACCTGCCTGCCAGGGGTATTTAAGCCATTACATATGTCCCATTTTGGGACCTATAACCTTCTAACAGGCCTGCTGGGTTTAGGTGGGGGCCACCCCTACAACAGTACCATTGTAAATTAGCGCGTTGTGTGTGAACTAACATAAATTCATTCTAGTGCAATATTGTAGGGGATCTCTAGATAGGAGAAAAAAAGAGAACGATCATAAAAAGAATATATATGTGGGTGGTCATCTGGACGACTAGGAGACGATGTTGGTGGTCGTACTCACTTGGAAAGCATATTGGTCGTTCATGTGGTGAGCATGATCCTGGGCATGCTGGTCGGTCTGGGTCCAATGCATCCGGGACAGAGATGACCAAATGGACCGCTCGGCATGGCATGTCCTAGGCCCGATGAGGCACATCCCTAATAGGCACGAGTCCATTTGGCATGTCACCTAGAACAGGCCGTGTTGTGTCAGTCCATGGGCTAAGCCTTCGGCCCAGGCATAATTAGCCCTTCGGGACAGGCCGGCACGACACGCCCGTGTGGCTCATCTGGCCCTAAAAATAAAAATGATTTGTTAAGAAAAATGTGTAGAATTCAAAAAAGGCAAACTAAATTGTAGAAAGTATAAAAATGCACATTAAATTGTAGAAATTGTACAATACGCACAATAAATTTTAGAAAATATAGAAAGGACACATTAAATTATAAAAGAATATAGAAAAAGACATAGTAAATTATAGAAATGTAATATTGATCTTTTATTTATGTTAAAATGGCTGTCTCGTTAAAAACTTTGCCAAGTAATAACTCAACTTGCGAAAACCTTGGCAAAGACAAAAGAGTACAGTTTGTAGCTCAACATTACAGGTGGAAAAGCATAAAAATATAATATGTACATGGATGCTCTAAGAATCGTCGACGAAGTCCCAACTGCCTTCACCGCCATCCAGATACAGATTGTTGAATGTGTTTTCCATCTCCGTATGCATCACACTATGTTGGTCATGTACCTCAGTTTGTTCCCAATCTTTCACTATGAGAAGTACTTGAACCAACTCACTCGTGAGTCTTGTTCTTCTCTCCTCTACTATTCTTCTGAAAAGACTAAAAGCTAACTCAAAAGAAATCATCAAGACAGGAACAATTAACACATCCTGTGCTAATATGGATAGCATCAGATATGTTAGCTCGTGTTCGCGTCACCAGTCCAAAAGGTTATAGTTCACTATACCAAATGGCACGAGATCGCTATTTAGGAAGACTGATAGTTCCCCACGGGCCCTGACAAGGATTGCCCCACCTCTGCTACTTGAAGATGTAGAGGATCTCCCGGAGGAAAAGATGGTGCCCCACATGTTTGTCTTGTTATTGTAGTGGGAGCTGCTGGAGGTCATTACAAGCGAGCTCCCTGAAACTTATACTCATATTTCTGGTAAACTTCACACAGTTGTGAATGAACAGTTGTAAAACAGTTAGAACAATCTACCGCTATAAAATCACCTATAATGTTGAGAACATTAGTGAAACCTTTAATTTTAGCTCTTGGATTTAAAATGAATGCAAATACGTATAAATATGGAATCTCTTTATAATATTTTAAATATTTTGTTTTCATAGCGTACACAGTCTCTTGTAATAGTGCATCATTTTCAAATTTTTTAAGTGAATGGCAATAGAAAGAATATGTGAGAGACCATGTGGAGGTCATCCCATGTGTGTGATGAGTAATTGACATCGGTTTAGGGAAGTCGAGTTTGATTTGGTTGGTTCGGACTATGTCATTGCGTGGTGCAATGGACTCGGTCGGACTTGGTCAAACCTGGTCAAAGGGTTTAGATTGCATATTATGTCGACTTGTCAGGTTTGGGCTATTTCATCAATGCATTTTTGCTTACATGTATCAAGCGGTGCTATTTGATGTGTTTCTTGTCTGTGTTGGCTGCAGGACATCGAGGCGGAGTCGTGGTGAGACACGAGGTGACCGGACTAGACACGGGAGGTGTCGAGGTCAGAACGGTCGGATGTGTCGAATACGGCGGAGATTCGATGTGGACGATCACCTTGTCCGAGCCCATCTTTGTGGATGATGGAGATGAGGGTTGTCTACCTGATCCAGTCCCTCATCCACCCAATGAGGTGACCTCTTCCACCGCACCTCGAGGCGATCCGCCCATGCCTTCTGCCTCTTCTGGAGCTAGTGGCTCTGTTCCAACCTCGTCAGCTCATGAGGTAGAGGCCACTTCTTCATCTCATCCTGGACCTCCTAGACACATCCAGAAAGACCATCCTTCCGAGCAGATTATTGGCATGTCACATTTCTGTCTCCATTCTGCCTTCGTTGCCTCCTTTGATCCCAAAGACGTTTGTCATGCTCTATCTGACGTGTCTTGGGTCAATGCCATGCATGAAGAGCTTGAAAATTTCGAGAGAAACAAGGTCTGGTCGCTTGTTGAGCTCCCTCGAGGTCACAATGTCATTGGGACTAAGTGGGTGTTCAAGAATAAGCAGAGTGAGGATGGGGTGATTGTTCAAAACAAGGCTAGACTGGTAGCTCAAGGCTTTACTTAGGTCGAGGGTCTTGACTTTGAGGAGACCTTTGCCCCTGTAGCTAGACTTGAAGCCATTAGAATCCTGCTTGCCTTTGCAGCTTCTAAGGGTTTCAAGCTTTACCAGATGGACGTCAAAAGTGCCTTCCTTAATGGATTCATTGAGGAAGAAGTCTATGTGAGACAGCCTCCTGGTTTCGAGAACCCCAATACCCAAACCATGTCTTCAAGCTTTTCAAAGCTTTGTATGGACTTAAGCAGGCCACTAGAGCTTGGTATGAGAGGCTTAAGTCCTATCTGTTGAGTCATGGTTTTGAGATGGGTAAAGTTGACAAGACCTTGTTCATCCACCGGCATGGCACTGATCTTCTGCTCGTCTAGATTTATGTGGATGACATCATCTTTGGCGGCTCTTCTCAAGCTCTCGTTTCACAGTTCTCGGATGTCATGAGCACCGAGTTTGAGATGAGCATGATGGGTGAGTTGACCTTCTTCCTTGGCTTCCAGATCAAGCAGACTCGGGAGGGTACTTTCTTGAATCAAGGCAAGTACACTCGCGACCTCCTGAGACGCTTTGACATGAGTGACGGTAAGCCCGTGTCAACTCCCATAGCGTCTTCCGCCACTCTTGATCCAGATGAGGATGGCGAGCCAGTTGATCAAAAGGAGTATAGGAGTATGATCGGCTCCCTCTTATACCTCACTGCCTCGAGACCGGACACACACTTCTCCATGTGTCTGTGTGCTCATTTTCAGGCTTCTCCTCGCGTATCTCACCGCCAGGCGGTGAAGCGCATTCTTCGGTACCTTCGAGCTACCATTGACTATGGTATCTGGTACTCTTCCTCCTCCTGTCTTTCCTTGAGAGCCTACTCGGACGTAGACTTTGCTGGCTGTAGGATAGATAGGAAGAGCACTTCGGGCAGCTGCCAGTTCATTGGCACTTCTCTCGTTTCCTGGTCTTCGAGGAAGCAGTCCGGTGTTGCACAGTCTACCGCAGAGGCAGAGTACGTTGCTGCAGCCAGTTGCTGTAGCCAAGTGCTTTGGATGGTCTCGACTCTGCGAGACTTTGGGTTAGTTATCGATATTGTTCCACTCTTTTGTGACAACACTTCTGCGATTAACATCGCTAAGAACCCAGTGCAGCACTCCCGGACCAAGCATACTGATATCCGATATCACTTCCTTCGAGACCATGTAGAGAAGGGTGACATAGTGCTCCAGTTTGTGGAGAGTGACCACCAGTTGGCTGATATCTTCACCAAGCCTTTGGATAGCTCTAGGTTTTCAGCTCTGCGGGGAAAGCTTGGGGTGGTCTGTCCTTATGGACTGTTGTGAGGGGGAGTTTTGGGCTTTATTGCTTTATTATATTAATTATGCTCTTACTCCTATCTGTTGCATTGCATTTGGGGTACATGGGGTTTAGTCCTTCTAGCATAGGTTAGAGTGGTCCTCTTGACTAGCTATTTAGACTTCTTGGTCTTATCTTGTGACTCTAGGATGCTGCTTATTAGCTGTCTCTCTTCTCTCTAGGTTGAGCTTACTCACTTCTTGTGGGTTCTAGCGAGGGTTTGGCCACCCTCGGATAGACAGGGTATGAGTTTGCTCCCTAGGTTGTTAGTAGACCGGCTGATAGTCCTCGAGTCATATGGGGTAGATGGGAGTCAGTCTGAGCCATAGTATCCTCTATATCTTATCTATGCTTTAAGGACTGCCCTTTCGGATTTTCTTGATAGCTTCTCGTATTTACTGCTTTGGTTTAGGGAGAGTTCATTTGGGAGCTTCTGGAGCTTAATATTAACATAACTCAACTTGAACTAAAAAGTGCATCACATGTTGAGGGGGAGCTGGATTTCTTGCATGTCATTCTGCATTGTAAATACCTACATTGAGCCTTGATTATTATCCTTTCATGACATGTTTACATCCCTTTACATCCTGCCATGATTTGTGCTTCATTGCTAGATTGATCATGACTTCATATGTGTAGACTAGCTTTTGCCATGATGAGTTAATTAAAATTGCTCAAATTGAATTAAAACTTGTCATGTTAGCACTCGAGACTAGTCTTTCTTTAGTTATCCACTTATGATTCATGCCATGTCAAATAGGCTGAGTAGAGTCTTGAATCTGTGTTGAGCGTTAGTTTGAGCTATGCTAGTTTCTTGTTGAAACATGAGTTACTACAATTATTTAAGAATGCAAAAAGATCTCTTTTGTGCAAAAAAAACTGATCTCACCAATTCTTTCTCATGAGACTGCTTGCCATTGCACTAGGCATGAACTCAGGGGGAGTTTTGGATGACCAAGATCATCTCCTTGGAGTGGTCGCATAAGGCTTGAGATCTAGCACATGATAAAAAATTTTGGTTGGAAACGACCATAAGCTTCAAAAGAAAATATGTCATTTGTGCTCAAATTGCTTAATTACAAAAAGAACCAAGTACTTAATCAAATGTTTCACTCTTGAGCTTGTAGCACTCTAATTAGGCTCAATACTAGCTTCTTGGTTACGCTTAGCTTGTTGACATGGTTTGCATCATCCTTGGATACCTCTAGCTAGACTTTGATCATGGATGACTTGACATGCTCTCAAATTGGACTTCATTTCAGATTGTCATCTATTTGGCTTAGTTAGCTTATATATATCCTGTCATGATCTAGATAGCATTCTATTGAGTTATGGCTTGATGTAATACTTAATGGTCATTTTGGATAATTCTCATGGCTCTAAATGCTTAGAATAATCAAACTTCAGCTATTTCATCCATTTCCATGACTTGTTCTCTTCCTTGCATCCTTGATGTGTTTATTGCCAAAAGGAGGAGAATAGTGGTAGAAAACGTCATTTTGGGAGCTTTGTGGAAAACTTGCTCTTTCTTGTGCTCCTTGTGTCGACATGGTCATTAGCTTCATTTCTTTCCTTTGGACCATGTTTGACTTCTTTCTTGCATTTCAAACAAAACTTTGTGCTTTTTCGGGGTTTGTCAATATACTCATGAAGGGGGAGATTCAGAGACCATGTGGAGGTCATCCCATGTGTGTGATGAGTAATTGACATCAGTTTAGGGAAGTCGAGTTTGATTTGGTTGGTTCGGACCATGTCATTGCGTGGTGCAATGGACTCGGTCGGACTTGGTCAAACCTGGTCAAAGAGTTTAGATTGCATAATATGTCGATTTGTCAGGTTTGGGCTATTTCATCAATGCATTTTTGCTTACATGTATCGAGCGGTGCTATTTGATGTGTTTCTTGTCTGTGTTGGCTGCAGGACATCGAGGCGGAGTCGTGGTGAGACACGAGGTGACCGGACTAGACACGGGAGGTGTCGAGGTCAGAACGGTCGGATGTGTCGAAGACGGTGGAGATTCGATGTGGTTGTGAGGCTTGGACGACAAGGAGCGCGGAAGCTTCCCGGAAGGTGCAGGAGGGGCGAAATGGTAATTTTGTGAGGCTGCAAAAGCGGGAGCGGGCTCCGTTCGGGTTTAGCGGGTGTAACGGGTTGGAGACCCGTTAGCCAAGGGCTATAAATAGATGTTGGTGGCTGCATGTCCACTCATGCACTGCAAGGGTTCTAGGGTTTGCTTTAGTCAAAATGAGCTTTAGAAGTTGGTTTTGGCTTTAGGCTTTAGTTGGTGAGAGTGGGTGGAGATGGACAGAGGGTTGTCTCCATCGTAGCTTTCTTTGTGTGTTCATCCCCTCCTCCAAGCATGTATGGGTGTGTGTTCTTGAGGTTTAGGGAGAGGGAGAGGATGAGTTGAGGATCTTGGAATCATTCCTCTTGTATCAATCATGTATCTCCCTTCCTCTTTATCAATATGAGATGGATTTGGTTGATTTGGTTTGAGTCTCTAGCTCTTTTTTGGTTTTTGCCCTACGATGCTCTTTTGGCTTGATTTCTTGATTTCTTGTTTTTGGCTTGTTTTTTTGCTGGTGAGTGGCAAAATGGGTTGCTCTATGATGGGATAGTGCCTCAAGGTCATTTGATCGATTTTCCCAAGAGCAAATAGTGTTTAATCTCAGATTTGAGTGTTTGGCTTCCTCTGTTCTTCATTTCCTCTTCTAGGGTTTTGATGAAGTTCTTGATTCCCTTGAGGAAATGGCCTGAGATTCTTGCTGGGATGCTCTTAGATTACTACTATCTTGATTGCAAAATCTCATGTGTAGAGGATTTGTGAATCTTGGGTATTTTGGATTTTGATGTTGGCTCTGTAGTTTTTCAGTCTTTTTAGGGTTTCTTGGTTCTCTGTAATTTTCCTCGAGAGTTGGCCTAAGTTTTGGTCTGGGAGCTCTTAAGTTCATTGCTAATTCTCTTGCAAGAGGACTTGAGCAAAGATTGAATGTGCAGGGAGAAACCTGAAAATTAAATGCTTTCCTCATGACATTTTCAGATTTTGAGCAAATCTTGATCCTCTTCTTGTCTTGACTTAATTCCTTGGTTCCTTAGGCACTTTGGCTATTTGGATCAGAATCTCTTTCAGTTGGCCTTAGAAAAATAGCCAAAGTTCTCTGTTTTTACCTGCTGTGCAAGATTCCCAGTGTTACTGTCTGAAAAACAGAAATTCTGCTCTGTCTGCTCGAGGGGCAGTTGGACCGGCCAAAGGATGGTGGTCAGACCGGCCGGCAGTTGGCGGTTTAACCGACCTTGTGCTACCGGTCTGACTGGCACTGTTAGAGCGGTCTGACCACCCAGTCCATAGCGGTCAGACCGCCCCTGGGAATTTTGCCTCTAGATTCTTTTCTTCCTCTGTCTTTTTGCCTCTATGTTTCTCCCTGTAATTTGTTGGTTTCAGTAGGTAGCTTGACCTATCCTTCTTCAGAGCACAGGTTGCTATCGGAGAAGTTTTGAGGTATGTTCCTTTGAGGGGTTAGTTTTTAAAGAATCGACATTCACCCCCCCTGTGTCGCCATTTCGGTCCAACAATATGATGAACAATTAATGGAGATGTTGGATAATACACTCGAGATAAAGCAAAAGTTGATTCGTAAAAAAGTTCAAGAAATGGTAATAACTTCTCAGCAACATACCAGTAGTCCTTAGTCAGCAATGTATTTCCGGTATGGTCGTGATAGTACGTGTAGATAAAGATAGAAAAAATGGATTTGTATGGGAAATAGCATGAGATAAGTTGAGTTCCACCTCACTGGTATGTCCACAATGAACTTTCATGGACGTACACCCATCGCAATGCAGTAGTTCTTATATGCTGCAATACATTGGTTAGAATTATTTACTGTAACATCCTGATTTTCAGAGCCTTTTTGAAGCTTTTAAAATAAAATTCACCATTTGGATTTTTCTGGAATTAATTAAAACTTAATTGGAATTTTCATTAATTAAAAAGATTTAATGTGATTAAATCAAACATTAATATTTGCCAAAAATATTTTATTTGAGTTCCTTGTGTCACAAGGAATTTTCCTGTATTTTCTGGGATTTTTCGGAGTTTGTTTCAGCTCAATTTGAAATTTCCAAAAAAAAAAAAGAAACAGGAGAGAGAATGAACAGTACCCGCGGGGTACTGTTCATCATCGTCTCCAGCGCGCTGAGTCCCGATCGATGCCCTGCTCTGTACAGTTTTTTTCCCGTTTTTCTCTCTCTTCGTAACTTCCAATCCGGAGATTATCTCAATATCCTCCCAAAAGGAAAGTTGTGCCAAATCACGCAAGGAATCCATCCCAATTGACCTCTTTCCATTTCGTTCATCCGTTTGCCTTTTATCTCCTATTTTCCAAAACGGACTCTAAACCGAAATCCGCGAATTGGAGCCGGTTTCTACCTCTTCCAAGCCTATAAATAGGACCCCTTGACCCCTCTAAACTCATCCCAAGCCGTGGCAAGTCCCTCAAAGCTCAGGACGCCGTCGGCATCGAGGCCCTTCGGTCTCGAATTTGCTCGTCGCGTCTCGAGCCATCCGGTGAGTTTTTCAGTAATCCTTTCGCGTCACATTGTGCCATTGTGTGCCATCTACGTTCTTGCCAAGTTAATTTGGTTTTGGTGCAGCCAATCTCCCGAAATCGAGTTTTCCCCAATCTAGGTCAAGAGCGCTTCCCGACGTCGATTCGTCATCTCCGGTAAGCTTTAGCCCTTGCCGTAATTTTTCTTAGACTTGCCTCGTCGCGTTCTACGCCGTGCTCACTTCCGTTTCCCCGAAAAGCCTCCACAAATTTTTGCCTCCGAACCTCGCCATGGCCGCCAATGGCATCTCGTGTCCCCCATCTACCCGGTGATGTTTTCACCAATCCGTTCGCGTCACTTTGTGCCAAACCATCCCAGGTAGCTACCCTCCAAGTGGTTTTAGATTTCGTTCACCGAGCACCAAGATATTAAGTTTCTCTTTTTCCTTCCCGATGTCGTTCAAACGTCGTTTGCGTCGTCTCCGGTGGATTTCTGGCCAAGCCGATAATTTTCCTAGCTTCACCAAGCCGTGTTCCAGCCCGTGCTCACCCTACTTCTCCACGTTCCTTGCCCGGATTTTATTCCTCTCTCCTACCCATGTCGTTGTAGCCGCCCGTGCCGTCAACGGTCTCCGTTTGGCGTGCCGTCAGTTCCTATGTGTGCCTTGGGTCCCTAGCAACCCATTTTGCTAGTTAGATTCATCTCCCATGCCTCCTCTCGCCAGCGCTAGCCTTCTCAACAAAAGTACTGTTCTCGGATGAACAGTAACATCTGTGAATTTCCAGCATTTTCTCGCCCCGGCAAACTTTAGATCGCTCGTTCTCCTTCGTCCGAACTCTGATCGACCCGATTCTTCTTCCTAAATTCATCTAAAATTGAGCTCTATCTTTTGGTTCCGGGTTTGCAGTTTTTGGAGTTCATTTGAATTTTATTTGAATTTATTTTGTTTGTTTTGTCGTTTCGCGCGTAGAACCCGACGTCGCCGAAGAGTTTGTCGAACCGCAGCAAGAGGGACCAACCAGTGCACAAGAAGGCAAGTCTCCTTTGATCATTTCGAGCCTATGCTTTTGAAATGTTTTTAAAATATTTTAAATTATGTGCATTGCTATTTACATAAAGTCACTAGTTCAAGTCTTTAGGAACTAGTTATTCCAACTTGCTATGCCCTCCATTGAAATTGAATGCCATGTACTCTTGTCACCATAGAACTCCCTTTGTCTCATTAATGAGAGTATTTAATTACTTGTTGATGTTAGTATGGTAGTATAATGCTTAGTCATGCTATCTAATAACTTTGGAACTCTTGAAAATTGGGAAATTATGATTTATTATTAAATCCTTGTGTTTGAAAGTGAAGTGGCAATTGGAGTTGTCACTGTGATTTTAAAATAAAATAAAAATGTGAAAGTTGGTTTAGATTAGGGTGGATGGCTGTTTGGGTTGGTGCAGTAAGCACGAGAACTTGTTAAGTGTATGTTCCACCCTAGTCAATTAAGGACCGACGCTTGTGTTTGTCCAAACTGAGCATTAACCGTACAACCACAAGTCTATATGGGTACGACCTAGCTAACTAACCTATAAAGGTGTAGTTTAGATATCACCAGTGGTGTATTGAGTGCCAGGGTGTACTGGTTACTCATAGTGAGGGACAGGGTTTACTGTACTCATATGGCGCAAGAGGGGGCTTCAGATTGGGCGGATTTAACCCTTCTGCGGTGAAACCTCAGCGGGTGGTCTCTAGCTATACTGGAGTAGGTGAAAGGCTTTGTGATATTTTATCTGGGTCTCATGCCGAAGGAAGCATGTTGACTATTAAGATAATTTATCTCTTGTGGGTAAAGTTGTACAACCTCTGCAGAGTGTAAAACTATTCGAATAGCCGTGCCCACGGTCAAGGGCGGGCAAGGAATGCATTCACATGGTAGATTTCTGGTTTTGGATTTAAAATCAAAAGTTTTGTATTCCGAGGGTGGAGGGAACTCTCGGAAGGGAATCCTGGCGGATGGAGCCAGAGAGGGTGGATGGAACCCGAAGTTTAAAACTTGACCAATGGTAATTGGTTAGCTAGTGTTGGTAGTTGGAACCTTCACTAGAAAGTTAATTTTGTTAAAACATTTACTTCATTAAAATAATGCCTTCGAAAATAATTAGTAGTAATTGAATTTTAAAATGTTGCTTTGTGCAAAAGAACCATATAGCCTTCCTTTGTTAAGCCTGCATCTATGCATCTTTCCCAAGACTTGCGGAGTACATTCATGTACTCACGTGCTACACATCAAATTAACTCTCAGAGGAGATCGAAGCTCAAGAGGTGAACTACGACTACTTCGTGGATGGATTCGTCGAAGGCTTTCCGGAGAACTAGGTTGCGTTTCCCCAGTCAATTGCCTGTGGCGTATTGATGGGTCTTCACTGGATTTATTTCTGCTTCCGCTGTGTTTTGTGTGTGTGTGTGAGGTCTTGAAACATCAGTTGTAATAAGAGACCTTTCGGTCTGTACTCTCAATTATTGTAATAAAGCGTTGTTGGTTACGAATCATCACTGTTTGACTGTGTGCACTAGCTTTGATCTGGGACTAGTGCGGTAATACACAGAGGGTCTGGGTTCGGAAATCCGGGGTCCCGACAGAGGTGGTATCAGAGCCAATTTGACTGTAGGACGTGACCTAGTTAGAATGGTCGTTAGTAGAAGAGCTTCAAAATTTATTTTATAAAATAAAAATTTAATAATGTGCTACCCTTGTCTTTTCTTATCTTTCTATCCTTACCTTCGTCATGGTATTCTTCCTTATCTATCTGGTTATTGACTTTTTGGGAATGGTAATTATATCCCCTTCCCTCTGTAATTTCTATAGATGGATCGATGAGGTTGCGTCTGAAAAGCACTTGGAGAATCCTTGGAGACCTAGAGTATACGGAAGACAACAAATTATTGGGAAGTACTCTTGTCGGGAAAGCCGTGATAATCAGTGCATGTCAAGTTAGGTAATTTGGAGAATTGTTGCTAGAGTGATATATTTGGATCCATAATTGACAAGATTGAATAATATTCGAGAGGATTGAGATAAAAGGTATATTTGTGGATACCAATTGATTATAAATAAATCTAACGAGTGTCATCTTTGTGGATTGACTAGAGATTAAATACAAAGTTGAACTTGAGGGAGCTAATTAGATCATGGGAGGAGTCTAAACTTTGCCTTGGATTTATTATCTAGGATTGAAAGGAGCAACTGGATGTAAAACAAGATTTTTGTTGGAGGGATTACTTGTGATCGTTGGAGAATTAGAATTAAGAGATTGATCCACTAAAGGGAGAGATTAAAAGATTAAGAAGTTGAATTATCATTCATGATAACAATTTTGAGTGATTTGGTTGAATCATGAGGAGTAGATGAAGTTTGTGGAGTTAATCGATTATCAGAGTTTGGTGGACCTATTGATGATAAGTGGATACTAGTGGAATTAGATATCTTGGTGGATTAGTTTTATCTTTGCAAAGTGGACATTGAATTGGTGTGTCAAATTGAATTTTGTAGATTTAAATGATCATGGCTAGATAATTGGATTTTAACTAATGGGATTAACTAGGTCGTTTAAGGATGTTCGACCTAGAGGATTTAAATTAATTTTGGGAGATAGATTGTTCAATAAGAATTAATTGAGAGATCGTCCGATAAGAATTAATTGAGGTATTTGAATTCATTCAAATTTGGTGGAACCAAAATGATGATTATCAAGAGATTGGTTTTGGAGGATTAATGAATATTAAATTATTGCTTAGATGATCTTAAAATTTATTGAAGGTTGAATTAATCTTATATTATTTGATCAAAGTTATGGATCTGTTGGATTAGATAATGATCATAAAGCAATTGGTGGAAATCGCAAAGTACAATATTATTGGATTCTTGTTAGAAAAAAATTCTATGGTTTGACGTCGATCCAAATTAGAGCAGAGAATAAAAGTTTAAGAGATAATTTGCTGAAATCAATAAGGTGCATTTGTGGTATATGATTTTGGAATCAAGAATTTTTGAAGAGTTGAAATAATTATGTCTCTCTCGGATGAACACCTGCGGAAGTTAAGCCCTTTTTGGTGGAATTTTGAATTAATCAATATGATAAGGCCAATTGAAGTTAATCCAAAGCTTGCAGGCAACTAAAGATGTACCCCTCCGATTTGTTGATTGTCTTCCGTATTCCTCGGTTAAAGGAATACTTCAGAGTACCGAAGAACAAGTTAGAATCATGAAGAAGCAAGGACTAGTTCTTTAGTTGTAGTACCCAAGTAAAGTCTTACGATTTTAGAACGCTATATATATTACTTGCTTGTGTGTTAGGTGGACTGTACCAAGTCTTTGTATACTTGTAGTACAGCTATCCTTAAAAAAAATTTGATTTCAAGCTAAGCTTCTCCTAGTTGATCTCTCTTGTGTGTTGGTTTGGGATGTTGTTTAGTTTTCCCCCTAATCTCTTACCTATGCTAGTTTCCTCTTATCTTTTGCTGTCCCCGGACCGCTTCAGATGGTGAACACAAGGAGCAACCCTGGCAGCAGCCGTGATGCCAATGCCCAGCCAGACAACAACATTTCACCACCTCCTGCTCAGGCCCCCAGCTTAGAACAGATGATGGCCATGCAACTGCAGCTACTTCAAGCCCTAGCTCAAAACCAGGTGCAGCAAGCTCCACAAGCACCCAACCAAGCTTCCCAGTCTAAGTTGGGAGAATTTATGAGGACAAGGCCTCCTACTTTTGCTGGTTCCGTGGATCCTTTGGAGGCAGATGATTGGATCAAGGATGTGGAGAGGAAGTTGGTCCTAGCTCAGTGCAGTGACTCCGAAAAGGTGTTGTATGCTGCTCACCAACTTAAAGGAATTGCTGCTAATTGGTGGGAAAATTACCGCGCCGCTCATCAGAATGCACAAACCATCACTTGGGATGAGTTTGTTGAGGCTTTCCGCACTGCCCATATTCCTACGGGAATAATGGAAATGAAGAAAAGGGAATTCTATCAACTGCAGCAAGGAAACCTCAGCGTCTCGGAATACCTGAACCAGTTCACCCAACTGTCCAGGTATGCGTCAGAAGATGTTGCATCAGAGTCAACGAAGATTTGGAGGTTTATGCAAGGACTTGATCCCAACCTCAAGGTGCAGTTGGTGTCCAAAGATTTTCCGACATTTCAGCATATGGTAAACAAGGCCCTTGTCCAGGAAGACGCTCAATATCAATTGCAGGACTCTCGTAAGAGAAAGATGGCTTTTCAGGCACAATATAATGCAAGCAGTTCAAAACCCCGAATGAATCCACCCCAGTTCAACAAAGCTCCAGCAGCCGCAGATGCACCAGGAACTCCAGGATCTGCGCCTCGTTCAGAGATGCAAGAACCCCGCATCTTCACCGGAGTCCGACCTCAGAAAAGCAACACCTCAGCCGCAGGAGTGCAATGTTTTCGATGTCACGAGATGGGGCATTATGCAAGCAATTGCCTACAGAAGCCTCAGGTCACCACTCCAATTCCTTTCAACTTGGGAAATACACCAGCGCGAACTCCAGTTGTAGGACAAGGACGGGGAGTATCTCCAACTGCAGGAAAAGCTCCAAGAACTCCGCAATCACAAGGAAGAGGACAAGTTAACCACATCACCGCAAAAGGTGGCTCAGGGGCAGCAATCATGCTTGGTAAGTTTCAAATTGGTTCAAAGAAAGAAGCAACTTGAGAGCACAGTAAGGAACCAGGAGTTACGTTTTCCTCTCTTTTTCCTAGTCCGTCCGAATCTCGGGGACGAGATTCTTTCTAAGGGGGGTAGATTTGTAACATCCTGATTTTCAGAGCCTTTTTGAAGCTTTTAAAATAAAATTCACCATTTGGATTTTTCTGGAATTAATTAAAACTTAATTGGAATTTTCATTAATTAAAAAGATTTAATGTGATTAAATCAAACATTAATATTTGCCAAAAATATTTTATTTGAGTTCCTTGTGTCACAAGGAATTTTCCTGTATTTTCTGGGATTTTTCGGAGTTTGTTTGAGCTCAATTTGAAATTTCCAAAAAAAAAAAGAAACAGGAGAGAGAATGAACAGTACCCGCGGGGTACTGTTCATCATCGTCTCCAGCGCGCTGAGTCCCGATCGATGCCCTGCTCTGTACAGTTTTTTTCCCGTTTTTCTCTCTCTTCGTAACTTCCAATCCGGAGATTATCTCAATATCCTCCCAAAAGGAAAGTTGTGCCAAATCACGCAAGGAATCCATCCCAATTGACCTCTTTCCATTTCGTTCATCCGTTTGCCTTTTATCTCCTATTTTCCAAAACGGACTCTAAACCGAAATCCGCGAATTGGAGCCGGTTTCTACCTCTTCCAAGCCTATAAATAGGACCCCTTGACCCCTCTAAACTCATCCCAAGCCGTGGCAAGTCCCTCAAAGCTCAGGACGCCGTCGGCATCGAGGCCCTTCGGTCTCGAATTTGCTCGTCGCGTCTCGAGCCATCCGGTGAGTTTTTCAGTAATCCTTTCGCGTCACATTGTGCCATTGTGTGCCATCTACGTTTTTGCCAAGTTAATTTGGTTTTGGTGCAGCCAATCTCCCGAAATCGAGTTTTCCCCAATCTAGGTCAAGAGCGCTTCCCGACGTCGATTCGTCATCTCCGGTAAGCTTTAGCCCTTGCCGTAATTTTTCTTAGACTTGCCTTGTCGCGTTCTACGCCGTGCTCACTTCCGTTTCCCCGAAAAGCCTCCAAAAATTTTTGCCTCCGAACCTCGCCATGGCCGCCAATGGCATCTCGTGTCCCCCATCTACCCGGTGATGTTTTCACCAATCCGTTCGCGTCACTTTGTGCCAAACCATCCCAGGTAGCTACCCTCCAAGTGGTTTTAGATTTCGTTCACCGAGCACCAAGATATTAAGTTTCTCTTTTTCCTTCCCGATGTCGTTCAAACGTCGTTTGCGTCGTCTCCGGTGGGTTTCTGGCCAAGCCGATAATTTTCCTAGCTTCACCAAGCCGTGTTCCAGCCCGTGCTCACCCTACTTCTCCACGTTCCTTGCCCGGATTTTATTCCTCTCTCCTACCCATGTCGTTGTAGCCGCCCGTGCCGTCAACGGTCTCCGTTTGGCGTGCCGTCAGTTCCTATGTGTGCCTTGGGTCCCTAGCAACCCATTTTGCTAGTTAGATTCATCTCCCATGCCTCCTCTCGCCAGCGCTAGCCTTCTCAACAAAAGTACCGTTCTCGGATGAACAGTAACATCTGTGAATTTCCAGCATTTTCTCGCCCCGGCAAACTTTAGATCGCTCGTTCTCCTTCGTCCGAACTCTGATCGACCCGATTCTTCTTCCTAAATTCATCTAAAATTGAGCTCTATCTTTTGGTTCTGGGTTTGCAGTTTTTGGAGTTCATTTGAATTTTATTTGAATTTATTTTGTTTGTTTTGTCATTTCGCGCGTAGAACCCGACGTCGCCGAAGAGTTTGTCGAACCGCAGCAAGAGGGACCAACCAGTGCACAAGAAGGCAAGTCTCCTTTGATCATTTCGAGCCTATGCTTTTGAAATGTTTTTAAAATATTTTAAATTATGTGCATTGCTATTTACATAAAGTCACTAGTTCAAGTCTTTAGGAACTAGTTATTCCAACTTGCTATGCCCTCCATTGAAATTGAATGCCATGTACTCTTGTCACCATAGAACTCCCTTTGTCTCATTAATGAGAGTATTTAATTACTTGTTGATGTTAGTATGGTAGTATAATGCTTAGTCATGCTATCTAATAACTTTGGAACTCTTGAAAATTGGGAAATTATGATTTATTATTAAATCCTTGTGTTTGAAAGTGAAGTGGCAATTGGAGTTGTCACTGTGATTTTAAAATAAAATAAAAATGTGAAAGTTGGTTTAGATTAGGGTGGATGGCTGTTTGGGTTGGTGCAGTAAGCACGAGAACTTGTTAAGTGTATGTTCCACCCTAGTCAATTAAGGACCGACGCTTGTGTTTGTCCAAACTGAGCATTAACCGTACAACCACAAGTCTATATGGGTACGACCTAGCTAACTAACCTATAAAGGTGTAGTTTAGATATCACCAGTGGTGTATTGAGTGCCAGGGTGTACTGGTTACTCATAGTGAGGGACAGGGTTTACTGTACTCATATGGCGCAAGAGGGGGCTTCAGATTGGGCGGATTTAACCCTTCTGCGGTGAAACCTCAGCGGGTGGTCTCTAGCTATACTGGAGTAGGTGAAAGGCTTTGTGATATTTTATCTGGGTCTCATGCCGAAGGAAGCATGTTGACTATTAAGATAATTTATCTCTTGTGGGTAAAGTTGTACAACCTCTGCAGAGTGTAAAACTATTCGAATAGCCGTGCCCACGGTCAAGGGCGGGCAAGGAATGCATTCACATGGTAGATTTCTGGTTTTGGATTTAAAATCAAAAGTTTTGTATTCCGAGGGTGGAGGGAACTCTCGGAAGGGAATCCTGGCGGATGGAGCCAGAGAGGGTGGATGGAACCCGAAGTTTAAAACTTGACCAATGGTAATTGGTTAGCTAGTGTTGGTAGTTGGAACCTTCACTAGAAAGTTAATTTTGTTAAAACATTTACTTCATTAAAATAATGCCTTCGAAAATAATTAGTAGTAATTGAATTTTAAAATGTTGCTTTGTGCAAAAGAACCATATAGCCTTCCTTTGTTAAGCCTGCATCTATGCATCTTTCCCAAGACTTGCGGAGTACATTCATGTACTCACGTGCTACACATCAAATTAACTCTCAGAGGAGATCGAAGCTCAAGAGGTGAACTACGACTACTTCGTGGATGGATTCGTCGAAGGCTTTCCGGAGAACTAGGTTGCGTTTCCCCAGTCAATTGCCTGTGGCGTATTGATGGGTCTTCACTGGATTTATTTCTGCTTCCGCTGTGTTTTGTGTGTGTGTGTGAGGTCTTGAAACCTCAGTTGTAATAAGAGACCTTTCGGTCTGTACTCTCAATTATTGTAATAAAGCGTTGTTGGTTACGAATCATCACTGTTTGACTGTGTGCACTAGCTTTGATCTGGGACTAGTGCGGTAATACACAGAGGGTCTGGGTTCGGAAATCCGGGGTCCCGACATTTACAAAAGAAACTACATCACGAAAAGCTTGATGGTATGGATCAAACATTTTCAAACTAGTTTTAACTATATGATTAAAAATATGGCAGGCGTATCGTTGATGTAGCAAGAAGAAATCGGCATATGTACCAAATAAGGTCCAGACTAATTGCAAAAATTTATTTACAAGATCAAAATCTTCTATGACTTTGATAATACATTCTGCTATATTTTCACCCATATGTGCTACGTCTAGCAATTTAAAACCTATTATTCTCTTTTCTAATACCCAGTCATCATTTATGCAATGAGCAACTATACTAAGATAATCCTCCTTAGCACGACCACTCTATATATTCGAGGTTAAAGCTATCGAAAATATACGTGTTCCAAACAGTTGTTTAATTTTCTCACGACCATTATTGTAGTATTTAACTAACTCTCTTGTAGTTGTCTGTCTAGATACATGAGTGAATTCACACCATACAAGTACACATGTGCCCTTCCACCGCACACCTTATGAATTTTGCGGAGACACAAGAGTTTCATAGAGCACAGGTATGCTATTTGCACATTGAACATATATGTGTATGTGTATTATGATTAAATAAGGTACATCATGACTATCCTAGATCTAAGAACACTACTACAAAAAGGATCATCACAGACGATTCAAAACTGTCATCACAGACGGTTTTTTGAACCATCTGAATTTATGTGTCAGTGATAATCAGAAGTTAACACAGACGGTTTGTGATCCATCTGTGATAACTACATCATAGACGGTTTATAACTAGAACCGTCTGTGAAAAACACCATCACAGACAGTTCTAGCTACCAACCATCTGTGATACTCATACATCATAGACGGTTGGTAGCTACAACCGTCTGAAATGTGTGAGAATCACAGACGGTTGGTACCTAGAACTATCTGTGATGTGTGAGTATCACAGATGGTTAGTATATAGAACCATCTATGATAATTCTTCACAGACGGTTTATACCACAAAACCATCTGTGATAGTTCATTTTATACCTAAATTTTTCTATTTTTTGGTTAGCCTCAGGAAATGTTAACTATATCATCTGGAAACAAGCAAATACAAGAACCAACACAGCAACACATTCTATTTCCATTAAGATTAGAATCCATCTTGCTTCAAGTGAAATTTTAGTCGCTTTTGCTGAACACCTTCCTACCCTTGCCGCGCACAAATCAGTTGGAGTAGTACTGGTGGTATTGGTTCTTCGAGTAGGGAGAGGGGGTTAATAAGGGGCAAGAGGTGGGGAAGAGAACGGTGCCTGGTATTCGATGCGAAGAGAATGGATAGGTGAGATCGGGATCCTAGGGGATATGCTGCGGATTGATGACGTGGTGGGACATCACAGACGGTTCGAATTACAAACCATCTGTGATACAGACATCACAGATGGTTCATAACAAAAACCATCTATGATATCACAAAGATAATATATCAGTACAATATAAATAGCTAGTCCGAAAAGATAAAATAGCAAAGTTTTTGAGAGACCATGTGGAGGTGACCACATGCTTGTGATGAGTAATTGACAAATATTCTGAAAAGTTTGAGTTTGATTTGTGAGGTTCGTGCCGTATCATTGCGTGGTACAATCGATCCCGGTCGAGTTTGCTCAAATCTGGTCGTATGGGATTAGGATGCTTATTCTCTTGATTCGACAGGTTTGGACTCCTTCATGCGTAAGTATGATTCATTGATACTATTTATGCTTTCATGTATCGAGCAGTGCTATGTGATGTGTTTCTAGTCTATGATGGCTGCAGGACGTCGAGACGGAGTCGTGGCGAGACACGAGGTGACCGGACTAGGCACAGGCGGTGTCGAGGTCAGAACGGTCGGAAGTGTCGAAGACGGTGGAGACTCGAGGTGGTTGCGAGGCTTGGACGACAAGGAACACGGAAGCTTCCCGGAAGGTGCAGGAGGGGTGTTTCGGTAAAAGCGCAAAGCTGCACAGGTGGAAGCGGTTCCTTTCGGGATTTAGCGGGCATAACGGGTTGGAGACCCGTTAGCCAAAGGCTATAAATAGGAGAGGTGTGTCCAGGTGCATGGATGCCTTGTGAGAGGGAGTGCATGGCTTTTAGGGTTTAGCTTTAGTCAAAATGGCCTTTGGAGAGGTTGTTTTGCTTTAGGCTTTAGTGGTTGGTGAGTAGTTGAGGGCAGCAGAGTATGTCTCCTTCGTAGTCTTCTCTCTGTGTTCTTGAGTGTTCTTGATTTTGAGGGAGGGAGAGGTTGGAGATGAGTTGAGGCACTATGCAATCCTTCCTCTGTACTCAATAGCGTATGGGGACTCCTTTGTGATCCTCTTGCTTCTAGGAATGGATTAATTTTAGTTGAGATGCTCCTCCCTCCTGTGTTTTCCTTCGATGTCCTCTCTGCTTGATTTATGAGTTTTTGGTTTTTGTGTTGATTCTTACCAAGAAGTAGTAAAATGGGTTGCTCTGTGATGGAATTGTATTTCTACATCCTTTGGTTAGCTAATCCCAAGAGCACAAGGTTTGTTTTGGAAGAATCAAGTTTTCTTGCCTCTCTGTGCCCAGTTCCTCTCTGTTTCCTGGTCTAGGGTTTGAAGCTATTTGTATTTTCCCTTCTTGACTTGGCTTGAGTTTTTGGTTCTAGAGTCCTGAGTTAAAAGCTAATCTTTTTGCAAAAGATCATGAGCAAATATTGAGTAAGTGTTGAGCAATTTGGAAATCTATGTTGCATTCTGTAACTTTTCAGATTTCTACTCAATTCTCAAATCCTTGCTCTATTGATGATTTCCTTTACTGCAAAAGTGCATGATGTTATTTAGTACATATTCTTGCACTTCTGGATAGGAGAGAACAGAGAAAAACCTCAAATTGAATTGATTTGGTCAAGTCTCTGAATCTTCTCAGTCTTCAGGCTGTTCAGATTTTCGAGAGGCGGTCTGACCGGGTCCTAGCAGGCGGTCTGACCGGAGGCTACAGAGCGGTCTGACCGGCCTCTATAGAGCGGTCTGACCGGCCCTGTCTGCTCTGGGTGCTGTTTTTTCTTGTTTTTATTTTGTTTGCCTGGATGCTTTGCCTCAGTTGTTTTCCCTTGCTTTCCTCTCTGTTAGTATAGGGTTCCAGAGATCTTTTGAACTCAGCTTCATAGCTCTCATAGTTATTGAAGAGGAGTATCTTTCGGAATACTTTTGGGGGCAAGTTTTTTTTGTCGACATTCACCCCCCCCCCCCCCCGTCTGTCGCCATTTTGGTCCAACAATTGGTATCAGAGCCAGTTAGCTCTTCTTCATAGATCTAAACCGGTCTCTAGAGCCATGGCGACAGATAAGTACTCGACCAAGCCCCCGGTCTTCGATGGGATCGACTATCCCTTCTGGAAGAGCCGAATGGAGACCTACATCCAGGCTCAGGGCTACGCCATTTGGCGTAAGGTCAAAATACGATATGCTGTTCCTGCCAATGAGAACATCAACACTGGAAACATGCATGATGTTGAGGCAAATGCGAAGGCAAGGAACATCATAATCCAGGGGTTGAGCTGAAGCGAGTTTGATCGCATCTCTCATCTGACGTCGGCTTTCGACATCTGGGTGACCCTCGACAATACCATGAGGGCACCACCCAGATCAAGACAGTTTGACAAGACCAATTCAAGCGAGATTACAACAAGTTTGAAATGCTCGCTGGTGAGTCCCTTGATGAGTGCTTTGCGTGTTTTCACAAGATCTTGAGCAACCTCCGAGCGGTCGGTCTCACATACCCCGACTCGAACAACGCTCGTCAGATGCTCGCAGCGCTTGATTTGCGTGTTTGGGAGATGAAGGTGACTACCATCAAGGACACCACCGATCTCTTGACTTTGACTCTTGACGCGTTGTACTCACGCCTCAAGACTCATGAGATTGACATTGTCTCTCGAAAGTCGAAGTCGCAGTCGATGGCCTTAGTCACCGATCCCACTTCAGCTCCTGATCTTTCTTCCAATTTGCTTTGTGGATTCTCGCTTGCTGCTCTCTATGACGTAACTGATGATCAGTTAGAGCAGCTCGCAGATGACCAGTTAGCCCTCCTCGCCCGAAAATTTCCCATGCTTACAAGAGGAGGCGGGACGGAAAGAGAGGAGGACCCGTAAGCGACAGCGAGCTGTACTCCGACTCCGATGAGGTATACCCTTCCTACGACCAGCTTAATGATGCTTTTCTTAAGCTAGGTAAATTCCATGCTAGATCTAGAGGTAGGGTAAGCGAGTTGGAGAAGGAAGTAGAGAGCTTGTCACGAGAGCTTACTTCACTTAGATCTGCTCCCTCCCGTGACGATTGTGATGTATGCACTGCTTTGCTTGATGACATGGAGAAACTAAGGACCTTGCATGATAGTGTGTCCTCTGAGTTAGATATGGTTAAGGGGGAGAATGTTAGTCTACTTGCTGAACTAGAGATGAGTAGGGTAGTTCCTCTTTCATCTACTGTTATTGAGACTATTTCTTGCACCTCATGTGAGGATAAGGACAATGCTTTTAGAGGTCTTTATACCATGCTCCTTGATCTGCCCGAGTCTTGTGAAAATTGCAATAATTTGAAGTTGAACTTAAAACGGGCAGACCATAAAATTGTTGAGTTGCATGCTTCTCTACTTGAGCCGATTGTGTCTTGCACCAATTGTACAAAGTTAACACTTGAGCTTGAGTCTGTCTCTAAGCAATTCCAAGAGATGGTTGATCATAACAACAAATTGGCTCAGTATGCTTCTAAGGACCCTGTTAGCTCACCATGCAAAAATTGTGATAAACTAAAATCTGACTTGATTGCTTTGGAGGAAAAATGTGTGAAGCTAACTAAGGATTTACCAGAGAAGCCACAATCTTGTTGTGATGTGATTGTTGATGTGGGGGAGAAGCCCAAGGGTAAGGTGGAGACGCTTAGCGATGTGAACCAAATTGCTAGCAGTAGGACTGTCCTTTTCGAGTCAGCTGTGCGTGCACAAGCTATTCACTCTTCTGCTATTGGTTCTTCTTCTGCTTCCTTACCTTCTGCTGTCTCTTCTTCCCCCTACTCTTCTTGCACCTCTCTCTTTCGGGAGTGTCAGTATCTTATGAACACTCTCGAGAGATTTGTAGGTGGCAAGAAGAAGCTTAATCTTATTCTAGACCAGTCCAAGATTTGCAAATTCAATCAAGGTCTAGGATACGATTTTTCTGAGGATATGAGGGAGCATCCACCTGCTGTGCTCAGACCCATAGCCGAAGGTGTGATCGAGGTCAAGCCCAAGAACAAAAAGGTTGAGTTCAAGCCTGCGGGCTTTGTTCACGGGATCTCTGACAGCAAGGTGACTCCACCTGTTGCTTCGGCCTCTCAGAAGGCGAAGCCTTATCGTGCTACTTCTACCTCTCAGAAGGTGAAGTATCATTGCACCTTCTGTCAGAAGGATGGACACTTGATCGATCGATGCTTCAGGCGCGCCAAGATCGCGCGTAGAGACCGTGTTGAGTCTCTTACGTGTATTCAGGGTCAGCCCCAGACCTTGAGTGCACCTAAGACCAACACGAGGTCTAGGTTTGCTTCAGGTGTTTCTGATGGGTTGGGCAGCATCGAGGACTTGGTTTTTCCGAGTTCTCTAGCTTTCGTCCTCATGCTCCCTTTGGTCGTGACTTCCGCCGTTCTGAGGGTAAATCTCGTTTTCTCCGTCGAGATGGCTACCCGCGGCGAGATCAGCGTGTTGCCGGTGCTCCGACTCGCTCTCTCGTAGCAGTCGGACCCAGCAAAAGCTTCAGGTCTACACGTAGACCTTCTGCTCTCTTGAGCGACAGAGAGCGTAGGGTAGATAGAGGTCAGTCGTGTGTGGCTACTTCTTCTACTCGACGTGTTACTCAGTATTGGGTGCCAAAATCACTCTTGATTTATCCTAGTACTGAGCCTTTACTCTCTGTTTGACTCAGGTTCGCCAGGCTGGGAAGGGAAAGGTTTGGCTCGTAGACTCCAGGTGTTCACGACACATGACCGGAGACTCCCGTTGGTTTTCTTCCCTGGCCCGTGCTCCAGGTGATGAGACGATCACCTTCGGAGACACTTCATCTGGGCGCATCATCGCCAAAGGTACAATGCGCGTTAATGAGTCTTTTATTTTAAAAGATGTTGCCTTGGTTAGTAAGATGCATTATAATTTACTTTCTGTTTCTCAGCTTACCGATGACGGTTTTGATGTGAGCTTTAAGAAAAACGCTTGCAAAATTCTTGATTCTTCGGGTAGTCTAGTTTGCGGGATTTCTCGTTATGGGAGGATCTTTCGTGCTGATTTTTCTAAATCTTCTGGTGATCCTCTCCGGTGTTTTGTTGCTTCTGAGTCCCGTGACCTTTCTTTCTGGCATAGGAGACTTGGTCATATTGGATTTGACCATTTGACCCGAGTTAGCGGCCACGATCTCATTCGTGGTCTGCCAAAACTCAAGATGGTCAAAGATCTTGTTTGTGCTCCATGCCGGCACGGCAAGATGGTTGCCGCTTCTCACCCTCCGGTCATAGTGACTATGACCGATGCACTAGGACAGCTACTCCATATGGACACAGTTGGACCAGCTCGAGTGTAGTCAGCAGGAGGGAAGTGGTATGTTTTTGTTGTGGTCGATGACTTCTCGAAGTACTCTTGGGTGTTTTTCTTAGCCTCGAAGGATGAGACGTTTACACATTTCTGAGGTCTTTTTAGTAGGCTTTCTATTGAGCTCCCGGGTGCCTTACGAGCAATCCGCAGTGACAATGGCATGGAGTTCAAGAATTCCTACTTCAAGAGGTTCTGTGATGAGACAGGTGTAGAGCACCAGTTCTCTTCTCCGCACGTCCCACAACAAAATGGCGTCGTGGAGAGGAAGAACCGTACCTTGGTCGAGATGGCCAGGACGATGCTTGATGAGTATTCTACACCTAGGAAGTTTTGGGCTGAGGCCATAGCGACCACGTGCCATGTTTCGAACAGAGTTTTTCTTGGGCACACTTGCATTGCACTTCTTATGAGTTGCGATACGGGCGAAAGCCCAGTGTCTCGCATTTTCGTGTTTTTGGTTGCAAGTGTTTCATTCTGAAGTTCGGAACCTAGACAAGTTTGAGTCACGATCTTGTGATGGTATCTTTCTAGGTTACTCGACTTCTTCGCGGGCATATAGGGTCTGGAACTGCGAGTCTAGTAAAATGGTAGAGACCTGTGAGGTGACCTTTGACGAGGCCAGTCCAGGGACTAGGCCCGATGAGAGACCATGCGGAGGTTATCCCATGTGTGTGATGAGTAATTGACATCGGTTTAGGAAAGTCGAGTTTGGTTTGAATGGTTCAGACCTTGACGTTGCATGGTGCACTCGGGCTCGGTCGGACTTGGTCAAACCTAGTCAAAGTGGTTAGGATGCATATTATGTTGACTTGTCAGGTTTGGGCTATCTGTGGTTTTATTAATGCATTTACACTTACATGTATCGAGCGGTGCTATTTGATGTGTTTCTTGTCTGTGATGGCTGCAGGACGTCGAGGCGGAGTCGTGGGGAGACACGAGGTGACCAGACTAGACACAGGCAGTGTTGAGGTCAGAACGGTCGGAGGTGTCGAAGACGGCGGAGACTCGAGGTGGTTGCGAGGCTTGGAAGACAAGGAACGCGGAAGCTTCCCGGAAGGTGCAGGAGGGGCGAATTGGTAATTTCGCGAGGCTGCACAAGCGGGAGCAGGTTCCGTTGGATTTAACGGGCATAATGGATTGGAGACCCATTAGCCAAAGGCTATAAATAGGAGTGAGTGGTTGCATGAATTCCATGGCTTTGGGAGAGAGTTAGGATTTTTCTTGAGTCAAAAGAAGCTTTGGAGAGTTGGTTTTGCTTTGAGGCTTTAGTTGTTGAGAGTTGGTAGGAGAGGCAGAGATGTGTTGGAGGTGTGTCTCCTCTCTGTTGTCTTCATCGTAGTCTCCTCTCCACTGGTGTTCATGTGTTCTTGAGAGATAGAGAGAGGGTTTCTTGATCATTCAAGCATGTATGGAATTCTAGGGATGGTATGAGTTGATACTCCTTGTAATCATGTATCTCTCTTCCTCAAGATCAATCCAAGATGATTTTATTTGAGATGGACTGACTCCCTGTTCTTTTCTTTCGATGTTTTCTATGCTTGATTTTTTGAGTTTTTGTGATTTGGCTCGATTCTTGCTAGGGAGTGGCAAAATGGGTTGCTCTATGATGGAAATAGGTCCCAAGATCATTTTATCGATTTTTTCCGAGAGCAAATTGAATGAATCAGAGATTCTCCATTTTCTGCTCCTCTGTTCTTCTTTTTCCCTTTCTAGGGTTTTGGGGTAGTTCGTGTTTCCCTTCATGAGATGACATGAAACTTAGCATGCTAAGTCCTGAGGCTATTAAGTAGCCATCCTCAAAGTTTCATGAGCAAAGGTTCAAGGATTGGAGAGGAATTTGGGTTTTTGTGCTGCCTCTGTTTGGTTTTTCAGTTTTTACCCCAAATCTTGATTTCTCGCTTTTGAGTTGAAATCTCTTGGTTCTCTAGGCTCCACTGGCTATTTAGGTCATGGTCATGCACTTCTGGGCAGAGAAATCTAGGGTGAAGTCTTCAATTTTCTCTTTGAGTGAAGTGTTGGCTTTGCTCTTGTCGTAGGGGTGGCCCCCACCTAAACCCAGCAGGCCTGGTAGGAAGGTATAAGGCCCAGAATAGGCCACGTGTAATGACACAAATACCCCCGAAGGGGATGATCAGCTGTAAGGGCATAATTGTAAAAGCACTCCCCATGTGAATATATATAGCATACAGGCCACGGGGAGGAGGCAGGCCATTACACTTATCTTCGTCACTCTCCACTACCATCTCTCTCTCTCTGTTTGGTCTGTAGCCACAACAGTTGGCGCCGTCTGTGGGGAGGACAAGGACAAGCCTGAAGACCGAAGAAGAAGGATGGCACCGAAAAAAGCTTCTTCAGTGGCGGCGAAGGGAAAGAAGGCGGCCGCGCCGGAGCGTCGTATGAGTACCAGTGCTTCGGCATCGGCAGCGGCGGGCGCGGGTGGCGACGCAGGCGCGGTGGCCGAAGACGTCGACGTTCGCGCGGTGATGACCAACCTCGTCACCGGCACCGCGACGACCAACCTCGTCACCGGCACCGCGACGACCAACCCCGTCACCGGCACCGCGACGACCCGCCCCGTCACCGGCGCTGCGGGGACGGACCCCGCGGTCGAAGACATCGACGTGGGCGCGGCGACAACTGACCCCGTCGACGCAACGACAGCCGACCTCGCCGCCCCCACTGCAACCCTCGCCGGCAGCGCGGACCAGGCGGTTCGCGGTAGCCACGACGGAGCGACCGGCAGCTCGGGACCTCGCGACGCGGTCGTCCCCACGCCGATCTGCCTGTTGGGAGCACCGGCGACCCCGCCCGCGCAGGCGGTGGAAAGCGCCCTACTGGCGGCCCTCAACGCGTTCCAGCGGGAGCTGGGGGACCTTTGCGGAGCCGTCCGAGATATGCAAGAGGGTCGAAGCCAGCAGGCCACGCCGGCAATCGCGACCGAGCCCACGCCGGAGAGGGCGGACAGTCGCGAAGCCCCCACGTCTAGCCGCGTGCCGCTGCGGCGCGTAGATCCAGAGTCCCCGCTTTCGGCGGGGCTACAGCAGGCGGCATGGCCCGAAGATTTCAAGTTCCCTAGCGCAGTCGACTCGTACAAAGGCGACACGGACCCCCGTGAGTTCGTGCGCGTGTACGAAACCGCGATCGAAGCCACGGGCGGAGACGACACCACGAAGGCGAAGGGACTCCCCCTCACGCTGCAAGGAGTGGCGCTCTCTTGGTTCTTTACCATAGAGCCGGGCTCCATCTACGCGTGGGAGCAGCTTCGCGTCCGCCTTCACAACAACTTCCAAGGAAACTACATCGACCGAGTCGACGCGGACAAACTCTTTGCTGTGAAGCAAAAACCCTCGGAGAAGCTCCGGGACTACTTCAAACGCTTCGCCAAGATTCGATGCCAAGTGAAAGACGTTAACGAAACCACCATCGTTAATGCAGCTATACAGGGCCTTCGCCCGGGCCCGATGGCCGAGTACAACGCGCGAAAGCCAATCAAGACGGTGGCGAAGCTCTTCGACAAAATGGAAGAATATGCCAGGGCGGAGGAAGACGCGCGGCGAAGACAAGGTAACGACTACGACACCAACCAGGCCGGAGCCTCGGCAAAACCCGAAGATCCGCCGAAGGGTGGTTCTTCGAAGGGAAAACGTAAGCAGGAGTCATCCAGGGAGGCGCACGACCGCAGGGACGCCTCGCATAAGGAGTCGTCCGATCAGCCCAAGCGCGGCCAGCAGAGGTCGAGGCGAAACCGGTACGTCCTCGACATTGAAGGCGGTTCCGACGAGGGTGCTCCTGCGGGCCGCGGCGGTCGGGGGCGCCGTGGCCGGGGGCGCGGCCGTGGCCGGGGGCGCGGCCGTGGCCGGGGCCGCGACGATAAAGGTCGTGCGGATTACGACGACCAGCACCAGGGACTGTGGTGTGTGGTCCACGGCCGCGGCAATCACGATACCTGCACCTGCACCTCCATTGCGGCGCTCCGCGATAGCGTCGGTAGGGTCAGGAACCCGGAGACGCGTCCGCCTGCGGTGGCCCATGTCCAATTCTCGTACGAGGCCCCCATGCAGGTACAGGCGCAAGGGATGCAACCCCAAGAAGGCACCTTACGGATCCAAGCTCATGTACAGCAACCTCGGGAGGGCCTCCTGTCGCTGCAGGCTCCGGACGCAACCCACCGCAGGATCATTAACGTCATATCCGGAGGCTCTGCGCTGGAATTCGCCTCAGCACGGCAGCAGAAGGCGTATGCGCGGAGACTACATCATGTGGCGGCATACCCAGCGCAAGCACCCCCGGACTGGGCGCGGCACGAAGTCACATTCACACCCGACGATGCCCAAGACGTGGACTTCCCTCATCAGGACCCCCTGGTCATCCGGGTCGCCATCGCGGGATGCGACGTGGGGCGTGCCCTGGTGGAGGGCGGTAGCTCCGCGAACGTATTGTTTGCGGCGGCCTTCGACCAGATGGGGATCCCTCGAAGCCGCCTAGGGCCCTCGGGAATCCCGCTGCAGGGCTTCGGGGGACAACCCCTGCGGGCGCTGGGACAAATCGACCTTCAAGTCTCCTTCGGCCAAGATGACAATGTGCGGGCCGAAGATGCCACCTTCGACATGGTGGACCTTCCGTACCCCTACAATGCCATATTAGGGCGCCCAATCCTCAACTCCTTCGGCGCGGTACCACATCACAGCTATCTATGCATGAAGATCCCGGGTCCCCGGGCCATCATCACCGTCCGAGGCGACCAGGATATGGCCCGGCGCATCGAGCTAGGTACCAGGTGCCCGCGTCGCGAAGCCGAACGGCGCTCCTAGAGCCGGAGTCACAACGCGGAGGTCCACGGGGCCATTCGGAGGCGCCTTGACGGGCCTTGCAGAGGTCTAGTGACTAGAGGCTTCGGCCGCACCAAGGGCAAACGGTTAGTATATCCACCCCTTGTAATTGCTTGCCCGCACAAACGGGGATGTAATGAAGATCGCCGTTTGCCGCTAATCTTTCCTCATCATGCAAGTATGGCGCGGAGACGCGCGCAGGCTTCGCCAGCGCGCGCGCTCCCGCCGTATAAAACAAAGACGCACGTTCGCGTGTGCACTCGCCGTAGCCAAGGGTACGGGACTGAGTATAAGTCGAAGTCGCACGTTCGCGTGTGCACTCGCCGTAGCCAAAGGTGACGGGCCTGAGTATAAACAAAGACGCACGTTTGCGTGTGCACTCGCCGTAGTCAGGGGTACGGGACTGAGTATAAATCGAAGTCGCATGTTCGCGTGTGCACTCGCCGTAGCCAAAGGTGACGGGCCTGAGTATAAACAAAGACGCACGTTCGCGTGTGCACTCGCCATAGCCAGGGGTACGGGACTGAGTATAAACAAAGACGCACATTCGCGTGTGCACTCGTCGTAGCCAGGGGTACGGGACTGAGTATAAATCGAAGTCGCACGTTCGCGTGTGCACTCGCCATAGCCAAAGGTGACGGGCCTGAGTATAAACAAAGACGCACATTCGCGTGTGCACTCGCCGTAGCCAGGGGTACGGGACTGAGTATAAATCGAAGTCGCACGTTCGCGTGTGCACTCGCCGTAGCCAAAGGTGACGGGCCTGAGTATAAACCAAGACGCACCGGGGGGACGCCCTCGCGCGCACCAGTCTACGGACTTTAAATAAGACGTAGCGTTGAGCCTAGCTCCGCACGCACCAGTCTACGGACTTTAAATAAGACGTAGCGTTGAGCCTAGCTCCGCACGCACCAGTCTACGGACTTTAAATAAGACGTAGGGTCGAGGTCCGCCTCCGCACGCGAGAGTCTGCGGACTATAAATAAGACGTAGCGTCGAGCCAAGCTCCGCACGCACCAGTCCACGGACTCTAAATAAGACGTAGCGTCGAGGTCCGCCTCCGCACGCGCGAGTCTCTGGACTATAAAAGAAGTCGTAGCGTCGAGGTCCGCCTCCGCACGCACTAGTCGACGGACTCTAAATAAGACATAGCGTCGAGGTCCGCCTCCGCACGCGCGAGTCTCCGGACTATAAAAGAAGTCGTAGCGTCGAGGTCCGCCTCCGCGCGCACTAGTCCACGGACTCTAAATAAGACGTAGCGTCGAGGTCGGCCTCCGCACGCGCAAGTCTTCGGACTATAAAGGAAGTCGTAGCGTCGAGGTCCGCCTCCGCACGCGCGAGTCTCCGGGCTATAAAGCAAGGCAAACCGCGGAGGTCCGCCTCCGCATACGTCAGTCTACGGACTGTCCGTTCTAAGGAACCCTAGCGCGGCTACTTTGCCAACGGTGGTATCAACACACAGCGCATATCCTAAAATGCCAGGAAGTCTGCATATCGGAAAAATCACATGTACAAAGGTCCGGCAACATCCCGGCCGCTCTAAGCTGCTACCCCGCGGGTTCGTCCTTAACACGCGCTAAAGCTGGGGCCTCACTCGAAGAAGGCCGGCTCGCCCAAAAGTCAAGCGACTCTTCGACCCTTCGCCAGCGTCGAAGGCATCGCCGGGTTGAAAGGTCGGCCGCACGAAGCCGGCCCCAGCAAGGAAGCTGCCCGGGATATAGGCGAAAGTCAGAATGCATGCAGCAAGTGTGTACTTTATTCGCAAAGACAAGGGACAATACAATGCACGCCTACACCTAGGCACCACGGCGTCAGACCTGCGGGTTCCCGGCGCCTTCGGAGGGCCCAGCGCCGCCATCGTCGCGTCGAGGGACCCCGTCCAGAAATTGGCCGAGGCTCCCCGTCCCGTAGAGCGACTTCCAGAGCTCGATCCGTACAGCTTCCGCCCCGACGTGACCCCAGATCCGGTCGAAGAAGGGCCCGAGGGCACGGCGAGCGGAGCGGACGGCGCCGAACATTACTCCGGCCCCGCCAGGTATCTCCAGCCGGGGGTCATCCAGCCAGGCGACGTGCGTACAGCTGCGGTGCTGGATGAGCGCGCACACCAAGCAGGCCGAAGTGTACGCGCAGTGGGTGCCAAAGGACGTCACGGCGCCGCGCGCGACGGTGGCGGCATCCCCGACCCAGCGGAGGGTCCGAGACAACTCCTCCGGGCCAAAGCCGCGCTTCGGCACCTCGGTTACCAGCCCTTGAAGATGGCTCTCCAGCGCTTGCATGGCGTCCCACGCAACCACCGAGGCGTCGCCCAGCGTCCGGTTGCGCTCCTCTAGAGTCATGGCAAGCTCGCCGTTTTCCTTCTCTAGCGTGGCGACCTGCTCCAAGAGCCCGTCCCGCTCCGCCGCGAACTTTTGTTCAGCAGCTGCCGCGGCCGACTCCTGCGCCGACGCAACCAGTCCCTCGGCGTGTGCCCTCGCTTCGGCACATTCCGCTTCCAGCTGGCGGATGCGGGCGTCCTGGGCAGAGCGGGCGCCAGAGGCTTCGCGCAGCTCCTCCTCGGCGGCCCGCAGCCTATCCTCGAGCGCCTTTCGGCTACGAGCGTAGGCCGTTTGCAGGGCCTGCCCCAGCACAAGTGTGTGTAGAAGGGAAAAGACTTAGCAAGCTCAGCTAAGCCCAGGCATGGTCGCATGAGTACTTACCCTCACCCCAGACACCTCGAAGGCATCCTCGAGGCGCCCCGCCCTGTAGGACTGCAGCACTTGCGGGTCGACGCTGGTGGCTGCGTCATTCACAATCCCACGCCACGTCCTCAGCGTCTCCGGGGGCGGCACGAAGTCCGCGGGGCTTGTGCACGCGAAGGTCCCGTGTTCTGCCAAATGCTCCCCCTCCAGAATGAGCAACGCTACAAACAGGGATGCAGGTGAGCACCGCAAGCCATAAAGTCATACACCAGATTAAGCTGGCCATCCCACCTTCGGTAGCCGAAGCCTCCGCGTTCGGGGAGGACGACGGCTGTCCCTGCGCGGCGGGCGGTGTGGCCAGAGGGGCAGAAGGCGCATAGGCTGTAGGGCCCCCGGTGCTTGCGCTGGAGTCCCACAAGCTTCTGATGCCCGTGGCCACGACGAATCCCCACGGTGTCCGGTGGAGCTCCGGCCGCACACACGGCCGTTTGGCCGGGGCAGCCAGCAGCGACACCGCCCCCGCAGCCGTGGTTGGGGAAGACCCCGCGGCTGCCGCGCCCGGGGGCGAAGTTTCCACGGTGGCAGTCGTCGCAGGGGGCACCTCGGTTTCGCTGCTGATGGTAAAGACAGCACGGCTACGTGCGCCCCCGCGGAGGGCGCCTCCGGCACCACAGCGGTCGTGGTCGAGGGCTCCACCTCGGCATCGCCGGTCCGCACGGGGTCCGCCTCGGTGACTTCGGCGGGCGGTGAGACTTCCCCCCTCCGGCTGCCTGCGGCAAACCCGCCGTCCGGGACGCTCGTCGAGGATACCTCGCCTCCGGCGCCTGCGCCACCCAAGCCCGAATCGGCATACCTCACCGAGTCCGACTCCGCGTCCGCGGAGCCCTCGGAAACACTAGCAGCAGGCGCGGCAGGCGCCCCGCTGCGGCCCCTCTTCCGAGATAGGGCCTTCTTCTTCGCTCCACCATCGTCTGGAGCGACACGGTTCGGTACGGCAAGGCCCAGGACCTCGCACACGCGGTTTATTTGCCCCAGCCCCGCCTTGGCGATAGCAGACGCGCGCTGCTCATGCTCCCTGGCGGTGTACGGCCCCAGGAATACGTGCGCGACTTGCTCCGCCTCCTCCAAGGAAATCCCTGAAGTAAAGGAGAATAGCATCAGCGCACAACGCATTTCGCGTCAACAAAGGAGGGACGCGATCGAGGCTTACGAGGACCGGGCGGCGCCGGCAGCGAGCAAACCCATGGCAAAACATTGTCGTCTCGACGCCTCTCGGCGGCAAGACGCCAGTCGTAGGCAAGCGGTGCCACGCCGTACATCACGAACTCTTCGGCGAGGTCGCGCATGTTGAGGCGGGCGGCCACGCCTACGAGCTGCTTGACCCTCCGCTTGTCCTCATCATCGAGCGTTCGACCGGGCGAGGGCTTGAACGCGATTGGTCGGCCTGTGCAGTCAAGGCCGCTCCCGCTCTCCACACGGTGGTAGAACCACCGCTTCATCTAGTAGGACTCCCACTTCCCGCGACTTGAGTTCGCAGGGAAGAGCTTCTTGCACGACGGGCGAAGAATAAAAGTGACGCTGCCGAAGCTCGACAGCGTCCCGTCCTTCCGGCCCTTGGGCTGGCATCGTGCCTCGTGCAGATTGGCGAACAGTGACGTGCTGGACCAACACGCCCCCGAGCGCAAGGCCCAGCTGTACACCGTGAGCCGGGCCACGACGTTCGGAGTTAGTTGCGCCAGCTCCAGCCCGAAGGTCCGCAGCACGTCGCCCACCACAGCCGCCGCTGGGATCCGAAGCCCCGCGTCGAAAAAGGCAACGAATACGACCGCCTCCGACCTCTCGGGATGCGGTTTCGTCTCTTCGGCGGCGGGCAATCATACGTCCTGGCGCCCGGACAACTTCCCCGCGCGCAGGAGCCCTTGGATTGTCTTCTCGGTCACGAGCGAGGGGCCTAGCTCGCCGGAGAACGCGCCTTCCTCCTCCTCCACCAGCCGCTCCTGGTCCGCCGCCGCCGGGTCGCGCTCTTGGAGCGCGTATTTCACCTCCAACGGCGAGGACCGCCGGTGAATGTCAGGGCCACCAACCGCCTGGCCGCGCTCGCTACTGGAGGCCATCGCTTCCCACGGAGAGACTGAAGCGGTCAAGATACCGCGAAGGTGTAGAAGGCGGAGCAGACAGGAAAGAGGGCGTAAAGGTGCGGTGACGCTGTTACGGGGGGGGGGGGGGCTATATCAAGCCGCCTCGCCGATACCACCGCTACCGAAGCGTCGCAACGATCCGCGTGCCGGATGCAACCGCAGCGGTGTAAAGGCCTGCCCCGCACGACTCCCCGTAATTCAAAGCGAAGGGTCGCAAAGGTCCGCGTACGAGGCGCGACCGCAGTCGTACCAGCGCCCGTCCAGAGCAACGCCCCACCCAACGCTGGAAGGTCACCACAGCTCCGGCGCCGCGCCATTCACTGCCCGCCCCGTGTCCCCCTTGCCTAGGGAAGAGACGAGCGGCTGCAAACACGCAACCGTCCACATCCCGCCGCCCACCATTCATAGGCCACCGCGTGCCCCGGGCGCGTCGGGTCGCACGGTACGGGAACCTAACCCTGGTAGGCCAGGGGCCGGCGTGATTCCAGGAACCTTTACAGCGCAGGACCGCATCCCAAGACCCCAAGTCACCGCCCACGCGGCGGTGTTCCCGGGGCGCAGGCGCCAGCTTCGCCCCCACCCGAGCGATGGGTAGGGGACGGAGCGCGCGCGTCTACGTCGACTAGGCTCCAGCTTCGCTCCCACCCGTTCGAAGGGCAGGGGACGGAGCGCGCGCGTCTACTTCGGCTAGGCGCCAGCTTCGCTGCCACCCGTTCGAAGGGTAGGGGACGGAGCGCGCGCGACTACTTCGCCTAGGCGCCAGCTTCGCTGCCACCCGTTCGAAGGGCAGGGGACGGAGCGCGCGCGTCTACTTCGACTAGGCGCCAGCTTCGCTCCCACCCGTTCGAGGGGTAGGGGACGGAGTGCGCGCGTCTACTTCGACTAGGCGCCAGCTTCGCTGCCACCCGTGCGAAGGGCAGGGGACGGAGCGCGCGCGTCTACTTCGACTAGGCGCCAGCTTCGCTCCCACCCGTTCGAAGGGCACGGGACGGAGCGCGCGCGTCTACTTCGGCTAGGCGCCAGCTTCGCTGCCACCCGTTCGAAGGGTAGGGGACGGAGCGCGCGCGTCTACTTCGACTAGGCGCCAGCTTCGCTCCCACCCGTTCGAAGGGCAAGGGACGGAGCGCGCGCGTCTACTTCGGCTAGGCGCCAGCTTCGCTCCAACCCGTTCGAAGGGTAGGGGACAGAGCGCGCGCGTCTACTTCGACTAGGCGCCAGCTTCCCTGCCACCCGTTCGAAGGGCAGGGGACGGAGCGCGCGTCTACTTCGACTAGGCGCCAGCTTCGCTGCCACCCGTTCGAAGGGCAGGGGACGGAGCGCGCGCGTCTACTTCGACTAGACGCCAGCTTCGCTCCCACCCGTTCGAGGGGTAGGGGACGGAGCGCGCGCGTCAACTTCAACTAGGCGCCAGCTTCGCTGCCACCCGTGCGACGGGCAGGGGACGGAGCGCGCGCGTCTACTTGGACAAGGCGCCAGCTTCGCTGCCACCCATTCGAAGGGTACGCGCGTCTACTTCGACTAGGCGCCAGCTTCGCAGCCACCCGTTCGAAGGGCAGGGGACGGAGCGCGCGCGTCTATTTCGACTATGCGCCAGCTTCGCTGCCACCCGTTCGAAGGGTAGGGGACGGAGCGCGCGCGTCTACTTTGACTTGGCACCAGCTTCGCTGCCACCCGTTCGAAGGGTACGCGCGTCTACTTCGACTAGGCGCCAGCTTCGCTCCCACCCGTTCGAAGGGCAAGGGACGGAGCGCACGCGTCTACTTTGGCTAGGCGCCAGCTTCGCTGCCACCCGTTCGAAGGGTAGGGGACAGAGCGCGCGCGTCTATTTCGACTAGGCGCCAGCTTCGCTGCCACCCGTTCGAAGGGCAGGAGACGGAGCGCGCGCGTCTACTTCGACTAGGCGCCAGCTTCGCTGCCACCCGTTCGAAGGGCAGGGGACGGAGCGCGCGCGTCTACTTCGACTAGACGCCAGCTTCGCTCCCACCCGTTCGAGGGGTAGGGGACGGAGCGCGCGCGTCTACTTCAACTAGGCGCCAGCTTCGCTGCCACCCGTGCGACGGGCAGGGGACGGAGCGCGCGCGTCTACTTGGACTAGGCGCCAGCTTCACTGCCACCCATTCGAAGGGTACGCGCGTCTACTTCGACTAGGCGCCAGCTTCGCTGCCACCCGTTCGAAGGGCAGGGGACGGAGCGCGCGCGTCTACTTCGACTAGGCGCCAGCTTCGCTGCCACCCGTTCGAAGGGTAGGGGACGGAGCGCGCGCGTCTACTTCGACTAGGCGCCAGCTTCGCTGCCACCCGTTCGAAGGGGAGGGGACGGAGCGCGCGCGTCTACTTGGACTAGGCGCCAGCTTCGCTGCCACCCGTTCGAAGGGCAGGGGACGGAGCGCGCGCGTCTACTTCGACTAGGCGCCAGCTTCGCTGCCACCCGTTCGAAGGGCAGGGGACGGAGCGCGCGCGTCTACTTCGACAAGGCGCCAGCTTCGCTGCCACCCTTTCGAAGGGTAGGGGACGGAGCGCGCGCGTCTACTTCGACCAGGCGCCAGCTTCGCTGCCACCCGTTCGAAGGGTAGGGGACGGAGCCCGCGCGTCTACTTTGACCAGGCGCCAGCTTCGCTACCACCCGTTCGAAGGGTAGGGGACGGAGCGCGCGTGTCTACTTCGACTAGGCGTCAGCTTCGCTGCCACCCGTTCGAGGGGTTGGGGACGGAGCGCGCGCGTCTACTTCGACTAGGCGCCAGCTTCGCTCCCACCCGTTCGAAGGGCAGGGGACGGAGCGCGCGCGTCTAGTTCGACGAGGACCCTTTCGAAGGGGAGGGGACGGAGCGCGCGCGTCTACTTCGACCAGGCGCCAGCTTCGCTGCCACCCGTTCGAAGGGCAGGGGACGGAGCGCGCGCGTCTACTTCGACCAGGCGCCAGCTTCGCTGCCACCCGTTCGAAGGGTAGGGGACGGAGCGCGCGCGTCTACTTCGACTATGCGCCAGCTTCGCTGCCACCCGTTCGAGGGGTAGGGGACGGAGCGCGCGCGTCTACTTCGACTAGGCGCCAGCTTCGCTGCCACCCGTTCGACGGGTAGGGTACGGAGCCCGCGCGTCTACTTCGACCAGGCGCCAGCTTCGCTGACCACCCGTTCGAAGGGTAGGGGACGGAGCGCGCGTGTCTACTTCGACTAGGCGCCAGCTTCGCTGCCACCCGTTCGAGGGGTTGGGGACGGAGCGCGCGCGTCTACTTCGACTAGGCGCCAGCTTCGCTCCCACCCGTTCGAAGGGCAGGGGACGGAGCGCGCGCGTCTACTTCGACAAGGCGCCAGCTTCGCTACCACCCGTTCGAAGGGTAGAGGACGGAGCGCGCGCGTCTACTTCGACTAGGCGCCAGCTTCGCTGCCACCCGTTCGAGGGGTAGGGGACGGAGCGCGCGCGTCTACTTGGACTAGGCGCCAGCTTCGCTCCCACCCGTTCGACGGGCAGGGGACGGAGCGCGCGCGTCTACTTCGACTAGGCGCCAGCTTCGCTGCCACCCGTTCGAGGGGTAGGGGACGGAGCGCGCCCGTCTACTTCGACTAGGCGCCATCTTCGCTCCCACCCGTTCGAAGGGCAGGGGACTGAGTGCGCGCGTCTACTTCGACTAGGCGCCAGCTTCGCTGCCACCCGTTCGAAGGGTAGGGACGGAGCGCGTGCGCCTACTTCGACTAGGCGCCAGCTTCGTTGCCACCCGTTCGAAGGGTAGGGGACGGAGCGCGCGCGTCTACTTCGATTAGGCGCCAGCTTCGCTGCCACCCGTTCGAAGCGTAGCGGACGGAGCGAGCTTGAAGAACGCAGAACAGCACATACGACCACAACAACTCGAACATGCAAAGGTCAATTTGCGGCAAGAACAGACATGCTCTTGTAAACAGATATGCGTCGCCACACCAGCATATGCTCGTTCGCACGATCAGAGCGTATGGATGACTTCATATCTGTCTACGAGAGCAAGTCAGGCCTTGCCATTTCCACATCAAGCCGTGAAGCATTCCCACAAATAGGACATATTTTGTTCACCAGCGCTCGCGGGCATGGACGACGGTCGACGCAGTCATCAAACGCAGATGAACAAAATTTTCCCTACATGTGAGAAGTTAACCATGAACAGGTACGGGAGGTGCAGCAAGGGATGTCCAGGGAGCGGCCCCCGACACCAACATATTTATACTCGGCCTCACCAGGTGAAGAGTCGCCCGCGTGGAGGGATGCCAATCGGCGGCATGCCAACTGACGGAAGCACAAACGGAGGGTGTCGGGCAGTTCAGCTACCGGGGGTGCGCAAGTGCAACCGTCCGCACCCCACCGCGTGCACACCGAAAACCGTCGCACGCTCCACTCACGCGAAGGCGCACTGCACGGTGCGACAGCCTGCCCCCTGGCAGGTCAACCGCCATTGAAAAGCACACCACCAGGCGACAAGGTCGCAACAACTACAGAGCGCGCGCCTTAGAAGTTCAAATGCCTAGAATCCGCCGTCGCATTGATGGTCACGACGCCTTAAGGCCTGCACCGCGCCAGGCACGCCTCGCCACGTGGACGGCCGGAAGAGCGAGCATTGCAGCGCGTGTACGCATCTGCTTCGGCCACATCGCAGCCCCGGGTCAAGTTTGGAGAAGTTCACAGGCCGCGGGGACGGAGGGGGCCAAAGGACTCGGCGACATGGCTTCGGCCCTGTGAAGCCCTTCACCATGAGAGGCTCCTGTCGTAGGGGTGGCCCCCACCTAAACCCAGCAGGCCTAGTAGGAAGGTATAAGGCCCAGAATAGGCCACGTGTAATGACACAAATACCCCCGAAGGGGATGATCAGCTGTAAGGGCATAATTGTAAAAGCACTCCCCATGTGAATATATATAGCATACAGGCCACGGGGAGGAGGCAGGCCATTACACTTATCTTCGTCACTCTCCACTACCATCTCTCTCTCTGTTTGGTCTGTAGCCACAACAGCTCTGATTTTTCAGCTTGCTACTGTCTGAATTTTTGAGGAGCGGTCAGGCCGGATTGTTGAAGGCGGTCAGACCGGCATAGGCTGGGCGGTTAGACCGGCCAAGCTCGAGCGGTTAGACCGGCCAAGGCTGGGCGATCAGACCGGCCCAGCCCAAGCGGTCAGATCAGCCAAAGGATGCTGGAGTACTGAGTTCTTCCGGTTTTTTGGCCTTTGCTTCCTATCTTGTTTTAGTTCTCTTTCTCTGAACCTCTCTCAGTTTTCTCTAGACTCCAGTGTGCAATTGAGTTTCATTTTCATAGCTTTCATAGCTATTGGAGTGGGAATTTATTCAGGAGTCCTTTTTGAGAGTCGTTTTTAAAATTGACATTCACCCCCCCTCTGTCGCCATTTCGGTCCAACACCCGATATCTCAGGTTCTTTAGAGCAGTCTGAGCCCATATTTGTGGACGATGAGGAGGGTAGAGATGAGGGTTGTCTACCCGATCCAGTTTCTCCTCCCCTTGAGGTGCCAGCTTTTTCCACCGCACCTCGAGGAGATCAGCCCATGCCTTCCACATCTTCTGGAGTTGGTGGCTCTGTTCCTGCCTCGTCAGCTCATGAGGTAGAGGCCACCTCTTCATCTCATCCTGGACCTCCTCGACATATCCAGAAAAATCATCCTTCAGAGCAGATTATTGGAGACCTCTTTGAGCGAGTCACTCGTTCAAAGTCTGGCATGTCACAATTCTGTCTCCATTCTGCTTTCATTGCCTCCTTTGAGCCCAAGGATATTTGTCATGCTCTTTCTGACGAGTCTTAGGTCAATGCCATGCATGAGGAGTTAGAGAATTTCGAAAGAAACAAGGTCTGGTCGCTTGTTGAGCCTCCTCAAGGTCACAATATCATTGGGACTAAGTGGGTGTTCAAGAACAAGAAGAGTGAGGATGGGGTAGTCATTCGAAACAAGGCTAGACTGGTAGCTCAAGGCTTCTCTCAGGTTGAGGATCTAGATTTTGAGGAGACCTTTGCCCCTGTAGCTAGACTTGAGGCCATTAGAATCCTGCTTGCTTTCGCAGCTTCTAAGGGTTTCAAGCTTTACTAGATGGATGTCAAGAGTGCCTTTCTCAATAGTTTTATTGAGGAAGAAGTCTATGTGAGACAGCCTCCAGGTTTCGAGAACCCCAAATATCCAACCATGTCTACAAGCTTTCCAAAGCTTTGTATGGACTTAAGCAGGCCCCTAGAGCTTGGTATGAGAGGCTTAAGTCCTATTTGTTGAGTCATGGTTTCGAGATGGGTAATGTGGATAAGACCTTGTTCATTTGCCGGTATGGCACTGATCTCCTACTCGTCCAGATTTATGTAGATGACATCATCATTGGCGGCTCTTCTCATACTCTTGATTCACAGTTCTCGGATGTCATGAGCACCAAGTTTGAGATGAGTATAATGGGCGAGTTGACCTTCTTCCTTGCCTTCCAAATCAAGCAGGCTCGGGACGGTATTTTCTTGCATCAGGGCAAGTACACTCGTGACCTCCTGAGACGCTTTGACATGAGTGATGGTAAGCCCGTGTCAACTCCCATGGCTACATCAACTTCTCTTGACCCAGATGAGGATGGCGAGCCAGTTGATTAGAAGGAGTATCGCAGCATGATTGGCTCCCTCTTGTACCTCGCTACCTCGAGACCGGACATACACTTCGCTGTGTATCTTTGTGCTTGGTTTCAAGCTTCTCCTCGCGTATCTCACCACTAGGCGGTGAAGCGCATTCTTCGGTACCTTCGAGCTACCATTGACTATGGTATCTGGTACTCTCCCTCTTCCTGTCTTTCCTTGAGAGCCTACACGGACGCAGACTTTGCCGGCTGTAGGATAGATAGGAAGAGCACTTCTGGCACCTGCCAATTCATTGGCACTTCTCTTGTTTCCTGGTCCTCGAGGAAGCAGTCCGGTGTTGCACAGTCCACTGCAGAGGCCAAGTACGTTGCTGCCGCCAGTTGCTGCAGCCAGGTACTTTAGATGGTCTCGACCCTGCGGGACTTTGGGTTAGTTATTGACAGTGTTCCACTCTTTTGTGATAACACTTCTGCGATTAACATTGCTAAGAACCCAGTGCAGCATTCTCGGACCAAGCACATTGATATCCGATATCACTTCCTTCGAGACCATGTGGAGAAGGGTGACATAGTGCTCCAGTTTGTGGAGAGTGACCACCAGTTGGCTGATATCTTTACCAAGCCTTTGGATAGCTCTAGGTTTTCAGCTCTGCGGGGAGAGCTTGGGGTGGTTTGTCCTTATGGACTGTTGTGAGGGGGAGCTTTGTGCGTTACTGCTTTATTATATTGATTATGCTCTTACTCCTTTCTGTTGAATTGCATGCGAGTGCATTGGGTTCAGTCCTTCTATCATAGATTAGAGTGTTTCTATTGTCTAGTTGCTTAGACTTCTTCCTCTCATCTTGTGATTCTAGGATGCTGCTTATTAGCTGTTCTCTTCTTACTAGGTTGAGCTCACTCACTTCTTATAGGTTCTAGCGAGGGTTGGGCCACCCTTGGGTAGACAGGGTACGTGTTTGCTCCTTAGTATGTTAGACGACCAGTTGATAGTTTTAGAATCATATGGGGTAGATGAGAGTCAGTCTGAGCCATAATATCCTCTATGTCTTATCTATGCTTTAAGGACTGCCCTTTTCGGTTTTTCTTGCCAGCTTCTCGATCTTATTGCTTTGGTTCAGGGGGAGTTCATTTGGGAGTTTCTAGATATTAATGTTGACATAACTTTACTTGAACTAAAAGTTGCATCACATGTTGAGGGGGAGCTAGATTTTCTTGCATATCATTCTGCATTGTAACATAACTACATGGAGCCTTGATTATTATCCTATTATGACATGTTTACAGTGAGTTACATCTTGCTATGATCTGTGCTTATTTGCTAGATATATCATGATTTTATATGTGTAGTCGAGTCTTCTCCATGATAGGTTAATTAAAATGCTCAACTTAAATTAATTCATGTCATGTTAGCTTTTGAGACTTGTCTCTCTTTAGTTATCCTTTTATGATTCATGCCATGTCAAATAGGCTGAGTTGAGTCTTGAATTTATATTGAGCTTTAGATTGAGCTATGCTAGTTTCTTGATGAAGCATGAGTTAGTACAACATGATAAAAAGCAAAATGATCTCTTTTGTACGAAAGAATTGATCTCACCAATTCTTTCTCATGAGACGGCTTGCCAGTGCACTTGGCATGAACTCAAGGGGAGTTTTGGTTGACCAAGATCATTTCCTTAAGCTTCTTGCTTGGAGTGGTCGCATAAGGCTTGAGATCTAGCACATGTCTACACAAAAAAACTGGTTGGAAACAATCATGAGATTTCTAAAGAAATACATGTCAATTGTGCTCAATTTGCTAAAATTACAAGACTTACAAGTACATGAACAAATATCTCATTCTTGAACTTGTAGCACTCTAAATAGACTCAATACTAGCTTCTTGGTTCCACTTAGACTATTGACATGGCCTGCATCATCCTTGGATACCTTTAGCTAGACTAGAATCATGGTTGACTTCACATACTAAGAAATTTGACTAAATTTCAGATTATGACTTATTTGGCTTAGCTTGATTCTATATGTCTTGTCATGATCTTGATAGCATACTTATATGTTATGGCTTGATGTAATTCTCATATGGTCATTTTGGATAATCTTCATGGCTCTAAATGCTTAAAATAAACAAACTTCAGCCAATTTCATCCATCATCATGACTTATTCTCTCTTTTGCATCCTTGATGTGGTGTGATGAGTAATTGACAAATATTCTGAAAAGTTCGACTTTGGTTTGTGAGGTTCGTGCCGTATCATTGTGTGGTGCAATCGATCCCGGTCGAATTTGGTCAAATCTGGTCGTATGGGATTAGGATGTTTATTCTCTTGATTCGACAGGTTTGGACTCCTTCATGCGTAAGTATGATTCATTGATACTATTTATGCTTTCATGTATCGAGCGGTGCTATGTGATGTGTTTCTTGTCTATGATGGCTGCAGGACGTCGAGGCGGAGTCGTGGCGAGACACGAGGTGACCGGACTAGGCACAGGCGGTGTCGAGGTCAGAACGGTCAGAAGTGTCGAAGACGGTGGAGACTCGAGGTGGTTGCGAGGCTTGGACGACAAGGAACGCGGAAGCTTCCCGGAAGGTGCAGGAGGGGCGTTTCGGTAAAAGCGCAAAGCTGCATAGGTGGAAGCGGTTCCTTTCGGGATTTAGCGGGCATAACGGGTTGGAGACCCGTTAGCCAAAGGCTATAAATAGGAGAGGTGTGTCCAGGTGCATGGATGCCTTGTGAGAGGGAGTGCATGGCTTTTAGGGTTTAGCTTTAGTCAAAATGGCCTTTGGAGAGGTTGTTTTGCTTTAGGCTTTAGTGGTTGCTGAGTAGTTGAGGGCAGCAGAGTATGTCTCCTTCGTAGTCTTCTCTCTGTGTTCTTGATTTTGATGGAGGGAGAGGTTGGAGATGAGTTGAGGCACTATGCAATCCTTCCTTTGTACTCAATAGCGTATGGGGACTCCTTTGTGATCCTCTTGCTTCTAGGAATGGATTAATTTCAGTTGAGATACTCCTGCCTCCTGTGTTTTCCTTCGATGTCCTCTCTACTTGATTTATGAGTTTTTGGTTTTTGTGTTGATTCTTACCAAGAAGCAGTAAAATGGGTTGCTCTGTGATGGAATTGTATTTCTAGATGCTTTGGTCAGCTAATCCCAAGAGCACAAGGTTTGTTTTGGAAGAATCGTGTTTTCTTGCCTCTCTGTGCCCAGTTCCTCTCTGTTTCCTGGTCTAGGGTTTGAAGCTATTTGTATTTTCCCTTCTTGAGTTGGCTTGAGTTTTTGGTTCTAGAGTCATGAGTTAAAAGCTAATCTTTTTGCAAAAGATCATGAGCAAATATTGAGTAAGTGTTGAGCAATTTGGAAATCTATGTTGCATTTTGTAACTTTTCAGATTTCTGCTCAATTCTCAAATCCTTGCTCTATTGATGATTTCCTTTACTACAAAAGTGAATGATGTTATTTAGTACATATTCTTGCACTTCTGGATAGGAGAGAACAGAGAAAAACCTCAAATTGAATTGATTTGGTCAAGTCTCTGAATCTTCTCAGTCTTCAGGCTGTTCAGATTTTCGAGAGGCAGTCTGACCGGGTCCTAGTAGGCGGTCTGACCGGAGGCTACTGAGCGGTCTGACCGGCCGTATAGAGGCGGTCTGACCGGCCCTATAACGGCGGTCTGACCGGCCTCTATAGAGCGGTCTGACCGGCCCTGTCTGCTCTGGGTGCTGTTTTTTCTTGTTTTTATTTTGTTTGCCTGGATGCTTTGCCTCAGTTGTTTTCCCTTGCTTTCCTCTCTATTAGTATAGGGTTCCAGAGATCTTTTGAACTTAGCTTCATAGCTCTCATAGTTATTGAAGAGGAGTTTCTTTCGGAATACTTTTGGGGGCAAGTTTTTTTTTGGTCGACATTCACCCCCTCTGTCGCCATTTCGGTCCAACATTTTATATGGCTTATATACACTTGTTTGAAAGGTTTTGATGAGATCTACAAATTTGCAGTTGAGGCAAAACCCAAATTGCAAAGGGAAGATTGAAAATGTTGGTAAAAACAGAAACCAAAAAGTTGCAACACAAATTTGGGGCTAAAGATGGCCGATTTTGAGGGTCTTAGAGGGCGACTGGCGCAAGAACGTCAAAAATGTTTAGAAGAACGAGTACAAAAATTTTGGATCGGGCTTGCTGTTAGCTTTCCAACGAGTACAAGAACGTTAAAAACGGACACCGTATGCAAAAGTTATGCCCGTTTTACTGAAAGTGTCTTAAAACTAAATCCTGCTCAGACTAAGACGAAAATTATGAAATTTTGAGGGAGTGTAAGGTGGGAAACATATCACAGACGGTTTTTAATACAAACCATCTGTGATAATGAAGTTATCACAGATGGTTTGTATTAAAGCCATCAGTGAAAATATCACAGACGGTTATTCGTATGAACCGTCTGTGATACTTGTAGCACAGACGGTTCCTAGGAACCGTCTGTGATGTAAGCGTCCAGTTTAATCTCTTTTATAGTAGTGGGATCGAACTCAGGGGGTGAAAATAATGACATGACGAGGATGAAACGCCATCACTTAGCGAAGCTGGCAATGAAATATGGATGCCAAGGCACATTTACCATTTCCATTTAATTGTCCTACATCAACGACTTTACCAGTAGGGATGCGATGTATCGAGTGAACCAGCATTTGGTGATAGCTTCGAAACCAGTTTGGTTTGAATACAAAATGAATGATAAAATTAAAAAAATCCATTTGGATGATGTGATACTGCATAAATTTTTTTGGGAAATCGTTTGTGTTGATTTGGTTGTTGGTGCTCAAACAAAAATTTATTTCCATGTTTTCTCCGGAAAGATGGTTAGTTCGGACCTTGTGAAAGTAATCTAGCAGTAGAACCTATTCAGAATGCAACACAGGTTTTCTCAACCCCCCGTTTGGTTCAAAGGAATTTTGGAGGAATCAGTTCCTATAGGAAAGTTGTGGGAATCTAGCGTTTGGAATGGAGGATTGGGGTCAAAAATTTCCTTTGGAAAGTTTCTAGTTCCTGTACTTTCACGGCAAAACAAAAATCCACTCCAACCTCTTTGGAAATTCTCCTGCGATTCAAGCCCACGCGAAGGAAGCTGACCATTGCCACTCGCGTCATGGTGCTATCGTTTTCGTACTCAGATGGATATTAAAATCAGATATAATATTACAATGAATACCACTTTTCTATTGTAATTCCTATACTTTCTATTCTGTGTTCCAAGCACCATTACCTATAATTTTTTTTGTGTTTCCCATTCCTCTATTTTGCCACTGCATTTCTATAACTTTCCTATGTTTTTCCTTGTTCCATTGTTTTTCATTATCATGTTCCAAACAAGCCCTCAGAATGCAGCACCTTGTCAAAGTAGTCTTTGCCTAAGCGCTTCCACATTCATATTAACGTATGCCAAGGGTTACACCGGCCGGCCACCATCTAGTAGTCAACTAGGCGTCCAAATTAACACGTCACCACTAACAAAGAGAAAGAGAATAGCGACGACCAAGTAGACCATGGCCATTGATGGATAGCGCTTGCCAAGCTGGATTGCCGTGTGAGTTGGACCAGACAAGAAAATACAACCACCATGCCAGGTGGTATTGATAGGTACATGTGCAATCAGGGCTAGAGCCTAGAAGCCGTAAGCGGACCGGCACTTACATGATGGATTTTTCTCTCTTTTTTTCCGCGAGATCATTTGCATCGTATACTTGTCATACCGTGCTAGACTAAATCCATATTTCTCATGATTACCAAAAAATCGTCACAAAAGCCAAAAACCTTTTACGACAAATGTATATATCACGTCTCGAATTGAGGGTGTGTCTACTTAACCTTGTGAATTGCAAATCATAATATCCTACACTTAAGCTTTTAATACCTTTCACATAAACTTTTTGCGAAATCTTTTGAGTTTGCTTTCAAATTGTCCGTTGTGTTCTCTTTGGTTCTCTTTCCTTCCAACTGAGCCAAGTGCATTTTTTGTACGAATAATCTATTTTTTATTCGAAATTACAGAAATATACCTACGGGAATTTTTTTTACAAAAATAGGCTCCAGTCGCCCAATGGGGGCGACTGGAGCCAATCGCCCTACCAGGAAGCGACACGTGGGCAGTATGTGAACAGTTGGGCGAATTATTGCTGTCGCCCGAGCGTTGGGCGACTGGAGGTCCAGTTGCCGTACGGTTGGGCGATTGGAGCTCCAGTCGCTCAATGCCCAGGCGACAGGAGCTCCAGTCGCCCAACGCACGGGCGACAGGGGGATTAAATAAGCATTGCGCTCGGCCGCCGTCGCTGCCCAGATTCATTTTTCCAGTCACTCGGCGCCAAGAGAAGAAAGGATAGGAGAAGAGAAGAGGAGAGGGAGAAGAGAAGAGGAGAGGAAGGAGGGGAAGAAGAGAAGGAGGGGGAGAAGAGGAGAGGGAGAGGAGGAGGAGAGGAGAGGGAGGAAGGAGGAGTCGGAGCCATTCCATCCATTCAGATCTTTATATCCAGGTATTTTTGTTAGTATATTGTATTTGCAGTATATTTTTTAATCAAATGTTATATAGAAATTTTAGTACAATTTATAGTATAGAATTTTTAGTATAGAAAATTTTTAGTATACAATTTTTAGTATAGAAAATTTTTAGCATAGAAATTTTAGTACAATTTTTAGTATAGAAAATTTAGTTAACGTAGTTATAGGAAATTAGCAGGCGTAGAAATGAAGAGGAGATGAAGAAGCAACTGTAGGTGTAGATCTCGATAGAAATTTTAGTATAGAAAATTTTTACTATACATTTTTTTAGTATGGAACATTTACAATTTGTAGTATACATTTTTAGTATAGAAATGTTGAGGCGTAGAAACGGAGAGGAGACGAAGAAGCAACCGTAGGTGTAGATCAAGATGGAAATAGTTAAATATTTGTTATACTAAATTTATCAAACATGTAGTTTTACAAAGTTAACAATCGTAGAAGCGTGTAGTTATGTATAATTTAGGGAACATAGTTTTAGAAAATTAGCATCAGTACGAAATCTGCATGGGTACAAAATTGTAGTTGTAGAAATTTAGTCATCGTAATATACAAATTAATCGTTCGGTGAAATTTATACCTATTAAAAATCAGTAAATATTTATGGTAGAATTTAATTAATTCGTATGTTGGAAGTTCATAGTACGAGATTATTGTAGTGGGTTACGACATGCGAACGATCGGTGAAATGTAAATTACAATATGTCGGTACTTTGGTATTGTACGATGCTATTTGACATGTCGCAAAATTGAAACATATATGCAGGCCAACATCAGCAATGGCAATAGCCACTACATTGAGAGTGCATTACGGTGCTGGAACCGTTCGTGAAGGTCCGAATGGTGTGGATTTGAGCGGTTTTTCGCAAGTCACTCTAGTACATCCGGATGGGGAGAATGCTCGAATCTCAGATGTGCTGCATTGGCTGACCCGGAGTTTTTCGTTGGACCCCGAGGTGTGCAGCGTCGTCGTGCAAGGGCTTTGGAGCCGATCTCCCACGGACATCAGATGGGAGTTGAATACATTTGCTGCGCACTACTGTGTGGAAGGGCTTTGTGCAAGGGTACCGACGCTGTGGATATGAGTGTGTCCTGCTTGTACAACTGTGCTCATTAGAAGTTGTCCAAAGACATGAGTCCAACCTTGCTTCGGGAGGTGCTAGCAGCTCGGGCGGGCCGCATGTTGACGAAGATAATCAAGTTGCTCGTGATGAAGCCGATGCGATACATGGAGGAGAGTTACAATGGTCAAGCCACAGAGAGGGAACTGGACAAGCCGATGAAGGGGAGCATATTGAGTACATTGTGCAGCAGATGGACTGTGATGACGAGAGGGCATGGGCTGAAGAGGAAGCTGTATAGGACGACGACAAGGACAGTTCGAATGAGGATGAATTTCCTATCCCGCAGGAATAGAACCGGTTTAATGCTGAGGGTGTTTCCGCACATGATGAGCATGAATCAGCCTGGGAGTATCATGAGACAGAGGTTTGGTTGCATTCTATGTTTGCTGAGAAGGCAGCAATGCAGGATGCCACCAAGCTGTGGGCCCTTTCAATGCAGCGGACATTTCGTGTCATGAAATTAAGCCAGGAGCAGTACACTGTGAAGTGCGAGCAAGCTGGTTGTCCTTGGAGGGTGCACACACGTAGACCCAAGTATGAGACTCACTAGATTGTGTCGAAGGTTGAGCCACACTCTTGCATTCTCAATAGTGTTTTGGCGAGGCATTGTAACCTAACGTCTGCCTTTATAGCCAATTTGATGTACGGAGAGATAGTGGAGAAGAAAGACATGGAGACCACGCATATCGTGGTAGCTATCGAGAAGAAATTCAAGTACAAGATTAGCTACACGAAGGCATCCTGGTGTGTGCGTAATCCATGATCGCCACGCCGGGATTATAAAGGCTATAAGAAAACTTCAGGAAGACCCTGAGGAGCCCTTTTCTTGGCTGAACATGAGGAACAGGTGGTGCATTCGTCACTTAGGGGCTAACTTTTTTAAGCAGTTCCTGAAATAACCTTTGATGAAGCTATTCAAGAGGCTGGCTATGCAGAACCAGCGGAGGAAATTTGATACTTTGTAGGCATTGCTGGATGAGCACACCAAGAAGCACGTCGACGAGAGGAGCAAGGGGCTGGTCATACTTGGGGCGGTACAACCGGAATGCTTAGCGGCACTCGATGAGCCTAACCCAGTTGGTCCAAGAAGGCGGACCTCATAAAATATCAAGTGCTTCTCGTAGTGGATCGAGGGAGAACCATTGGAGAAGTGGTCGCTGTTGCACGACACGGACGGCGCAAGGTACGACATAATGATGACTAACCTTGTCGAGGTGTACAATTGGGTTCTCAGGGGCCTCCATTCTCAGCCCCTTGTCACCATCGTAGAAGGTGTTCTTCACAGCACAATCAGCTACTTCAGGCGAATGCGGCACTTCATGCAGGAAATCCCGAGGATTGTATTCATCGACAATTACGCACACATGGAGACGAAGGCACAGAAGGGTCAATTGCACACAGTGCAGGTCATGGGCAACAGGGAGCATCATTTCGACGTGGTACTCCGTGATAGAGCCGGATTTGGGATGGCTCGTTCCCTTCTTACCCACAAGGTGTGCCTTGGAGATCATGCAAACGAACCTTGCTACACGTACAACAAGCTGAAGCTGTTACACAAGCCATTCTCTTATGTCCTCACTGCATGCGGGACCGTGGGCATGGATCCTTCGAACTTCATGTCCCAGTACTTCTTTAAGGAGAGGGTACTGCATGCTTGGTGTGGGGAGCTTCGGGGGTTCAGGGTGGTCGGAAACTTCGCCACCTTGGACATTGCAGTGAGGACCTGTATTCCAGATGTTAACATGCTGAAGGGTGGGAAGGGTCGGCGATAGAGCCGGTGTATTAGAAATGATATGGACGAATCGCAAGCTAGAGCATCTGGTGCACGTTGCGGGCGATGCGATCAGGAGGGGCACACAGCTAGACGATGCAATGCATGTGCTGATCAATAGGCGGAGCGGCATGGCGTGTACTACTAGTTGTTGGAGACTAGAACTAAATTTACATTGTAAACTGTGTTTGTTTAGTACGCACTTATGACGTGTGAAATGTCATACTAAATGTATCGTATATTTCATGTACCATTTGTACAAGTGCTATGTTACATCCCCTTTTGTGTAATGTAGTTGGTGTTGTGCTGGTAGCTTAGTGTTGCTCTGTTTACTTACTTACTAGTTCTATTTGCTGTTAGTTTACATGCGATGTTTTTGGTTCCTTATAAGTGCTAACTTGAACTCTTTTTGCAGGTATGGTGCGTGATGGTCGTGACTCGGACTGGCGGTACCCCCTGTTGGAAGAGCATGTGGACCGCCTGCATCGCGCTTCCCGTCGTATGCCGCCACCGGGGAGCGCGGACGAGCCAGCTGAACTGGGAGTGGTCCGGACACGCACACCTCGCGTGGCCTGGAGACTCGACCCCCATTGGATAGTCAGGTTTGCACTCCGCCAGCGTTTTAGTGCTGCTGTAAGAATGTTCCGTTCTGGCCTTCACTTTGTTTGTAGACTACGGGATGCCGGGCTACTCCCTCTTGCCCGGATGGTGCAGGCCACGGACGAGGATGCACCCGCCTTGGCAGCGGGTGGGGACGACATCGTGGAGCGCTCACGACGCTTCCCGTTTGACCATTCCCTACTGATGGCTTTGGTGGACCGTTGGCAGCCCGAGACGCACACTTTCCACCTCCCATTTGGGGAGATCACACCGACCTTGCAGGATGTGTCCCTCCTGCTTGGCCTTCCGATCACGGGAGGCGCTGCCGTCCTACCGGAGGCTTCGGCTGGGTGGCGCGCTGATCTGCTCGGCAGATTCCAGGGGGTCCTTCCACTGGGTGCCGCCGATGACTAGTACATCTTCCCAGTGAGTCAGACACACGGGCCGTCGCTGAGGTGGCTCGTACAGTTCTGGGTACTTGGTCTTTATAATCGATCATGTCATCGAAGCTCTTATTTGCACTATTACATACTAATAACATCTTGTTTGCATTCAGGTGGTGCAAATGGATCCAGAGGCAGATGACCACCAGGTCTCGCGCCACTTGGAGGCATACTTGCTGTGGTTGTTTGGTTGGGTGCTCTTCACCACTAGCCACGACAACACCATGCACGTACGCCTCATCTCACATGCTAGGGCGATCGCGGACGGCGAGGCCCTCCAGGTCAGCTGGGGATCGGCCGCACTTGCCGTGACATACCGCGGCCTGTGCGATGCATGCTTGAGGAACAAGCCAAACTCGGTCCTTGCAGGCTGTCCCCTGCTGCTGTAGCTGTGGTCGTTCGAGCGCTTCAGTCTCGAACGACCTTTGCTAGATGACATGGGTCCGTACGGGCCGGAGATGTATCCGGGGGAAGACGTCGACTAGCCGACGATGAGTTCTCTCTGGTGTCATCGACGGATAAGTAATATGTCAATTAGTTATTTCCTTTGTACTAACGACAGTCGTCTGTAACACCTATTCATCCTTGCAAGTGCAGTTCGCACATGTGCAGGTCACGCGGGCGTATCTGCCCTTTGTTGAGCAGATCAACCACCTCATGGCCGACGACATGTGTTGGGAGCCGTACTCACATGCGACACTGCTGGACCGTGCTCTCGATGGGTTGTCCACACTCTGCTGGCGTGATTGGGCTTTCTAGCTGACGCGCCGGAAGCTTGTCTATGACATCTTCATGGAGGACTACTCAACACAGCGAGTGATGCGGTAGTTTGGTCTACGTCAGGCTGTTCCAGTACCAGTCGGACCACCAGTGCCGCAAGCTATGCACGCGTGAGTGCCCGCGTCTCATAAATTTGTACATACTTACTATTCCGTTGGTAATTACTAACGAAGTGGTCCTACAAGCAGGCACTCTAGAAAGGGAGTGAAACGCGGCACAGACTGGATGACGAAGATGTAGGGGTGGACTACGCAGTGGGACGGCGCGCTTGACGACCTGGTTGAGGAGGACCAGCCCTACGATAGCACGGAGTACACGGAGTACCTGCGCTAGTACCAGGGCCGGACACATACGAGGCTCGTACATGTCGTTGACACCTCGTTGCTCCGACAGACACGTATCCCCCGCACCTCGCGCGGGACGCGCACATCGCGATATGTTACACATATTTTCGAACATTCGCTAATGCCAATGCTAGCTTGGATGATTAACCATTTTATGTCTTTTCCTTCATGGAGGGCCAAAGTAAGCTGAATTGGCTCGCCGCAGGTGCCCAGGTGAGCCACGAGGACCACTTCAGCGCGTGGCATCGTATAATCCACTGGGTTAGACGTGTTGTGCACCTGCTGTCCTACACGAGGCTACCAGCAGCCTCCACGGCCACGCCCAGCACACAGACGGCTTGGCCACCAGTGTCGTCCCGACCGGCGTGGACTACTCCATAGGTTCTACGTGGGCATGTCCGATAGCACCTCACTCGGACGAGGCTAGAGGATCTGCCTGGGGACGACCTTGTACATCGCCAGGGCAGATGTTCTCGCGTCCTTTGTATATCCCTAGCTTCCCCACACAGGGGGTGTACTAGACGTCATACGCCCCTCCTCTAGGCGTTATGGCGCCAACTGAGGGTACGTATCGTACGACCTCAGTTTTATCGCAATGCTTTACATCAAAAACTAACGATATTACTTTTGCAGGTCTTTTCCCACCCGAGTAGGGGTTCGTCCCCTCTGCGAGCCCGGACAATCCGGACCAGTACTTCTTCGAGTGGGTTGTGCAGGCATCTGGGTCTGCACCTCGCGGCACACCACCAGAGGTTCTCTCTGGGAGTGCCCTCACTGGTGCACCGGAGGGCACATAGGCAGTGGTACAGCTGACTCCAGTAGCTCAGCGGCATCCGCAACGGTCTCCTGATTATCTTACGTTTTCAGGGTGTCGTCACCCATTGCAGCGGAGGACGGCCAAGCGGGGCCATATAGGAGGACCCGGGCACGAAGATGGGGTAGGCCAAGGTGGCGACTGAGGGTAGTGCTGACTGTACACCAATTGTTCATGTAATGTTTACGTTTGTTATTTACGATGTGAACTTTTTAGTACTGTGTCGTGCTTACTTGTACTTCTCCTTACCTACTCAATGCGTGCTCCAAACGAATAGTGAACTTCAATGATGGCAACCGCACGAACATAACAACCAATCCATTACATACTTAACAACATTGCACATTATTTCGAACAACAGTCCTACATACTACGGTACAACCATACATCTCATTGCCTATATGTCAAACAAGCCTCGTGGCACCACATGGAGTATTGCTAGAGGGGCCACCTCGGACGGGGCTGGCCGTTGTTGTAGTGGCACGCACATATGCAGCTAGGGTTTGCACAACAATATTTCAGATTGTAGGAGCTTCCTATATTGACAACCTCCAACAAGCCTATTATCCCGTCTTTCGCATTAAATGATTCACATAGCAAGTCATCTAACAATATTAACATACCGGTTTTCTCCGTACACAAATTCTCGGTAACATCAAAATATCACTTACCATCATACGTACCAATCGTTCTACGGTCAATTGTTCCTAAAAAAATTTCCCAAAATTTTTTACACACCTACAACATACAATGAACATAAACTTTTATTACAACTCCAGCAGATTTTTTCCTAATTAAAAACTACAAAATTGACAAAATTTTAAAAAATCATGGGGGGCTAAGTGCAGTCGCCCAAGGGGGGGACTACACTGCATGTCGCCCAATGGAGGGGCAACTGGTTGCAGTCGCCCGAGGGAACTCTGTTGCCCCCGCCCTCCCGTTGGGCAATTGGCTCCAGTCGCCCCCCATTGGGCGACTGGAGCCTATTTTTATAAAAAAAATTTCCCACAGGTATATTTGTGTAATTTAGAATAAAAATAGATTATTAGTACAAAAATTAGCCATGCGCTCCTCCCACCGATGGGCTGCCTCGACCCATCTTCGACCCATCTCACACCATGCCTACCACCACACCAAACTGGCCAGCTCGTCTCCGCCGCTTCTACCCCACCTTAGCTCTAAACCTCCTCCAACATCGCCTCCACATAGATTGGTTAATTATGCAATACATTATAAATATGGAATGTATAATTAGCTAATTGTCATTTCTTGTTAGTTCCCGACTGTATTTCAGTCAACCCATTCTGAAATTGTACGAAAATATGGTGTTGGACAATCTGTCTGGAAAAGGAGATTTCTAGACAAACAATCTATAGGGAATTCTACTATATGTCAGCAAATGCTCATTTGTCAAAAAAACATCAGTCTGTCGGCATATCTGTAATATTAGGGTTAGCTTGTCTGTCAGCAAACACAAGACCGTCGGGAAACATTTTTGTTGGTAGGACTTATGGTGTTTGTTGTTGTATGTTTATAAATCTTTTCCCGATAGACAGTTCATCCTGAAGCTGCCTTTTTCCGACAGACAAACTGTCCTTGAAATTTGGCCATGGTGTAGTGTGAAAGGATGGGGGAGACAACCGGGTGGGGATGCTTTGAGATTAGTTATTTTACGTGTCCAACAAGGAATAAGGGTCCTTCAGATGAAGGAATGACCTCACTACCACAGGAAGCCTAATACTAGACGCCAAATCACAAACGGTTTGACAAAACCGTCTATGATCGACATTAACACAGATGGTTTTAATTTGGACGCCGTCTGTGTTGATGGTGTCGGAGAAAATGAGTATCACAGACGGTTCTTACCGATGAACCATCTGTGATATTCCAGTATCACAGACAGTTTTTATTTAAAACCGTTTGTGATAATCTGGAATTATCACAGACGGTTTTGTAAAAACCGTCTGTGATAATGGCACTAGACATTTATTGCACCGCTCAAAACTGCATCTGTCTTCATTTCGATCCAGATCTAGCCGGTGCTGCACTCTTTCACTCAGGAGGCAAGCTAGGCGATTTCAGACCAATTAATTTGGTGGGAGGAGGCAGAGATTGAGCTTTGAAGATTCATACGTTCCTGGTTGCTCTAGATATGGTTAGTAATGAAATTTATTTTTCTTTGCATTATAATTTAGATCTAAGTTTTGGTGAGTGTTATTGAAGATGGTTTGCATCTACATGACCATACATGATCAGTTCCCGTCATGTAGGAGGCCAAATTTGTCAAAATTGTTGGTTATATAACTCAGCGATCACTTGGGAAATAGCAGTTGTGTTTATAATATGAATTAAGCTAGCAAAGCCTCAATGCATGTGGTATATATGTAGTAATACTTAATTAATTTAATTTTTAATACTAAGTTGTTATATATATACACAACGTAGGACCGAAGCTGGATGTATGCCGCGAACCATGTGAGTGAAGAGTACATTTATTGCGTGTCTGCTTTTACAAGAGCTGTCGAGGAGGATATGTTGAATAAGGGGGTGGAATATATGTACTGTCTATGCACTGACTGCTTGAATTTAAAGATGTTTAAGAACCGAGGGCAAATTGAAGCGCACTTGATTCGGAGTGGTTTCTAAAAGGGTTATACGTGTTGGACCAGTCATGGCGAAGTCAATGATCATATGCCGCTGGATGACATCGCCGGTGAAGTGAATGATTTGCCGCCGGATGACATCGCCGGTGAAGTGAATGACATGCCGCCGGATGATGTCGATTGTTGTTCGGATTCGGATAGGTTGCACAATGACAATCTAGATCAGATGCTTCGCGATGTAGAAGAGAACTATGATGAGAGAGTATATTAAATTTCGGGGCTTGATGCAGGACTCGGAGAAACCTTTGTTCACGTGCTGCAGGTCAAAGTACACGAGGTTGTCGGCCGTGCTTGAACTGTTGAAATTGAAGGCAAGCAACGGTTGGTCCGACAAGAGTTTCACGGCGCTGCTAGGTATTTTAGCGGACATGTTTCCAGAGGAAAATGAGTTGCCTAAAACCACGTATAAAGCCAAGAAGGTTCTTTGTCCGTTGGGAATGGAAGTAGAAAGAATACATACATGTCCGAACGATTGTATCCTCTACCGTAAAGAGTATGCAAACATGCATGTATGTCTGGTGTGCAACGCATCCCGATACAAATGTAACAATCAATCAGATGACGGCGAGGGAACAAAGGTGAAGAAAGGACCTTCTGCTAAGGTGGCATGGTATTTTTCCTATAATTCCCCGTTTGAAAAGGTTTTTTGCAAATCCAAAGGAGGCAAAACTACTATGTTAGCTCTCGGAGGAGCGCAAGAAGGATGGAATGCTAAGACACCTTGTTGATTCCACCCAGTGGAGAAACATCGATAGGAGTTTTGCAGACTTTGATGCAGAACCAAGGAATATAAAGTTTGGACTGAGTACAGATGGAATGAATCCTTTCAGTAGCATGAGCAGCCGACATAGCACTTGGCCCGTGACTCTCTACTTCTATAACATTCCTCCATGGTTGTATATGAAGCGAAAGTATATTTTGCTATCGATACTTATCCAAGGGTCAAAGCAACCTGCGAATGATATTGATGTGTACCTAGCACTGTTGGTGGAAGATCTACAAGTAATGTGGAACGAAGGGGTACAGGTATGGGATGTATACAAACAAGAGAACTTAACTTTGCGCTCCTTATTGTTCTGCACCATAAATGATTATCCTGCCCTTGGTAACATGTCAGGCCAGAGTACAAAAGGTGCCAAAGCTTGTACTCACTGTTTAGATGGTACAAAGAGTGTGTGGCTGAAACACTCACGCAAAACCGTGTACATGTGTCACCGCCGGTTCCTTCGGAGGGCTCACCCATACCGCAAGATGAAAAAACAATTTGACGGAGAGAATGAAGACGGTTCGGCTCCAAGGCATTTAAGGGGAAAAGAGGTTTACAATATGGTTAAGGATTTAGATGTTGTCCTCGGAAAGGGATGTAAATTGAGGGCTCATGAGAAGAACACCTGGAAGAAGAGATCAATATTTTGGGACTTACCTTATTGGGAGTACCTAGATGTTCGACACGGCATCGCTGTCATGCACGTAGAAAAGATGTATGTGACAGCTTGATTGGTCTCTTACTGAACATTCGTGATAAAACAAAGGACGGCGTCAACGCACGGCTTGACTTGGCTGATATGGACATCGGGCTTGAGTTAACACTGACAAAAACAGATAATCGATGATCGTACGTTCCCCCTGCGTGCTACACTCTATCCAAGGCCGAGAAAATAGAACTGTGCCAGTGCTTGCATGGTGTCAAAGTTCCGTCTGGTTACTCCGGCAACGTGAAGAAACTTGTTTCGATGCAAGATTTGAAGTTAAATGGCATGAAGTCTCATGATTGTCATGTGCTGATGACACAGATGCTCCCTATTACAATTAGAAATATTTTGTCGATCAAAGTCCAAGAGACAATCATGAGGCTATGTTATTTCTTTAACACAATTGCTCAGAAGGTCATTGATCCCGAAGGACTAGATGCTCTGCAGGACAAGGTGGTGATGACTCTATGTCATCTTGAAATGTGTTTCCCTCCTTCGTTTTTCAATATCATGGTCCATCTCATTGTTCACATTGTGTGGGAGATAAAAAAATGTGCGGGCCCGTATTCCAACGTAGCATGTCCCATTTGAGAGGTTCATGGGAATTCTCAAGTCCTACGTACAGAATCGATCTCGGCCGGAGGGCAGCATCGTCAAAGGTTATGCAAGCGAAGAGGTTATTGAGTTTTGTGTCGATTATATGGTTTAGATTCAACCGATAGGTGTGCCTCAATCTCGTCATGAGGGGAGGTTGAAGGGTATCAGAACTATCAGAAGGAAAGTAATCACTCCAGATATGGACACGTATACTCAAGCCCATTTCACGGTCTTGCAACACATGACTGAAGTGGCACCTTATGTTGACCAGCACAAGGATGTGCTTCGGCAACAGAATTCGGAGCGGCCGGATGTTTGGATCATGAGGCAACACAATAGTCAGTTCAACCAATGGTTGAAGGAGCAAATCGCTAGGAGCTCGCCAAGTGAGAAGCTGACATGGTTGGCGAAAGGGCCAACATTTACAATTGTGACATAACAAGGATATGACATAAATTGTACACATTCTATACACAGTCTCGGGATGTAAAGAGCACTAACCAGAACAGCGGTGTCTGCATAGATGCGTTCAGTACCGATGGGTTGAGAAACTCGTACTTTGGGTTCATAGAAGAGATTTGGGAGCTCGACTACGTGGTTTTCAAGATCCCCTTATTTCGCTGACGTTGGGTGCATCTCCCACAGGTAAAGGTTGATAAGTACGGTGTCACTACCGTGGACCTCCAATGTGTCGGGTACAAAGACGAACCATTCGTACTTGCCAACCAAGTTGTTCAAGTTTTCTATGTAACCGACCCGGCAAATAAGAAACGCCATGTAGTTCTTCATGGAAAAAGGAGAATTGTCGGAGTAGAGAATATAGTTGACGAGGAAGAATACAATCAATTTGACGAGTTACCTCCTTTTGGAAATGGCATAAGGGTCGACGACGAACAACGTGATGAAATGTAACATCCTGATTTTCATAGCCTTTTTGAAGCTTTTAAAATAAAATTCAGCATTTGGATTTTTCTGGAATTAATTAAAGCTTAATTAGAATTTTTATTAATTAAAAATATTTAATACTATTAAATTAAACATTAATATTTGTCAAAAATATTTTATTTGTGTTCCATGGGTCACAAGGAATTTTTCTGTATTTTCTTGGATTTTTTTGGAGTTTGTTTCAGCTCAATTTTAAATTTCCAAAAAAAAAGAGAGAGGAGAGAGAATGAACAGTTGGTGGAAATCACAAATTACAACGTTATTGGATTCTTGTTAGAAAAATTCTATTGTTTGACGTCAATTCAAATTAAAGCAGAGAATAAAAGTTTATGAGATTATTTGTTGAAATCAATAAAGTGCATTGTGGTATGTGATTTTGAAATCAAGAATTTTGAAGAGTTGAAATAATTATGTCTCTTTCAGATGAACACCTGCGGAAGTTAAGCCCTTTTTGGTGGAATCCTGAATTAATCGATATGATAAGGGCAATTGAAGTTAACCCAGAGCTTGAAGGCGACTAAAGATGTACCAATCCGATTTGTTATTGTCTTCCATATTTCTCAGTTAAAGGAATATTTCAGAGCATCGAACAACAAGATAGAATCATGAAGGAAGCTGAACGTCACGTAAGAAGCATGACCATAAAGTTCCACAAAGTGCAGAAGAGTAACCATTCGAAGTCAAGCAACTTGGGAGTGTGAAGAGGACCTAAGAGCCGAGTTTCCCTCTGCTTTCTTTTCCCAGTTCGTCCGAATCTCGGGGACAAGATTTTTTCTAAGGGGGATAGGTTTGTAACATCCTGATTTTCAGAGCCTTTTTGAAGTTTTTAAAATAAAATTCACCATTTGGATTTTTCTGGAATTAATTAAAGCTTAATTGGAATTTTTATTAATAAAAAAGATTTAATATGATTAAATTAAACATTAATATTTGTCAAAAATATTTTATTTGTGTTCCTTGTGTCACAAGAAATTTTTCTGTATTTTCTTGGATTTTTCGGAGTTTGTTTGAGCTCAATTTTAAATTTCCAAAAAAAAAGAGAGAAGAGAGAATGAACAGTCCCGCGGGTACTGTTTGCTCGTGTTCCCCACGGCGCAGCAGACTCGATCGATCTCTCCTGTACGTGCAGTTTCCTTCCGTTTTCCTCTCTCTTCATAACTTTCAATCCAAATCTTATTTCAATGTTCTCCCAAAAGGAAAGTTGTGCCAAATCACGCAAGGAATCCATCCCAATTGACCTCTTTCCATTTTGTTCATCCGTTTGCCTTTTATCTCCTATTTTCTAAAACGGACTCTAAACCGAAATCCGCGAATTATTGGAGTTGGTTTCTACCTCTTCCAAGCCTATAAATACGACCCCTTAACCCCTCTAAACCCATCCCAAGCCATGGCAAGTCCCCTCAAAGCTCAGGACGCCGTCGGCATCGAGGCCCTTCGGTCCCGAATTTGCTCGTCGCGTCTCGAGCTATTCGGTGAGTTTTTCCGTGATCCTTTCGCGTCACATTGTGCCATCATATGCCATCTACCTTCTTGCCAAGTTAATTTGGTTTTGGTGCAGCCAATCTCCCGGAATCGAGTTTTCCCCAATCTAGGTCAAGAGCGCTTCCCGACGTCGCTTCGTCGCCTCCGGTAAGCTTCAGCCCTTGCTGTAATTTTTCTTAGACTTGCCTCATCGTGTTCTACGCCGTGCTCACTTCCTTTTCCCCGAAAAACCTCCACAAAGTTTTACCTCCGAACCTCGCCATAGCCGCCAATGGCATCTCGTGTCCCTATCTATCCGGTGATGTTTTCTCCCAATCCATTTGCGTCCTATTGTGCCAAACCATCCCGGGTAGGTACCCTCTAAGTGGTTTTAGATTTCGTTCACGAAGCACCAAGATATCAAGATTTTGCTTTTTCCTTCCCGACGTCGTTCAAACGTCGTTTGCGTCGTCTCCGGTGGGTTTCTGTCTGAGCCGACAACTTTCCTAGCTTCGCCAAGCCGCGTTGTAGCCCGTGCTCACCCTACTTCTACATATTTTATGCCCGGATTTTATTCCTCTCTCCCAATCATGACGTTGTAGCCGCCCGTGCCGTCATCGTTCTCCGTTTGACGTGCCGTCGCTTCCTATGTGTGCCTTGGGTCCCTAGCAACCCATTTTGCTAGTTAGATTCACCACCCATGCCTCCTCTCGTCGACGCTAGCCCTCTCTGCAAAAGTGCTGCTCTCGGATGAACAGTAACTTTTGCTAATTTCCAGCATTTTCTCGCCCCGGCAAACTTTAGATCGCTCGTTCTCCTTCGTCCGAACTCCGATTAACCCAATTCTTTTTCCTAAATTCATCTAAAATTGAGCTCTACCTTTTGGTCCTGGTTTTAAAGTTTTTGGAGTTCATTTGAATTTTGTTTGTAGTTATTTGCTTTGCTTGTTTGTCTTTTGCGCGTAGAATCCGACGTCGCCGAAGAGTTTGTCGAGCCGCAGCAAGAGGAACCAAACAGTGCACAGGAAGGCAAGTCTCCTTTAATCATCTTGAACCTATGATTTTGAAATATTTTAATTATTTTAAATTATGTGCATTGCTATTTACATAAAGCATTAGTTCAAATCTTAAGGTATTAGTTAATCCAACTTTGTTATGCCCTCAATTGAAGTTGAATGCCATGTACCCTTGTAACCGTAGAATTTCCTTTGTCTCAATAATGAAAGTATTATAATTATTTGTGAATAGTAGAATGGTAGTATAATGCTTAGTCATGCTATTTAATACCTTTGAAATCTTGAAAATGGGAAATTGATTTATTGTAATAACCTTGTGTTTATAAATTTAGTGGTAATTGGAGTTGCCACTGATCTTTTAAAATAAAATAAAATGTGGAAATTGGTTTAGATTAGGGTGGATGGTTGGTTTGGGTTGGTGCGGTAAGCACGAGATCTTGTAAAGTGTATGTTCCACCCTAGTCAACTAAGGACCGACGCTTGTGATTGTCCAAACTGAGCACTACCGTACAACCCTAAGTCTATATGGGTACGACCTAGCTGATTAACTCATGATGGTCTAGTTTAGGTGCCACCAGAGGAAAGTGGGTGCCAGGGATTTACTGGTTATTCACAGTGAGGGACAGGGATTTACTGTACTCATATGGCGCAAGAGGGGGCTTCGGATTGGGCAGATTTAACCCTTCTGCGGTGAAACCTCAGCGGGTGGTGTCTAGCTAGTCTAGAGTGAGGTAAAGGCTTTGTGATAATTTATCTGTGTCTCATGCCAAAGGAAGCGTGGTGACTGTTAAGATAAATTGTCTCGTGGGGGTAAAATTGTACAACCTCTGCAGAGTGTCAAACTATTCGAATAGCCGTGCCCACGGTCAAGGGCGGGCAAGGAATGCATTCACATGGTAGATTTTTTGTTTTCATTTTAAAAAACAAAGTTTTGTATTCCGAGAGTGGAGGGAACTCTCGGATGGTTGTCCTGGCGGTTGGAGCCTGTGTGGGTGGATGTAACCCGCAGTTTTAAACTTTCTCGGATAGAGCTGGTTATGTAGTGTTGGTGGATAGAACCTTCACTATAAATTGTTTAATAGTTTCAGCTAAAACAATTACTTTGTTCAAATTAATGCCTTCGAAAATATTTACTGTTACTTAAAACAAAACTTTGCTTTGTGCAAAAGAACCATATAGCCTTCCTTTGTTAAGCCCTGTATCTATTGCATTTTTCCCAAGACTTGCGGAGTACTTTATGTACTCACATGCTGCACTTAAAAATTAACTCAGAGGAATATGAAGCTCAAGAGGGAGACCACGACTACTTCGCGTGCGGATTCGACGAAGGTTTCCCGGAGTACTAGGTCGCGCTTCCCCAGTCAATTGCCTGTGGCGTATTGATGGGTATTCGCCGAATTTATCTTTTGCTTCCGCTGTGTTTTGTGTGTGTGTGTGTGAGGTCTTGAAACCTCCTTTGTAATAACGAGACCTTTCAGTCAATACTCTCTATTATTGTAATAAAGCGTTGTTGGTTATGTAATCATTTCTGTTTGACTGTGTGCACTAGCTTTGATCTGGGACTAGTGCTGTAATACACAGAGGGTCCGGGTTCGGAAATCCGGGGTCCCGACAGAGATGGTATCAGAGCCAATTTGACTGTAGGACGTGACCTAATTAGAATGGTCGTTGAAAGAAGAACTTCAAAATTTATTTTATAAAATAAAATTTTAATAACTTGCTACCCTTGTCCTTTCTTGTCTTTCTATCCTCACCTTCGTCATGGCATTCTCTCTTATCTATCTGCTTATTTCCTTTTTGGAATGGTAATTGTACCCCCTTTCCTTTGTAATTTCTATAGACGGCTTAGTGAGGTTGTGTATGAGAAGCACCTGGAGAAGCGCGTCATCATGAAGGAGCGAGGACTAGTTCTTTAGTTGTAGTATGCAAGCAAAGTCCTACGATTTTAGAACGCTTATATGTGAATTGGCATTTATGTATAGAACAATGCATGTGTGTGATGTATTTGTGAATTTGCATTTATGTATATGTGAAAATGTGTGATATATAGGTGAATTTTGAGAAATACTGATAATTGGTCATATTACAATGTCTGCCAGTAGGTGTGGAGTTATTCATTGCGCTGTTGCAAAGAAATACTGATAATTGGTTGGTGTAGATAATAACTCCAGTGTGTGCTAGGAAAGGGCTTAATACAGACGGTTCTAGTTTAGAACCGTCTGTGATATAGTTATCACAGACGGTTCTAAACTAGAACCGTCTATAATAAGCCTCCCTATAAATACCCTCAGGCTAGTGTTTTGCGTGTATGCTGCAGTTATAGATCTAGCCCGTCTCGCCGTCTCGCTGCTCTCCCGATCTAGCACACGGTCTCGCCGTCTCGCCTCCTGTCGCTGTCGACCCGAGCCCACGCCGTCGCCGCTGCCTCCTCGGACCTCTGTCCCCTGTCCCCATCGACCTGAGCCAATGCCGTCACCGCTGCCTCCTCGGACCTCTGTCCACGCCGCCATCGCCGCTGCCTCCTCAGACGACATCAAAAGCCGTCGTCACCACCTACACCTCAACGCCGCTGAACCCTAAGGTGCGCCACCGCAGAATCTACCAGTTCTGTCCTCAACAGGCTACTTATCTTGCCCTAATAGTTGATTTGAAGCGTTTGTCTTCTGGTTGTTACATGGAAAAATATTTTTTTATTTTCTTGTCATTTCATTTTTCAACATGGTGGAATCTTTTGTGTGTGTGTGTATTTCCCCTAAGAAGATTCACTATGCGTAGGTAAAGTGCGTAGTGATTTATGGCTAATAAGATTGTACAAGTTAGAATGATTGTGCCACATACTGCTAGTGTTTCCATTTCACACAAGAAATCCCAATTTAGATATTGTAAACTATCTTCCCTTAAAAAAGGAAATTGTAAACTATTGCAATATTAGAAACCGATTATTATCTGTAGCAACTATCTGCCTTAATATTTATGTACTCTTGATTAAGCATTAATGTAATGAAGAACTAAAGAATGTTCATTCTTTGAGTTGGTAATTATCAAATAATGTAGTTAAACATGTGTGCATAAGAACAGCACAAGGAATGGACAACTTAAGGTAGCCAAATTAGAACTACAGGAAAAGGAATAAAGAGGAGAGCAATCAATGCGTATGCATATTATATGACCTTACTGTAATAAGACAGTACATTTGAAGCTATTTTCTAGACTGCAAATGTATGAGTCACTCTTTAAGAGATTGTATTATCCTATATAGGTTTACAACAACAACAACAATAAAGCCTTTTGTCCCAAACAAGATAGGGTAGGCCCTAAAATTACCAACATAAGTATCAAGCCTATTTTTCTTGTTCCAACTGCAAAAAACCATCAATTACAAATGCATCATTCTCAGCTTGGCTACCATACATTCTCAAAATAGGCCAACATGTCATCCGTGCATTCTTCAACATCATCGCCGGATGTGTCCGCTCCAAAATCAAAACGCCAAGGAAGAGGGCTATCGAAAAAGCCTGAGGGCCAATTTACCATCACAGAGGTCGATGGATCTGGGACCCCTCTCCTTCCTCACTGAGCAGCATGCGCATTCCGAAGAATGATCGAAATAGTTGCACGAGAACGAATTGAGATCACATTCGATTCGTTGAAGAGCGTGCCTGGGACTCGGAAACATGAGCTGCTGACAAACATTTTGGCATCGTTCAAGATCCTAGAAGAACACCAAGACGCCGTGCAATGACAAGCCTTGCTAGCGGCGTGCAAAGCATGGAAGAACCTCAAGAGCTAGCTTGTCAAGAACTACGTGGAGAAGGATGAAACGCCCTTTCATAAATACCCATTCCTGGAACCACAATGGGAAGAGTTCAAGGCCATGAAGACTTGACACAGCTGGGTATGCGGGTAAAATCCCGCTGTGGAGGAGGGAGGACGAACAGGCAATCCTGCAGGACACAGCCCCACCATTTGCCAATATCCCAGATGACTGCGCTCGAAATTGGATTAGAGCAAGGTCATCTACAATGACATCGGGGGACGTCTCCTTTTGAAACCCTGCAGGCCAGCAAGTGTCCCAGCGCCTGGTAAGATATCGATCGAACTACGTAGCTTGTAATTACTCCACAACTTCGTAGGAAGTGAAATGACATGTCGTGCTCTTGCAGGAAGCGCTGAGTGTTGAATCTTCCCAGGGATCATTCTAGGGAACAAGGGAGAAAGATATACTCTCCGCTGCCCTAGGAAACAAGGAGCACCCGGGTCGTATGAGAGGTTTTGGGCTTTACGTTCCTTGGAAACATGGTTTCCAAGATGACTCCGAATTATATCGGCGTAGGAAGAGAACCAAAGCCGAGCGTGAGGCACGGCTACTAGAAGAGATCAAGGCATCTCTTAGAGAGGAGCTGGCTAATTATATCAGAGATGAGATGCGGAGATTTATAGAAAATCAGTAGGCCACCGTCGCCGCTCCTGTGCTAGCTAGCCCACTCAACCGTCCAAGTAGTTGCCCGTCCAATCCTACGATGGAGAACGAGGCCAGATTTCCTGTGGACGACATCCTGGTAATAATTATTATCTCTGCAATGCTCAATCCATTGATAGGCCTACTAATTGGAGTAGCTAATTTTGTATCATTATGTAGGAGCCTACGAAGTGCAAGCTCCAAGTGAGATATGCCTCCGTTGCCTTGTGCGCTGCTTAGGGCCTGGCACATCCGTCTGCTCAAAGGGGTCATGGTGCACCATGAAGCTTTAGCGCCAGGCTTCGGAAAAGTGTTAGTGGATGGTGTACACACCAATTTCGAGGTCGTCCTGCTACCGAAGCCCCCCAACAATGAGCTCGTGACTCTAGGGCAAGCCATTGGAACCTTCATCCAGTGGCCCAAAAGCGATATCTGCATGGAGGCTTCTTCACCGGTGGCAGGTCAAGGGCAATCTAAACCAGATCAGCTACATGCACTGGTGCCATCTCCACAAGGGCAATTTGAACCAGATCAGCTACATGCACTGGTGCCATCTCCACAAGGCCTATCTGCACCGGTGTCATGTTCACGGGGGCTATTCCCGGTGCAGCAACTTCCACCGGTGCTACCTTTACAGTCGACGTACAGCTGAGGCAGCAAGGGCAACAAAGGCAAAGCAAATAAGACCGATGATGATATCCTGTACCTGCCATTGGCCCACAAATTCGTGCTTGGCGAGCCACTGGTCAACCCGGTAACGCGCCTCAAAACCCTACCAATTAGTTGCCTGCAATTACACAAGTGGTATATGGAACAATCCAATAAGCCAGAGGGAGAACGGCGCTCAGGTATCACTGTCAAATTCATGCCGGATCATTTACAACACAATATTCAAGATTGTGCCTTCGTGGTGACCTTTGAAGATTTATTTGATCTTTTCACGCTCAACGCTCTCGACGCCTCACTCATTCGATGCTGGAGCACTAAGTGTGTACAATCACAGTCTCCGTTCATGTCATACCGATAAATGTCATGTATAATTTGTTGCTTTCGTGTGTGTATATATATAGACACATGGTGACTAAAGCTAGATCATTCAAATCATCGGTTGGTTTCTTGGACCCACACTTGGTCGCGATGCATACCATCAACGAGAATACACCCTTCGTCGAGAGGTACATTGCAGCAGCACTGCTGGCTTACCGTGATAAGGAATATGTACTTATGCCCTACAATCAAGAGTATCATTGGATTTTAATAGTAATTGTACCAAAATAGAACAAGGCAATATACCTTAATTCCATAAGTAAGAATAAAATGGACTACATATTTGTCAGCCAAGTAATCGATAGATAAGTACATTTTCTCCACACATACCTATATTGTACTCTTTCTTTCCTTCCGAATGACTAAGATCAACTTTTTCGAATCACGTAGAGCGTTCGCGATGTACGTTGCAAAGGCAGGTGTCTTGTAACAGCCCAGGTTTTATGAAAATAAAAATAAATAAATAAATAAAAATTAATTAAAATAAGTATTTTTTGTGCCTAAATTTTAAATTTGGATTTGCCCTAATTTTCTGTTTTTGAAAAAGCTAGATTTAAAAAAAAGTATTTTAAGTGAAAACCTAAAAATATTATTAAATAATATGATATTTTGATTTTATATAAAACTTTTATGTCAAATTAAGTATTTGGAGATATTTGGATTTTATTTGGGTTTTCTGAGTTTTCTGGAGTTTAAAAGTCTATTTTTGAAATTAAAAAGTATTTTTAAGTATGAAAATTCAATACCAATTAGATGGAAATATTTTTCTTAAGTCCAAAATGTCACTAGGAGCTTCTGTGAATTTTCCTGGAATTTTTGGAAGCATTTTCATATTTTTCTGAGGCTTATGTAATTTCCTATGCCTTTCTGAAAAATCCATAAACCAGAAAATAAAAATAAAAATCCAACCCTCTCCCTCCGGCCGCCACGTGGACGGCCTGGATCTTGCCACGCCGTCCCCTTCGGCCCATCCCCGCTGCTCACCCCATCCCACCTTCCTCCCCTCCCCGCCCGCAACTGCCGGCCCCCGCACCTCCCGGCCTCGCCCGTCTCCCGCGCGCGCCGCGCCCCACTAACCCGCCACCCTCGCGCCGAACCGTCGCCCCCCCCCCCCCCGATTCCATTGTTTCCGCCCGCAACGGCCGCCCCACTCCGGCGAGAGATCCCCGCCGACCCACTCCCCCTCGCCCCTATTTAGACCCCTCCCCGACTTCGGTTCACCCCGCCCCACTTCCCTCCGCATTCAATCGCCCTCTCCGCCGCTCTAGAATCCCTGCAGCGTGCGCCTCCGCCTCCGCCGCCACCTTCAGCGAGAAATCCCGGCCGTCTCCGGCGTCCTCGCGCCTCACCGTCGCCCCCTCCGGCCTCCTCGCCTCGCCGCGAAGCCCGTGCGCCCCTCGGCCGTGACTCATTCCCGCCGGAGCGCCGTCCCCGCCGCCACCCGAGCGCCGCCGCCGCTTTGCGCTCGCCGCCGGCCGTTCCCGGTTGCCTCCGGTAAGCCCGCGCCCACCACTGGGTTCGCCGCGCTCTCGTCTCCCTCCCTCGCTCCTTACCGCCGGCCGCCGCGCCATCGTTCGCCGGCGTGACCCTGAGTCCGAGCACCACCACGGCCGGCTTGGCCACGTCAGAGCTGACGTGGGTGCCCCGTGGTGACACGCCTCAGCCACCTGGGCTTCCCTCGGCCCAGTCAGCGCCACGCCAGCCCCCTTGCCACCGCGGCCTCCACCGCAGTCCGTGGACATGGTCCAAATGAAAAATAATTCTGGCCGAAAAGAAATTCCCTGCTGACGCCATAATTCAGAATTTTCTTTAGAAAAGTAATTCCAGAAATTCCTCTTTTTCTTTTTCTCTGAATTTAAACTTCCCAGAGCCCGTTCTTCTTCATCCTAACTCCGATTTAGCCCATTCAAATTTCTAAATTCATAAACAATTCCCCTCTACCCATTGCTAGCCTCAATTCAAATATTTAAAGTCAATTTGAATTTATTTGAATTTGGTGGGTTATTTTCACGTGTAGACTTCGACGATTCGGGAAAATTCTTCGACTAAGGTTTGCACCATTTTGAAGAGCAAGGCAAGTCACACTCCTTGATCATGTTGATCCTAGTTTTCAAAATAAAATTATGTTTATTTAAATTATATTGCATGCATATTTTTATTCAACGTATTTCAATTCAGTTTTAAATTTAGTTATTGCCTACTTGTTAATTCCTCCATTGATATTGAAATTCCTCGATACCTTGTCACCCTAGAATCAAACTCTAGTTAGTACACTAGTATTGGCTAGAGGATATTATATCAAATGCTTAGACCTGCTAGTTATAATATTGATTTGGGATACCTTGTCACATAAAATGATGAACCTTTCACATAAAATGATATGTACTCTTGACTTTGGTGAGTCAAGGAGTGTTATGAAATATTTTGAAAACAAAATATCAAACTTGGTTTAGACTTAGGCAATTGGTTAGATTGGTGGGTGCAAGCATGCCCTGTTGGTTGGAGCCGCAGTGGTTGATTGTCGGGCACAGAGGTATGTGGTTGGGCCTAAGTCAAATTAAGGACCGGTCTGTTAGCTACTGTTGCAAAGCCCTAATCGTACTACCACATGGCTGGTATGGGACAGCCCTGGCTGAATAATTTGCGAAGTCCCAACCTGAGTCAAGTCGTAGGTTGAAAGTGAGCGTGGTTGGTGCCATGTGAAGTCTCACATGGGCGAGCATGGTTAAGCCATGAGAAGTCTCGTCTAGGCTCAAGAGGGGGTCCCAGTCTGGTGGATTCCTTACTGGGGTGAAACCTTAGAGTTGGCTTGGCCAGATTGAAGGCTTTGCATTGTAAAGGCCTTGTCACGACTCCTCGCCGCACACCTAAGGAAGTGTGTAAACCGGTGGCAAAAAGGGATGATCGTGCCTTGTGGGTAAAGCTGTACAACCTCTGCAGAGTGTATAATCTATCCTGGATAGCCGTGCCCACGGTCATGGGCATGCTGAGTAAAAGTTTTCTTGGATTAGACTTATTTTTCAAAATGATTTTCGAAAACCTTATGAACGGATGGAATCCATGAGAGAATAAAAAACCTTGTGGGTGGATGGAACCCATGAGAGAGATTGGAAGCTTGTGGATGGATGGAATCCACGAGTGTTGGAAACGTGTGGATGGATGGAATCCATACGTGATCTTTTGGAAAAGATGGTCCGGGTGGGATGCCCGTGAATAGGTTGGTGTATGGTCGGAGCCTGTACTGACGGTAATATTTTCAACTACAAGTATCATTTTTACTTACTGTATTAAATTCTACAATTTCAATCTATCTATTGTATTTCATTAAATGTTGTTTTATGCAAACTAACCCTATAAGCCTTCCTTTGAAGCCTTTATCATTATGTTGCATTTCTCCGTGTGATTTGCGGAGTACAAGTTTGTACTCACCTTGCACCCTCCCTACACAGAGGAAGATGTCGTCGACTACGGTGAAGACCAGGACGAGTAGGCCACGTCTTACTGTCGTTTCCCTGTGGGCAGGCTTGGGCTTCACTAATTATCAATTTGCTTCCGCAGTTCTTTGCTTTATTTATTTTGCCAATGAGCGCTGATGTAAGACTTGGCCATAAGGCCGTACTCTTTTATTTAATATAATTGGTCATTTGTGTTTGGTACTTATCTTTGTTGTACTGTGTGCACTAGCTGATCCTAGACTAGTGCGATTTACACAGAGGATCCAGGAGTCGTTACTCCAGGTCCCGACATGTCTCGATGCAAGGGGCCAAAGGCTTGACACATGTTCGACAATTTAAGGTATTCGCTATTACACATTAATTAATCCTATGCAACAGTTGGTAGAATGCCTCTTGAATTAACATATTCCATTTTTTGCAGTGCCACCAGCAGTCGCCGGGCAACACGTGTGGATTCTACGTTTGCTACCATATGAACCTACTCCTTGATTCCTCGAGGATCACCAATTCTAAAGTTTGTCAATCTTCCCATAATTACTTCATATTTATCAGGTTATATATATACGCACATTAATATTCCTATCGACAGGCTACGTCCATCCCATTAACTGCATTGAAACAGACCGACCTTTCACAAATTCGAGGAGAGTGCACGTACTTTTTGGTGGCTAGAGTCATAAACTCAGATGGAGAGTTTCACAACGTACAATAATTTTTTATTGCTCTTATCACTCCGGAATCGAGGTCTCGTGAAAGGAACAGATCCATAATTAACGAACTTGTCAGGCTGCACAAGCAATACTTGGATGGCAATCATGCACCATCCAAGTATTGCTTATGCAGCCTGAGAAGTTCGTTGATTATGGATCTGTTCCTTTCGCGAGACCTCGATTCCGTAGTGATAGAGCAATAAAAAATGCAATGTTACCATCTAAGTGCAAATACAATATACATCTTTTTGTAATTGTGTATTTGTTAATGGATATTTTATTTTATTTCAATTAATTGATTTGCAAAATGGATGTTTTATGTTTGTGAAATGAAGTGTGATGTGAATTGGATGTTTTATGTTTGTGAAATGAATTGAGATGTGAATTATATGTATACATGTACATGTTGATCTGCTTGTTTCAGAGGGCATGACTAGCATTTCCTGAGGCTAGCCAATAAACAGAAATAGATTTAGGGGTAGAAAAGAATATCACAGACGGTTTTTAGTGTCACAGATGGTTTTTAGTGAAAAACCGTCTGTGATTATCACCTATCACATACGATTTTTACTTACAAACCGTCTATGATTATCACCTATCACAGACGATTTTTACTTACAAACCGTCTGTGATATTTACACCACAGACGGTTCGAAAACCGTCTGTGATAACCTTCGATTATCACTGACCCATAAATTCAGATGGTTCAGAAAACCATCTGTGAAGATGTTTCTAAACCATCTGTAATACAGTTTTATGCAGTAGTGCCTGTCCGTGGTTTAGGTCTTATTCAGCCAGTTTAGGCAACAGTCCACACAAACTATTTATTCCAAAACATGACAGGCCTCTTTGGACAGATATGTGAGATCGTGGGACCAAACTGATCCTTTCTAAAATTTACAAGACCCAATTAGAAATTGATCCATTCTGAAAAGCATACCTATGCAACTCTTCCAATTAATTGATTTTATGGTGCCACAAAATGCGTCCAAATAGTGCTGGTGGAAATGTGTACAAATTAAAACATATTTTTTGCGAGGAAATTAAAAATAAGAGTATGTTTATTTCGCTAAAATTGTACAAGTGAAATATCTATGGTTCTTTAAGGAATACAAGTGAAATGTTGCACAAGACCATCCCTCATCTCATACGGGCTGGCGGTGGTCCACACAGTCTGTGGCAGACGAAAGGAGGGCGATTGCCACCGCCACGGCCAGTATATGGCGGTGGTCCAGCTGCAAAAGTAATCCATGAGTTGATTATTCGTGATTTATTAGGTCGGGAGATATTTTCTGCTCTTGTCAGCGTTTCCTGACAAAAGGCCTGCTCTATTTATCTCACAATGATCACCATTTAACAGTACATAATGGAACACTACTGTACATAGACATGTGTAGGTTGAAACAAAATAATAGAGAGACGAATTGTGTCTTAGGAAATATCTTGCGAAACTATCTGTAAACAATAATAATCTGTTGGTAAACATGCAACGCAGACACATACGAGGAGGTGGTACCAATGGGAAGACCAATTAATAAATTCGATGTTGCCACGAACGGAGCCAGACAAGGCAATGGCGCTGACCTCCAGCTTTATCCGAGCCTCTCAGAACCAAAAAAAAAAAAGGAGAAGAAGAAAGAGTAGCTCACTCGCAAGTTGCAACGAAGTGCGCTTTAGATCTGTAGCTGGTAGCCGAATCATGCCGTCGCTGCTCGCCGGTCAGCAGGATCCTCAGATTTGTTTGTAAGATAGCAATGAGATGTTTTCTTGCGCTTGAGGGCTTGGAGTGGGAGTTCGATGGATATGGATTTGGACTTATAGTTGGATAGAATCGAGAAGTACTAATTAAGAACGAAAAAAAAAGTAGTTTATGATGTGAAGAACATCCAATCGCTGCAGTAGTAACTCTGTAACACACTGCTCTTTAGTACCACGTTATCCGTTGACATTGAGTTCCTTTAGTATATAATTCATGTTGGCCTACATTGTAGTACTTCTGTGTTAACAATCTTAGACGAAGTGAAGACGAAAACCCAAGAGAGACGTTACACATATGTCCAATTTGTGGATAGGCTGGGCCTTGAATGAATTTTGGGTCATATAATTTACAGATGGTAGGCATACGGCATGGGTCGTGTACCAAGGGGCTCATTTCTAGGTATTTCATGCTACTGAAGGCGGCAATCCTTTAAGAGGGAAGAATACAACACTCCGTCTTTTTGTACCACATTGCTAATTTATATTAAGTTTTATTAATATATAATATATATTGGTTTAAATTGTAGCACTTTTAAATTAACTCTTTTGAATGAAACGGGACGAATGTCCAAGAGAGAAGTTAGCATACGTGCCCAAGAAAAGTGTTAGGCATGCGTGCCCAAAAGAGATGTTACACATGTGTATGGACTGGGGTTTGGCCGAATTTTGGACCGCAATAAATTGTTTGGTAAGATCACCAAAGTGGAGACAGACGTCTTCATCTGTTGGACTTGGGTGCAATGGCTTCGTATGCTGCGTGTTCCCTCCCTCACGTGAGAAGGAATAGTTGTACGGGTGTCATAAAGAAAATATCGTATGGAATACACAAAATTGAAATTGTGATTATGCAATGCACATATGGATTGGATAATTAATTGTTGTATTCTGTTGAGAAGAGCATATAGGTAGTATGTCAACACCATTTTAGATTTTTTTGAGATCCATATAGTGATATGCCCTAGAGACGATCATGGAAATAATTGTATCACTTATATATTTATGGTCTTTTAAATAATATGTTGTTTTGTTTCTTGAATAAGTGTCTTTCATATTGATCAATAAGTATGTCACTTGTTCATGGCAGTCTTTATTTATATTTTGATGTTATTCTAAATTATTCCTTATCTTATATCATATGTGGGATAATTATAATTTATAGATCAACACATGTATTAATTGATAATCATGTTTCACAGATCATGGATATAGGAATATCAAATCAATAATATAGACATATGTTGAAAAACATAGTATTGGATTAACCTACCATGAGGCACTACGGGAATTGTTATATTCTTTAAGTGTCATCAGTTGATCTTATATATAGTGTATGCTTAGACCTGAGATCATCATAGTTTCCTACATGTGGTTATAAAAGTAACTTTTGGGTTTACTATGAAATATGCGGAGGAATATGAGCGATCAAGATGAAATTTGCAATTTCTATATAACGGAAGAGATATTTTTGGACCCCTTATGTCGTTGGATTAAGAAAGTGTATGGCCATGGCGAATGTCATTGAGGAGTCAATCACAACTAAATAATCCACTACTGATTCGAGTGAATGATTTGAGCTATCATAAGATGGCATGTTTCTCGCCTTGGGTTCGATTTGGTATCGTGAGGCAAAGAGATCGGTATATAAGCACTATATAGATTTATCTGATATGATCTTTATGTATATTTAGGAGTCATTGTGTACTACTAGGAACCGCTACCAACTTATGGATCAAAAATGAGCTTTCGACACATAGCCGAATATACATGAACCTACAAGGTCACACACTTAATGGCGGGTTGGAACGATAAAGGTCTAGATAATAGACTTCAGGTGGGGATACAATCTCTACTCGTGTTGGATTAGGTTGGAGGGTCACCGAGTGGGATACGATCTCTACTTGTATTGGATAAAGATCCAATCGTAGGCTTTCCGAGTTGGATACAATATCTAATCGTAGGCATCTCGAGGCTATATATAAGAGATGCGTGGGGCTAAGGGAGGCATCTCGAGACACACCCATCGAAACCCTAGCCAGCACCTCTCAAAACCCCTGCCGTGAGAGCTGGTGCTAGCAAACCAACGCACAGCGTTCCATCCCTAGATATGTGAACTTCGGTAGAGGTATTGTTGTGACTACGATGTTAATCGGGACGATCGTGAGGAGGCGATGGTTGTCTAGAGGACGGTCGACTATTTCCACTATACTGGCGCGCGCTATGTTGAACCAACCACTTCAACTCTGCTTTTGCTGCACTGCACGTCTAGTGGTAATGATCCATAATCTGTTACTCGTATGGCTTTCTGATTTATACGGTAGAAAATTTTAACATGCACTAATATATCCTACATGTATCCCAACAATCCAAAGGATCTTTCGACTGTCAGCCATCAAGACATCTGTTGGTAACCATGTAGATTGACAAAACAAATTCTCTCAAAAAAAATAATCTAATAGGTTAACTTTTGTTGTATATCAGCCGTTTATGAAGGCCTGATTGTGTGGACACTTTATCTAAACGAAGTCCTATTAGGGGCAGCCGGCCCACGAGACCTATTATGTAGTTTAATCCCATATAGTTTATCCTATCACAAAGGCACCCAACCACCCCCTATATAAGGAGGGGCAGGGGCTACACATTGTACATACAAGCCTACAGGCAAATGAGCAATAAAGTTGAGAGAAAGCTTGGGACTATATCTTGTGTCTCATGTTCTACTTTTTATATCCTTGTGAACAAAGTGCTTGATCATCGACAATGCAATCCCGAATATACAACATGTTATCAGTATGATAATGCTCTTGCTAAGGCTACTAGGTATGTTTTCTTTGAATTCAAGTTTTATGCTAAAGTTTTTAATTGTAGACTAGTTCTATTTCAACCCTACGTCATCGCTCCCTCTCCCGTCACCGGGTTGCCAGGCATGGGCCTTCACATGCACACCGACCATGCCATCCCCCAGTTGTACACCTCCTTGTATATGTCGGCGCACCATCATTGAGATTGACTGGGTGCCACCCTTGCGGCGTGCTGCCAATCACCCTGCCAGACCAGGCAAAATGGCCTTGTGTGCTGCTAGTCATTGTTGAGATTGAAACAGGCACACCACCTCGTGCACCGGCAATCGCTCTAGACCTATGGCCATGCGCCTTTGCATGTGCTAATGCTGTTGTGGGCTCACCTCCATTGCTGGTCATCACTCCCACATCATCTGTCATTGGGCTATGGTTCGCCATCATCACCAAAGCCCGCTGGGTCCAAGGCCTTGCCTTCAGGAGGAGTGCCACCGTCACCTCCATGTCATTGTCTCTGACTGTATCAGCTCATCCACGTTATGTCAGTTGTTACTGCCATCTCCGTCATTGTTAACACCTCCATGTTGGGTCACTGGAGCTAAAGAAAACGATTAGGGTGCCTCCGTGACATCACACAGTCGATACTGCCTTTACACCATCGCTACTACCTCCATGGCACCAATAGGCAAAGCAAGGGCCTCTGGCTCCATCTTTGGTGAGGACGAAATGAAAGCAGCCACTGTTGCCATCTTCATCCACGGCGAGGATGGGATGGGGTCATGGGTGCATACCACTGCCTCTTTGGTTCGGGACCGAGCACACGTGTGGGCCACCGTAGGACGTTGTTGCCGCCGTATCGCCTCCCACTACCACCACCATTGCTTGCATCGCCGTTGGGCAAGGAGGAGGCCCACTACTGCTTGCCTCTACGTGTGCGTGGGTGTGTGTGACACAGACCAAACTTGCGAGGGTTTAGGGAAACCCTAGTCTACCAGTAGGTAGGCTGTGAGCCTTTTGGGCCAGCTGTCAGCCTTGGCATTTTTATAGAAAAGCAATCAAATTGGATAAAGAGTTTGCCACAAACTATGCAAAAATGGAAGAAGTCTTTTATAGGCAAGTATGTACTAATAACAATTGCTTCATGACTAAAATTGCTTTTGCATGTCCAAAATTCGGATAAAGGGAAAAAAGCAATCACTAATTGCAAAAATGGAAGAACCAAAGATGATCGCAGAGTGTAAGAATCGTCATGATTGGGATAAAGGGAAGGAAGCAATCGAGAATAAACAAAATTCACTAAACAAGAGGTAAGTCTTTAGGCTAGTGGTCAAGACACCTCACGGTGTTATTCCTGTTGGATACAAGTAGATGTTCATAAGAAAAGAGGAATGAATCAATTTTGATGAAGCTTACTCCCTTGTAATGGATGGCACAACATTTTGTTATTTGATAGCTATGCTAGTAGGAATGAATCTAAAAAAGAAACTTACGGATGTTATAACTACGTATCTATATGGGCCACTTGATTATGAACTCTATATGAATATTCCAAAGGGATTGCATATCCCATGTATGAGCGAGAATGAACATCGTAGGATGTATAGCGTCAAGTTGAAAACGTCACTATATAGGTTGAAACAGTCAAGTCGAACGTGGTAAAACAGACTAAGTGAATTCCTTTTGCAAAAGGATATGTAAACAATGAGGTTTGTCCATGTGTTCATAAAGAAGTCCATGAGTGGATTTTGCATCATATCGATATATGTTGATAAACAAAATTGGAAATACGGAGGACATTCTCACAGCAAGGTCATATTGAAATATGAAATTTGAGATGAAAGATTTAGGAGAAACCAAATATTGTCTCAATTTACACAAAAAAAAGTGTTAGAGAGATTCTATCTTGATAAATCTCTTCCACTCGGTTCACCTATGATCGTTAGGTCGCTGGAAGTGGAGAAGGATATATGTGGACCTAGACGAGAAAATGAGGATATATTAGGGTTTGAAACTCCATAGTTAAGTGTTATCAGAGCTTTTTTATATATTCCCAATTATACAAGCCTAATATTGCATTTGCAATAAATTATTTGGCAAGATGCAATTCTAAACCTATGAAGAGGCACCGGAATAGAATTAAAGGAATCATCAGGTACCCATTAGTCAAGATATAAAACTAACGGGTTACTCAGATGTGCCCTATATTTCTGACCCCTATATTGCCAGATCACATACTGATATATATTTCTAAGGAGTACATCTATTTCTTGAATATTTGTAAAACAGTCGATTGTTACTACATCGACAAATCATTTAGAAATTATTAGTCCACATGAAACGACATATGAGTGTATATGACTTAGAAGACTGATTCACATATCCAAGAGTTTTATAGTGTAGAGGTGGAAAAGACTTTCACAATCCTGTATGAGGACAATGCAACTTGTGTTATACTAATGAAGACTAGCTATGTCAAAACGTATATAGCAAAACATATAGTCCCAAAGAATTACTACACATATGAGCAGCAGAAAAAATAGGAATATAGAAATATAGAAAATCCAAATAAGTGAGAATCTTACAGATTTATTTATCAAGTCCTTACCAGAATCAAGTTTTGCAAAACATGTCTATAGTATTTGTATGAGAAGACAAAAGGAGTTGTTATCTTCAGTGGGAGGTATATGATCTTCATATATGTTCATCATTAGAATGAAAACATAGTATACTCTTTTCCCTTAGTAGAGCTTTGTCTCAATGAGTTTTCTCAATTAAATGTTTTTTAATGAGGCAACATCTACAATGGTAAGAACATGAGCTATAAACTCTTTTCTTCTTATTATTTTTATCACTGGTTTTCGGAATAATTTTTTTAATAATGTGTTGGCAAAGTGTGTATGGGGGAGTGTTGTATATCGAACATTTTAAGAAGGCCCAATTATGTAGACACTTTACCTAAATGAAGGCCTATTTGGGATAGCTGGCGCATGAGATCCATTAGTGTTGTTTAGTTCCATAGAGTTTATTCTATCTTAAAGGCATCCCACCTCCCCTGTATAAAAGGGGTAGGGATTGCACATTGCATACACAAGCCTATGGTAAAATGTAACATCCTGAATTTCAGAGCATTTTTGAAGCTTTTAAAATAAAATTCACCATTTGAATTTTTTCTGAAATTAATTAAAGCTTAAATGGAATTTTATGAATTAAAAGGATTTAATATGAATAATCTGAACATGAACATTTGCCAAAGTTATTTTATTTGAGTTCCTTGTGTCTCAAGGAATTTATTGGAATTTTTCTGGATTTTTCTGGATTTATTTGCTATTTTCTAGAGCTCAAAATGATTTAAATGAATTTATAAAAAAAAAGAAAATCCCCAAAAATCCCCAACCGGCCAGTGGGCCGAAACCCACCAGCCGGCCCAGCCCAGCAGGCCGCACCCGCGCCCCTCCGCCCGCGCCACGCGTCGCGTATCCGCGACCGCGCCCGCGCCCGCCTCCCTCCGCTCGATGCGCGCCACGCGTCGCCCATCTCGGCCATCTGCCCGCGCCCGCACGCGATCCCGGCCGCCTGCTCACCCGCGCCACCGACAGGTGGGGCCCACCTGTCAGGTCGTCCCCGACCCGGACTCGTCTTCCCCGTCTCCGAGCCGGACTCTCGCCGCCGCCGCCGTCCCCGTCGCGGACACCTCGGGGTCCGTGTATAAAAGCCGGCCGCCCCCTCGGCTTCCGCATCCCGAGCCGCCGCTCTCGCCGCCGCCCTTCGCCGGAGCCCGCCGCCAGCGCCGTCGCCCTCGTCGTCTTTTGCGCCGGCCGTCGTCGCCAGGAGCTTCGCCGCCGCCCGTCTGCCGTTCGCCACCGCCGGTGAGCCCCGCCGCCGTCGTCGTCCCCGCCACCTCGGTCGCCGCCGGCCAGTCGCCGCCGTCACCCCGTCGCCGGCCAGCCGCCGCCGCAGACCCCGCCGCCCGCACCGCCAGCGGACGCGCCCGCGCCGCGCCGCCTCGCGCCCCGTGCACGCGCACGTCAGCGCTGACGCCCGCGCCCCGCGTCCCTTCGCCTTCCCGTGCGCCCGGTCCATGTGAGCCGTGCCGCTGCCATGTGGGTCCCGCCCGTCAGCCCGAGCCGTAGACCCGTGAGCCGATCTGGGCCGACGGCCCGGATGCGTCCACGCGGCCGCACCACAGCCGTCCGATCGCCCCGCCGCCGTGCTCCCGAGCTGCCACGCAAGCCGGGCCACGTCAGCCCTAACGCTTGCGTGTCTGCCCCGTCAGCGCCGTGTCAGCGCCCGCCGCCCGCGTCAGCAGCCGCCGCCCCGCACTGTTTCGTGCGCCGGGTTCACCGTAGACTCAGCCTCCCGTGCGCCCGGTCCACAGCACAGTACACTTTTCCAATTTCCCCGATTTTCAGAAAATCCAATTTTCCAAGAGCCCGTTCTCCCTCGTCCTAGCTCCGATTGACCCCGTTCTTTTTTCTAAATTCATCTAAAATTGAGCTCTACCTTTTGGTTCAGGTTTGAAAGTTTTTGGAGTTCATTTGAATTTTATTTGAATTTATTTTCTCTTTTCGTCTCGTTTTCTCTCTCGTTAGATCGCGTGTTCGAGGGAGCGGAAGTTGGATTTGAAGACCAAGAGCCCTCATCTGAGCAAGGCCAAGGCAAGTCGTATTCTTTGATCATGTTGAACCCAGATTTCAATCTATTATGTATTATTTTGTTTCAAATTATCATGCATGGCTATTTGTTAATAAACCTTGTATTGGTAGTTATACTCCTAATTGATTAAATCCCTCCATGATAATTTGACTACCATGAATCCATTGACACCTTAGGATTGGGAATTATTTAGTGATAAAATAATAACTGTCACATGGGGTTGTGTCTAATTGCTTAGCCATGCTTAATATTAGTATGTTGGGTCTGTCATCACATGTGGATAATTAATCCTGACTTAATGATTTACTTGAACGTGGTGGTTAGCCACAGTTATAAAATTTGTGTGTCATGACATGGGTAGTGTCATGGGCATTGGTTATACAAACTTGGCTTTCACTTGGGCGAATGATCGTGCAGTAAAGGGGGTGCTGGATGCACATTGGGATGTGGATGCTTCGCCTGGGTAACTGTTAAGGACTTAACTTTGTGCGCCATTGATCTGAGCTTAATCGTGCAAACCACATGTCTAGTATGGGATAGACCTGGCATAATAATTTGTGAAGTCTCCACTTTGGTTTTACTACTGATGTTGTGTGGCGCAAGAGGGGGCAATTATCGACTAGGGGGTTACCCTACTCGACGGCGAATCCTTAGCGAGTGGGATCGGGTGGAGATGGATCATTGTAAAAGCCTTGTTGTGATTTCCTTAAGCTGAGGCTAATCACATCGTGTGGGTACAGTTGTGCAACCTCTGCAGAGTGTAAAACTATTCGAATAGCCGTGTCCTCGGTCATGGACAATGCTCGATGATTTCACACGAGGGGTAGAGTCTTTATGAAATTTTGGGTTGGTTGGAGATGGGAAGTGAATGGTTAGTTCACTTGTGGTTATACTCAATTCCATTGATTTAATTACTTAGTGTCTGTTGTTAAATTTGCTTTTCAATCTATTTATCATATTTACTCTAAATTGTCGCTTTGTGCAAAACTAACCTTTCAGCCATCCATTGTTAAGCCTTGCATACTATATTGCATTCTTTTGTTATAAACGACTTGCTGAGTACCAAAGTACTCACGGCTTTATGCCCATGTTGCTCAGTTGAGGAGGAGGGACCAGATCAGCAGGAGCTGCTAGAAGGAGGCTATTACGAGGACTTCACGGATTAGGACTTCGCTCCCCAGTCGATTGCCTGTGGCATGTCGAGTGGCTACTACGCTTAATTTTGGATTTCCGCTGCTAGTTTCTTTCAAGCCCTTCAGGCTAATAATTGTAAGCTTGGCCATAAGGTCGTACTCTGTTGGTTATTAATATAATTTGGATTTCCTTTAGAATATCGTGATGTGGATGATATTTGTCTTTGCTTGCGCTGTGTGCACTAGCGTGATCCTGGACTAGTGCAGAATACACAGTAGAGTCCGGATTTGTATATTCGGGTCTCGACAGAGATGGTATCAGAGCCATATCGACTGTAGGACGAAACCCTAGTCAGTTAGTCGTTGTCTCAAAAATTCAAAAACCTATTTTCTAAAGACAAAACAACCAAACCTGAGATTTAGCAAAATTCTTTACTCTCTTACCTTATTCTTAGGGACTCTTGCCTCTCACCTTAAAATTTCTGCGAAAATGAAAGTTTTTAAACTGACTCTTGTCTTGTGCCGTGCTGTAGATGTCGCAAAGCAACTATAGCAGGTCAGGAGGATGGAGGAGAGTTCTTCGAGTGCTGCTAAGAAGTCTTGGTTTCAAAAGAACACCAATTTACAGTTCCATGGATGATGAAGTAAGAGGATACCATTTCACACGGTTGTACTTCACTACCAAGCTTGGAGGACACGTCGTACACCACAGCTTCAAAGGTTCAAATCCGCAAGCAGCTGCACGCAAGGCCGTTGCTCAACTCTGTCGACGGTACAAGATCAGTATGACCAAGTTCATCCAGGAATACAAGAGGAAGTATGAACCTGAGGAGTACACTCCGCGGACGCCAACACCCTCGCCTTCCCCTACGCCGCCCAGCCCGGAGGAAAGGCAACGCATGGCAGATGATCGCCGAGAGTACCTTCGACTCGTCATTCCAGCAGCAGCGCCTACAATGCAGTTCCGCAACCGATGGACGTTCTACAGTGATGCAGAAGAAGAAGAAGAACGCACACCGTACCTCGCCGGACCTGAGTGGGAACCGGAAGAGTAGACCGTAGCATAGGATAGCATCGGTTAGGAAGTGGTTTTTGTTTGCATTGAGTGTGGTGTGAGCTGCAGTTTTGCCCTCAAAAGCAATATGTTGCAGTCATACCAAATCTTTTATTGAAGTGATTTATTTGTCCTTTTGTTAGCTTTTCGGCTAAGTGATTGTTTAGTTTAGGATTTACCATTAAGATATCCCCCTTAGACGAACTTACCACTTATCTTTGCTTTTCCCTCTTACCTGGTAAGCCCTGTGAAGCCAGTTCTCAAGCAAGTGATCTTTCCTTTCAGATGGTTGATACCCGGAGCTCCGCAGGACGTGGTCAGATGAGTCAGGATCCTGAGGGCAGTCAGGCAACTCCGGAGCAGCATGCAAACCCAGCTGGACTGGATCCAACCTTGAGTCAGTTCATGGCAGCCCAGACCCAGTTGATGAACACCATGATGCAGAACATGAACGCCATGATGAATCGACAGAATCAAGACATGGCCATGCCTCTACCAGTTCGCCAGCAGTCCAAGTTTGCAGAATTTATGAGGACAAGGCCTCCTACCTATTCACGGTCTTCTGAGCCACTAGAAGCCGATGACTGGATGCGTTCAGTGGAAAAGAAGCTTAACCTTGCCCAGTGTACAGATCGCGAGAAGGTGTTGTATGCAGCCCATCAGCTTGAGGGTGCTGCAGCCGAGTGGTGGGAAAATTATTGCGCCGCTCATGAGGATCCAGAGAGTATCACCTGGGCTGAGTTCGCAGAAGCTTTTCGTCATGCCCATATCCTGGATGGGGTGATCGAAATGAAGAAGGAAGAATTTCGGGAGTTGCAGCAGAAGAACATGTCCGTGAGTGAATATCTTAACAAGTTCACTCAATTGGCCCGTTACGCTCCAGAAGATGTTGCCACAGATGATGCTCGCCAGAAGAGGTTCAAGAAAGGATTGAACCCAGGATTGAAAGTTCAGGTAGTGGGACATGATTATGCCAGTTTCCAAAACATGGTGGACAAAGCAATGCTCATTGAGGAAAGTCGTCGCGAGTTGGAAGAATCTCGCAAGAGAAGAATGATGCAGCAAGGATCACAGATGCACCAAGCTCAGAGAGCCCGCTTCGGTAATTTTCAGCCAGCTCGAGTTCCTCAGCAGTCGGGATTCAAAACTCCTGCACCAGCTCCCCGTCAGTTTTCTTCAGCGCCAAAACCAAATCCAGGGGGAAGCCAACAGCAGAGGATTACCAAGCCCATGTCAGCAGTCACTTGTTTCAAATGCAATGAGACGGGACATTATGCCAACAAATGCCCGCAGAATGCAGCATTGACACCAGTTCGCTTCAACTTGGGAGCCACACCAGACCGTACCCCTGCAGCAGGGTCAGGACGCGGAGCACCTCAAGGATCAAATCAACCCAACAAAGGATCGCAGACCGTGATGCGTGGCCAGGTGAACCACGTCACCATGGAGGAGGCTCAAGCCGCGCCAGATGTGGTGATCGGTAAGTTCCCAGTAAATTCAGTACCTGCCACAGTTTTGTTTGATTCTGGAGCTTCGCATTCGTTTGTTTCTCGGAGTTTTGCTCTAAAGCATAAGTTGGAAGTCGTTGCACTTGGCTCCATTTTATTGGTTCAATCCCCAGGCTCTGAGATGAGTACAAACCTAGGATGCCCCAAAGTTAGGATAGCCATCCAAGGAGTAGAGTTCTCCGCAGATTTGGTTGTGCTGAATATCCAGTCTTTGGACGTAATTTTGGGTATGGATTGGCTCAAGAAGCACCAAGCAGTGTTGGAGTGTGGAAGCCGAGCAGTCACCTTGGACGGTCCCGATGGAAGCAAAGTAAGATTTGAAGCCAACATGAAGCAGCCAGAAAAAGTGATGGTGTGCCAAAGTAAAGGGATTGCCCTAAGTGAAGTGCCAGTTGCCAGAGAGTATCCGGATGTTTTTCCTGATGACCTCCCTGGGATGCCACCAAAAAGAGAAGTGGAGTTCGCAATTGAGTTAGCACCAGGCACCTCGCCAATTTCCAAGAGACCTTACCGGATGCCCGCCAATGAGTTAGCAGAATTGAAGAAGCAGATACAAGAGTTGTTGGATAAAGGCTATGTTAGGCCTAGTACCTCTCCGTGGGGAGCACCAGTATTGTTCGTCAAGAAAAAGGATGGTAGCCAGCGTATGTGTGTGGATTATCGAGCTCTCAATGAAGTTACCATCAAGAACAAGTATCCGTTGCCCAGAATTGATGACCTGTTTGATCAATTAAAGGGAGCTGGAGTGTTCTCCAAGATTGATTTGAGATCGGGGTATCACCAAATGAGGATTCGACCGGAGGACATACCCAAGACAGCCTTCTCAACTCGTTATGGATTGTATGAGTTCACCGTGATGTCCTTTGGCTTAACCAATGCCCCAGCCTACTTTATGTACCTGATGAACAAGGTGTTCATGGATTACTTGGACAAGTTTGTCGTTGTGTTCATTGATGACATTCTGATCTACTCCAAGAATGAGGAGGAGCATGAGGAGCATTTGAGGTTGGTATTGCAAAGATTGCGGGAGCACAAGTTGTATGCTAAGTTCAGCAAGTGTGAATTTTGGATGAAGGAAGTTGCCTTTTTGGGTCATGTGTTGACAGCAGAGGGAGTGTCCGTTGACTCAGGGAAAGTACAAGATGTGCTCACCTGGAAGGCACCCACGTCAGTGACCCAGGTCAGAAGCTTCCTAGGAATGGCAGGTTACTATCGAAGATTCATTGAAGGATTCTCCAGTGTAGCCCGACCCCTTACCCAGCTATTAAAGAAAGAAAAGAAGTTTGAATGGACGCCAGAATGCGAGAAGAGTTTTCGGAAGCTAAAGGAAAGTCTGACAACAGCGCCAGTCCTAATTTTGCCAGATATCAAGAAAGATTTTGAGATTTATTGTGATGCCTCCCGCAAAGGTTTAGGGTGCGTATTGATGCAAGACAAAAGAGTGGTAGCTTATGCATCGCGTCAGTTGAGGCCACATGAGGAGAACTACCCTACGCACGATTTGGAGTTAGCAGCAGTTGTGCATGCCCTGAAAATATGGCGACACTACCTGATGGGTAACAGATGTGAGATCTACACGGATCATAAGAGCTTGAAGTATATCTTCACCCAATCAGACCTTAACCTAAGACAAAGAAGATGGTTGGAGTTGATAAAGGACTATGACATTGGAATCCACTATCACCCAGGAAAAGCCAACGTAGTGGCAGATGCGTTGAGCAGGAAGGTATATTGCAACACAATTATGGTCAAGGAGAGTCAACCAGCATTGCACGAGGAATTCCAAAAGCTCAGTTTGGAGTTGGTTGAAGAAGGGATGTTGGCCGCTTTGGACTTGCAGCCGACCTTGGATAGTCAGATTCGTCAAGCGCAACCGGAGGATGAAAATATCCAGCGGATCAAGGTTGGATTGAAGGAAGGAAAAGCGACAGGTTTTGTGGAGGATGATCAGGGTATCATATGGTACAAGAAGCGATTGTGCGTACCCAATAAGGAAGAGTTAAAGCAATTGTTGCTTAAAGAGGCACACGAGTCATTATATTCAATTCATCCAGGCAGTACCAAGATGTATCAGGACATCAAGGATAAGTACTGGTGGCCAGGTATGAAGCGAGAAATAGCAGAGTATGTAGCACTATGTGATGTTTGCCAGCGAGTGAAAGCAGAGCATCAAAGACCCGCAGGATTGTTGCAACCGTTGAAAATTCCCGAGTGGAAGTGGGAAGATGTGGGCATGGATTTCATCACAGGTCTACCCAAGACCAAGGAAGGTTACGACTCGATATGGGTAATTGTGGATCGATTGACCAAGGTAGCCCATTTCCTTCCAGTCAAAACCACATATTCTGGAGATAAGTTGGCAGAATTGTATATGTCCAGAATTGTGAGTCTCCATGGAGTACCTAAGAGAATAGTGTCAGATCGTGGATCGCAGTTCACCTCTCGATTTTGGAGTAGTTTCCACGAAGCGATGGGTACTCATCTGAATTTCAGCACAGCCTATCACCCACAGACCGATGGTCAGACAGAGCGTGTAAATCAAATCCTAGAGGATATGCTGAGAGCATGTGTTTTGGATCACGGAGCTAAGTGGGACAATTGCCTACCTTTTGCAGAATTTTCCTACAACAACAGTTACCAGGCCAGTTTGCAGATGTCACCGTTTGAGGCTTTGTATGGTCGGAAGTGTAGGACCCCTCTCAATTGGAAGGAGACAGGAGAAAGGCAGATATTTGGGCCAGAGTGTTTGCAAGAAGCTGAAGAAAAAGTGCGCTTGATTCAAGAGAGGCTGAAAGCAGCTCAAGCCAGGCAAAAGAGTTATGCTGATACTCGCCGAAGAGATTTAAGTTTTGAGCCCAATGATTATGTGTATCTCAGGATCACACCTTTCAAAGGAGTTAAGCGTTTTCAGATGAAGGGAAAGTTAGCACCAAGATATGTGGGGCCATTCAAGATTTTGACGCGCAAGGGAGAAGTTGCCTATCAGCTGGAGCTACCTGAGAACTTGAGCGGGATACACGATGTTTTTCATGTGTCTCAATTGAAGAAGTGCTTGCGAGTGCCAGAGGAAGCAGTGCCAATTGAGGCTGTGGATCTCTAGGAGGATCTGTCCTATAAAGAGCATCCCATCAAGATCTTGGAAGTGTCAGAGCGTGTCACCAGAAGAAGGGTCGTTCGTTTTTGCAAAGTTCAGTGGAGCAATCATTCAGAGGAGGAAGCAACCTGGGAAAGTGAGGAGGATCTCAAAGCGGAGTTTCCAAACCTATTCTTTAGAGAGCCAGAATCTCGGGGTCGAGATTCCGTTTAAGGGGGGGAGGTTTGTAACATCCTGAATTTCAGAGCATTTTTGAAGCTTTTAAAATAAAATTCACCATTTGAATTTTTTCTGAAATTAATTAAAGCTTAAATGGAATTTTATGAATTAAAAGGATTTAATATGAATAATCTGAACATGAACATTTGCCAAAGTTATTTTATTTGAGTTCCTTGTGTCTCAAGGAATTTATTGGAATTTTTCTGGATTTTTCTGGATTTATTTGCTATTTTCTAGAGCTCAAAATGATTTAAATGAATTTATAAAAAAAAGAAAATCCCCAAAAATCCCCAACCGGCCAGTGGGCCGAAACCCACCAGCCGGCCCAGCCCAGCAGGCCGCACCCGCGCCCCTCCGCCCGCGCCACGCGTCGCGTATCCGCGACCGCGCCCGCGCCCGCCTCCCTCCGCTCGATGCGCGCCACGCGTCGCCCATCTCGGCCATCTGCCCGCGCCCGCACGCGATCCCGGCCGCCTGCTCACCCGCGCCACCGACAGGTGGGGCCCACCTGTCAGGTCGTCCCCGACCCGGACTCGTCTTCCCCGTCTCCGAGCCGGACTCTCGCCGCCGCCGCCGTCCCCGTCGCGGACACCTCGGGGTCCGTGTATAAAAGCCGGCCGCCCCCTCGGCTTCCGCATCCCGAGCCGCCGCTCTCGCCGCCGCCCTTCGCCGGAGCCCGCCGCCAGCGCCGTCGCCCTCGTCGTCTTTTGCGCCGGCCGTCGTCGCCAGGAGCTTCGCCGCCGCCCGTCTGCCGTTCGCCACCGCCGGTGAGCCCCGCCGCCGTCGTCGTCCCCGCCACCTCGGTCGCCGCCGGCCAGTCGCCGCCGTCACCCCGTCGCCGGCCAGCCGCCGCCGCAGACCCCGCCGCCCGCACCGCCAGCGGACGCGCCCGCGCCGCGCCGCCTCGCGCCCCGTGCACGCGCACGTCAGCGCTGACGCCCGCGCCCCGCGTCCCTTCGCCTTCCCGTGCGCCCGGTCCATGTGAGCCGTGCCGCTGCCATGTGGGTCCCGCCCGTCAGCCCGAGCCGTAGACCCGTGAGCCGATCTGGGCCGACGGCCCGGATGCGTCCACGCGGCCGCACCACAGCCGTCCGATCGCCCCGCCGCCGTGCTCCCGAGCTGCCACGCAAGCCGGGCCACGTCAGCCCTAACGCTTGCGTGTCTGCCCCGTCAGCGCCGTGTCAGCGCCCGCCGCCCGCGTCAGCAGCCGCCGCCCCGCACTGTTTCGTGCGCCGGGTTCACCGTAGACTCAGCCTCCCGTGCGCCCGGTCCACAGCACAGTACACTTTTCCAATTTCCCCGATTTTCAGAAAATCCAATTTTCCAAGAGCCCGTTCTCCCTCGTCCTAGCTCCGATTGACCCCGTTCTTTTTTCTAAATTCATCTAAAATTGAGCTCTACCTTTTGGTTCAGGTTTGAAAGTTTTTGGAGTTCATTTGAATTTTATTTGAATTTATTTTCTCTTTTCGTCTCGTTTTCTCTCTCGTTAGATCGCGTGTTCGAGGGAGCGGAAGTTGGATTTGAAGACCAAGAGCCCTCATCTGAGCAAGGCCAAGGCAAGTCGTATTCTTTGATCATGTTGAACCCAGATTTCAATCTATTATGTATTATTTTGTTTCAAATTATCATGCATGGCTATTTGTTAATAAACCTTGTATTGGTAGTTATACTCCTAATTGATTAAATCCCTCCATGATAATTTGACTACCATGAATCCATTGACACCTTAGGATTGGGAATTATTTAGTGATAAAATAATAACTGTCACATGGGGTTGTGTCTAATTGCTTAGCCATGCTTAATATTAGTATGTTGGGTCTGTCATCACATGTGGATAATTAATCCTGACTTAATGATTTACTTGAACGTGGTGGTTAGCCACAGTTATAAAATTTGTGTGTCATGACATGGGTAGTGTCATGGGCATTGGTTATACAAACTTGGCTTTCACTTGGGCGAATGATCGTGCAGTAAAGGGGGTGCTGGATGCACATTGGGATGTGGATGCTTCGCCTGGGTAACTGTTAAGGACTTAACTTTGTGCGCCATTGATCTGAGCTTAATCGTGCAAACCACATGTCTAGTATGGGATAGACCTGGCATAATAATTTGTGAAGTCTCCACTTTGGTTTTACTACTGATGTTGTGTGGCGCAAGAGGGGGCAATTATCGACTAGGGGGTTACCCTACTCGACGGCGAATCCTTAGCGAGTGGGATCGGGTGGAGATGGATCATTGTAAAAGCCTTGTTGTGATTTCCTTAAGCTGAGGCTAATCACATCGTGTGGGTACAGTTGTGCAACCTCTGCAGAGTGTAAAACTATTCGAATAGCCGTGTCCTCGGTCATGGACAATGCTCGGTGATTTCACACGAGGGGTAGAGTCTTTATGAAATTTTGGGTTGGTTGGAGATGGGAAGTGAATGGTTAGTTCACTTGTGGTTATACTCAATTCCATTGATTTAATTACTTAGTGTCTGTTGTTAAATTTGCTTTTCAATCTATTTATCATATTTACTCTAAATTGTCGCTTTGTGCAAAACTAACCTTTCAGCCATCCATTGTTAAGCCTTGCATACTATATTGCATTCTTTTGTTATAAACGACTTGCTGAGTACCAAAGTACTCACGGCTTTATGCCCATGTTGCTCAGTTGAGGAGGAGGGACCAGATCAGCAGGAGCTGCTAGAAGGAGGCTATTACGAGGACTTCACGGATTAGGACTTCGCTCCCCAGTCGATTGCCTGTGGCATGTCGAGTGGCTACTACGCTTAATTTTGGATTTCCGCTGCTAGTTTCTTTCAAGCCCTTCAGGCTAATAATTGTAAGCTTGGCCATAAGGTCGTACTCTGTTGGTTATTAATATAATTTGGATTTCCTTTAGAATATCGTGATGTGGATGATATTTGTCTTTGCTTGCGCTGTGTGCACTAGCGTGATCCTGGACTAGTGCAGAATACACAGTAGAGTCCGGATTTGTATATTCGGGTCTCGACATAAAAGAGCAGTAAAGTTAAGAGAAACCTTAGGACTACATCTTGTGTCTCTTATTATACTTTTATATCCTTATGAGATGGGCGCAATGAGGGGAAGATTAATTGGTGCAAGTGGGGTGGGGTTTGGCAACTAGCAGATCGGTAATGCCTTGCAGGAAGAAGAGGGAAGAGAGGCAAGGAAAAATTTGAAATAATTTGTTTCTTTGTGCCATGTCATATACACCTTATAGCCTCGGTAATTGCATGTGGAAACCATCGCCATGCTAGCGAAAACAGGTGTCCTTTATTTAGAGAGATAATAAAGGAGAGATACTACTGTACGGTATACTATCGGATGGTATTCTGACGGTACACCTCTCCTTGCCACTACTCCCCTCCACCTGCCTCCTTTGCCGACGCCGGCTATCGCCCTCCTCTCCCTCTCTCTTCTCCGCGCCCACCACCCTCCCCGTCTTCTTCTCCAGCGCTGGCCATAGCTCCACGCACCTCCTCCACCACCTCTCGCCCCCTCCACCACCACCCACCACCACCACCGGTGTCGTCGCCGTGCAGCCCCCCTCCCCACTGTACCGCCCCGTCCAATCTAACTACCATAGCCGCCGCCGCCGCCTTCTGGCACAGCCCACCGCCCTCCTACCCCGCCCATCACCCCCGCCGCTGCCCACTGCCGGGCCGCCGTCTCCCCCCGACCTCCTTCTATGCCTAGGGGAAGGGAGAATCCATAGCGACAGCGAGGAGGGAGGGAGCAGCGGACAGAAGCGAGAGCGGTGGCAGGGAGTGAGGAGCACGAGAGAGAGAAAGAGCGGCGGCCACATGGTAGTATCTCTCGGGGATGGTATACCGTCGAACGGTATACTGTTCCTTAGATTTTCTCTTTATTTATTCATGTACAGTACTGTTCTCCTGTTCCGGCAAAAAATGGCAACCGAAGTATGATTGTTTTTTTTTAGAAAATGTGATCGTGTAGGAACATTGCATAGCGTTTTCTTTCAGATCTGAAAATAAGGGTGGGTTCTTTTGGACTGATGGCTTACAGTTTATGGTTTAAATATTTGAATTCTGACTGTTCGTGAGAGGTAGTATGTATAGGAAAATAGTCATATACGAATTTAGCCGATACATCTGAACTCAGTACACTTTTTACTATAATTTTTCTATTGACCTTGTCATAAAAACATACTATTTAAAAACTAGATACTATAGACAATACAAGTATAAATCAACTTTAAGCTTAAAAGAATCTGGCCCAACTGCTGCAATTTTAGTGCCAGTGTCCGACCCTCCAGCACTTCCTCTGCCAGGATGCATGCACAAGGGGCAATGTGTTCGGAAGGGCACCTCAGGTTGTCTGGAAGGATAAACAAGATAGTTTTTGCACCATGGAGCTGAATGGTAAACCTGCCTGCGTCACTACCAAGTTTCTGTGTCGGAGCTAAACTGATCAATAAGACAATAACTAAACGCTGCGTGCTCTCCGTGTACTAACATAAATTAGCGCGTTGTGCAGGAACTAACATAATTAATTCTAGTGCAGTATTGTAGGGAATCCTAGATCGGAGGAAAAAAATGATCATAAGTTTTTTTGACTGTATCTTATAGTTTATGATTTAAATTTTTGAATTTTATCTATTCGTGAGAAGCAATTTGGCAATATTTAGAAGAGAATAATCGCACGTGATTTTAACTCATATAGCTGATCTTAATATATTTTTTACTACAATATTTCTAGTGATCTATCTTAAAAATACATCATTTAAAAATTAGTTGTTATAACATAAACAAAAGAATATACTACAGTGGTCGTCTGGACGACTAGTAGATGATGTTGGTGATTGTACTCACCTGGCCGGCAATCTCCCAGGCATGCTGGTTTGTTTGGTTCCAAGACGTTTGGGTACAAGGCGCCCGCGGCCATGACGATGAACAGTGAATGACAGCACGTTTATGGCAGGAATACGGATACGTCCATCACTCCAACTCCAAGCCATGGCCAGAGCTGCAGCTGCTAGTGCATTTAATTTGTTTACTTGTCTTAGTTCTGCTCCCCCTCCCGTCGATTTATAGCTGTACGCACTACGCAGCGAGACTAGTCCACGTTTTCCAAAACCTTTTTTATATGGTCTCCATGCAGGATTCACACCCACTACTCACGCCATACAAGCACCATTCCACTGCACACGTTATGAATTTTGCGGGTAACAAGAGTCTCGTGGAATACAGTCATGCTATTTACACATTGAACACGTACGTATATGTGCTCTCATTCAATAATAGACGTCGTGACTATCCTAGATCTAGAGATCAAACCTAAGTGGGTGAAAATGAAGACATGCCGAGAATGAAACGCCATCACTTAGCGAAGCTAGCAACGAAATATGGATGCCAAGGCACATTTGACAATTTTCATTTAATTGTCCTATATCATCGACTTTACCAGTAGCGATGCGAAGTATCGAGTGAAAACCATCATTTGGTGATAGTTTCGAAACCAGTTTGGTTTGAATCCAAAATAAATGAGAAATTCCCAAAAAAAAAAATCCATTTCGGATGATGTGATACTGCATATTTTATGAAAATTTTTTGTGTTAATTTGGTAGTCGGTACTCAAACAAAAATTTATTTCTAAGTTTTCTCCGAATAGATGGTTAGTTCGGACCTTGTCAAAGTAATCTAGCCCTAGAACCTATGCAGAATGCAACACAGTTTTTCTCAACTAATGTTTGTCTAAGCGTTTCCACTTTCATAGTAACGTATGCCAAGGGTTATACTGGCCGGCCAACGTCTAGTAGTCAAGTAGGCGTCCAAATTAACACGTCACGACTAACAAAGAGAGAGAATAGCAACGAACAAGTTGACCATAACCATTGCTGGATAGTATTTTGTTTTTTGCTGCAGCTTATGATTACGGTTTATGACTTTTGATTTTAATATAAATATTTGTGTGAATGAATTGAAAGCCGATAAACTGATAATCCACTTTTAAAAGGCTATACTAATATAGCACTTTCAAACGATAATGGAGAAACAACCTTATTAATTTGTTTTAGAGAAATTATAAGCTATAAAATAAGAAAGAACAAGACTATAGGCCATGTTCTTTTCAGCTTCTAAAAGCTGCTTTTCATCTTTTCACAGTAACTAGCTTTTAAACGGAGTATTTTTTAAGATAGAGTCTACTAGTTAATTGTAGTATATACTTTACTGACTGTATTTATATCGGCAAAAACCGCACATGAGTTTTTGTTACTCTATAATTTCTCGTACAAACAACCCAAAAGTCACAAGCCATAGCCAAAAACCACAAGCCGCAACCAAAAAGAACAGGCCCATAGTAAGATATGCCAAAGGTTGGCCGGCCACCATCTTGTAGTCAACTAGGCGTCCAAATTCACACGTCACCACTAACAAAGAGAGAGAGAGAATAGCGACGACCAAGTAGACCGTGGCCATTGTGGATTTCGGTGCGAGTTAGACCAGACAAAGAAAAGACAACCACCGCGCTAGATGGTATTGATAGGTACATGTGCAACCAGAGCTAGAGACTAGAAGCCGTCAGCAGACCGGCACTTGCATGGTTGATTTTTTCCGCGAGATCATATGCATAATTCATATTTCTCATGATTACCAAAAAATTGTCACGAAACCAAAACCTTTTAGAAAAATGTATATATTGTGGCTACTGACCAAACAGTAAAGTAGGAGAGTAGTGAAGTATTGAGATGGATGAACAATACTTTCCCCTTCTACTCATGTAGGGCATATATATTTTTCCATAAAGCACAATTACAACATTTGCCCTTACAGTCATACGGCTCCCACAGGGGTATGCAGGTCATTACATATATTCTATTGGGCCCTATAATTCCCTAATCAGGCCAGATGGGCTTAGGTGGGGGCCACCCCTACTACAGGAGCCTCTCATAGTAAAGGGCTTCTCATAGACCAAAACCATGCCGCCGAGCCTTTTGGCCCCTTCCATCCTTGCGGCTTGTAATGCATTCGGTGTTGGGCCATGCGGGGCGAGCCGATGACATGGGCCACCCGAAGTCGTACCGCCTCTCAGCCGTAGTGAGACACGTGGCAGAATTTTGCTGGCGCGTCGTGCGTTGGCAGTCAGGGTTTGACCACGGTTCTGCGACTATTCGCGGCATCGTGGGACACGTGTGCGAGCACAGTTGGGAGGTTGTGCGTTGTTAGTTTCCGCTGGTTGGGCTTCCCGATCGTGGGGCAGCTGAACAGGCTTTAAAAGTGGGGTCACGTCGCATCGCTGTCCCTCAACCTTGACTAGCTGCCACAACACCGCTTTTTGCCCACTACTCCCGTGCGCACTGCTGCCGTATATGCCGCTTTTTGCCGCCGTTCGCCACCGCACTTCTTCCTCTCACCATCCCCCATTGGTAGGCGGTTCCATGAGAGACCGAGCCTGAAGCCTACCATCGACTGCCGCAGTGCATCGTGTGGAGAACCATAGCGGAAATGGCTCAAGGTGATGATCGCTCTCGCCGACTGAGCGGTGGCGCATCGTCGAGCCACGGCGGCTCTTCCCATCGGCGTAGTTCATCGACGACAGGATGGAGTATGAGCTGGTGGAGCGCGACCCCTCACTGGCGAACAAGCGCTGGAGCGGAGCAAGGAAGCTTAACGGTGTCTACTCGAACGTACTGGGCAGAGCCTGGTGACCGAGGAAACCATTCAATCTTTTCTACGCGAGGGAAGCTTTCGGACCGCAGTGCGGTTCGTGTACCCTCCGTCGACAAGATGGAGCCGCATCCCGCGGAGTCGGAGGCGGTGGTCTTTGTCGCGTATTTCGAGGCTGGACTCTGATTTCCCCCCGCCATGTTCGTCAGAGAGGTGCTGAGGTGTAACAACCCAGCTGTTTATTTCAATTTTTGAGTTAAAAAATATTAAATTAAATTAATTTGGTTTAAAATAAAAATAAGTGTTTTGGTGTCTAAATTTTATTTCTGATTTGCCCTGATTTTTTTTCTGCTTTTAAAAATGCTAGATTTGAAAAGTAATTTAGGTAAAACATACACTACAAGAGATGTGCCATCTTTTGACGTTGTATTTTTGTCATAATTTCTAGGATTTACGTCACTAAACAACGTTTATGACGCGTGCGTGACGAAAACACCTGCGTCACCGATCAAACGTCTCTAACCACTATCAGTGACGTTTGTGGAATTTGCGTCACAAGCTAATGACATTACGATAAAGCGTCATTAAGTATAGTGACGTCTGCTTTTCGTCATAGCCCCGTATGCCATGCCACGTAGGACACTGCCACATAGGATCCAAAACGTCATAAGAGGCTGACGTGGCGCATGAAAAAAACGTCATTAACCTGATTTTGGTCTGCTAAAGCCCATGTTGTAGACCAGAGTAAAATGGGCCAAGCCCATGAAAAAACGTCATAAAACGAGGTGCTTTTTAGCCCATCTCGGCCCAAATGTTGTTTCGGCCCAACTCTTAATTCCCATTTTGAGCCCACTGTATAATTCAGCCCACGGATTTTTTTTACCAACCTGTCCAGTTCATGCTGGGCCAGCCTGCTTACTTTTTCAGTGCACTTCCTTTTTTTGGGCCAGGCAGCACTGTTTCAAATTGCTAAGCCAGCCCAAATTTCTTTTGTCATACATGCACAGCCATTGTACAGCAGATTTATAATCAGCACATTCATAATCACAACTCAACATACATAAACCCATACATAACTGAACAGCTTTCAAACTCATATATTCACACATCAAGTCTTAATATTATTACATCCATTGTCCATCACAGATGTAGCAGTCTCAAATTTAAAACTTAACTTGCACAGATCAAGCATTCACAGATTGAAAGCACGACGACAACTAAGCTCAAAACAGGGTTCAATTTGAATAAAAACATCTCTGCAAATTTGCAATTAGAGCATACAGATAGGCAAAATGCAATACTGGTCACAGCACAAGCCAGTTGCTACTCAAAAAACTGTTTCTGCCATGCACACGTGCCATGCACACGAGCGTCCAGAGGTTACACAAATGGACATAAGCTCAAGCTCAGACGTTACACAAATAAATATAATAGGGCGATTTAAACTATATGCAGACATATGACACATACCAGAATCTGAAATTCTCACGAATGTTGGCTGTGGCCTGGACACATGAGTCCACGGAATAGCCTTGACCAGTCATCCAGTCCAAGAGACACAACAATAGATGCTTCTTATCAGGCTTCTGAATTTATCGCTGAATTGCTCTCCCAAAGAATATCGAGCAACTGAGATGTGATTGCAGATTTAAGAGCATAAATGTCAAGTGCATTTCCAAAGTTGCAAAAAAGAACTTTTAGCTAACTTGCACCATGCAATTTTTTGAAGCATTGCTCTGTCCTAGCCAGCTCTAAGAATTTCACCAGTATTGAACATCCAGCCATCTGGGGTACAGCTCCAAACTAGAATGAAAAAGGTACAAGTACAGAACCATCACCTGGCTGATACGCCATCCTGAACGGTTTAGTGCTTTCATAACATCGTTAATCAAATTTATGTTGCCCGATACCATGAAAGATCTAGCAAATTTCTCCAAAAAACGTGGAGATATCAGCTCAGCATTGTCCTGTACAATAGGCATTTGCTTAGTGAAGATACATAAAGCTAACAATAGAGAGGAAGCAGCGAATGCCAAAAGCATAGTACCTTAACAACTATATATGCATCCTTGAGGAGTCCTGCTGGAACTAAGATGCCTAAAGCCTTCTCATGAAGAGATTTACATACTGTTCTCTTACTGTATCTCAACATATTATATACAGAACATGCTTCAGAAGGAAAACCTACATCTCCTAGCTGTTCCATTACCTCAGAACAAAGCTCCTGGAAAAGATGCAGAGAAATTTTGGTTACTGCATATAGATTATCTACAACCGAAAGCTGATACAACACGTGTTGCAAGGACATGTGCAATTCTCACCCACTCTATTCTTCAAGAATGTAAAATAGATAGCCCTAATTTCAATTAACACAAACCAATTTCAATTAACACAATCTCTGTTAAATATTCATATATGAACTGCTCATAAGCACATGAACCAAAATGAACAGACAATATGAACCAAGATGCTGTAAATATATCTCTGTTAACAGCCATGAGCACAAACGACACATATGACACAGCCCCTGAATTATGTGTGTATGTGCTCATACAAAGTGGTAGCCTTATTGTATTTCCAACATCCTAGCAGATCAAAACCAAAACATTCTGATAAAAAACATTCTAACAGCCTTATGATCTAGTTGAGCTAGAACAGAACAAAAAATACCCTAACAGATGAAAACCAAAACATGCTAACAGAGGTATCTTGCATCTCGAACATCCTTAAATAAAACAAATCCAAATTATATACCCGAAATGACCTAGATCAGAACATCAATACCCTAAACCCTAAACCGAGGATGGCCTAAATCACATCCTAACATATTCCCGATCACATGGAAGGCAAAGTGACAGATATGGGTGGTAGTTCTTTACCTACTGGTTGCCTCCTGGAAGTGTTGCGCTCCCCTCCATGTTATGAGTTTTTTTTATCAGGTTGAGTTCGTACTAGGTTCTGAAATTGTATCAGGGAAGGTTCATGTTGGACATTTACTTATGTAATAGAACCTTCCAGAACTTGATGTCAGTTTGAAATGCCATGTTCCAATTTGAGAAGATGATGTACTGCATTTTTGTCCACGCAACAAGCAAATGGCAGAAGCATCCAACTAGCAATGTGGAAGCAAGCAGCAGCAAGCAGGTACCACCAGCAGGAAACATATTACTCTGCAAAAAGGAATGACTATTTCCAGGTTTTTCTGACTGATGTTATTCTTGAAGTTTCCTATATTTGAACAAATCTGAATTTAGGAATGGCACTTTAAGTCTATAACTGCATAATTACATTGTTATGGCTTACAGTAGAAAAGGATAAGTTTTGGCGAAGTTCGCCCTCAGCCGTAGCAAGGACTTGTTCCTTGTGGTGGAGGCTCTAATCCAGCCGGTGCTAGGAACTTGATTGATTTTTATTGCATTCCTCATAGGATATCCGGCTACGTTTATATATAAGTTGTCTTCCTAACAATTATGACTAGAGATAATATATTTCCTAACAAAGTTTAACCTAAAAATAGTGCCTAACCCCTAAGAATAGTAAATAACTTATCTCTGCCCTATTTATCTTGTGCAACCAAGGAAATGATCTCTTTCCTGCTGGAGCTGATGCGCCCAAGGAAAGTACCTCACGGCAAGGTACTGCTACCTGCCGTGGCCCTAATACTGTGGCGACGCCGCTGGTAGGTCTGTCCTATAAACGTATCCACAACATACATAGTGTTATTTGTTAGTGATGAAGGTTGTTCTAGGTCCAACAATAAAAGTGCAACTTTTGCTAAGCTAAGCACTAATCCTAACATATTCCCGATCACATGGAAGGCAAAGCGACAGATATGGGTGGTAGTTCTTTACCTACTGGTTGCTTCCTGGAAGTGTTGCGCTCCCCTCCCTTCTTACCAGGTGCCATCTCGAAGCGGAGTCGAGGGGCTCGTCGGGGCGACGGGTGCTGTCCGGGCGACGGATCGCGTCGGGGGCGGAAACCCTCGTGAGGGGCTGCGGGGCTTGGTCCGGGCGGCGCAAGGTGTCGGCGACGGGCGGCCTCGTCGGACGGGGTGGTGGAGGCGGACTGCGTCGGGGCGGAGATGAAACGAAGCAGGTGGACTGGCTCCGCGACGGAGCCAAAGGGATGGGCAGTGGAGGCGGGGGCGGCGGTGGACCCTTACGGGGGCGGCGCTGGACGCGGACGGGGGCGGGGCGGCGGTGGAGGCGGACGCGGACGGGGGCGGCGCTGGACGCGGACGGGGGCGGGGCGGCGGTGGAGGCGAACGGGGGCGGCGGTGGAGGCGGGGGCGGCGGTGGACGCGGACGGGGGCGGCGCTGGACGCGGACGGGGGCGGGGCGGCGGTGGAGGCGGACGGGGGCGGCGGTGGAGGCGGGGGCAGCACTGGACGCGGACGGGGGCGGGGCGGCGGTGGAGGCGGACGGGGGCGGCGGTGGAGGTGGGGGCGGCGGTGGACGCGGACGGGGGCGGCGCTCGAGGCGGACGGGGGCGGGGCGGCGGTGGAGGCGGACGGGGGCGGCGCTGGACGCGGACGGAGGCGGGGCGGCGGACTGAGATTTTCGATTTAGGGTTGGGGGTACAGTGATGTGAATAGTTGGAGGAGGGTGCGATTTGACTTTACTGCCCTTGGTTCCACCGAAGGTAATCCAGAAGTTTCCTGGATAAATTTGTCCTTTTGCCTGAAAAATTGAGCGGGAGGGAGGTGCTGGCCGAAATCTCAGCCGCCCAGCGCCCACTCCCAGCCCTTGTTTTTGCATACTAGTCCTAGCATAATGTAGTGATATGAACAAAGGATGTAATGTTTAAATTTTTTTTGCGACAAATAATCTTAAATATAATTGGTATGAAAAAGCCATGTAAGACATCACCTTATATGTTCACATTAAGTTGTGCCTCAAAAAAGACAAGTAAGACATTATTCCCACTAACATGTAAATAATATTCTTAAATAATCTTAAATATATATGTAAGGATATAACCTTACATATATGTAGTATAAAAAAAAAATAAATTATGTTAGTGGGAAAACAACTTGGTGTGCAGAAGGCATTGATTCAGAAAATAATTGAAAAAATGAAGCTTACCATTGCTGCATATGTTGACATATACATACCTCACATGTTCATATATATCTTATATGTTCACATAACTTATATGTTCACATACCTTAATGATGTAGTGATATGAACAAAAGGATGTAATGTTTAAAATTTTTTTGCGACAAATATTATTCCCACTAACATGTAAATAATATTCTTAAATAAATTATGTTAGTGGGAAAACAACTTGGTGTGCAGAAGGCATTGATTCAGAAAATAATTGCAAAAATGAAAAATATGAAAAACAAATGGTTGCAACCCGGATTCGAACTCAGGATGCAGAGTCTCAAATGCAGGGTCATCTACCATTGGGCTATGTACGAATGTTCGACATGGGAGAGGTATTAATTTATATGAATACACGTAGTAGTCTTGGAATATATGTACCGAATCAGCAAGCCTGGAGCCCCCCTTTCGCACACTCCGCCTCCTCCCATCCCCATCCCCAACTCCGCGCGCCTGGGTGGTGCCTCGACGGCCGTCGCGCTCGCGGGCTCCTCCGCGCGCCCGGGAGGGCCCTCGACTGCGGTCGCGCGAGGGGTGTCGTCTGTGCGTGTGGGGGGCCCTCTAGGCTCTAGCCATTCATGAATTTCAACAGTTGGGCTTTTTTTATGGTTTGTGACTTTTTTTACTGTTTGGCACTGTAGCTGGTTTATTTTGCACTATAACTGTTGGTGACTTTTTTTAGCATAATTAAATTTTAAAAAACTAAAATAGAAAAAACAAGTCAGCTCATCACGGACAATAAAGGAATACGGGAAAAAAGACAAAAAATCCTTAAAAAACCAAAAAGCTATAAAATGACAAAATTAAGAAATTAGAAGCTAGAACCCAAAAGTCCAACGGAGAAGCTGAAATGAACAGGGTGCATGTCTTTCAAGAGTGCACAATTAATGGGCAGATTTAATTCCTACCATGGTCACCGGAATTAATGGGCTCCTAGGGGGCTCGGGTCCTGCGGAACGAAAGCGCAGCACCTCCACTAGCGGACAGGTGGCATGGCCGCTTCGTGCTCTCCGCCACTTGCTACGTTCAGTCAAACTGTGATGCGCTAGGGGTGCTGCCGCGATTAGGTGGTGTGATAGGAGCTATGCGTCGGCTGCTGGTTCTTTCGTGCTTAATAAGAAAGTTAAATTTATAACTCCGTACCATAAGAAGTTAATTTTAAAATTAAAATGGTATAATAAGGCCAAATAAAAAAAAAGAACGTGCATATCTGCATGCCGCTTTTCTTGGCTCACCTGTTGCAGATAAGAATATCTCGGGCGTGCAGATCCCACTCATTCCTCTGGCGAATTGGCGATAGCTATGCATTCCTAAACAAACTCAATTTTTTTTCTCGTACGCCAGAGCAACTCCTGACCGGTTAAAATCATGGAACTGGCCGGTAACCGCCCAAATCCCAGAGAATCTCGATCACATTCCCGTGAATCCCGGCCAAATCTCGTTTTGAATTCAAACTGAACAAACTGAACAAACAAAATTACGAAATTGTTTATTCCAGGACTATTTATTACTCTTTTTATGTATTATGATTATCACAGGTTATATGATCGTAGTGACTATCGAGTCACAAATGGCCCACAAAAATAGAAATTGCATGGTTACATAACTATATGTTTGGCTTATTAAATGTAAATGTATTACATAAAAATGCACATCATGTATTGTCCTACAGGTGTGACACTCCACCGTCCAATTACATATTCAAGAATATCAATAACAAACCCAGTATTATCATATTTACTTAAGGAATGAAGTTGGTATTACCAAGTGCAGTTACTAAAACATGTTCATTGTGTAACATGTGATGCACATCTGGTTATCACTTGGTGTAAATTGTGCAACAGCAAATTTTTTTAAAAAAAATGCACAAGAAACACCAGGAAACGCCCATCATGTGGGAGGAAAATGTATAGTATGTTGCAAAAAAAAAACCTTAGTTGATTGCTGTAAGCCTGTAACTACACTTGTATGTTCACTAAGGGAAAATTTGATGTATAGCAAAATTTCCCACAAAGGATGTGATCCGTTATCAGATAGAGTTCCAATGCTAAAAGAATGATGCCCAGATCGCATACAATACCAACAACCATACAGTGTCTTTGTAATACTTCACAACAGTAGTTGCTTAACTGTCATTGATCCAAAAATAACAGAGGCGTAAATGACATATTCCTAGAGAACATCAAAAAAGTAGTCTAGACCTTGTCCAATTTCCCAAATTGAAAGCCCTGTTCCCCAATCTTGTGCTACATCCAAACGTACGGAAAGGGACATCAGAGTCGGGTAAAATACAGCATGTCTCACACCTTCATGTGAATACATGAAAAAATGCTCTGAACTTTTCTCATCCCACTGCAAAGATGGCTTGTACTTCTCAAGTAAATGAATGAAATCTCTTCCGGTGATAGCACTGCCACCACCACCTGTATACAAACATTAAGAAGAAATATATTTTTCTCAAATTCAGGTCGAAGATAAACTCCAAGTAAGCATCATAATAGATTGAGCAATTAGAAAATGTGCCACGTGCTAACAATGGTAAATCACGATCCTATTGAATTTTACCAAGTACAATGTCAGAATATTTGTCAGTCAAATGAAATTTCAAGCAAATAGGACACAAAAGAAACATGGGTGAACTTTATGTTTCAAATGGCTGCGTAGAAAGGTTCTTTGTTCATTTCAACGGTGAGGGTGTGAAAGATGAGGTATATATACCTTCAGAGAGTACAAAATCGTTCCCATAAAAATTAATTCCAAGGAATACCATGTGAGAATGGCCATGGGAAGCAGAACCCTTGGCTGCGAGAAGTGTTGTTAAAGAATAATGTATCCACTTCAGGGGTGCACTGGGGCCAGGGTTTTGTGGCCCTGAGAAGTCATATGTCATAAGTGAAAAATCATCTACTGAGTCAACCAACTGCAGGAGATCTTCTGGTCCAAAGTCTTGATTGTTGAGCCCTTGCATTTGTGGAGCTGGGATGACTGACGCACGCGACAACACATAACTACGATGACCACACGCACGACTTAACTATCGATCGACCGTTGAGAGAAGCAGGGGGGATTGAGATAGCAAGAGGGAAAAGAGATGGTCGCCGGTTAACTAATTCGCGCAACACAGACACAAACTAACAACTGATCACAAACCACATAGACACCTAACAGCAAAATGAAGCTAATCAATCTAACACATGACCACAAAGCATGGACTGGGAACAATTCACAGCTAACATAATAGTCAATGCCCAACAGATCACACTGATCAATTCTAAAATTTCTAAACAATTGCCAACAGTATTAACATATTGCATAAATAACACAAAACATTGCACAGATCACATCCCACAATCACAGATAGATGAATAACTAGCAAAATCAAAATATCCATATCCATATCCATCATGATCCCCAAATCGAAATCACAGTTCACAGTCTCACTGAACACAAATAACAGTAGTAATTAACAGTGCACAATTAACAGAAATTAGGGTAAACATTAACTGTGAAAAGTAAGAAGGCTGGAGGAATTGGGGATTTGGAGTGAACCCAGGGGATTAGAAGCAGTAGAGGGCTGAGGCCGATGAAGATGTCGCCGGAGAAGTGTCGGTGAAGTGAATGAAGGCGGCGGCCGTTGAGGAAGAAGACAGGGTTGGGGATGTCGACGCCGTCGGTGTCGGTGGAGATGATGAGGCAGCGGTGGATGGCGTAGCGGCGGCGCCGAGGTGGGGCAAGAGGAGAAGGCGGCGAGTGGGGAAGAAGGGAGTATAGAAGGGGTACCGGCCGGAGTAGTGGGAGGAAGAGGAGAAACGGCGGCGGATCTGGTTGAGGAGCAGATGGAGGCGGCAGCCGGAGGTGGGAAAGATGGGAGAGCGGCGGGCGGGCCGGGGAGCGGGAAGGAGGTGCGCGCCGGAGAAGGAGGGGCGGCCGGGAGGAAGTACATGGCGGCGCAGAAGGGGAGGCGCAGGTAGAAGGAAGGCGGGGAAGTAAGTAGGCGGCGGCGCTGTGGAGAAGAGGAAGGAAGCGGCGGAGAGATGCGGTGGAGGAGAAGCGGCGGCGGTGAGAAGCGACGGAAGGGGGAAGCAGTGGAGAAGGGAGGCGACCGGCGAGGTGAGGGAAGAGGAGAAGCGGCGGTAGAGGAGGAGCGGCAGGGTGTGGCGGCGCACCGGTGGAGAAGGAGGAGGGGCACCGCGGTTGACCGCCGGCGAGTCTGGCCGACCCTCGCCGGCGCCGACGGTGAGAAGACAGGGGGAGGTGAGAGAAAGCAAGGAGAGGTAGGAGATAGGAAATGGCCGGCTCAAGGAAAAAACTGCTATTGAGGCCGAATGGGGGGATTGGAACTTTTACGAATTAGTCCACGATGTTTCTGGAATTTGCAAATAGGTCCTTTCCTAATTTGATTTCTTCTGAATTAGCCCTCCGGAGCTCCGTTTTCAGCGCGGTTTGATCCGTGACGACGCGTACATCTGTACGGAGCAGTCCCGAAAGTCCAGAATTGTCGTATATGCGCCTCGATCGCGCCGGCCCGCAGAAAAAGCACAAAAAATGTAAAATGATCCAAATTGAGCTAAATATATGCAAATATGACGCATGTCATGGGCCCACGTGTACACGTGGCAGTTGGTCCTGCCAACGTGGCTAATTATCCTTGAAAAAAATTCAATTAAAATTTTGTGACGCAAAAATCGATGTCATAGATCTATGACATTTCGACATTGGACATAATGACATACCAAATATCGTCATTACCTCATTCCAGGCTAGCTTTATGACATTTTTAATGACATATTTTTTTTGTGTCACTAAGCCCAGATGTCACTTTAAATACGTCATAAACCAGATGGTTTAGTGACATTTTCAGCATTTGTCATGCAAAATACGTCACAGATTGGCACATTTCTTGTAGTGATAAAAATATTATTAAATAAAATGATATTTTGATTTTCTATAAAAATCCTAATTCAAATTAATTTTTTGGTTTCTATTTTGTTTTTCTAGAGTTTTAAAACTAATTTAGAAAATTAAAAAGTATTTCGGTATAAAAATCAAATACCAAATTTAGTTGGAAATAATTTTGTCTAAGTCCAAAACATCTCCAATAACTTCTGCGAATTTTTCTGAAATTTATTTGGTATTTGTCTGAGCTTTATTTGTTTTTCTCGGGTTTTTTGAAAATCCAAAATAAAAATTTAAACTCCCGCCCCCCTCTCTCCGACTAACGCTGGACAGCCCTAATCCGCCCGCATCACCTCCGGCCTAAATCCCCACCGTCCCCGCCTCTTTCCTCTCTCGGCCGCCCGATCTTCTTTTCCCGCTACGCGTTGCCATCCGAGCCACGCCCGCGCCTCCCCTCTCTTCTCTCTCTCTCACTCTCGCTGACTGGTGGGTCCCACCTGTTAGGTTCATCTTCCCCGGTGCGCCGCCACCTTCCTTCTTTCTTCCTCCCCTTTCCTTCCTTACACCGGCAACCGAATCCCCACCTTCCTTTTCTGATTTCTCTCGGTTTTGGAAAGCGCAAGCCGTGCGAAATCCAATTTTGCGCTCGCTTTTCCTCCTTGCCCCTCCCCTTTCCTTTCCCTCTTCACCCGTAACCGCACCGGTCATGATTTCTGACGAGCAATCCTCGTCGTTTGCCCCCACCACAACCCTATATAAAGGCCCCCTTGGCCTCTCCTCCCCTCACACCACCTCCCACCGCCTCCCGTTCCTCTCCTAGCATAGCCGAGAGCCCGAGCACCATGCGCCTCCACCTCCGCCACTTGCTCTTGCGTTGGCGGGCAATTGCCACGCCTCCGATAGCCGCGGAGCTCAACCAGCAACACCAGAAGCTTCACCATGCCTTCGCCTTACCACCCCATCCCTCTGTCGCGCCGCTAGGCCATCGGAGTGCCGTCCTCATCAAAGCATCGCACGACACCGCCGCCTTCCTCATCGCCGACCCTCTTCCGGCCATCCCTGGTAAAAACCATGAGCACTGTCGCACTCCTCGTCGCCCCCTCTTTCTGTTGCACCCCTCGTCGACCGCCACCGCATCGCCGTTCACCGGCGACCATCGAGAGCCGAGCGCCGCCTCCATCCGGCCTAGCCACGTCAGCGACCGAGCCGACATGGCAGGTGAAGTGGCCACCACGTGGGCACCGGCTGGCACACCCCACCCCCGTGCCACCTCAGCATACCTCTGGCCCATGGACCTGATCCATGTAGACCAGGGCCCACCTGTCAGTCAATCCACCCTAGGGCTGACGTCATAAATCCAAATTTTTCAATAGAAAACTAATTCAGCCGAAAAGAAAATTTCCCTGCTGACATCATAAATCCAATTTCCTTTAGAAAAATAATTCCAGAAAATCCCTGTTATTCTTTTTCTCTGATTTTAAACTTCCGAGAGCCCGTTTTTCTTCGTCCTAACTCCGATTGAGCCTATTCAAAATTTTAAATTCATCAAAAAAAATTCCCCTCTATCCATTTTTGCCCTCAATTTTAATATTTGGAGTTTATTTAAATTTATTTGAGTTTGGTGAGTTATTTTCATGTGTAGACTGTGACGGTTCTGGAGAATTCTACGACGACGAATCACACTCATTTGAGGAGCAAGGCAAGTCATACACCTTGATCATATTGACCCCAGTTTATGAAATAAAATTATGTTATTTTAAATTATTCTGCATGAAAATTTTTATTCACTGTATTTCAATTCAGTCTTAAATTTAGTTAATATCTGTTTGTTATTACCTCCTTTAACATTGCAAATCCTTATACCTGTCACTCTAGAATCAAACTCTAGTTAGTACACTAGTATTGGCTAGAGACTTTTTACATGAAATGCTTAGACCTGCTTAGAAATAATCTTGTTTTGGGATAACTTTTTCACATAAAATGATAAGCTTTTCAAGTATATTATTGACTTCGGTGAGTCAAGAAGGAATATGAAATATTTTGAAATAAAATATAAAATCTGGTTTAGACTTAGGCTAATGGTTAGGTGGTAGGTGCATGCATGCACTGTTGTTTAGAGACACATTGTTGATTGTCGGGCATAGGGGGTATGTGGCTGAGCCTAAGTCAACTAAGGGCCGGTTTGTTAGCTACTGTTGCAAAGTCCTATCGTACTACCACAAGGCTGGTATGGGATAGTCCTGACTGATTAATTTGCGGGTCCCAACCTGAGTCATGTTGTAGGTTGAAAGTGAGCATGGCGTAGGCCATGAGAAGTCTCACTCAACTCAACAGGGGGTCCTGGTCTGGTGGATTCCTTACTGGGGTGAAATCTTAGTGTTGGCTTGACCAGGTTGAAGGCTTTGTATTGTAAAGACCTTGTCATGATCTCTCCACCACACACCTAAGGAAGCGTGTTAATCGCGTGGCAATATGAGATGATCATGTCTTGTGGGTAAAGTTGTACAACCTCTGTAGAGTGTATAATCTATCCTGGGTTGCCGTGCCCGCGGTCATGGGCATGCTGAGTAAAGTTTTTCACGGATTAGACTTTGTTTTTCAAAATGGTTTATGAAAACCTTATGGATGGATGGAATCCATGAGTCATTGAAAGCGTGTGGATGGATGGAATCCATACGAGATCTTCTGGAAAAGATGGTCCCGGTGGGATGCTCGTGGTTAGGTTAGTGTTTGGTTGGAGCCGGCACTAACGGTAATAATTTCATTTACAGTTACTGTTTGTACTTCTTGTATTAAATTCAGCAATTTCAATCTATTTACTGTAATTCTTTAAATACTATTTTATGCTCAAACTAACCCTATAAGCCTTCCTTTGTTGCTTTTATCATTATGTTGCATTCTCCGTGTGACTTACGAAGTACCAGTTTGTACTCACCTTGCTATCTCCACACAGAGGAAGACGACTTCGACTATGGTGAAGATCTGGATGAGTAGGTTGTGTCTTACTGTTGTTTGCCTGTGGGCAGGCTTAGTGGGCTTCTTCCACTTCAGTTTTTCCTTTTTGTTGCTTATATTTAATTTTGGCTTATGTGCCATTGATGTAAACTTTTGCCATAAGGCTCGTATTAAGTTAAATAAAGCTTGTCATTGTGCTTGATATATATTCCTATTATCATTGTGTGCACTAGCTGGTCCTGGACTAGTGCGATTTACACAGAGGATCCAGGATTTGTTGCTCTAGGTTCTGACAGAGATGGAATCAGAGCTATGACGACTCTAAGACGTGACTGTAGATAGAATATAATGGTTTAACCTTAAGGATTTATTTTAAATAACGAGTAATTTCAAAAGTTTTTCTTATTCTTACCTCTCAATCTTTGCTTATCCTTATCTCTCAACTCTTCCACATCTTTATGTCATCAATCAAAAACTTATTTCTAACTTCTGTCTTGTTCAAACAATTATAGATGAACACTTATCATGATGCACCAAATGATGGATGGAGTGTAAGCCTTCATCGACTACTTCGCTGTTTGGGTTTCGAACGTCAAGCTATCTACGTGCACCAAGAAGACCGCCATGCAGATCAGACAATGGGGCATTGCTTCACTCTACTTATCACCAAGCGAACTGGACAAGGAAGTCTTCATTACTGCTTCAAAGGAAATGGTTACTCATTTGAAAGAGCTAGACAAGAAGCCGCTCGTAAAGCAGTTCTTCATCTCTGCCACCATTTCAGTCTTCGCATCGAAGGATCGCGTTTTGTACCTCGAGAGCCACGAAGGATGACACCAAGATGACCCATACCCCTTTAGGATAAGTTGTTAGGCTAGTTAATAGACGTTGTTATGAGCTATCAGTAGTCGGCAGCCGTAACTATTAATTAATAAGATTTTTGCTAAGTTGGTATTTTCTCTTGGGTTGTGCAAATTGTCCCCTATTCCCCCTTTGCCTTAAGCCTCCTCCCTCCTAATTCTTAAAAGCAACGAACAAATGTGAACACGAGGAACACCAGCAGCGACAACAACCAGAACAGCAATGATAGAGCACAAGGAAGTTAGCATGTTCCCATCCCTCTGCCAACAAATGATCCTGATTGGGCTCAGATGATGGCCAACCAGAATCAGCTCATTCAACTACTAGTGCAAACCATCAACAACCCTACACAACCTGCTCTGCTAGTACCAGCTCAAGCTCCAAAATCAAGACTATCGGAATTTATGAGGTTGAGTACCCCGACCTTGTCCAGCAGTACTGACCCCATGGATTTAAAAATCAATTCTAAGGACAAAAAGTTATATTGAAAAATTATTAAAGGCCAAATTCAAATTAAAAATATTTTTCCTAAGTTTAAACCAGCTCCAAGAATTTTTATAAATTTTTCTAGAATTGTTTATATATTATTTACTATTTTCTAAATATTTATAAAATATTCTGGTATTTCTGAAAATTTAAAACATAATTAAATTCGGATTAATCTCGGGCTGACGCTTATCGTGCCCAGATTAAATCCATCTGCCCCTTGATCTAATCCCGGTTGTCCACCACAACTACCCCTTCGTTTCACCTCAATGCCCGAGATTTGGTTCTTTTGCCACGTGTCCCCTATCCGCTCAACCGCCCCTTCCTCTCCCCTCCTCTCTTACCGACGCGTGTGCCCCACATGTCATAAGTGTCTTCCTCCCCCCTTCTTCTTCCTTGGCTTCTCTCTCTCACTACAAGAAAACCCCCCTATAGTAACGCTGTATTGTTATGTTTGATACGCTTTATTTCGTCTCTACAGGAATATAGGCACGCTTTTGTAAAGCGTGTTAGGAGCGTCTTCGCATGGACCGTGTCAGGAGTTGTAGAGACGAATTCTTTAAGCATGCCTATGAGATAAAAAGATGTTTTATAGAGACGCTTAATGCATGCCTACACATATTGATACACTTTTATAGACACATTTATACAACGCATCTATCAGTATAGTTACGTTGTATAGTAGCGCTTCATCACGTATTAAGAATTGTAGAGATAGTCTCGTAGGTACATCTATATTACATGTCTACTAATATAGTCACGCTTTGTAATGACGCTTTAATGCGTATTAAGAAGTACAGTCACGCTTTATAACGATGCTTTGATGCGTATTAAGAAGTATAGTCGCGCTTTATAATGACGCTTTAATGTGTATTAAGAAGTATAGACATGATTGATAGATACATTTATATTACGTGTTTAATTATATAGACACGCTGTATAGTAACATAGCCACGTGCTCAGAAATGTAGAAACGATATGATGATACATTTACATTGCGTGTGTATCAATATAGGTTCGTTGTATAGTAACATCTTGTTGCGTCTCAAGATATGTAGAGACGGTTTCATATGTACATTTATATTTCGCGTCAGTAATATTTTTGTGTATATATTAATATATACACGCTTTGTAGTAACACCTTCTTATGTATTAAGAACTGTGATGTTTTCTTCAAAATGGACATCCAAATATAGATAATATCTGTATGATTAGATAATGACAATGCAAATCACCAAAAGTATTCCATTTGTAAAATCATCTCTTTAGCATCCACAAAACAAGATAATAATTAGTTCACTCCCTGGACATCATATAGACCAGTAACTATATCAAACTGAATGGTTCATCAAACATATGTGGAGTACAGGACAACCAGAAACTCCTAGTCCTAGTAGCAGAGAAATACAAAGGCTCCATCTTCATCACCACTGCTCCACACCAGCAGCAAGGCACTGAAGAAGACCCCGATTTGGATGCGGATCTAGGCCTGCAATTGAACAGATGCAGTTGATAATAGCATTGAGACAAACAAAATTGCAGTTTGAAAAGATGACATGAGTTAAATAATGTAGCTTCAACATTTTTTCTTATTGCAGCTGACACAAATAAGAGACTAAGAGTCCAAGCATATCCATGAGAAGCAACAGGTATAAGCCGAACAACAGTCCTCTATGGTTAGCTTAGGCATGTAGCATAAGTCAGTATTTATAGAAAATTAGCCTGCAAACACCATCTTTTTTGCTGTTAGATAAAAACAGCTACTACTCAGGTCATGTGCTGCTAACAATCATGGCATAGCTAATGACTTTATACCCTATGCCAAGCAGGCCGCAAGGTCTTCGAAAATTGATGTTGGTAGTCAACATAAAGAAAGTCATATAATAAGCATGACGCAGGCAGTGAACAGATATAATCTTAACATTACCCAAACATAAAATTTTTAGAAATGTCACAAAGATATGAGTAAATTTGAAACATTCACTACTAGTACATGGCACAGACCTATAATGGAAATAAAATTAAGATGCAACATTTCACTATGCTTCTTGTGAAACGGCTACTGGATAAATTGATTATGTAATATTATCTCTTACACGGTTCCTTCTAAGTGCCACTAGAATGTGAAAAATAAGCAAAGAGATCATGAATAAATTCTTAGTGTGCATTATTTTTGCTACAGCATAGAATACTTAGATACTAGAAAAATCATGTTAATATGAAATGCTTGCAAGTTTCTAAGACTAAAGCATAAGTAAATCTGCAAACAGCATGAAGCTACATTGCATGATGGCCATAATTAAAGAATAAAACATACCATGTTGTTTCGGGACTGAATTGAACTCTTAGGTTTTCTCACCTAAAAAAGAATGGGTTTAGATGAAAATCATAATTTGAAGAAATTAAAAAATAGAAGAAGCACTCAAACAACAAAAATTAACTTACATGTGAATGGGGCCATGCAATAACATAGCCAATAGCATCGCTTAATAGTTGAATATCGAACAATGGCCTAGGCAACGCCTCATCTCCAATATTTCCATTGGCTACGTTTTCAAGACTGTCAACATGAACCCCAACGAACTCGTTTCCAAGCATGCTTTCTCCAATAACTCGTGTGCCATCAGTAGTTACTAACTTTCCTTTGGCCACAACTTTACCTTTGTTTCTTAGTGAAATAAGAATGACTTCGATTTGCCTCTACCATTTTGGAAAAAAAACATAAAGCTATGATAATTGAACTTGTGACTAAATTAAGTTAAAAAGTAACATAGCAAACAAAATCATACTGATTCTGGATGATTAACATCTGGAGCTTTGATTCTTCGAGATCTCTACAGTAGACATAATTTTAATTAGCAAAATGTATCATCACTCAAGAATGTTTAATCTAACTTTCTGTTTGAAGTAATAATACACAATCACAACTGAGACATACCATGCTAGTCAATATGCTATCACGTGTTGTGCCTACATAATCCTTATCTGCTTGCCCACGACGCTCCTCAATATGTCCCACCTGCAGCCATAGTTCACCTCATTTTTGTTATATGTATCACTTTTGTTCTGATTTTTGAAAGCAAGAAAGAGGATTCCAAGATCACATTACAAAATGATTAGTACTAATTCATGTACAATGAACATAAATAGCACTGAGCAAAAACTGAACAATATGCTTTATAATGAATTTTGCTCTCAACTTTCCCATCTTAGTTGGCCCCATGATTTTATTTCCTTGTAAAAAAGCCTTCACTACTCATGATCTGTCCATTGGAGTAGTGTATATAGTTCTATATCTTTTTTTTACTGAAAGACTATGGTTTCTAAATAGCCTTGTGCTGTCCAAGACTAAAATTGTTGGAAGGGTAAAATGGGACCTCTTGCTTTCACAAATTGTTGGAATAGTCCCACATTGGTTGTGGAAGGGCAAGGGACCTAACTTAAAAGTGGGGGAGTCCCTCACCTCATTGGCTAGCTTTTGGGGTGAGAAGACCCTTACGATCCTACACAAATACATTGCCCAAATTTCAATTGTTAACTGTTATCAACTAGCTCTATTAACAAAAAAATATTTATTCATCTACTTGTCATGTATAGCATTTGTTCTTTTCACTTTCAACAAGCAACCATAGAATTTGCTCTTAGTCTTGCTATAAAGGTCAGATATGCATATCTGTTCATATCAGGATTAATATAGAAAAAGTAAAATATGTGTTGACTCTAACGTGGTACAGATAGACAAAAGAGACTAATATGAGGTAAAGGTACAGTTCACAAATATGATAGAGTAGTCCTTTCTAATACCTTTGCAATCATTTTCTCTCGAGATAAAGATGGCTGGGCAAAATCCTCTTTGGCTTTAGTATTTTTCTTGACATGTGTCTGCTGCAACTTGAGATTAGCCATAGTTTTAAGATATTGGCAAGAACTTACATCTATACTTGTAGATGAGAAAAATAGAAATAAAATAGAAATTCTATTACCTGCACATAATTTGGGGGAGAGTACATATTAGTGTTTGTGTCTTCAGGGCTAATATCAGAATGATTGTCACCATAATCGCTATTGATATCATTGTCACTACAATCATGGTCAATGTCGTTATCACCTCTACCGAGCATCACCTACCATTGAAAGTAACATCACCATCATCAACATTGTACTCATTTAAGACAACACACGATCTTCTCGCCAACAATCATTTGAGCAGAATTTAATAGTTACTTCTGCTCCAAGTTATGCACACAAATACAGAGCAAAAAAGTAGAAAATTATAGTAATGTGATTTCTTACAATAATGTCTCTGCAATCTCCCTTTCTCTCAAAACGCTATACACGAAATTAGCATATGCATATTAATTAATATCTAAAGTACAAAGGAATGCGTGACTAGCAAGACCAAAACATGGCAAATGATAAACATATAAAGTACAACGAAAAGTGTCTAACAAAACTAAATTAATGGTTATAAAAGGAAAAAAATATGAAGAAAGAAACCGTAAACTTAATTAAGTAGTAATTACTAACTACAACTTAGAAGAGCGCCGTCACCTCTTACAATCTCATTCGTTGATCATGACAACACCAACATATGCATCCCTTACAATTCCATTACATTTGTAGGATGCCACCATTAATTCAATATCACTAGCTTTTATAATAACAAGGTTATTTACAAGCATATTATTAGGAAAAGAATGCTAAGTAGTCAGCGCGCAATTCAGTCATTTTAATTAAGTTTGTACTTTTCACTTTTAAGAAATGGACGTGTCATTCATCTTTTTGTGTGTAGCTTCTATTCACTGACCCATATAGTACATCAAAATTTAAATAACAAGTACATTTTTGTTCGTTGACAATTTATAATTAGTACAGCAGCCCACATCATTGGTAACAAAACAAACAACAGAAACAAACAAGGGATTACAATTATAAACAGGGATCCCACAAATATCTCTTTTTTGTTTCTTACCACAAAAGAACACATATAAGACCAGTAGATACTTACTTCATCATCTAAAGCTGATTCCATGTCATTTATCCAATTCTCTTCTGGAAACTTTTGTGACATAAAAGCAAGCCAGTGCTTCATGACGCCACTCATGCGTTGCATCTTAGTTTCCATCACATTTACTTTCTCTTGGTACCTTTTTTCTTCCTCAGTTTGAGTAACAAAAGTTATACCTTGAGAAACTTGGACTTGACTCCAATACTTATCATCATAGTACCCACGTGCTTTTAACTGCTTAGCAACCACCTCATTGAACACTTCATTAAAATCTTTAGCAGAAAGATTACCATTGTTCTGCTCTTTCCTTTTCTGTAATTCCTCAAACGATGCATCCTATTGAAATAAGCATATAGGGAGGTCACAAATGCTATCTGAAATTCAAATCTAAGATAAATCATTAGGAGTAAAAAACATACCATTACTATCTTCGCTTTGTTGGTACTGTATCTACCATTCTTTTTCTTATGAGCAGCATCCCATAATTCTATTCTATGAACCTTTGCTTTCTTTTGATCCTCCTACACAACGAAGTAAATTTCAGGATCCAATCAATTCTCTTATTAGATGATCATTGAATTTGACAGATAATAACATACAGTTAGAATATTTATTACCATCTCTTTTAGAAGTCTAGCATGGCTTTTCCTCCCTGTTGTGTGTGCATTCTTCTGTTCTTTTGCACACCGGGAGTTTGTTGCACATAATTTCTGCGAATATAGAGAAGTGACAAAGCAGGTATGTTACATAACCTACTTTAAGATTTGATCCAAATGTTAGATAAAAAGATGTCACCTTGTGTGTTTCTTGACACCAAAATCCAACAAGAGACTTCCATTGATTTTCATTAACATTTCTTGGTCTACCTTGTATGATTTGATCCAAAGTAGTTGAAGTACACAATTTTCTTTTCTCCTCATCCACAAACGCTCTAAAACAATAGGATTAGTTATCAAATGTCAGGGCACCAAATTACTAAAAAGAAAAAAAGGAGGGAGAGCTATATTACGCACTTGCGGAATTCTTCAAGTTCATCACAGTGTCGCAATATGTATCGATGTGCCTGAACAAGAAGCTGGCTATCAAATTGACTTACAGTAGTAGCCTTTCCAATTGGTTCACCAGCACTATCAAACAAGTACATGTCTTTCATATTGTCTGAAGGTTCAGGGTTTCTAGCTGGTTTTGTAAAACGTGTAGTTCCTTGAAGAAATCTCGAACAAAAGGTCATGCACTCCTCCATGCAATATCCTTCAGCAATCGAACCTTCTGGGTGAGCTCTATTCTTCACGAGAGCCTTTCGCCGAACAAAAAATCTAAATGCAATTATGAAGACATATTAGTTGAAAGAAATATTGGTAATGTACGAGCAATAGGTAATTGCATACCTCTCCATGGGGTACATCCAGCGGTAATGAACGGGGCCACCGAGTTTAACTTCTTCTACCAAGTGCACCATCAAATGCACTGTCACAGTAAAAAATGATGGCAGGAAAATTCTCTCCATATTACAAAGTGTCATCACGATACTCTCTTGAAGTTTGCCCAGCTCATCAACATCTATCACCTTGGAGCATAACTTCTTAAAGAAATTAGCTATTCCAATAACTATTTCCATGACATCTTTGCTGGGGTAACAGGATCGAAGTGCCACTGGAAGAATGTCATGTAGTAAAACATGATTGTCATGACTTTTTAGTCCACTCAATGTACAATCTTTCATGTTGACACACCTAGAAAGGTTTGATGCATAGCCATCAGGTGTCCTGATGCTTTGAATTACTGAACAAAGAATCTCCTTTTTTCCCCTAGACATGGTAAAAGATGCATCAGGCATAGTTTCCTTCCCTTCTTCATCTACCACGGGATGAAGATTCTATCGAATTCCAAGTTCCACTAAATATAGTCGTGCATTAAGGTCATCCTTTGTTTTAGAACAGATATCCAATAAGGTTGCAATAAAGTTTTCGCACACATTTGTCTCTATGTGCATTACATCTAGATTGTGCCTTAGTTTGTTGTGTTCCCAATAAGGTAGCTAGAAGAATATCGACCTCTTTTTCAACCAATCTTCTGGCTTCTTCTCATTCTTGCCACGATTCTCATCTAATTATTTCTTTTCTCCTCCACTCTTACGCTTGCGTTTTTTATGGCTTTCATCTTGATTTTCCTTGTTCTTGCCTTTCTTTGTGTCCTTCGTTTTCTTTGCTATGCACCCCTTTTTCCCTAACACAAACACTCTGCCTTCTAACATTCTCAAAACAAAAGTACCATTCATTGTTTCAGGTGCAAGTCCATCCTCGGTCATGCCATCAAACTGTGTCTTCTGCCTTCGATATATGTGACCTTGTGGGAGCCATCGACGATGTCCCATATAGCACATCTTTTTACCTTTCTTCAGGTGAAATGCTTTTGTTGCCGGACCACATGAAGGGCATGCATATGTACCACCTGTGCTCCAACCATATAGGTAAGCTAATGCAGGAAAATCATTTATAGTCCACAGTAGTGCAGCTCGGAGAGAAAATTTCTTTCCGGAAGAGGCATCACATGTTTTCACTCCACGCCACAACAATAAGAGCTCATCGATCAAGGGCTGCAAATATACATCAACATCGTTCCCTGGAGAACTTGGTCCAGGAATGATCATTGACAACATTAAAGATGTTTGCTTCATGCAGATCCAAGGTGGTAGGTTGTAGGGAACAAGCATTACTGGCCATGTGCTATGCTTTGAACTCATATTATGGAAAGGGTTAAATCCATCACTTGCAAGACTGAGGCGTACATTACGAGCATCTGCTGCAAAATTAGGATATCTACCATTAAAATCTTTCCAAGCTTCACCATCTGCAGGATGTCGTAGTTTTCCGTCTTTAGTACGGCCCTCATCATGCCATCGCATGTCATCTGAAGTTTTCCTAGTTGAAAATAACCTTTGGAGCCTTGGTATCAATGGAAAATAACGCAACACTTTTGCTGGTTTCTTTTTCCTCTTACATTCAGCTGTAGATCCATTCTTCTTATCATCTTTCCAACGAGAGCTCTTGCACACATCACAAAAATCTTGTTTAGCTACAGCACCTCGGAAGAGCATGAAATCTTTAGGGCAAGCATGGATTTTCACATAGTCAAGGCCTAAAGCACGGATGATTTTCTTCACTTCATAATATGTCTTAGGTAGGTTTGCCTCAGGAGGAAGTGCAGCAGATATACAACTAGTAGTGATGTAAAAGATTCTTGTGTCCAGCCATGTAAGCACTTTAAGTGATATAAGGTGACCAAAAATGATAGCTTAGAAAATTTGCACCCAGGGTATAACCTTGTGTGTGCATCCTTCAAGTATCTTTCATACGGATTTTGTTCCCTCCCCATAGCATCATCTTCTGCTGGATTCACATCCTCATCCACAATATGTTCCATATTTGCAGATCCTGATTGAATATTATCTGCTTCACCATCAGACATACTTGGTAGTGACTCGTAAGTTTCAGCCCAACCAAACGCAGCCTGTAGAAGTTCTTGCATGCCATCTTGTACTGCAGCAGCTCTTGGGACACCCGAAGTAGGCAGATTTCTAGTGTCTTTTGGCACGTCAACAAATGCAAATGATGGCCTGTCATACTTCTCGCCATGATGAACCCAGGTAGTATAACCTTGAATAATACCATCACATCTCAAATGTGTCCTGACTTCATCATGACTCTGGTTTAATCTGTTTTTGCATTTTTTGCAAGGACAAAGTATCTCCCTATCATGTGGAATGTCCCGGTAAGCAAAAACCAAAAATTGCTCAACGCCATCTTGATATGCAGCCTCCCGTTTTGGCCTACTCATCCAACTTCGGTCCATCTCCCTACATATGTCGAGCTGTCAAAATGAAATATAATCAATCATATTTTTCTTTTCTTATTTTTTCAATGCATAGTTGTCAGAGGATGTATAGTACTTGGCTAGCATTAGCAAATTTGATTAAGCTCCCTTTTCAACTAGATGAACTCACATGTTCTCACATGATGAATATTACTTAGAATGTGAGCATCAAAATTAGTTTAGCCATCTTTTAGCCAGATGAACTAAGCAGCGTTTTATCCTGTGCACATAAGCTACTGGACAGAAGAGTAGTAGTAATATGAAATTGATTCAAACATGAGCTGGGAAGGAAATAGAACTGGCAACAAAGCTATCTACAAAGGTTATGCTTTGGGTTGGAACAGCAAGTAATACAAAAAAAATCAAATCAGAACTGATGAGCACTAGCAATGGGAATTGTATTGCACCCACATGTACTTTTGAGTATGCTGATCCCCTTGTATACTTTATCAATTATGACCTAACATTTGCACTTTCCAGATCTTGCTAACAAGCTATAATTTAACATTCGTGACATTAGATTAACAAGCACGATTTGGAAATCATACAGTTTCTTAGTTTCTTTTTCTAGCTTGCTGGTGATAAAATACAAACTCAATGACTACACTGTCATATACAGGAATTTGTAAATGAAGTTCTTGAAACAATTGAGCTTGATGGGATCAGAGATGCTTTAGTTGGAAGACCAGGGGTTGATGGTTTATCCATAGAACAGCGGAAGCGACTAACAGTAGCAGTGGAGCTTGTCTCCAATCCATCAATTATATTTATGGATGAACCAACATCGGGTCTAGATGCTAGAGCGGCAGTCGTGGTCATGCGTGCAGTGAAAAACATTGCAGAAACTGGAATAACAATTGTATGCACCATTCACCAACCAAGTATTGATATATTTGAGGCATTTGATGAGGTAATGTGTTTCATTACTTTCAAAAGATTGTCCCAAGGTCTCAGCAAGTGCCAAAAATATCAGAAAGAAATGTATAACGAAAGCTAACCTCCGGGGGTTGGATAAAATATACTCTTTCCAGTAAAAAAAGAGACCTTTTCGACAATGGCAATGGCAGTGTTCGGGCAGCACTGGGGAAGATTAAGCCAAATACAAATACAACAAATTTAAATCACAATATGTAACATGTCTCCAAGGGAGCTGTTCATCTATATCAACAAAAAATAGGGTGATATCAGTAATAGGTAATTCATCAAACTGAAAATATTTTTTTCATCAAATGCTACACTCATATAATTCTAAATCTCACAATTCAGATTATTATTCTTAAGGGACAACAAACTGATGTAATTTTGCCTGTACTTCACGCTGCTGGGGACCGGAGGGGCGGAAGGAGGCGGCGGCGGCGGTCCTGAGGGGCGGTGGCTGTGCTGGGGACCGGAGGGGCGGAAGGAGGCGGCGGCGGCGGTCCTGAGGGGCGGTGGCTGTGCTGGGGACCGGAGGGGCGGAAGGAGGGCGGCGGCGGGGCGAGAGGAGGGAGGCGGCGGGGCGCGGGAGGGGAAGGGAGGAGGCGGGAGGGAGGCGGCGGGGCGAGAGGAGGGCGGCGCCGCGAGAGGTGAAGGGGAGAGGGGAAGGAGGCGGGCGGCGGCGCGAGAGGGGAAGGGGAGAGGGGAAGGAGGCGGGCGGCAGCGCGAGAGGGGAAGGGGGGAGGGGAAGGAGGCGGGCGGCGGCGCGAGACGGGAAGGGGGAGGGGAAGGAGGCGGCGGCGGCGGTCCAGAGGGGCGGAGGGAGGCGCGCGGGCGTGACAGGGGAAGGGGAGAGGGGAAGGCGGCGGGCGCGGAGGGGGATGCAGGGAGGCGGCGGGGCGACGGGGGCCTGGAGGGGGCCGAAACGGGTATTTTGGATGAAAAAATTGATCATATACCCTCCATTTAGATGGAAATTGAGGATTTACCCTCCTGGCCCACGTGTCAGTGACTTATGATGACCCCACGTGTCATTGAGATGTGGAGGGTAAATCCTCAATTTCCCAACTATAGGGAGGGTATATGATCCAATCTCCCATTTTGGATACATCTAGACCTCTAAACACTTGAAATTCCATTTTTGACCTCTAAACCAAAAAAAATTCCCGAATCTAGACCCCCGCCCGAGCGCGCGTTCGCCTGGTGCCGCCACCTGTCCAGTCGTGCGGTGTGGTACCACACGACCGCACTGTAGCACGGGTCGTGCGGTACCACACCACACGATCGCACTATTCATCGCACTGTAACGGCAGGTCCTGCGGTCAAAAAATGAGATGTGCGGTCGGCGATTCGGTCATGCGGTCGGAGCGAAAGAAACGTGCGCTCGGGCGATGAACAGTGCGATCATGCGGTGTGGTACCGCACGACCCGTGCTACAGTGCGGTCGTGCGGTACCACACCGCACGACCGGACAAGTGGCGGCGCCAGGCGAACGCGCACTCGGACGGTGGTCCAGATTCAGAATTTTTTTAGTTTGAGGGCCATAAATGGAATTTCGGGTGTTTAGGGGTCCAGATGTGTCCAAACTTCCAGAAACGGGGGGAGGATTTAGGTTTTTATATGGGTGGCATTTGAGGATTTAGGTTTTTATATGAGAATAACGAAAAATATATTCTAAATTGCAAGGGAAAAACTTTTATGACATGTTGTTTGATACACTTTACGACGTGTCTACATGTTACTGACGGTCAAAAGCGTTTCTAACTTCATGACATATTGATATGTTTTAAATATCATAGAAAAAAACATTTTTACATGTATATGAACGGTTGTTGATACGCTTTTCAATGTGTCTAAATGCTATTGATGATTTAAATCGTGTCTAACTCCATATCATTTTGAGACGTTTTTAGTATCGTGTCAAAAGGCATATTTAGGTGGGTATGGGCGATTGTATGATACGTTTTACGTCATGTCTAGATGCTATTGACGATTAAAAGCGTATCTAACACCGTGTCATTTTGAGATGGTTTTAATATCATGTTAAAAAGTGTCTTTATATGTCTCTTGACAATAAAAGCGTGTCTAATGCCGTGTCAAGTTGAGATTTTAACAAAATCATGTCAATAAGCGTCTTTATGTGCCCATGTAGAGACGCTTTTAGCCTGCGTTACTATGAAAGCGTGTCTAAAGGGGGGTTTTCTTGTAGTGTCTCTTCTCCCACCGTCGTCGCCATTGCTGCCAGTCGAAGCTCGCTTTTCTGGCCGATCTCGCCTCCCTTGGCGCCGCCTCGGGCTCCTCCCTTGCAGTCGCACCTCATGCCGCCCATTTAAAGCCCCTCCCTCGTCGCGTTCGCACCGGAGCCGGTTTGCTCCCCGCAAACTCCGGCAAGCCGTGCCGCCTCCCTCCCCCTATAAACCCCCCCCCCGGAACACCATCTTCGGCACAGACTCTCCCCGAGCTCTCTCCTCCCCTCCTTGGCCGAAGCTCTCGCCCACCGGAGCGCCGCTCCCCCAAAAGCCGCCACCACCACTGCTCTTCTCCCGCCGCTGCCCTTCTGCCGGCCACCCTCAAGCCCGGTGCTGGGTAAGGATCGAACCGCCGCTGCCTCCTCTCCCTCCTCCACCTCTCGCCGAGCGCCGAAGCTCCGGTGAGCTCACCGCCCCCGAGCGCCGCTTGGCCGGCCCGTGCCACGTCAGCGGTTGTGCCACGTGTCAGCCGACATGGACGCCGCATGGGCACCACGCCCGCCCTAACCAACCACCTCAGCCAAAGTGCCACCTCGGTCCTCACCTTGATCCGTGGACCTGGTCCACGGTAGGCCGAGCCCACCTGTCAAAAATTCAAAAATTAGCTGACGTCAGCATTGCATCATAAAATATCTTTTCTTCAGAAAAATAATTCAGCTGAATATTAATTCCTTGTTGACATCATAAATGACCTTTTTTAGTATAAAAATAATTCAAAAAATTAGCCTTTTTCATTTTCTCTCTTTTTGAACTTCCGGAAGCCCGTATTTCTTCATTTTAACTCCGATTTGACCGGTTCAAATTTCTAAATTCTTCTAAAATCCTAAACTACAAGAATTTCTAAATTTGACCCGATTTGACCTGTTATAATTGGAATCAGTTTTCGGTACTTGGTATCTATGGTAGTGAATATGAATTTGAAAATGCAATTGATGGATGTAGTGATTGCATACATGTACGGGTCATTGGATACAAATATTTACATGAAAGTTTAAAGAGGAATTAAAATACCAGATCCTAAAGCAAATCACAACATGTATAGCATCAAATTGCAGCGGTCGTTGAACATGCTAAAACAGTCTAGCAGAATGTGGTATAACTGGCTGATTGACTTTCTCCTGAAGAAATGTTACGCTAAGAATAATGATTGTCCCTGTGTGTTCATCAAGAAGTCCCAAAATGTGTTTTGTATCTTTTCTGTATTTGTTGATGATCTGAATATCATTCGAACAGTATAAGACATTAAGGAAGCTTGCTCTTACCTTAAGACGGAGTTGGAGATGATGATTCGGGTAAGACTAGATTTTGCTTAGACTTGCAGCAAGAGCATTTTCCTTGGAGAAACATTAGTATACTAATTTGCTTATACTAAGAAGGTATTGGAGAAATTTAACATAGATAAATCATATCCATTGAGAACCCCTATGGTAACTAGATCTCTCTGAGTAGACCAAGGGAGGAAAAAGATGAATTGTTATTACCCGAGGTTCCGTACTTAAGTGCCATAGGAGCATTGATATATTTTACAAATTACACCAGGACGGATATTGCATTTGTATTTTACCTATAAGCAAGGTTCAATGATGCACCAACCGGAAGCCATTAGGCTGGCATTAAGATAATACTCAGATATCGTCAAGGAACTCAAGATCTTGGATTGTTTTTCCAGAAGAACAAAAACTTGACCATGGTGGGATATACGATGCAGGATATCTCTATGATCCCCATAAAGCAATTTTCAAGACTGGGTTTGTGTTTCTCTATGGTGGAACAACTATTTTCTCGTGATGAGCGAACCAAAACACTACAGCTACATGTACAAACCTCTCATAAATTATTGTTTTTGTACAAAGCCTCATGTGAATGTGTTCGACTTGGATGGATGATTAACCACATACAACAGTCTTGTGGCTTAAACAATGTCCAAACCCGCGCTATTATCTATAAAGATAATGTTGCATGTGTTGCACAAATGTAGGTGGGTTATGCTAAGAATAATCTCAAGAAGCGTATTGCTCTAAATTTATTATTTGCTCATGAACTCCAGAACAAAAATGAAGTGAAGATATTGCATAGTAAGTCTTGTGAAAAGCTAGCATATTTATTTACTAACTCCCTGCCAACATCTAGTTTCAAAAAATGTGTATGTGGTGTTGGAACGAGGCGACTTACAGATATGCGAAATTCATGGGGAGCACTTCTCTTAATAGAATAGCCCATATGTAGTAGATCGCGATGATCGATATATACTCTTTATTTCTAAAGATGGAATATGGTCAGGAAGATGAAATGGGCATACTCCATTTCTATTAGTGAGTATTTAATAGAAGTTTTCACGTGAAGGTTTTAACGAGGCAACTAATGCAATACAACTTATGTGTGCAATGTACAATTTTCACCATTCCTTTTTCCTACTGGGTTTCTGGAAAGGGTTTGTAATGAGGCATATGCATATTACGGTATTCGCCCAAGGGGAAGAGTTAGGAAACTAACGCCCCTATGAGGCATACCGGCCATGTGGGCCCCAACGGTTTTGACATCATCTTCAAGAAGATAAATGAGCGCATACCAAAAGACTCTTAGATTATAAATATAAAGGAGAGGCTATTGTAATTTGTACATCAAGTCATATCAATAAAGAAAATTGTTAGATTGCTCTCTCATATCTATATCTATTGTTCATTTACTTTTGCTCTCACTACTACAGAAAATGTCATCATAGACGATTCAAAAATGTCATCACAGACGGTTTTGTGAACCGTCTGAATTTATGGGTTAGTGATAATACAAGGTCATCACATACGGTTTTCGAACCGTCTGTGGTGCAAATATCATAGACGGTTTTTAACTAAAAACCGTCTGTGATAGTTATAATCACAGATGGTTCTTAACTAAAAACCGTCTGTGATATATAAATATCACTGACGGTTCTTAACTAAAAACCGTCTGTGATATTTATAAATCACAGACGGTTTTTAACTAAAAACTGTCTGTGATTAACTATCACAGACGGTTTTTAGTTAAAAATTGTTTGTGATATTCCCTTCTACTCCTAAACCTATTTCTGTTTATTGGCTAGCCTTAGAAAATGCTAGCCATGCCTTCTGAAACAAGCAGATCAACATGTACATGTATACATCCAATTCACATCTCAATTCACCTCACAAACATAAAACATCCATTTTTATTAAGATTAGAGCCTACCATTACAATATACCAAAACAACGAGCAGGTTACACAACAAGAACAGAGACAAAGCAAAGATCCTCTATGCCTTCTCGCCCCAGATGCAACGTATGAGCTGGATGTCTTTGACGCCCACCATCGTCGACGTTGATTGAGCGTCTGCATGGTTGGCACAAGCTAGTTGCTTCTGCGGTGTCTTGCCTCCTGTAGACATGTGCGTCGTCTGCAAGGAGGAGGAGAACAGCATGGAGGAGGACAGCAAGGAGCAGTAGAACAGCAAGGAGGAGGACAACAAGGAGGAGGAGAACAGCAAGGAGGAGGACAGCAAGGAAGAGGAGACCAGCAAGGAGGCTGGGTTTTGGTTATATTTATAGGGGAGGGAGAGGGAGGGAGAGGCGGGAGTTTAAAACTTTTGGCGCGGGGACGGAGAGGCGGAGCTACGATCCGTGGGGTGAGGATTGCTGGATTTCTATTGGCTAGGATTGGGTTGAGGAGGATCGACGGGCCCAGCGGTCAGATTATCACAGATGGTTCTATATATAGAACCATCTGTGATGAATGAATATCACAGACGGTTCTATATATAGAACCGTCTGTGAATTAGAGCACAAAATTTTATATACCGATGCAATACAAACAATTAGTATGAAAAGATAAAATAGCTAAGTTTTGTATGGCTTATATATACTCATTTGAAAGGTTTCGACGAGACCCAGACTTTATTAGTCTTCATGGACCTCATTTCCTCTTCCATGGCCTCAAGCCATTTTGAGTCTACAACTTTGCAGTTGAAGCAAAATCCAAATTCCAAAAGGAAGACCAAGAAAAAGGGCAAAAACAGAAACCAAAAACTTGCGACGCAGGTTTAGGTCCAAAGATGACCGATTTTCAGGGTCTTGGATGGTGACTAGCACAAGCTGGTCATTTTGTTGGATTGGGCTCATCATTAGCTTTCCAACGAGTACAAGAACGTCGAAAACGGACACCGTATGCAAAAGTTATGCCCATTTTACTGAAAGTGTCTCAAAACTGAATCATACTCGGACTTAAGCGGGAAAATATGAAATTTTGAGGGATTGCAAGGCGGGAAACGTATCACAGATGATTTTTATTATAAAACCGTCTGTGATATTCCATTATCACAGACGGTTCAGCGGTAAGAACCGTCTGTGATACTCCTTTTTCCCGCCACAAATACCACAGACGGCCTCCAAATTAAAACCGTTTGTAATAGTGTACATCACAGACGGTTTCACAAAACTGTATGTGATTTGGCGTCTAGTATTAGGCTTTCTGTAGTAGTGTCTTGCCAATTGCTTGTGATTGTTCTAGTTCTACTTATACTGATTTAGCTATTGGATCACTCGGCGACACTAGTCTCTCAACAGTTTTTTTTCTTTTTGTACGCAAAGCAAGCCTGATGTTTCGGATCTCACTGGAATTCATTAACGAATGTACCCCATTAGCTAGTTGCTGGAAACTCGCATATGCACTTGACTAGCAGTAGCTGCAATGCTTTGTTGTCCTGCGGGCCCCATATATGCATTCTAATCTGAAATACACACATGTGCAAACATGTATCTACTACATTATCCTTCAAGGTAGCTTGTGAAATTGTCTATGCACGTACTACAGCTTGAGTTCAACTTACAATGTCCAACAGTTTGTTGAAAATAGCATCTATATCAGCTGAAAGTTTTGCACGAACAACTTAACTACAAATGATATGGAATAACATTATTTTCCATTTGTAAATTTCTCTCACCTTAGTCGTTTGTTGCAGGTGTTGATGAGTGCCAGATACCAACCACTTGTAAAGGATTTTGCATGGCATTATAGGAAGCCACTATTGCACAAAGTGCCCAGTAAAAACAGAGCATTACGTTACAACTATGAAATGCACATCAACAAAATGCAAAAATTGAAATAACCTCAAAATTCAAAAAAATTTGAATTATTAATTGAATTTTGCTTCAATTCCATCTCCTTCCCAATTTGGCAAGTCCCAAAAACTTCTTTCCTCTTTTGGCATTCTGCCTCCTTCTCCTTCTCCTGGCACTGCCGTGCGCAGGCGTCACTCCACCGCCTTACTGTTCATCCGCCCCATGCGCCGCTCCCTCGCCGGCCGATTTTGCGGCCGCCCGCAACTTGTGCGTTCCCACCCGCCTGCACATGTGGTCCCACTATTCAGTGATGAGGACATCACTTCTTCGGATACACAAAACACTCCTCCACTTGACATTCAAGGACCAATCACTAGAGCTTGCGCCTGACAATTGAATTTACAGGTGAGCTCGTTCCTAAGTACTTCTTTTTGTTCATTTAAGAATCGATTGCTACCTAATGATTTAATTATAATTAGGAACATGGAGAGGACCTGGAAGTACTTGGAGAAGGGCTACGAGGCGCACAAGTCCAGCAAGGGCGGTCGAATCATGTTGGAGGCCCAACTCAAGCCGACTTCGAATCCAATTCGGAGTCCAGGACCAGGCCGCACTAAAATGGATGCCCAGATCGCATCCGTGCTCCGTTTTGGACTTTCTACATATGGATGGAAAGCTGAGAAGACGACCTTTCCAATGGCTCTGGTCCCATGTCAAAATTCCTTCTGAGTCAACAGGAATCGTCAAAACAAGTAGGCATTTAGAACCTGTCAGGGTGCTGCGTCACCGTCTTTTGGGCCGTTCGGCTTTGTATCGTGTTGGAGCCCATTAGGGCGCGTCCAGGGGTTTTGCGCGCCCCTCACTCCTTTATATCCAGCCACCACCCCCACCATTAGGGTTTGGGTTTTGCTTAGATTATTCTGTCTTTGAACAGTTTCGCCGTTCATCGGTTTGTGAGACCCCAACTTTCGAGTGCTAAATCAATACATCTGCAATTCAGTTGTGTTCTTCCTTGTTCTTGCTTGTGTTCTTCGATTCACAGGCAAGGATTAGCCTTCTTGGCGAGGTCAACCGGGCTGCGCATGGTTGATAACCTGAGGAGACGTGGTGCTGCGATTGCTGGGTTCGGAACGTGTTGTTCGGAAACCGGATCGATTTGTGTCGCGCCTCCACCAAATCGAACATATCCAGAACCTGTTGGAAGATCGGGACCCCGTTCCTATCAAGTGGTAATCAGAGCTTCGGGTGTTCCTTCAGGTTCGAGTTTACCCTACCTTTGTTGTTTTCGGTTTCATCGTAGAGTCCAAGAAAAAGCCCTACAAAAAATTTGTAGTCATAGGTTGTTCCTGTCCCAGATCTCATTTAGCCTTTTGCACAATTTGATTTCAGAGTCCGTAGTGTTGAGTTTGTGTCCCAGATCGTATTTTGTTTCGGGTTGTCTTGCTTCCGCTACCTCTCATACAAACCCTAGCCGTCAATTTTGTTTTCCCACCCATATCCCACCCTCTGTTTTTGAGTCATCCATCATCCATCGCATCTCGTGATCACCCAGCACCATCCCCCACCTTTCCCCGAGCTTCCGCCCCCACCTTCCACCAATTTCCTCCACCCGATTTCGTTTCCGGCCTCCACAAAAACCATAACTCGGAGGCCCTCCTTCAAACGGCCGTAACTTTCTCATACGGACTCGAAATCAGGCGATTGTTTTTTGAAATTGGGTGAAATTAAATTTTGCATCCGAAACTCCCCACCAGTGGTGGGTTTAGCGAATTTATTTTGCCCAAATTCGGCCTGGAAAGTGCAGTACTCGAGCTCTGAAATTTCGTCACCGAATTTACAGCACATTCATCATTTTCTGTAATAGTGTACATCAGATTGAGGTGAAACTTTGTGTGGTTCCTATTTCTATGCTCTGCTTTGTGAAAAACATAAAAGAAAAAAAAGAAAAAGAAAAATTTCGGCACCTGGGGTTATAGTGCTGAGAGTTCTATCCGTCCCCAAAAAAAATGTGACAGAGCACAGTTTTAGGTGACAGAGCTTCATTTGTTTTGTGCTTATGCTAAATTAAGTTTCTCATTGCCTGACCATCTTTGTTGCTGTCTTTGGTCTACTATTCTGGTCTTGACTCCTTGTTAATCATATCCTAACACTGATATAGGACACATTTAGACCAGCAACTAGGACCAGTGCTTTGGACATTTATTCAGAATTACTATCTGTTATTGATTTGTGTTCCACTAACATATTTGGCCTGCCAAGCTCCATATACCTACTTCCGGATAGCATAGTTTTTGACCCTAGCAATCGCCGGATCACACTCTCCAGGTATCCTTTGCCTTGCTTTGGTAAGAACACTTGTAAGAGCTTGGTAAGCCACTTCCTTTGCGGGTTCCCACTGCCCTTACCTTGTAGTTGATAGGGATAATCCTTTTGTTTTTCCTGTGTTTCCACTAACCATGGCAGCAGACGAAGGGGACGGGACACCAAGCGATTTCAACGAGTGTGTTAGTCGCGGCCAACTACAAGCTGCGCTCGACAAACAAAATGCTTCACTCACTGATCTCGGCGCGAGACTGGACACCATCGTCGCCGCCATTGCCCAGTTGAATACCACGGAAGGCATTGAGCGGGTGGAGCGGCGGATGGCTGACCTCACTGGTCGGATGGACACATTGGAGGCACGCCTGTCACCTGTCAATGACGGCCATCATCATGATGATGACACGGTGTATGATGCGGATGGCAACATTGATCAGCGGGCGACACAAGATGCACGACTACGTCGGCGTCTTCAGCAAAACCGACATGGTATGGGAGGTAATAACCAGCACCGTCATGGTAACGACGACCCTTTTGCTAAAGTCAAATTTACCATTCCATCTTTTTCTGGTCTTTATGATGCTGAAATATATCTTGATTGGGAGATGACGGTAGAGCAGAAGTTTAATTCTCACTTGGTTCCTGAACAACATAGAGTTAGACAAGCTACTAGTGAGTTTAAGGACTTTGCTATTATCTGGTGGAATGAACTGGGTACCATGCGCTTACAACCTAATACATGGGAGCGGTTAAAAGAAGCTATGCGTAATCGTTTTGTTCCTCCCTCATATAAACGTGATTTGAGAAGAAAAAAATTGCAGCGCTTAGAATAAGGTGATAGTTCTGTTCAAGACTATTATGCTGAGCTTGAAAAGGGTATGGTGCGTTGTGGGGTTGTTGAGGAAACGGAGGATAAGATTTGTCGTTTTTATGGGGGGTTACGGCGTGAAATTCAGGACATTGTTGATTATAAGGATTTTACTACTGTCAACCAGTTGTTCCAGCTTGCTATGCTTGCAGAAAAAGAATTGCAGGGACGCAAGGAATCCGCGAAGGCAAGCACCGGACGACCCTTCTACACGCCGCGAACGACTACATTGACGGGACTGCCCAAGTCTTCTTCGAGTTTTCATTCTCCTCCACCACCTGTGAACAAGTTTGCAGCAGCGACACCGAAGCCACCTTCCACGACACGCCTTGCAAATTTTACAAAAAATTCTTTGCAGGGTCCAGCCAAGAGTTCTTCTTCCGTGGCTTCAACGGGCCGCTCCTCCGACATTTCGTGCCACCGCTGCCATGGGCTTGGTCATGTGCAGAAGAATTGCCCTAGCCAACGGGCATACATCGCCACAGAAGATGGAGGCTACATCAGCACTTCGGATGTCGAGGAGGATGATGATGTTGCTGCTACCTCGGACGACAATGGCGGTGGTGATGACCACCTGGTCCTTGGTGGGGCGTCCACAGCGACGCTACGGAGCATCATTGTGCAGTGAGTCCTCAGCACACAGGTACAACAACCCGATAAGCTTCAACGCCATAATTTATTTCAGACTTTCTTCGCAATCAAGAACCGGCGCGCACGTGTCATCATTGATGGAGGAAGCTGCAACAACTTGGTGAGTTCTGATTTGGTCAAGAAACTTGGCTTGACCATGCGACCGCATCCACATCCATACCATATTCAGTGGTTAAATGACTCTCGAAAAGCTAAGGTAACGCAAACATGCTGAGTCCATTTTTCCATTGGTGGTTATGCTGATCATGTTGATTGTGATGTGGTTCCCATGCAAGCATGCTCTCTTTTATTGGGTCGACCTTGGGAATTTGATAATGATGCTTTACACCATGGTAGTAGTAACAAATACACTTTTATGCATAAGGGAAAGAAAGTTACTTTACTGCCTTTGACCCCAGCTGAGATTATAGAGGCCGATAGGGAGAGAGCTGCTGCTGCTAATGATCCAAAGGAACATGATAAATCTAAAAAACAGCAAGTAATCCATTTGAAAAATTCTGTTATGCTTGCCATAAAATCAGACCTTGCTGCAATTGATAATGTTAATGATACATGCTATGCTTTTGTGTGCAAAGATGCTTTATTTTCTCTTGATAATCTGCCTTGCACTTTGCCTTCTCCTGTCACCAACCTTTTGCAAGAGTTTAGAGATGTTTTCCCTGATGAGATACCTCCAGGACTTCCACCCATTCGAGGGATTGAGCACCAGATTGACTTGATCCCTGGAGCTAGTTTGCCAAACCGTGCAGCGTACAGGACCAATCCCGAAGAGACTAAGAAGATTCAACGACAAGTCCAAGACCTTTTGGACCGTGGGTACGTACGTGAGAGCCTTAGTCCTTGTGATGTTCCTGTTCTTTTGGTTCGAAAAAAAGATGGTTCTTGGCGTATGTGTGTAGATTGTAGAGCCATTAACAACATTACTATAAGGTATCGTCAACCTATTCCTAGGCTAGACGACATGCTTGATGAGTTGTGTGGTGCTATAATTTTCACAAAGATTGACTTGCGTAGTGGATACCACCAAATAAGAATGAAACTTGGCGATGAATGGAAAACTGGTTTTAAAACTAAGTTCTGCTTGTATGAGTGGTTAGTCATGCCTTTTGGTTTAACTAATGCACCTAGCACTTTCATGAGATTAATGAACGAGGTTTTACGTTCTTTCATTGGCAAATTTGTGGTCGTTTACTTTGATGATATCTTGATTTATAGCAAGTCCATGGATGAACATTTGAATCACTTATGTGTTGTTTTTAATGCTTTGAGAGATGCACATTTGTTTGGTAACCTTGAGAAGTGCACCTTTTGCACGGATCGAGTCTCTTTTCTTGGCTATGTTGTGACTCCACAGGGAATTGAGGTTGATAGAGCCAAGGTGGAGGCGATATGGAGTTGGCCCATGCCCACGACGGTCTTCCAAGTGCGGAGTTTTCTTGGCCTTGCAGGATTTTATCGCCGCTTTGTCAAGGAATTCAGCACCATTGCGACACCATTGATTGAGTTGACAAAGAAGGGCGTCGTGTTCCATTGGGGGCCATCACAAGAGGAGTCCTTTAATCTTTTGAAGGACAAGCTTACAAACGCACCATTGCTCCAACTTCTGGATTTTGGTAAGACTTTTGAGTTGGAATGTGATGCTAGCGGAATTGGTATTGGTGGTGTTTTGATGCAAGAAGGCAAACCTGTTGCCTACTTTAGTGAAAAATTGAATGGTCCTGCTCTTAATTATTCCACGTATGATAAAGAATTGTATGCTCTTGTTCGTTCTTTAGAGACGTGGCAACACTATTTATGGCCTAAAGAATTTGTCATTTATTCCGATCATGAATCACTTAAGCATATTCGTAGTCAAACCAATTTGAATCGTAGACATGCTAAGTGGGTTGAATTTATTGAATCTTTTCCTTATGTCATTAAACACAAGAAAGGGAAGGATAATGTGATTGCTGATGCTTTGTCTCGACGCTATACCATGTTGTCTCAACTTGATTGTCGCATTTTTGGTCTTGAAACTATTAAAGCACAATATGCTTTTGATGCTGATTTTAAGGATGTGTTGTTGCATTGTAAAGAGGGACAAGCATGGAATAAATTCGTGATCAATGATGGGTTTTTGTTTAGAGCTAACCGCCTATGCATTCCAGTTGGATCCGTTCGTCTTTTGTTGTTGCAGGAGGCGCATGGAGGCAGTTTGATGGGACATTTTGGTGCTAAGAAGACAGAGGACGTTCTGGCCACACACTTCTTTTGGCCAAAGATGAGGCGAGATGTTGAGCGGTTTGTGGCTCGCTGCACTACATGTCAAAAAGCTAAGTCTCGTTTGAATCTACATGGTTTATATATGCCTCTTCCTGTTCCTTCTATTCCGTGGGCAGATATTTCTATGGACTTTGTTTTAGGATTGCCCAGGACTAAGAGGGGAGGGATAGCGTTTTTGTTGTTGTGGATCGCTTTTCTAAGATGGCTCACTTTATACCATGTCATAAAACCGATGATGCCGTTCATATTGCTGACCTCTTTTTCAAAGAGATAGTTTGTTTGCATGGTATGCCTTCTACTATTGTTTCAGATCGTGATGCCAAGTTCTTGAGTCACTTTTGGTGTACTCTATGGAACAAGTTGGGTCCCACAAACTGATGGCCAAACCGAGGTGGTGAACCGCACATTGTCTACCATGTTGAGAGCTGTTCTGAAGAATAATTTGAAGCTGTGGGAAGAGTGTTTGCCGCATGTTGAGTTCGCATATAATCGAGCAGAACACTCCACCACCAAGGTAAGTCCTTTTCAGGTAGTGTATGGATTCAATCCACGTGCCCCTATTGATATTTTACCTTTGCCTACTAGTGAGAGAGTTCATAATGATGCTAAGGAGCGTGCTGATTTTATTGTCAAAATGCATGAGACTACTAAGGCAAACATTGAAAAGATGAATGAAAAATATAGGATTACTGGTAGTAAAGGTAGAAAGGAAGTTAAACTTGAACCGGGTGATTTTGTTTGGTTGCACTTGAGAAAGGATAGATTTCCTGAGTTAAGAAAGTCAAAATTGATGCCTAGAGCTGCTGGTCCTTTTAAGATAGTTGAGAAGACAAATGATAATGCATATAAACTTGAGTTGCCTCCCGAGTTTGGGGTTACTCCTACCTTTAACATTTCATATTTGAAGCCATACTTGGGAGAAGAAGATGAGGCTGAGTTGAGGACAACTCCGCTTCAAGAGGGGGAGGATGATGATGACATCACTTCTTTGGATACACATAACACTCCTCCACTTGACAGACATTCAAGGACCAATCACTAGAGCTCGCGCCCGACAATTGAATTTACAGGTGAGCTCGTTCCTAAGTACTTCTTTTTGTTCATTTGAGAATCGATTGCTACCTAATGATTTAATTATGATTAGGAACCATGGAGAGGACCTGGAAGTACTTGGAGAAGGGCTACGAGGTGCACAAGTCCAGCAAGGGCGGTCGAATCATGTTGGAGGCCCAACTCAAGCCGACTTCGAATCCAATTCGGAGTCCAGGACCAGGATGCACTAAAACGGATGCCCAGATTGCATCCAGGCTCCGTTTTGGACGTTCTATATATGGATGGAAAGCTGAGAAGACGACCTTTCCAATGGCTCTGGTCCCATGTCCACATTCCTTTTGAGTCAACGGGAATCGTCAAAATAAGTGGGCATTCAGAATCTGTCAGGGTGCTGGTCACCGTCTTTTGGGCCGTTCGGCTTTGTATCGTGTTGGAGCCCATTAGGGCACGTCCAGGGGTTTTGCACGCCTCTCACTCCTTTATATCCAGCCACCACCCCCACCATTAGGGTTTGGGTTTAGCTTAGATTATTCTGTCTTTGAACAGTTTCGCCGTTCATCGGTTTGTGAGACCCCAACTTTCGAGTGCTAAATCAATACATCTGCAATTCAGTTGTGTTCTTCCTTGTTCTTGCTTGTGTTCTTCGATTCGCAGGCGAGGATTAGCCTTCTTGGCGAGGTCAACCGGGCTGCGCACGGTTGATAACCTGAGGAGACGTGGTGCTGCGATTGCGGGGTTCGGAACGTGTTGTCCGAAAGCCGGATCGATTTGTGTCACGCCTCCACCAAATCGAATATATCCAGAACCTGTTGGAAGATCGGGACCCCGTTCCTATCAATCAGCCACTAGTCCCTACCCCTTTCCTCTCTTCGCGCACCGCCGCTCGCGCGCTCGCTCTCTTGCTGCACCGCAACTCGCTCGCTTGCTGCTCACGCCGCGCCCGGAGTCACAACCCTGTCAGCTCTAGCAGGGTGACAGTGCCACCTCCCTCTCGTGCTCTCTGTGCGGCGTCAGAGCCACCCTATCTCCTCATTCTCGTGCGAGAGGCGCACTCCTGAACCGCCTCTCTGCGGCCACCAACGTTCACTGCCTTTAATGCGCCAACCCCACTATCTTGAGCTTCCTAACACTTCCACAAACTTCACTGAGCCAGCAATTTCAGCACAAGTCGACAGCAGTGCAGCCAACAGCCTCCCCTGCGCCCGGTGAGCCATAGCGGCAATCTCGAGTTCCTTTCGAATATTTTCCGATTCCTTGCTCTAACACGGTCTTCTTTACTCCCTGAACACACTGGTGAACTTTCTTCCGTGGCTGGCCCTACTGGGCCATCCCCGACCTAAATTGCCATTGCTATCGTGATCCTGAAGCTTCCTAGATGGTTAAACCCCACCCAATTTGGCCGGAAACCTACCAGAGCTCCATGTCGCCACCGTTGAGGCCGCTGTCTTCCCTGCTACCGCCAGTCACCACCATCCATCCACTCACCTTCCAAAGTCCTAAAATTGAACCCCGAGCTCAAACCACTCCTCTCTGTGTAGCCAGTGTTCCCTGGGATGCCCTAACGACGCCGCTTCAACAGAGTCGCCAAGCTCTATTTCCCGCCAAGAGAGGAGTCCGGAGGTTGAAGACGACCACCCGGGGGCGACGTGGTCGGATCTCGACTGTCAGCGCCTGTTAACTCCTTTCCATCCAAGACGTTGGTGTCGGTTGAATCCAAGCCGTTCGCTCCGTCCACGCGTCAACCATCAGGCGTGGGTGCGCGTGCGCTGGGCCTTCGGTCGCGCACGGCGTGGGTCGCAGGCCGTCCGGCTTGCTTGGCCGCGCGGGCACAAATCCGGTCGAGCCGCACTGTGCGGTTGGGCCGACCCTTTACTGTTCATCTGAATTAAAATTCAGAAAAATCATTAAATATCTCAGAAAAATATAGAAAATTCCAAAAATCCCAAAAATATATCATTTTGATCGTCTCGATGTCGTAAACTCATTTTCGACCTCCATTCCACCAAAATCATCTTTAAATAAATTCAAACTCCTCCATTTGAATTTTATGCAATTTACTGCTTTTTAAGTAGATTATTTTTCCTAGCTTGACTAGATTCAAGTGTGGACTTATGTTATTATTTTATGTGTTTATGCTAGCTTCCGACTTCTCCAAGGCTGCAGTCCAAGATTCAAACCCGAGCACAGAAGTCTATGAGCTTGTCGAGGTTTCCGAGTAGCAAGGCAAGTTGCAAGTCTTTGATCATATTGAAGCCTATGAATTTTACATTATTTAATAAGGTATTTTCATTATTGATAATTGTGAAATATTAATTGCTTAAAATAAATGTTTATAATGGCATGCTAATTAGTTAAATCCTACCACTGATAAATGCCCTATTTAATTTGTGGCCACATTCACCTTGACAGCTTTAGTAATAATTAAGATAATGTATAAATATTTGTAGATCATCTCATTCAGCAGTTTGTGCTACTAAGTGAATTGGCCGTTGGCCGGTAGGATTTGAAAACTGGTACTAGGGTAAGAGTGTGCTGTAGAAAGCAACAAGATGACCTCCGTCCACGACCTTACCCTAGGGTGGAGGCTAGTTTGGAATGGTGGTAGTGCTGTTGAGCACAGTTGGGGTTGTGGTTGATGCCTCATCTGGAAAATGTAAGGACGAGAACCTTATGCTAAGTAAAAGACAGTAAGCGCTCAACCATAGGAGTTGACTTATCAACCCTGGTTTAGTAGCTACTCAACTCGATTGAAACTCTACAGGATGTAGGTGTGTGATGTTGGGGAGTTAGGTATGCGAAACAGTAAAACCATACCTAACAACAACAGAGGTCATTCAGAGCGGGCAAAGGAGTTTAGGATTAGTTGTGAATCATGTCTGAGTGATTCTGTCAGGTAGAGCCGATATAAAGAATTGACCAGTGAAACAACCTGGTTTTCTTAACTCTGTCGTAGGAGTTAAGAAATTGTGTGGGTAAAGCTAAGGAACTCTGCAGAGTAAAATTAATGGTATTCGAATACGTCGTGCTTCTGGTTAATGAAGCTGTGTTAATTAGGTGATTCCAACAACAAGGCATAAGTATGTTTTGTAATGTGATTAAATTGTGATGGGGACGGGGTCCCGATCTTCCAACAGGTTCTGGATAAATTCGATTTGGTGGAGGCGCGACACAAATCGATCCGGCTTCCGAACAACACGTTCCGAACCCCGCAATCGCAGCACCACGTCTCCTCAGGTTATCAACCGTGCGCAGCCCGGTTGACCTCGCCAAGAAGGCTAATCCTCGCCTGCGAATCGAAGAACACAAGCAAGAACAAGGAAGAACACAACTAAATTGCAGATGTATTGATTTAGCACTCGAAAATTGGGGTCTCACAAACCGATGAACGGCGAATCTGTTCAAAGACAAATCAATCTAAGCAAAACCCAAACCCTAATGGTGGTGGTGGCGGCTGGATATAGAGGAGTTAGGGGCGTGCAAAACCCCTGGACGCGCCCCTAATGGGCTCCAACACGATACAAAGCCGAACGGCCCAAAAGACGGTGGCGCAGCACCCTGACAGATTCGGAACGCCCACTTGTTTCGACGATTCCCGTTGACTCAGAAAGAATTTTGACATGGGACCAGAGCCATTGGAAAGGTAGTCTTCTCAGATTTCCATACATATGTGGAACGTCCAAAACGGAGTCCGGATGCGATCTGGGCATCCATTTTAGTGCGGCCTGGTCCTGGACTCCGAATTGGATTCGAAGTCGGCTTGAGTTGGACCTCCAACATGATTCGAAGTCGGCCTGGTCCTGGTCCTTGCTGGACTTGTGCGTCCCGTAGCTCTTCTCCAAGTACTTCTAGGTCTTCTCCATGGTTCCTAATCATAATTAAATTATTAGGTAGCAATCTATTCTCAAATGAACAAAAAGAAGTACTTAGGAATGAGCTCACCTGTAAATTCAATTGTCGGGCGCGAGCTCTAGTGATTGGTCCTTGACTGTCAAGTGGAGGAGTGTTGTGTGTATCCGAAGAAGTGATGTCCTCATCAAATTGGGTAAAGATAGATTTTATCTGTTAAAGGAAAACCCCATGATCTTAAGGAGAACTGCTTTGGCTTTATTTGTTTACAAATAAAACTGCATCCACTCAGTGTAATAAAATCAGTATATACCCACCCTTGAATATCCTTGCAAGTAGTAAATTAGGGTTTACCCTTGTAACTTGCTTGGTACGGTTGTACTCATAACTTGCTAAAAAACAACAGAAGATCAATGGAATCAGGAAGCCCCAGATGAAGACGAGGTTCCTAAAGAGCCTTTCTTCTCTAAAGAAGATTCGTTTTAGGTCTCAGCTGCGCTCAGGTCGCTTGGGATTTTCTGTGATGCATTGTTGTTTTGGGCTTGCACGCCCGCTGGTAAAACTAGTTGTTAAACCTTATGTTGTAATAAAGTTGGATCTTTTGTTGTAAGCTTATGCTGTTATGATGATCACTCATGTTCAGTGCTCCGTAACTGTTCATTTTGGATGGCCATGGCACTTCGTAACGCATTCAGAAATGGGGGCGTTACAGAATCTTCCACTATGTGAGTTCTATGGTACAATCAATTCCATGATGAGCTAGATAAAAAACAATACAAGGCTGAGGAGCGTAATCATTGCAGTTATTGGCATCGGGCTTAGTGTTGCCTTGATCATTCTACTTATCATCTTAAGTACAATATTTCTAATGTCTAGATCGAAAAGAGACATCCAGAAACACCTACAAAGAAAGTATTTCTGAAAGAACCAAGGCCTTCTCCTAGAACAACTGGTATCATCAGATGAAAATGCAAATGACAAGAACATACGAGATTTTCTCCTTGGTAGAGCTAGAAATGACAACAAATATCTTTGACTCTACATGTATACTTGGTCGTGGAGGGTATGGAATGGTGTACAAAGGCATCTTATCTAACTAACATCTAGTGACCATAAAAAAGTCTAAAGTCCATAAAAAGTCTAAAGGCATTGAACAAGATGAGATCAATCAGTTTATCAATGAGCTCACTATCCTCTCACAAATAAACCATTAAATATTGTGAAGCTCTTCAGATGTTGTCTTGAGCCTGAGGTCCCACTACTGGTATATGACTTTATCCCCAATGGTTCATAATTTGGAATTCTTCATGCTGATATGAGTAGCACCGCCTTTTTATTTTGGGATGACTGCTTGAGAATTGCTGGAGGAGCTGCAGGAGAACTTTATTATCTTCACTTGGCAACTCCAGTGTCGATCTTTCATTGAGATGTGAAGCCTTTTAACATTCTTACACAGCGAAATTACCAAATTTTAGTGCTTCGAGATTGGTTCCTATTGATCAACAAATGTACAAGGCATATTGGATGCTTGGACCCGGGGTGATGTTTATAGTTTTGATATAGTACTTACAGAGTTGCTTCTTAGGAAGAAGCCTATTTTTACATGTCAGTCTGGGTTAAAGCAAAAACTTATCTAACTACTTCCTTTCGGAGATGAGGGAGAAACCGTTAGTGGAAGTAGTAGCTGCTCAAGTTCTTGTGGAAGCAGCAGAGGAAGAGATTAATGATGTCGCTAGTCTTGTAGAGATTTTCTTGCGGCTCTGAGGCAAAGAGAGACCTACTTTGAAACAAGTGGAGAGGACATTGCAGCCTGTGCAATCGAAAAGGTTGAAATCATGTCAAGTTGCTTCGAAAAATGAAGACATGCAACCTTTGCTAACTAATACCGTAGAGCTAATTTATACTCTCATTTCAACCAAAATCGGTATAGCTTACAGCAGGAGTTTATGTCATTTCAGCGACTTTCCCACGCTAGATCACCGGGTTCACAATACTATGTTTGGCTGCACCTCTTTTTTTTCCCTTGTCAAGTGCTATGCAATTATTCTCCTTTGATGGAGAGTGATGTTTCTGTGATGCACTTATTTCAATGATGGGTGCATTGAAGTATTGGGATTGGCGTGTTCGAATCTTCTTTACATATTAATGAAAATTGAACACGCTATCATTATGGTGTCTTATTTTCTACCTCCCGAATGGGTAGGATGATTTCCATTTGTCTGGGAGCAATCGAAGCAGACATCAGTCTACTTTGTGCACAACACGTCATATTATTATCAGCTGAGTCACTTGTGTGAAGTAAAAGGGTCCAAATAAACAATTTCACTAAATGAAAAACCTTTGTTTTGTAAAACAATTCCGTAGTATATAGTGTATAGACTTCAAGAAGAAATGAACAAAACAGATGCCATGCGAAATGTAACCAAGAGATCCTCGATTGTGTATCATCCGTTAGAAATAAGCTCATACGAATGTGAGGCCTAATGTCTATGATTCTAAAGTATGCATGCTTTAGTACCATATTATTAAAGCAAGGTAGAAGAGACCAATTTACAAGGTAAAATACTTGCTATTCCCTAAAAGCTTGAGAGACACATGGCATGAGAGGGTTTGGCTAAACACACGCGCATGTACGTATTCGCGTATTTTCGCTTGGAAATCGTGTATCATGGCGTGGGGCGCCACTTGGCACACCATGTCTACCTTATTTTTTGTACCATGCATCTCTCTATTTGAATGCGAATTCAAACATCTGAATTAATTTAGTTAATGGCGTTAGTTACTAGATTAATTTGATTTAATTAAATCAATGGCATCAGTTATTGGAAACATATATAAAAGAACTAGAGACGTCCAGGCTAAATTGACTAAAATCCTTCTTCCTTTCTTTCTACTTTCTCCTCTACTGATCTATGCTGGTGTGTTGTGCGATTGAACCTCGCAGGCCTTTCTTTTCGGTGTACCGCAGCAAGGAGGAAGAGCGGCTATCTCTAAGCCATTGCCACAGAGAGTACCTGCACATGATTGCAATAAGGTTTGTGGGCAGCACAACACGTGCGACCACTCTTGCTCTGCTTCATCTATGTTCTACACTGCAATGAGTCTACGCTGTTTCCTATTCTTCATCAAGCCCAACAGTAAATTGTTCGTGCAATCAATTGATTTTATTATAATATTTTTCTTTTGTATTTTCTGAAATACAATGAGTAGCATACTGTTAGATCACTAGTCTTTTATTGTATTTGTTTTCTAGTAAAATTTAGAATTAAAACATTACTCGCATTTCCAACATCATCAAGTACAACGGTTTGCCAATCAGTTAATTGTTTGGAGGTATCAAATACATCTGGGGGCAATCGCAAAAAAGGGCAAACACTTTAGGTGAGTGGTTTGCATGTTTGGCATGGGCACTTTTTTGATTTTTCATATCTGCCGCTCATGAGTTCTAATTTCAACCCGCCCCGCGAGAAAGGGGGCCGGGAGAGGTGTATTTTATGCCATCTCGAGTTGTCGTCAAGGTTCAATTATGAGTTTGATCACTAGCAAATGGCTATTTTTGTCGTGGTGAAACTATGGGTGTATAACTCTATCTACAAAAATTCAAATTTTAATGTTTATCTTTACGCACACGTGAGTCTGTTTTGAGTGAAGCTATGGGTGTACAGTTCTATTAACAAAAATTCAAATTTTAATATCTATCTTTGCGCGTGAGTTTGTTTTGGTAGGATTAATCCCCCATGTCACGTTCACACACATCACACATTCTATGGGCTTCAAATGGGCTCGTTTCTCTTCGATTGGGTTGTCACAAGGGTCAGCAGAGCCTTTTTTTTTCTCAATGTAAAGCCTTGAGTTCGTGGAAAGCTAAGTAAGTCGATGAAGTCCCCACACACTGCAAATACAGCTAAAGCCAAATTCTGGTGCTGTGGGTTACGAGAAGGTTAGCTCTTCTCTTCCGCCGCTGCAGTTTCGTGTCGGAAGAGCCACCGCTTTCGATCGCACTCCATCGTCTTCTCCGGCCTGGTGTGTTGTGTCATCGTCATCCGCGTCCGCCGTTTCATCCACGTCCCCGACAAGGACGCGCCCCCGGCATGACCTCGCTCTTCTTGCCGATTGCAAATGGACGAAGATTGTCTGCAGTAGAACGCCTACTGCACATGCTATCCGATCAAACTGGCTCCTCACATCTCAAATCACTATTTACTCGTAACACGTGTTCTGGATTTTACATTTTGAGGGCAGCAAAACAACCAAACATAGTGATTTGCTCCCGTGGCCTATTTTCCAACCTGGCGCGTGCGCACAACCGCACCGTGTACTCGCGAGAGTTCTAGCTACAAGATCTCGTCCTCAAATTGGCGCTACACGCAGCAACAATAGGCAAGCTAGAATCCAAATAGGATGGCCCCTACATCGTCACAACGGCATTGCAGCACAGAGTGTATCGCCTCTCAACTTTGGAAGGGCAAACGCTCCGTCACACGTGGAATGCAGACCGGTTGTGGCGATACTACGCACGAAGCCGAAGAGATGCTCACAGCACTGCTGACACCCTGCCTTTTGTAATAGCTCACCCGCGCAAACGGGAAATCAATAAAGGGCGCCGTTTGCGAAAGTGGTCTCATTCACGTGGAGGCGAGCCTCCGCGTGCACTCTAAATAAGACACGCCTCCGCGTGCACTCTAAATAAGACATGCAGAGGCGAGCGGCGAGCCTCCGCGCACACTCTTCGGAGTATAAATAAGACACGAAGAGACGAGCGGCGAGCCTCCGCTCACACTCTTCGGAGTATAAATAAGACACGCGGAAACGAGCCTCTGCGGGCATTCTTCGGAGTATAAATAGGACACGCGGAGGAGAGCCTCCGCAGGCACTCTTCGAAGTATAAATAGGACACGCGGAGGGGAGCCTCCGCAGGCACTCTTCAAAGTATAAATAAGACACGCAGAGGGGAACCTCCGCATGCACTCTTCAAAGTATACATAAGACACGCGGGGGGCAACCTCCGGGCCAACTCTACGGAGTATAAAAATCGTGTGATGGCCTTGAGCCTCCGCGTACTTTGCGGAGTGTAAATGTTGGACCGAAATTGCGACAGAGGGGGGGGGGGGTGAATGTCAACTTTTAAAAATAACCCCTCGAAGGTTCCCCGAATAAAACTCTCCTTCAATAGCTATGAAAGCTATGAAATTGAGATCAAAAGATTCCTGGAACCCTAAACCAACAGAGAAGAAATCAACAACACAAATAAAGAAATTACAGGCCCAAACCAAACCAAGGACAGCAAACAACTCAAGCTGCCAAAGGGGGGCCGGTCAGACCACCTTCTATTGGCCGGTCAGACCGCCGGTCAGTGGCCGGTCTGACCGCACCCATACCGTCGGTCTGACTGCCACAGGCTGAGCAATCTGACCGCCACAGGCTAAGCAGTCTGACCGCCATGGCAGCTCTGGTCTGACCGCTCCTTGAAATTCTGGGCAGACAGCCAGCTGAAATTTCAGACAACTTGAGAACTTCAAGGCAGCAGGGAAATTTGGGGCTTCCCTCTGATCTCCTCAGTCCTGAACAACAACGAAACTACTAGAATAGCCTGGGGAGACTAGAGAACCAAGAGATTTCAACTCTAGAGTAAGAATTTCAGATTATAACAAAAGTCTGAAACTCTCCTCGAAACCAGACTACCCGAAGAATGAAGAATTTTGCAATTGTTTTTCTTAAAGCTCACATCGAAACCGTTATCGGTAAGCTGAGAGATTGAAAGCAAATTATACTGCAACTTACTGACCAAGGCAACATCTTTCAAAATGAAAGAATCATTAACACGCACTGTACCTTTGGCGATGACGCGCCCAGATGAAGCATCTCCGAAGGTAATCGTCTCATCACCTGGACCACGGGCAAGGAAAGAAAACTAACGGGAGTCTCTGGTCATGTGTCGTGAACACCCGGAGTCTACGAGCCAAACCTTTCCCTTCCCTGCCGGCGAACCTGAGTCAAACAGAGAGTAAAGTCTCAGTACTGGGGTAAATCAAGAGTGATTTTGGCACCCAATACTGAGTGACACGTCGAGCAGCAGAAGTAGTCAAGCACAGCTGACCTCTAACTACCCTACGCTCTCCGTTGCTCAAAGAAGCAAAAGGTTTATGTGTAGATCTAAAGCTGTTGCTGGGTCCGATTGCTATGGGAGAGCGAGTCGGAGCGCCGCAACATGCTGATCACGCCGCGGGTAGCCATCTCAACGAGGAAAATGAGATCTACCCTCAGAACGACGGAAGTCACGACCAAAGGGAGCATGAGGACGAAAACTCAGAAAAATCAAGTCCTCGATGCTGCCCAACCCATCAACAGGAGCAAACCTAGACCTCGCGTTGGTCTTAGGTGCACTCAAGGTTTGGGGCTGACCCTGAATATGCCTAACAGACTCAACACGGTCTCTACGCGCGATCTTGGCGTGCCTGAAGCATCGATCGATCAAATGCCCAACCTTCTGACAGAAGGTGCAGTGATACTTCACCTTCTGAGAGGTAGAAGTAGCACGATTAGGCTTCGCCTTCTGAGAGGCCGAAGCACCAGGTGGAATCACCTTGCTGTCAGAAATCCCTTGGACAAAGCCCGCTGACTTAAATTGAACTTTTTCAGTTCTGGGCTCGACCTCGATCACACCTGCGGCTATGGGTCTAATCACGGCAGGTGGATGCTTCCTCATGTCCTCATAGAAACCATATCCTAGACTTTGATTAAATCTGCAAATCTTAGACTGGTCTAGAATAAGATTCAGCTTCTTCTTGCCTCCTACAAATCTCTCGAGAGTGTTCATAAGATACTGACACTCCCGAAAGAGAGAGGTGCAAGAAGAACAGGGGGAAGAAGAGACAGCAAGAGATAAGGGAGCAGAAGAAGAACCAACAGCAGAGGAACAAATGGCTTGAGCACGCTCAGCCGACTCAGAAGGGACAGTCCTACTGCTAGGCATGTGGTTCACGTCGCTAGGCGTCTCTACCAAACCCTCATGCTTCTTCCCCACACACACAGTACAAGCAGATGATTGCTTCTCTAGTAGGTCCTTAGTCAGCTTCACACATTTCTCATCCAATGTAATCAAATCAGATTTTAGTTTGTTACAATTAATGCATGGTGAGCTAACAGGGTCCTTAGAAGCATATTGAGCCAATCTGTTGTTGTCATCAACTAATTCTTGAAACTGCTTGGAGACAGCTTCAAGCTCAGCAGTAAGCTTGGGACAATTCACACATGAAGCAACAGGCTCAAGAAGAAAAGCTTGTAATTCAGCAATTTTATGTTCTGCCCGTTTTAGGTTCATCTTCAAATTATTACAACTTTCACAAGACTCGGGAAGATCGAGCAACATGGTATAAAGACCTCTAAATGCATTATCCTTATCCTCACATGAGGTGCAAACAATAGTCTCAACAGTAGTAGATGAAATAGAACCCACCCTACTCATCTCTAGTTCAGCTAAGAGACTAATATTCTCCACCTTAATTAAATCAAGTGCAGAGGACAGATTATCATGAGAGGTCCTTAATTTCTCCATGTCACCAAGCAGAGCAGTACATACATCACAATCGTCACAGGAGGGAGCAGATATAAGTGAAGTAAGCTCCCGTGACAATCTATCTAGTTCCTTCTCCAACTCGCTATACCTAGCTCTAGATCTAGCATGGAATCTACCTAGCTTAAGAAAAGCATCATTAAGCTGGTCGTAGGTGGGGGATACCTCGTTGGAGTCGGAGTACAGCTCACTGTCGCTCACTCGCCCTCAAGGGCCATGAAGCACATGCCGGAGAAGTCGTCGCCGCCCTTGGGGTCTTGCTCGTCCGTTCCATCGTCGTTGCTCCACCCCTCTACCTCGCTCAGGTCGAGGTCGTCGAAGGCGGTGAGGACGCGATGGAAGAGCTTCTTGGCTTTGCCAAGGTCGCGGAATTTCTTCTTGCCTTGGGTGTGAGCAGGGGGCTTCTTGTTGCGGTTTTTGTCGATGTAGTCGTTCTTGCTCACACCGCCATAGTCGCCTTTGCCCTTTCCCAGCTTGGGGCAGTTTGCTCGAATGTGGTTGGGGCCACCACACTCGAAGCAAATCACAGGTCCTCCTCTCTTTCCGTCCCTCCTCTTGTAAGCATGGGAAAATCTCTGAGCTAGGAGGGCTAACTGCTCATCCGCAAGCTGCTCTAATTGATCATCAGTTATGTCATAGAGAGCAGCAAGGGAGAATCCGCAAGTTGACTCGAAAGAAGGTCCAGAAGTGGGATCGGTGACTAAGGCCATCGACTACGACTTCGACCTACGAGAGACTATGTCAATCTCGTGAGTCTTGAGGCGTGAATACAACGCGTCAAGAGTCAAGGTTGAGAAATCGGTGGTGTCCTTGATGGTAGTCACCTTCATCTCCCAAACACGTAAGTCAAGCGCCGCGAGCATCTGACGAGCGTTGTCCGAGTCGGGGTATGTGAGACCGATCGCTCAGAGGTTGCTCAAGATCTTGTGGAAACGCGCAAAGCATTCATCAAGGGACTCACCAGCGAGCATTTCAAACTTATTGTAATCTCGCTTGAACTGGTCCTGTCGGACTGTCTTAATCTGGGTGGTGCCCTCATGGTATGCATCGAGGGTCACCCAGATGTCGAAAGCCGACGAAAGATGAGAGATGCGTTCAAACTCGCTTCGGCTCAACCCCTGGATTATGATGTTCCTTGCCTTAGCGTTCGCCTCAACATCAGCCATGTTTCCGGCATTGATGTTCTCATCGGCAGGAACAACATATCGTACTTTGACCTTCCGCTAGATGGCGTAGCCCTGAGCCTGGATGTAGGTCTCCATCCTGTTGGTGATATGCCCTAGAGGCAACATGGAGATGTTGAATATATCACATACTATGTTTATGATACATTGCTTTGTTCCTTGAAATAGACATTATCATTATTGATCAATGAGTATGTGACTTATTCATGAGACTCTTAATGCCAAAATGTTGCTATTTCTAAATGATCCCTGATCATATATCATATGAGGACACAAATATGATTCAAAGATCAGCATATGTATTGATTGATGATCATACCTCATGGGTCATGGTATGGAGATACCAAATCAATAATATGGACATGTGTTAGTGAACATATGTTGGATAGACCCGCCATGAGACACTGCAGAGATTCCATGTGTCATCAGTTGGTCTCAAGTAGTGTTTATGTGGAATCCTTAGACTTGAGATCATCATGGTTCCCAACATGCGTAGTAGCTTATTTTGGGACTACTAAACACTACTCCGTAACTGGGTAGTCATAAAAGTAGTCTTCGGGTTTGCCATGAAACATGTAGTGGGATGTGAACGATCAAGATAGAATTTGCCCCTCCTTATGGGAGAGATATCTCTAGGCCCCTCGATGTAATGGATTATGAAAGTGCATGGCCATGCCAAGGTGATTGAGGAGTCAATCACGAGTTTATAATCCATCACGGAATCGAGAGAGTGATTGAGCTAATAAGAGGATGACACAGGTCTCGCCTTAAGCTTAATCTATATCGTGAGGCAAAGGGATTCGTACATGAGAACGTTACAGGTTCAGCCGATATGATCTTTACGTATACTTTGGGGTTAATATGTCTTACTAGAGTCTGCTATTAACAGGGTGACCGGAAAGGCGTTTCCGGGTCGCGACCAAGTATACGTGAACCTACAGGGTCGCACACTTAACGGGTTGGAACACTAATTCGAATGTGATTCGGATGTGGGCTCAATTCGGATAGAGATCCGGATAGACTCCTATTGGGCCTCGGTCCACGAGGCCCAAGTGAGGAGGTCTATATATATGGAGGCGAGGGGCTGAGGGGTGCATGCTTCTGCTAATCCCGAGCCAAACCCTAGCCGCCACCTCCCGAGCCAGACCCTAGCCGCTCGCGATCGGCATTCCAGCCCCGGACGTGTGGATACCGGTGGAGGCGCTGCTCGTTGCGGCGTTGATCGGCATCAACAACCTACAAATTGGATCTGCTCGTGGTGTGGTTGATCGTGTGGAGGAGACGATCTGTTCGGGACGATCGGCTACTTCCACTACTACCTCGACGCGCGTGGTTGGATCAGCTTCTCCAACTCTTCTTCCGCTGCGCTGCGCGTCTAGTGGTAACGATCCATGATCCCTCCTTAGCATGATGTCCTGGTGTGCGCGGTAGAAAAGTTTTGTTTTCTGCTATCGTAGCCTATGCGCGTTCCTTCACATCCGATTCTTCCAGAAGGGATAGTCGATCCCATCGAAGATCGGGGGCTTGGTCGAGTACTTGTCCATCACCATGGCTCTAGAGACCGGTTAAGATCTATCGAGAAGAGCTAACCGGTTCTGATACCAATTGTTGGACCGAAATGGCGACAGAGGGGGGGGGGGGTGAATGTCAACTTTTAAAAACAACCCCTCGAAGGTTCCCCGAATAAAACTCTCCTTCAATAGCTATGAAAGCTATGAAATTGAGATCAAAATATTCCTGGAACCCTAAACCAACAGAGAAGAAATCGACAAGACAAATAAAGAAATTAGAGGCCCAAACCAAACCAAGGACAGCAGACAACACAAGCTGCCAAAGGGGGGTCGGTCAGACTGCCGGTCAGTGGCCGGTCTGACCGCACTAATACCGCCGGTCTGACCGCCACATGCTGAGCGGTCTGACCACCATGGCAACTCCGGTCTGACCGCTCCTCGAAATTCTGGGCAGACAGCCAGCTGAAATTTCAGACAACTTCAGAACTTCAAGGCAGCAGGGAAATTTCGGGCTTCCCTCTGATCTCCTCAGTCCTGAACAATAAGGAAACAACCAGAATAGCCTGGGGAGACTACAGAACCAAGAGATTTCAACTCTAGAGCAAGAATTTCAAATTATGACAAAAGTCTTAAACTCTTGCAAAGTCTGAACCAAAATCCAAATAACTCAAGATTCTCAAGTCCTTTGCACAGGAGACTTTGCAGAAATAAAGACAATAGCCTAAGGACTTCCAAGACCAAAACTCGGGCCAACTTGAGAAGGGAATCAAGATTCTCACTAAACCCTAGAAACCAAGAACAGGGAAAAACAAGAACAGAGGAGGCTAAAAAAGAGATTCTTGCAAATCGATCATATTGCTCTTTGAACTAGATCACCAAGGAGTCTAGAAATGCAATTCCATCATAGAGCAACCCATTTTGCCACTCCTCAGCAAGAATCGAGCCAGAACACAAAAACTCAAGAATCAAGCCTAGAGAGCATCGAAGAGAAAACTGAACAAAGAAGCAAGAACTCCAATGATTTCTTGAAAGCATTCATTTCCACAAACACAAAGATCACATAGGAGCCCCCATACGTGATTGAATATAGAGGAATGATTACATGATGACTCAACTCATCCTCTCCCTCTCACAAGTTCAAGAACATCAAGAACTCTACATGCTTGGAGAGGAGCACGGGAGAACACACAGAGAGGGGACACACTCCAACAACACTCTGCCTCTCCCAACCACTAAAGCCCTAAAGCAAAACAACCTCTCCAAAGTCCATTTTGACTAAAGCAAACCCTAAAACCATGCACTCCCTCACACAAGGCATGCATGAGCTTGAGGATCCCTCTCCTATTTATAGCCTTTGGCTAACGGGTCTCCAACCCGTTACGCCTGCTATATCCCGAACGGAACCGCTTCCACCTGTGCAGCTTTGCGTTTTTACCGAAACGCCCCTCCTGCACCTTCCGGGAAGCTTCCGCGTTCCTTGTCGTCCAAGCCTCGCAACCACCTCGAGTCACTGCCGTCTTCGACACATCCGACCGTTCTGACCTCGACACCGCCTGTATCTAGTCCGGTCACCTCGTGTCTTGCCACGACTCCGCCTCGACGTCCTGCAGCCATCACAGACAAGAAACACATCAAATAGCACCGCTCGATACATGTAAGCGTAAATGCATTAATGAAACCACATTAAGCATGAGATAGCCCAAACCTGACAAGTCAACATAATATGCATCCTAACCACTTTGACCAGGTTTGACCAAGTCCGACCGAGCCGGATTGCACCACGCAACGTCAAGGTCCGAACCATCCAAATCAAACTCGAATTTCCTAAACCGATGTCAATTACTCATCACACACATGGGATGACCTCCACATGGTCTCTTAGTAAATCGCCGGGAACTCGTCGTCCCTTGCAACTCCGCGAAATATAAAAAATCACATGATGGCTTTGGCCCTTCGCGTGTACCTTTCCAAGTAGATAGCGGCACGTCGATATCCTTTCCATCAAACAATACAGAGCGCTCGCACGTGTACTTCATCTAGTCACCAGCTCCGCAGCCACCACTTCGAAGGGTAAGGGACGGAGCGTTCGCGCCTCTATTTCGTCTACTTGCCAGCTCCACTACTGCCACTTCAAAGGGTAAGGGATGGAGCACTCGCGGGTCTACTTCGTCAAGTCACCAGCTCTGCTGCCACCACTTCGAAGGGTAAGGGATGGAGCGCTCACGCGTCTACTTCGTCTAGTCGCTAGCTCCACTAGTACCACTTCGAAGGGTAAGAGACAGAGCGCTCGCACCTCTATTTCATCTAGTCGCTAGCTCCGCTTCCACCGTTTCGAAGGGTAAGGGATAGAGCGCTCGCGCGTCTACTTCGTCTAGTTGCTTGCTCCGCTGCCGCCACTTTGAAGGGTAAGGGATGGAGCGCTCACGCGTCTACTTTGTCTAGTCACTAGCTTCGCAGCCGCCACTTCGAAGTGAAACTAGAATGTTGAGGCCAAGGCCAGCGACACTCGCCTCACACTCGAAGTCTTAGTCATTGGTCGACCTCACAAGCACTCCTCCCCATGACAAGTGATATCGGAGCAAGCGTACTCATGAAAGGAAGCCTAGGACGCATATTCGCTTCGGCTATTACTTTCATTAAAAGTGCGAAGGGTAGCGTTTACATGTACATTCACTTTACTCAAGAACACTACTCATCTGACTCCTCTATCTTAACATATCCTCTATCTTACATGTACATACCCTGTCGTGCGCCGCATCTCCCAGAAGCGCAAGGAGTCCTCTGCCCAGCCCCAACGCCGAAGGTGCCGCCGGACCATAAGGTCCAAACTAGCAAGCGACCCTTATCAAACACCTGCTCATAATAAACAACGTATATGAGCAAAAGACTTCAATTTTTCATTTCTTTTCCAAAAGGCAGGGCCGTGTGGTGCCGTTTTACATAACTAGGGGATACATAGCGACGCACGCCTACAACTCCAGGACTTCGGCATCACACCAACGGGTTGACACCATGCTCTGAGACAGAGAGGTCGGAGAGGGTGCTCTCTAGGCTTGCATAGAGTTCCAGGTGGCCACCGATGCATCGTCCAATGCCTGGTCCCTCTCCTCAAGCGCCGCAATCAGCTGTGCCTTCTCCGCTTCTAGCGTGGAGATCTGCTGAAGTAGCCTGTCGTGCTCCTCGGAGGCCAGCCGCTGCGTCCGCTCCACGACTGTTCGAGCCTCAGCGATCACCCTCGCGCCCTCTGTCTTGAGGAAGTGGATGCGCTCCTCCTAGGCGCCATTGGCCTCTTCAATGATGCAGAGCCACTCGTCTAGCCAGCATCGTTCTCGAGCCCTGGCCGCATGAACGGCATAAGCGAGGGAAAGGGTCTGCACAACGTAGTTGTCAGGATAATTCAATAACCACAAACGTAATTGAAAAGTGGGTGCACTTACCCTCATCTCCAAGGCTTCCAACGCGCTTTCTAGGAGCTCTGAGCCACATGATGATAGTGCCCGCCGGTCCAAACCAGCGTCCGCATAGTCGGCGGCCCCTTGTAGAGCTCGCAGCATCTCCAGCCGAGGTACAAAGTCGGACATGATCAGGCACTAAGCCTCCACGCCGGTGACTTCCACAGCAACGGGAGTCGAGGTCACATCCACGGCGGGTATGCCAGACACTTCACGATCGCTTCCGTTGCTAGAACCTTGCCCATATCCCGGAGATCGCGTCCCGCTGATGTCGACGATGGTATTAGGGAGCAGATCGGAGAAAGCTTCGCGAAGTCGTGGGGAGAGAATGTGAGAGTCCATGTGGAGGTGACCACATGTTTGTGATGAGTAATTGACTCTTGTTTTAGAAAGTTTGAGTTTGGGTTGGGCACTTCCTGCCAAGTCATAGCCTTAGAAGTGATCGGAATCGCCTTCTGTGCAAAGTCGTAGCTTCTGACTGTGGTCGTAGGCTCTTACGACCACATTGGTTGTGGTCGGAAGCCTGTCGGGCAGGTTATGAACTTATTGTCGTCAATCGGGAGCCAGCCGGGTTGTTTACGACCACTCTATCAGCAGTCGAAAGCCGGAAAATAATGTTTTACTCTTTCTGGCCGTGGTCGGAAGGCTGTACGACCACATGGCGTTTACGACCACTCTGACCTTGGTCGTAGGTCACCAGGGAAGTCTACGACTGGTTTTGCCGTGGTCGAAAATCTATTCGACCACGTTGGCCGTGGTCGAAGCCTAGTACGACCACGTTTGGTCGTGGTCGAAGGCAGTTACGACCACACTGACGGAGAACGCGGTCGTAAGGCGTAGTCGGTGGTCGAAAGCAGTCATACGACCACGTTGTCGCAGACTTCACTTCCTAAGAACGAAAGCGGGTTTCGACCACGTTATGGGCGAACATGGTCGTAGCTCGGTCGGATGCGGTCAGACGAGCTTGGAGCGTGGTCGCAAGTGGGCGACTGCAGTCGGAAGTGTTCAAACGTTGTTGGAAGGGCTTCGACCACAATGAACCAAGTCGTACGTGATCGAGAAGGGTTTCGACCACGGTGGAAAGCGATGAACGTGGTCGGAAAGTGGTTCGACCACGATGGAATCTCTGGTTTTGGTCGTAGTCTCTGGGAACCGGTCGTATGGACTTCTGAGATAGTCGTATCATCTTGAGATGTGGTCGTAGGACTTAAGAAAGTCTTGATCTATGGTTTCGACCAATCATAAGTTGGTACAACTTGGTCGGGTAAGTTGGAACTGAAACTTGTGATGGTCGTAGCAAGCTTCAAGGCGGTCGTAAGGACCACTGGGGTGGTCGTATGGTCTATGGTAACGATCGTAGGTCTTGAGAATTAATGTTTAAGTATTTTTGACCGATCGTAGTGAATGTACGACCTTGTGAAGCATGTTTTGAGTTCCTTTTATGCAGATGTCTGTACACAGTGTGTTGTGCGATGCTATGTAATGGTTTGCTTGTCTGTGATGTTTGCAGGACCTTGAGACTAGTCGTGGCGAGGCATGGAGGGCCGAGACTAGGCACGGGCGGTGCTGAGGTCAAGAGCGGCCAGGAAGTGCTGAAGACGACGAGGTCTGTGAGGTGGTTGCAAGCCGAGGAGATGAGGAACCGGAGCTGGAGCTGCCAGAGGACCTTGGAGACAAGTCTTGATGAGGCTTGGAGTGGTCGGGACTAGACATGGGGGATGTCGAGGTCCAGAACGACCAGGGGAAGCCGAAGGAGACCTAGTCTTGCGAGGTGGTTGCAAGCTTGGACGACAAGGCAGGAGGAAGCTTCCGGGAAGGCAGTGGAGTGGCATTTTGGAGAAATGCGGAAAGCTGCAAAGGGAAGCTGTGTCTCTGCCAATGCACAGGAGTTGTTGGCGCTAACGGGCAAAGCAGTGGAGCCGTTGGATGTAACGGGTAAAGCACTGGAGCTCGTTCTAGCTAGTGGGTAAAGTGAGTTGAAAACCCGGTGTTAGGTGGGGGTTTGCGGGTTCCCCCTCTTTAGTGTGTGGCTATAAATAGAGAGGGTAGAGCTCGGGTACTTGCGAGATTCTGATCCCCGAGTTGCTCTGTTCTTCCTTTGTTATTTGTGAGTGTGTGGGTTCTCGGGATGGAGCAAGTGTGCTCATGTATCTCCCAGTTGGAGTGGCTGTAGAAACCTCCATTATCAATCATTCATCTCTCTTCCTCTATTTGTTTTCTATCGTCTTGAGATGTTGTGATTGACTTGTTTGCGATCTGTTTTGAGAGCTTGGACTTCTTGCTATCCTTTTCTCTCCTCTCTTCTTCGTGAGTCTGCTTTCGTCTTTGTGTGCTTTGATTAGCTCAGAACTGGGAATCTGTCTCAAGGCCACTTGGCCAGTTCATTCCCGAGAGCAGAAGTCGAATTAGAGAAGTTCACTTTACCGGATGATTGTGCGCCTCGAGTCCTTCTGTTCTTGGTTCATCCTCTCAGTTATCACTGTTTGATTTCTTTTGTCGGCTCAGGCAAGTGTTCGACCACGTGGTGTTCGACCATCAGTTGGCTTACGACCACGTGTGTTCGATCGAAGAAGCTAGTTCTTTCGCCCGATTTGTCGTGTGAGTACTTGGGGAGTTTTTAGAAGGCACCATTCACCCCCCCCCCTCTGTTGCCATTTCGGTCCTACAATTGGTATCAGAGCCGGTTAGCTCTAATTCATAGATCTTAACCGGTCTCAAGAGCCATGGCGACGGACAAGTACTCGACCAAACCTCCCGTCTTTGATGGCCTGGATTATCCCTTCTGGAAGAGCCGAATGGAAACATACATCCAGGCTCAGGGGTATGCCATTTGGCGGAAGGTGAAGGTCAGATTCGTTGTTCCTGCCGATGAGAACATCAATGTGGGAAACATGCCCGATGTTGAGGCAAATGCGAAGGCAAGGAACATCATTATCCAGGGCTTGAGTAGAAGCGAGTTCGATCGCATCTCTCACCTGTCGTCCGCTTACGACATCTGGGTGACCCTCGATGCATACCATGAGGGCACCACCCAGATTAAGACGGTCCGACAGGACCAGTTCAAGCGCGAATACAACAAATTCGAGATGCTTGCTGGAGAGTCCCTGGATGAGTGCTTTTCGCGATTTCACAAAATCTTGAGCAACCTCCGAGCGGTCGGTCTTACATACCCCGACTCGGATAACGCTCGCCAAATGCTCGCGGCACTCGATCTTCGTGTCTGGGAAATGAAAGTGACCACCATCAAAGACACGACAGACCTCTCGACCCTGACTCTTGACGCGCTGTACTCGCGCCTCAAGACTCACGAGATTGACGTTGTCTCTCGACGGTCGAAGTCACAGTCGATGGCTTTGGTCACCGATCCCGTTTCTTCTTCCGGGCCCTCTTCGGATTCTTCTTGCGGTTTCTCCCTTGCTGCTCTCTGTGACATAACTGATGATCAGTTAGAGCAGCTTGCGGATGATCAGCTGGCCCTCCTAGCCCGAAGGTTTTCCCATGCCTACAAGGGTAGGAGAGACAGAAAGAGAGGAGGACCCGTGATTTGCTTCGAGTGTGGTGGCCCCAACCACATTCGGGCGAACTGCCCCAAGCTGGAGAAGGGCAAGAACGACTACGGCGGTTCGGGCAAGAACGACTACACCGACAAGAACCGCAACAAAAAGCCTCCAGTACATCCACAAGGCAAGAAGAAGTTCCGCGACTTCGGGAAGGCCAAGAAGCTCTTCCACCGCGTCCTCACGGCGTTCGACGACCTCGACCTCAGCGAGGTGGAGGGATGGAGCGACGACGATGGGGCGGGTGACCAAGTGCCCAAGGATGGCGGCGACGACTTCTCCGGCATGTGCTTCATGGCCCTCGAGGGCGAACTCAGCGACAGCGAGTTGTACTCCGACTCGGACGAGGTAGGCCCCACCTACGACCAGCTCAATCAAGCATTTCTTAAGCTAGGTGGTTTTCATGCTAGAGCTAGGGCTAGGTGTACCGAGTTAGAGAAGGAAGTAGATAGACTGTCACGGGAGCTTACTTCACTTACATCTGCTCCCTCCCGTGACGATTGTGATACATGCTGTGCTTTGCTGGGTGATTTGGAGAAACTAAGGACCTCGCATGATAGTGTGTCCTCCGAGCTTGATGTTGTGAAGGTGGAGAATGCTAGTCTGCTTGCTGAGTTAGAGTTGAGTAGGATGGCTGTTACCCTACTTACTACTGATGAGACTACTTCTCCCACCTCATGTGAGGTTAAGGACATTGCTGCTAGAGGACCTTATGCCATGCTCCTTGATCTGCCCAATTCTTGTGAAAATTGCAATAACCTGAAGATGAACTTAAAACGGGCAGATCATAAAATTGCTGAACTACAAGCTTCTTTACTCGAGCCGATTGATTCATGCTTGAACTGTCCTAAGTTAACTGCTGAACTTGAAGCTGTCTCCAAACAGTTTCAAGAAATGATTGATCATGATAGGAAGTTGGCTCAGTATGCTTCTAAGGACCCTGTTAGCTCACCATGCATTAATTGTAACAAACTAAAATCTGACTTGGTTGCATTGGATGAGAAATGTGTGAAGCTAAGTAAGGACCTACTAGAGAAGCCACTATCTGCTTGTATTATCTGTGCTAAGAAGGGGGAGAAGCCCCAGGGTAAGGTTGAGACGCTTAGCGACGTGAACCAATCTGCTAGCAGTAGGACTGTCCATTCTGAGTCGGCTGTGCGTGCACAAGCCATTCGTTCCTCTGCTATTGGTTCTTCATCTGCTTCCTTACCTCCTGCTGTTCCCTCTTCCCCCTGCTCTTCTTGTACCTCTCTCTTTCGGGAGTGTCAGTATCTTATGAACACTCTCGAGAGATTTGTAGGTGGCAAGAAGAAGCTCAATCTTATTCTAGACCAATCTAAGATCTGCAGATTTAATCAGGGTCTAGGGTATGATTTCTATGAGGACATGAGGAAGCATCCACCTGCTATTCTCAGATCCATAGTAGGAGGTGTGATTGAGGTCAAGCCCAGGTCTGATGAAGTCAAATTCAAATCAGCAGGCTTTGCCCAAGGGATCTCTGACAGCAAGGTGAGTTCACCTGCTACCTCGGCTTCTCAGAAGCTGAAGTCCTCGCGTGCTACTTCCACCTCTTCGAAGGTGAGGTACCACTGCACCTTCTGTCAGAAGGATGGACATTTGATCGATCGATGCTTCAGGCGCGCCAGGATCGCGCAGAGAGACCGTGCTGTAGCTCTTAGGAGTATTCAGGGTCAGCCCCAGACCTTGAGTGCATCTAAGACCAACACGAGGTCTAGGTTTGCTTCAGATGCTTCTGATGGGTTTGGGCAGCATCGAGGACTTGGTTTTTCCGAGTTTTCTGGTTTTCGTCCTCATGCTACTCCGGGTCGTGACTTTCGCCGTCCTGAGGGTACATTTCGTCTCCCCCGTCGAGACAGTTACCCACGGCGTGATCAGCGTGTTGCCGGTGTTCCGACTCGCTCTTCCGTAGCAGTCGGACCCCGCAACAGCCTCAGGTCTGCACACAGACCTTCTTCTTTGAGTCACAGGGAGCGTAGGGTAGATAGAGGTCAGTCGTGCTTGACTACTTCATCTGCTCGACGTGTTGTTCAGTATTGGGTGCCAAAATCACTTTTGATTTACCCCAGTACTGAGACTTTACTCTCTGTTTGACTCAGGTTCGCCGGGTAGGGAAGGACAAGGTTTGGCTTGTAGACTCCGGTTGTTCTCGTCATATGACCGGAGACTCTCGTTGGTTTTCTTCCCTTGCCCGTGCTCCAGGTGATGAGATGATCACCTTCGGAGATGCTTCATCTGGGCGCGTCATCGCAAAAGGTACTGTGCGCATTAATGCATCTTTTATTCTTAAGGATGTTGCCTTGGTTAGTAAGCTGCAGTACAATTTGCTTTCCGTTTCTCAGCTTACCGATGACGGTTTCGAGGTAAGCTTCAAGAAAAACAATTGCAAAATTCTTGATTCTTCGGGTAGTCTTGTTTGCGAGATTTCTCGTTTTGGGAGGATCTTTCGTGCTGATTTTTCTGAGTCTTCTGGTGATCCTCTCCGGTGTTTAGTTGCTTTTGAGTCCCGCGACTTGACTTTCTGGCATAGGAGACTTGGTCATATAGGAGTTGACCATTTGACCCGAGTTAGCGGTCACGATCTCATTCGTGGTCTGCCTAAGCTCAAGATGGTCAAAGATCTTGTTTGCTCTCCTTGCCAGCACGGCAAGATGGTTGCCGCTTCTCATCCTCCGGTCACAGTGACCATGACCGATGCACCGGGACAGCTGCTCCACATGGACACACTTGGACCAGCTCGAGTGCAGTCAGCAGGAGGGAAGTGGTATGTTCTTGTCGTGGTCGATGACTTCTCGAGGTATTCTTGGGTGTTTTTCTTAGCCTCGAAGGATGAGACATTTTCACATTTCCGAGGTCTTTTCAGTAGGCTTTCTGTTGAGCTCCCGGGTGCCTTACGAGCGATCCGCAGTGACAATGGCACGGAGTTCAAGAATTCCTACTTCGAGAGTTTCTGTGGTGAGACAGGTGTAGAGCAACAGTTCTCCTCTCCGCACGTCCCACAGCAAAATGGCGTTGTGGAGAGAAAGAACCGTACCTTGGTCGAGATGGCTAGGACGATGCTTGATGAGTACTCTACACCGCGGAAGTTTTGGGCTGAGGCTATAGCCACCGCGTGCCATGTATCAAATCGAGTTTTTCTTCGGGCACACTTGCACCGCACTTCTTATGAGTTGAGATATGGGCGAAAGCCTAGCGTCTATCATTTTCGTGTGTTTGGTTGCAAGTGCTTTGTTTTGAAGTCCGGGAACCTAGACAAGTTCGAGTCACGTTCTTGTGATGGAATCTTTCTAGGTTACTCGCCTTCTTCGCGGGCTTATAGGGTCTGGAACTGCGAGTCTAGTAAAATGGTAGAGACCTGTGAGGTGACCTTTGACGAGGCCAGTCCGGGGACTAGGCCCGATATCTCAGGTTCTTTAGAGCAGTCCGAGACCATCTTTGTGGATAATGAGGATGATGGAGACGACGGTTGTCTACCTGATCCTGTCCCTCATCCACCCCTTGAGGTGCCGTCTTCCACCGCACCTCGAGGTGATCAGCCCATGCCTTCTGCTTCTTCTGGAGCTGGTGGCTCTGTTCCTACCTCATCAGCTCACGAGGTAGAGGCCACTTCTTCATCTCATTCTGGACCTCCTAGACATATCCAGAAAGCTCATCCTTCAGAGCAGATCATTGGAGACCTTTTCGAGCGTGTTACCCGCTCAAAATCTGGCTTATCTCAATTCTGTCTCCATTCTGCTTTCATTGCCTCCCTTGAGCCCAAAGATGTCTCTCATGCTTTATCTGATGAGTCTTGGGTCAATGCCATGCATGAGGAGCTAGAAAACTTCGAGAGGAACAAGGTCTGGTCGCTTGTGGAGCCCCCGCGAGGTCACAATATTATTGGGACTAAGTGGGTGTTCAAGAACAAGCAGAGCGAGGATGGAGTGGTTATTCGAAACAAGGCTAGACTGGTTGCTCAGGGGTTCTCCCAGGTTGAAGGTCTAGATTTCGAGGAGACCTTTGCCCCTGTAGCTAGACTTGAAGCCATTAGAATCCTGCTTGCCTTTGCAGCTTCTAAGGGTTTCAAGCTTTACCAGATGGACGTCAAGAGTGCCTTTCTCAATGGCCTTATTGAGGAAGAGGTCTACGTCCGACAGCCTCCTGGTTTCGAAAACCCCAAATACCCGAACCATGTCTTCAAGCTTTCCAAAGCGTTGTATGGACTTAAGCAGGCCCCCAGGGCTTGGTATGAGAGGCTTAAGTCCTACTTGTTGAGTCATGGGTTTGAAATGGGTAAAGTTGATAAGACCTTGTTCATCCGCCGGCTTGGCGCTGACTTTCTGCTCGTCCAGATCTATGTCGATGACATTATCTTTGGCGGCTCTTCCCATACTCTGGTTTCCCAGTTCTCGGATGTCATGAGCATCGAGTTTGAAATGAGTATGATGGGTGAGTTGACCTTCTTCCTTGGCTTCCAAATTAAGCAGACTCGGGAGGGTACATTTCTTCATCAAGGAAAGTACACTCGTGACCTCCTGAAGCGCTTCGATATGAGTGATGGAAAGCCGGTGTCAACTCCCATGGCTTCGACAGCCTATCTTGACCCAGATGAGGATGGCGAGCCAGTTGATCAGAAAGAGTTCAGAAGTATGATCGGCTCCCTTCTTTACCTCACTGCCTCGAGACCAGACATACACTTCTCCGTGTGTTTGTGTGCTCGTTTTCAGGCTTCTCCTCGCATATCTCACCGTCAGGCGGTGAAGCGCATCTTTCGGTACCTTCGAGCTACCATTGACTATGGTATCTGGTACTCTTCCTCATCCTGTCTTTCCTTGAGAGCCTTTTCGGATGCAGACTTTGCTGGCTGTAGGATAGATAGGAAGAGCACTTCCGGCACCTGCCAGTTCATTGGCACTTCTCTCGTTTCCTGGTCTTCGAGGAAGCAGTCCGGTGTTGCACAGTCCACTGCAGAGGCCGAGTACGTTGCTGCTGCCAGTTGCTGCAGCCAGGTACTTTGGATGGTTTTGACCCTGCGGGACTTTGGGTTAGCCTTAGACAGTGTTCCACTCTTTTGTGATAACACGTCTGCTATCAACATTGCTAAGAACCCAGTGCAGCACTCTCGGACCAAGCATATTGATATTCGCTTCCACTTCCTTAGAGACCATGTAGAGAAGGGTGACATAGTGCTCCAGTTTGTGGAGAGTGACCACCAGTTGGCTGATATTTTCACCAAGCCTTTGGACAGTTCGAGGTTTTCAGCTCTGCGGGGAGAGCTTGGGGTGGTTTGTCCTTACGGACTGTAGTGAGGGGGAGCTTGGGCTTTACTGCTTTATTATATTAATTATGCTTCTGTCTCATTTCTGTTGCATTGCATTTGGGTGCATTGGGTTTAGTCCTTCTAGCATAGGTTAGAGTGCTTCTCTTGCCTAGTTGCTTAGACTTCCTACTCTTATCTTGTGCTTCCAGGATGCTTCTTACTCGCTGCTTCTTATCTCACTAGATTGAGCTCACTCACTTCTTATAGGGTCTAGCGAGGGTTGGGCCACCCTCGGGTAGACAGGGTACGTGATTGCTCTCTAGTGTGTATTTTTTTCGGTCAGCTGTTAGTCCTGGAGTCATATGGGGTAGATGAGAGTTAGTCTGAACCACAGTTGTCTCTATATCTTATCTATGCTTTAAGGACTGCCTGTTTTGGTTTTATTTGCCAGCTTCTCGACTTAATGCTTTGGTTCAAGGGGAGTTCATTTGGGAGCTTCTGGAGCTTAATTTTGACTTAACTCAACTTGAACTAAAAGTTGCATCTAATGTTGAGGGGGAACTGGTCTTTCGCGCATTCTCAGCATTCTAGTATTATAATCAATCTGCATTGAGCCTTGATTATTATCCTATTATGACATGCTTCAGTACTTTACACCTTGCCATGACTTGTGCTTAGCTTGCTAAATTTATCATGACTTCATATGTGTAGACTAGCGTTTGCCATATTAAGTTAAGTAAAATTGATCAACTTAAATTAAACTTATCATGCTCGCATTTGAGTTTAGTCTTTCTTGAGCTATCCTTTTATGATTCATGCCATGTCAAATAGGCTGAGTAGAGCGTTGAATCTATATTGAGCCTTAGTTTGAGATGTTTTAGTCTCCTGATGATACATGAGTTAGTACAATGTGTTGAAAAAAAAGATCTCTTTTGTGCGAAAAAACTGATCTCACCAATTCTTTCCTATGAGACGGCTTGCCATTGCACTTGGCATGAACTTAGGGGGAGTTTTGGATGACCTAGACTATCTTCTTAAGCTTCTTGCTTGGAGTAGTCGCATAAGGCTTGAGATCTAGCACATGATGAAACAAAATGTTGGTTGACAACCACCATATTTGTGCGAAAAAACTGATTTCACCAATTCTTTCTCATGAGACAGCTTGCCATTGCACTACGCATGAACTCAGGGGGAGTTTTGGATGACCCAGACTATCTTCTTAAGCTTATTGCTTGGAGTAGTCGCATAAGGCTTGAGATCTAGCACATAAACAAAAATTGGGTTGAAAACAACCATATGCTTTCAAAAGACAATGTTTAATGTGCTCAATTTGCTTAATCTACAATCAGAACCACGTACTTTAACCAATGTTTCAATCTTGAGCTTATAGCACTCTATTTGGACTCAATGTTAGCTTCTTTGTTCCGCTTAGCTTATTGACATGGCATGCATCATCCTTGGATGTCTCTAACTAGACTTTACTCATTGATGACGTGACTTGCTCACAAAATGCATTACATTTCAGATTGTCATCTATGTGCTCTAGCTGGCTTATATATATGCTGTCATGATCTAGATAGTGTTTTATTGAGTTATAGCTTGGTGTATTACATTATGGTCACTATGGATAATTCTCATGGTTCTCAATGGTTAAATAAACAAGCTTCAGCCATATTCATTCTCTGACATGTCATATTCTCTCTATTGCATCTTGATGTGTTTATTGCCAAAAGGGGGAGAATAGTGGTAGAAAAAGCTAGTCGGGATCTTTTTAGAGCTTTGGAGAACAATTTGCTCTTTCAGTTGTTGCTCTAGTGTTCCTTCTGTCGACATGGTCATTAGCTCCATTCTCTTTCTTTGGACCATGTTGGATTCTTAAAACTCAAACTCATCTTCATGTTTTTTCTGGGTTTGTCAATATACTCATCAAGGGGGAGATTGAGAGTCCATGTGGAGGTGACCACATGTTTGTGATGAGTAATTGACTCTTGTTTTAGAAAGTTTGAGTTTGGGTTGGGCACTTCCTGCCAAGTCATAGCCTTAGAAGTGATCGGAATCGCCTTCTGTGCAAAGTCGTAGCTTCTGACTGTGGTCGTAGGCTCTTACGACCACATTGGTTGTGGTCGGAAGCCTGTCGGGCAGGTTATGAACTTATTGTCGTCAATCGGGAGCCAGCCGGGTTGTTTACGACCACTCTATTAGCAGTCGAAAGCCGGAAAACAATGTTTTACTCTTTCTGGCCGTGGTCGGAAGGCTGTACGACCACATGGCGTTTACGACCACTCTGACCTTGGTCGTAGGTCACCAGGGAAGTCTACGACTGGTTTTGCCGTGGTCGAAAATCTATTCGACCACGTTGGCCGTGGTCGAAGCCTAGTACGACCACGTTTGGTCGTGGTCGAAGGCAGTTACGACCACACTGACGGAGAACGCGGTCGTAAGGCGTAGTCGGTGGTCGAAAGCAGTCATACGACCACGTTGTCGCAGACTTCACTTCCTAAGAACGAAAGCGGGTTTCGACCACGTTATGGGCGAACATGGTCGTAGCTCGGTCGGATGCGGTCAGACGAGCTTGGAGCGTGGTCGCAAGTGGGCGACTGCAGTCGGAAGTGTTCAAACGTTGTTGGAAGGGCTTCGACCACAATGAACCAAGTCGTACGTGATCGAGAAGGGTTTCGACCACGGTGGAAAGCGATGAACGTGGTCGGAAAGTGGTTCGACCACGATGGAATCTCTGGTTTTGGTCGTAGTCTCTGGGAACCGGTCGTATGGACTTCTGAGATAGTCGTATCATCTTGAGATGTGGTCGTAGGACTTAAGAAAGTCTTGATCTATGGTTTCGACCAATCATAAGTTGGTACAACTTGGTCGGGTAAGTTGGAGCTGAAACTTGTGATGGTCGTAGCAAGCTTCAAGGCGGTCGTAAGGACCACTGGGGTGGTCGTATGGTCTATGGTAACGATCGTAGGTCTTGAGAATTAATGTTTAAGTATTTTTGACCGATCGTAGTGAATGTACGACCTTGTGAAGCATGTTTTGAGTTCCTTTTATGCAGATGTCTGTACACAGTGTGTTGTGCGATGCTATGTAATGGTTTGCTTGTCTGTGATGTTTGCAGGACCTTGAGACTAGTCGTGGCGAGGCATGGAGGGCCGAGACTAGGCACGGGCGGTGCTGAGGTCAAGAGCGGCCAGGAAGTGCTGAAGACGACGAGGTCTGTGAGGTGGTTGCAAGCCGAGGAGATGAGGAACCGGAGCTGGAGCTGCCAGAGGACCTTGGAGACAAGTCTTGATGAGGCTTGGAGTGGTCGGGACTAGACATGGGGGATGTCGAGGTCCAGAACGACCAGGGGAAGCCGAAGGAGACCTAGTCTTGCGAGGTGGTTGCAAGCTTGGACGACAAGGCAGGAGGAAGCTTCCGGGAAGGCAGTGGAGTGGCATTTTGGAGAAATGCGGAAAGCTGCAAAGGGAAGCTGTGTCTCTGCCAATGCACAGGAGTTGTTGGCGCTAACGGGCAAAGCAGTGGAGCCGTTGGATGTAACGGGTAAAGCACTGGAGCTCGTTCTAGCTAGTGGGTAAAGTGAGTTGAAAACCCGGTGTTAGGTGGGGGTTTGCGGGTTCCCCCTCTTTAGTGTGTGGCTATAAATAGAGAGGGTAGAGCTCGGGTACTTGCGAGATTCTGATCCCCGAGTTGCTCTGTTCTTCCTTTGTTATTTGTGAGTGTGTGGGTTCTCGGGATGGAGCAAGTGTGCTCATGTATCTCCCAGTTGGAGTGGCTGTAGAAACCTCCATTATCAATCATTCATCTCTCTTCCTCTATTTGTTTTCTATCGTCTTGAGATGTTGTGATTGACTTGTTTGCGATCTGTTTTGAGAGCTTGGACTTCTTGCTATCCTTTTCTCTCCTCTCTTCTTCGTGAGTCTGCTTTCGTCTTTGTGTGCTTTGATTAGCTCAGAACTGGGAATCTGTCTCAAGGCCACTTGGCCAGTTCATTCCCGAGAGCAGAAGTCGAATTAGAGAAGTTCACTTTACCGGATGATTGTGCGCCTCGAGTCCTTCTGTTCTTGGTTCATCCTCTCAGTTATCACTGTTTGATTTCTTTTGTCGGCTCAGGCAAGTGTTCGACCACGTGGTGTTCGACCATCAGTTGGCTTACGACCACGTGTGTTCGATCGAAGAAGCTAGTTCTTTCGCCCGATTTGTCGTGTGAGTACTTGGGGAGTTTTTAGAAGGCACCATTCACCCCCCCTCTGTTGCCATTTCGGTCCTACAGAATGAGTTGCGCCTACCTTTGTCACGAAGTGGTGAAGACCGTTGGGATGTCAGGCCTGCCTCCGACTGAACCATGGTGCCACCGCCGCATCTTGTGTGGCGGAGTGCTCTTCGGGCCTAGCGGCTTCCGCCTCGGAGTCTGACTCCGACATAGCTCCCACTGCCACCTTGAAATGCTTTGCCAGTCCTGCAGGTGAGCTCAACAGCTGGCGTGGGTGATGAGGCTTCATCCTCCAGGGCGCTCGCGTCATGCCTGGGGTGTTCATGCCCTTGGTTGCCCATGTTGCTCACGGGCTCCTTGTCGACACGCATGTCGTGGTCCGCCTCCGCCTCCAGATCGGAGTTGGCGTACTCCGCCCAGTCAGAGCTGGTGACCGTTGTGGCCGTGGGTCCGGCTGGATCCAGCGGTGGGTGATCGGGCCTTCCGGCGTTGGTGAGAGGACCCCCTTGTTGTCGCCATCACGAGGGCGAGCCTGGCCAGAGGCCGGCGTGGCGTGCTCTGGCACAGGGATGCCCAGAGCTTCACACACACGGTTTATCCACCCGAGCTTCGCCATCACGGACTCGCAAAGACTGTGCTCCTTGGCCACGTATGGCCCAAGGAACACCACCGCCGCATGCTCCGCATCCTCAAGGAGGATTTTTGCCAACAACAAAAAAAATTATTACAACACCCTACGACGATTTTTTCTGCTCACCATGTGCGGTCGAGGAAATTACGAGGATTGGAAGGCCTCGGTAGTGAGGCCACAGATGGGTGAATCCCGTCGGGTCAGGCGGGGCTAGGTTGGATATGCCATTGCCAAGCAAGCGGGGCCACGCCGTACATTAAGTACTCTTCCGTGAGGTCCCGCATGTTGAAGCAGAGAGCAATCCCCACAAGCCTCCGCGCCCACTGCTCATCGTCGTGGTCCAGGGATATCGAGAGGGATGTGTTGAACTCCATTGGGCGACCCGTCCACCGAAGGTTGCTGTCGCCCGTCATGCGATGGTAGAATCAGTCCCGCATCTAGTTCGACTCCCATTTGGCTCGAGTCGAGTTCACGGGGAATTTCTTCGTGCACGGCGACCATAGCACGAAGTTGACGCTGCTGAAGTTTGAGTACTCCCCCCACCAACTTCTTTGGCTGGCACCGGGCATCGTGCAGGAACACGAACAAAGAGGTGCTGGGACATTCTCCCTCTGTCCGTGAAGCCCAGCAGTACACTACCAGGCGCGGTAGCACATTCGGAGTCAGCTGCGCCAGCTCCAGCTCGTACATCCTGAGAACCTCACCGACGAGCAGGGCCGACGGGATTCGGAGCCTAGCTTCGAGGTACGAGACGAAGACAACTGCCTCCGACTCCGTGGGATGCGGCTCCATCTCATCGCTGGGGGGGGGGGGGCAGACGAACTACGCTGCGGTCTAACAGCTTCCCCTCGCGCGTTAGTCAGAAGCCGTTTACCATCGCGTGTGATCATAGGTCAGGAGCAGGCGACCATCGCTAGTCATCATAAGTGTGTTAGACCATGTGGCTAGGTTTAGGATATTTTGGTGATGAATAATTGACAATGGTTAATTTGTGATGATGAATAATTGGTAATTTTGTTTAGTGTTGTTATGCGAGTTGTGTCGCGTGTGTGTGGATTGATGTTGGTCAAGTTTGGGCGAACTTGTGCCAGAAGAATGTTCTTTGGTCTTTGCATGTGCAGGATGGGCGTGGAGACGGTCATGGTCGGTGACGAGGAAGACCGGGACTAGGAGGGGCAAATCTGAGGTCCAGGCGGTCGAGGATGTCACGAGGTGATCAGGCTCACGCGGGAGCACATGGAGATCGAAGGAGGATGATGCGTGGAGAAGATACAGGAGGTGTGGTCCTGAAGGCTTCGACACGTGATGAGTTGGATAAGTTGTAGTTGGAATTTTGGAAACCCGTGTTAGGAAGAGTTTCGGGTCCCTTATTTGTTGGAATTGGATTAGAACTCGTGGGCTTGGGATAAGTCTAGTTTTTGGGCCCTAGACTATAAATAGAGAGGTGGGGTTGGAGACTAACCTCATGGCTTTTGAGATGCAATTTTTATTCTAGGGTTTGAGGGGTGCCAGGAGGGCACTTTGTAGCCACCATGATTTAGAAATAAAATAGATGGATAAAATAGAGAGAGAAAAAAATTCTGTGCGTTGGCCGTTTTTGTGACCGAGCGAAAAAAATATAAAGAGCGGCGGCCGATTGGATGCATGCATGTACGGGCTGATGGATAACAGAGTTGATGGCATGCATTGGTTGATGGTTTTTGCCGAGTCTTGTTGATTACGCGAGCGGCAGTCGAGTTTTTCGCTGGCGAGTTTGTGCGGGCAGTCGATATATATATTCCTACGTGTGATTGCTTCAATCTAAACCTTTATAATTTTGGTCCGTTAAATAGATATATAGATATAGATTCCGAATATGCCCTTGTGCCGTCCTTCCCACTCTAACTTCAAGCCAGAAGTCCCTGCAAAAGACTCGCTCATGTCGAAATTCCTGACATGTATAAACAAAATAATAGCTATTTCCATCAACAAACAATCTGGACAATGTAAATGCTATAATTTCTACAGTACTATTGCGCGCAAAATTAGCTCAAGTGGCACTAGCAGAATTCAATTTTTCCATCAAACTTTTCCCTGAAGGGCCAAAGCCATCTGAGATCACTTAAGGCCAATTGACAGACATTACCTGACAGTAATCCCTGACAGATACCATCAGGAAAAGCTACCTAGAATCATGCCCTTCGTCAAAATGCATAACGGTGTCTGTCCTGTTATGTAATACTGCACCTTTTCCTAGACATAAAATCACCATAGGAAAAACAGAACATCTTGTGCACATTGTCCTCACAAACGTTGAATACAACTAATTCTTTGTAGAAAGAGATAATGGTATGCATCGTAAGCACACAATTTTACATTCATGTCAGATTCCCCATAAATATCTCATAAAATAAAAAAAACGGTTGTCTTCCACACATCTTATAATATAAGTTAATCGTTATGAACATGTCCAAACAAGTGCAAAAATCCCTTCACTGGCACTACAAAACATGTGAACGAAATAACAAGCTTAATTGGTGTGAGCTTTCCTCCATGACATTCTTATGATTATGTGAGCGTCCCGGCGAGTGGCTATTCTGAGCCAGTTTGAGTAGCAATTCAGTTTATTGACTTTGTGATGCCTTCATCCGCAATATGAAAATCCATAGTGAGAACAGTGGCAATCCGTAGCTTGCGCAGTCTATAAAAGCTTCTTTCAGTGGAAACTAAACCAGCACCAAAGTTATCCGTAGCTTGTTGACTACATGGCTTGTGTGCCGTCACCTATTCCTACTTGTCTGATTATCGCCAAAGCCATCCTCCTCTCTTCTCTCTTGAATTTGTTGTCATATACAGCAGTAGCAGGCCGCGATGCCCTGCTTTGCCTCAAGTCCCACATCTCTGATCCCACCGGAGCACTAGCCACATGGAATGTTACCTCGCTCAACTTCTGCAGCTGGCATGGTGTCAGATGCACAAAGCATCCTCAACGCCATGTGGTGGCGTTGGACCTCGAGGCGCAAAGCCTCACCGGTGAAATCCCGGCATGCATCGCTAACCTCAGTTCTCTGGAGAGAATCCACTTGCCAAATAACCAACTCTCTGGCCACATCGCTAACCTTTCCATTCTTTATCTCGATAACAACTTGTTCACTGGACGTATACCTTCTACTGTGAGCCACCTACGCAATTTGTTCGTCTTAAGCCTGTCGCATAACCAACTTTCTGGAAACATCCCACCTTCCATTGGTAAGTTGGATCAACTGACTAAACTTTACTTAGATGAAAACGATTTGAGTGGAAGCATACCTGCAGATTTAGCTGGCTGCAAGAGTTTGGTAGCCCTAAACCTTTCTTGTAATGCCTTGAGTGGAAGTTGAGAGACCATGTGGAGGTGACCCTATGGTTGTGATGAGTAATTGACCTTTGTTTTACAAAGATTGAGTTTGGTTTTTGAAGATTGTGCAGTTTCTGCAAAGTCGTAAGCCCTAGCGAGTGGTCGGAAGACCATTTATGACCACATTGTGTGTCGTTGTGGTTCGCTGGAAGTTTACAACCACGTTGTGCCTCTTACGACCACGACAGTACAATTTGAATGTGGTTGGAAGGGTTTACAACCACACTATCCATGGTCGGAAGTCGGGAGACGGGTTTACGACCATGTTCGGAAGTCGGCAGACGGGTTTACGACCACGTTCGGAAGTCGGACACCCCAACTGGCCATGGTCGGAAGTCAAAAGCATCGACTGGTTGTGATCGAAAGTCGGAAGCGTCAACTGGCCGTGGTTGGAAGTCGGAAGCGTCGACTGGCCGTGCTCAAAAGTCGGAAGCGTCGACTGGGCGTGGTCGGAAGTTGGACGCTTCGACTGGCCGTGGTCGGTAGTCGAAAGAGGGTTTCGACCACGTTGGCGTTCGACCATGTTGTCCACGGTCGGTAGTCGAAAGCGGGTTTTGATCACGTTGGCGTTCGACCACGTTGTCCGTGGTCGGTAGTCGAAAGCGGGTTTCGACCACATTGGCGTTCGACCATGTTTTTCGCGGTCGGAAGTCGAAAGTGGGTTTCAACCACGTTGGCATTCGACCACGTTGTCCGCGGTCGGTAGTTGAAAGCGGGTTTCGACCACATTGGCGTTTGACCACATTGAACATAGTCGGAAGGCGCTTCGACCACGGTGTACATGGTCGGAAGGCGCTTCGACCACGTTGTACGAGGTCGGAAGGTGCTTCGACCACGCTGTACGTGGTCGGAAGAGGCTTCGACCATGTTGAGTGTGGTCGGAAGGTGCTTCAACCACGTTGGATGTGGTCGGAAGGTGCTTCGACCAGGTTGAATGAGGTCAGAAGGGCTTCGACCACGGTATGAAGAAGTGAACGTGCTCAAAACTTCAGCAGAAGGTTTATGACCACGAAGTCAAAGTGATCAGAGGAGCTATAACGTGGTCGAAACGACTGTCTGTGTGGTCGTAAGACCAACAGAGTGGTCGTAACGCATCGGGAGGCAGTCATAGCCTCTTGTAAGCGATCGTACCGACTTCTGGGGTGGTCGTAACGACCTGCAATGTGATCGTAGGCTATGAGCTTTTCATGTATTAGGCTTTCAACCGGTCGCAAGTGGTTTACAACCAGCTGGGGTGTTTTCCGAGTACATTCTTCTAATATGGATTTATGTTCACAGTGTTTTGTGCATTGCTATGTGATGCTTTGCTTATCAGTGGTGCTTGCAGGACTTTGGAAGTAGGTCATGGTGAGGCTGGAAGGATTGGGACTAGACATAGGTAGTGTTGAGGTCCAGAGCGATCGAAAGAAGCTGAAGATGACCTGGCTGCCAGGTGGTTGTAAGCATGGTTGGCATGTGAACAGGAAGCTTCCGGGAAGGTGTTGAAGGGCATTTCGGTAAAATGCTCACGACCTGGAAAAGGAAGCGGATTCTGTTGAAGCAACTGTTGTCTGACTGTGTTTAGCGGGTTGTCGCGGGTGTGTGCGTGCTAAAACCCTGTGTTAGTTGGGGTTAACGGGTTACCCCTGCTACTGAAGGCTATAAATAGGAGGGTAGAGCACCAAGCAGGGGTGTGTTCTTGGGTTTTATTCTCTGTTCATGTGTGAGTTGTTCTCGGTGCTAGAGCACTTGAGCTCCTGGTTCTCCTGGATGGAGTGGCTGCAGAAACCTCCATGAATGCAATCATTCATCTCCGTGCTTCTATTTGAGTTGTTTTATCTGATTGATGCTTGTATGTCTTGAGTGAATTTTCTCTGTTCTATCTTCTCTTCTCGTCTCTTGTGTTTGAGAGTTTGTTTCCTTTCGGATTGCTCAGGATTTGATCTGCTCGATCCATTAACGAACACGTGCAACAATACTTTTTAATCTGAAATTTAATCTCTAACAAAATATAAATAAATAGAGGGGAAAACTAGATCATTGCCTTCGAGACAAAATCCCATATCGCAATCTATTCTTCTTAATTTTTGGTTTTTTAGGCTGATCTCTCCCAGTCTTTTCTTTTTATTCTGGCATGAGATCCTATCTTAACTCCCAACTTTTCGAATAACTCGCTCCCAAAAACCAATCTCTCCCATAAAATTTCACACATTTTCTTTTTACATTATGCCTTTTTACTATTTACACACATATTCTTAAGACCTTTTTTTATATTACATTTTGCTTGTTTCTAAGAGTCCAAGATTATGTCTATTTCTATGTATTATTCTATGCCTTATTGGGTAAGAGTGAGCCTATGAAGTTGGCACTATTATGCTATGATATATATATATAATGCTGAAATAAGGCACAATAGTGTCTGGGCACCAAGCTTCTCTGTTTTTGGGTTGCTTTTATATGCGTGCAAGTGCAATGATATATAATATATCAGGCAAACTTGTTAACATTCATTAATTCGAAAAAACATCGATTTGGAAAGGAAGTCATTGATTAGCATGTTGAATCAATTATGGATGGAAAGTCTTAATCATGGATGAAAAGTCTCAATCATGGAGTCTGGTCACCATAGTCCCTGTTATTTATACTATATATATGTATGTGTATATATGTATGTATGTATTTGTGTTTCATACTTTCATTCATCAATCATTCATATATTTTTTCTCACACAATAGCGAAATAACCCATTATTGATTAAATATGTAGATTTACATAATTATTTGATTACATAATGTTTACATCAAACTCTCGGAGGGGAGATAATATATATGACTACATCAAATTGCCTATGTCTTGCTTCTTAGGTAATTTTCCTTCTATCTTACTTAATTTGATGTTTGATGCTTGCTCAATTCATCATTTTATTCTTATTATGGGCTTATCTGTACCGTAGCCAAGCTGGCCACCTAAGCACCAAGCGCTGGGACACTGCCCGTCTAGCGCCTAGCGTTTTCTTGAACCTTAGTTGTAATAGAATAAAACATCAACCTAGTAGTTGTAAAGTGTTCGGCAAATGAATGGAAGCTATTTGTTTGTCTTTTACTCTTGTGTGATGAGAATTCATTACATTTAGTCTTATATGCTTATGGGTTTTATAAATTCACAAGCATATAGTGGTTGTCATCTTCTAGGCCCTGTTTTGGCCTGTGACAGAATTGACGGTATATGTGAACATGTGAGCCTCATGTGAAGTTTATGGCTCGCTAAAAAAGATGTGTTCTATGATGTGACTACATGTACAATAATGGAATATCTAAATCTATTGATAATCAATAAGAATTTATGGTGTATATATATATATTGGACCTGTAGATTTTTCTAGAATTATTTAAATGTTTTTTTAAAAAAAATCTGGGCAATGCTTGGCATCAAACTATCTGTCAGCAAAAATACTGTTCTTCCATATTAATTGAAGGTAATAACATACTCTGTCAGCAAAAGGTTGATTGCCCGCAAAAAATATATCTGTCAGAAAACACTTATCTCTCGGCAAATGTTTCATAGTGTGGACAGCGTATGTCTTTCCTAGTGGATTACCTGGTATGCCACCAGACCGATAGTTAGAGATTCTAATTGAACTAAACCTTAGAACCACATCTATATCCAAAAGACCTTACCAAATGACATCGCAAGATCTAGTGGAACTAAAGAAACAAAGGGTTTAGTGTACCCTTAGATGAGTTAGAAGAAAAAGGGTTTATTAGAGAAAGCATATCACCATGGGGAGTCCCAGTCCTTGGTTATATGTACAGATTACCGAGAACTTAACAAAGTCACCATAAAGAAAAAATATCCCTTGCCCACGATAGATGACCTGTTTGAACAACTCATTAGCACTTGTGTGTTCTCAAAAAAATCAACCTATGGTCTGGATACCACAAGATGAAACTGAAATCAAAAAATATTTAGAAAACTGCATTACGATCCTAGTATGTGTTAGTGATATGCCCTAGAGGTAATCATGAAGATGATTGTATCCCTTCTATATTTATGATCTTTTGAATAAATGTTATTATGTTTCTTGAATGAATTATCAATTATAAAGGTTAACAAGTATGTGACTTGTTGGTGAAGTTCTTTATTTGTTGAATGATATCATTCTAAAAGATCACTGGTCGGATGTCACTGGTCGAGACACTAGTGGCTTATAGACTAGCATATATATTGATTGATGACCATATTTTACTATTCATAGATATATGGATATTAAATCAATAATGAGGACACATGTTAGAGAACATGGTGCTGGATTGACCCACCTTGAGATATTATTGAAATAGTTATATTTTATATGTTATCACTTGGTCTGAAGCAATTGTAATCTATAATCCTTGTACCTACGGTCAGCATAGTTTTCTACATGTGTAAGAGTGTACTTAGGGGTTACCAAATACTACACTATAATGGGTAGTTATAAAGGTGGCTTTCAAGTATGTTATGAAACATACGAAAGGAATGTGACTAGTCAGATATGTGATTTACCCCTCCTTCATAACAAGAGAGATATCTCTAGTCCCCTTGATGTGCTCGAATAAAGAAAGTGCATGGCCATGCCACGAGTGGTTGAAGAGTCGACCACATGAAGTTATCCATCACTAGATCAGAAAAATATTAAATAGTCAATGGATGACACATTTCTCACCTGAAGTACAATCAGATGTCATGAGGCAAAAGGAGAATATGCAAATAGGTCACTTAATCCAACTAGATATGAACTGGTAGTATGGGTATACTGACTAGTTATGAGCAGGTCAGACAAATCATAGACTGGTTTGTGGACTGGTAGTAACCAGATACGATCTAGTTATAAGGAGTTATGAACAAATCATGAGTGAATAGGACTTGGTTGCTAATCACATTGCATAAGGATCATCTAAATTGATCTTTCTGTATATTTAGGGGTCGATATGTTCTGCTAGGGACCATTACCGACCAGTGATTGGAAAGATGTTTCTGGGTTACCACAAAATATACAAGAACCTGTAGGGTCACACACTTAACATGTTGGAATGATAATGATCCCATCGGAGGCTCTCCAAGTGAGATATGATATGTACTCGTGTTGGATAAGGATTCAGTCAAAGGCTCTCCAAGTGGGCTACAATATCTACTCATGTTGGATAAGGATATGATCAGAGGCTCTATATAAAGGGATGCATTGGGCTATGGGTTGAGTATGTAGAAATATACAGCCACCAAAACTCTAGTCGCCTCCTCTTATAGGCCTTACTATGCACGCTGGTGCTAGCACACCAGCACACAACATTTTATCCTAGGACATGTGGACTTCCATAAAGGTACTACTATGACTACAGTGCTGATTAGGATGATTCGAGGAGAAGGCACAATTGGCTTGTGGAAATCGACTACAACTTGAAGACAATCACCTTCTGAGGACGTTGATCAGGACATTAGATGATCAACTACTTTCACTACATCCATGTGTGCTATGTTGAACTAGGCTGCTTCAACTCTTCTTCTGCTGCATTGCACGTCTAGTGGTAACAATCTATGATTTTTTACTCGTAGGGCTTCCCAGTTTATATGGTAGAAATTTTAATTTGTGCAAGTGTAGTCTTCTACATATCCCAATAGTATAGACAACATGAGTACACGATTGTTTCTTTCGAGTTAACTAATGTCCCAGCCATATTCATGAACTTAATGAACAAACTCTTCATGAAAAACCTAGATAAATGTGTAGTTGTCTTCATTGAAGATATCCTAGTACACTCAAAAATCAAAAGTACATAGCCAACACCAAGTGATCATGCTACAAATTTTAAGAGAAAACCAGTTATATGCCACATTCAATAAATGTGAGTTTTGGCTAGACCAAGTAGCCTTCGAGGGACACATAGTGTTAGGGAGAGGAATAGAAGTAGACCCTAGCAAAATCAAGGTGGTTATGTCTTGGAGCTGCCCTACAAAGCCCATTGAAATTTGGAGTTTCCAAGGTCTGGTGAGATATTACCGTAGATTCATAAAAAGGATTTTCCTCAAATAGCCTCACCACTCACTAAATTGCTAAGAAAAGATGAGAAATACAATTGGACAGAAGCTTGTGAGAGGAAGTTTCTAGGAACCCAAAAGTCACTTAACTACTGCCCCTGTGCTCGCATACTAGAGAATGGCATTGAGTATGTGGTGTACTGTGATGCTTCAAGGCAAGGGATGGGATGCGTGTTGATGTAGAAGGATAGGGTTATAGCTTATGCTTCCAGGCAGCTAAAGCTGCACGATGTATGCATGATTTGGAACTAGGAGTTGTAGTATTCCCCTTAAAATAGAGAGACATTATTTATATGGGTCAATGTATACACTGAATAGTGACCATAAAAAGCCTTAAATATATATTTACATAGAAAGAATTGAACATGAGACAAAGAAGGTGGCTTCAGCTCATCAAAGATGATGATCTAACCATAAATTACCATCTAGGAAACTCCAATGTTGTAGTAGATGCACTTAGTAGAAAAGCTCATTGTAACCACATCTCAATTTCAGACCACACTTCAAGTTTACTAGAAGAATTGTCCAAAATGGAAATCAAATTGAGATGGTCAATGTTAGAAGCTACCATAGCAGCCATGACCTTTCATCCAACATTGCTTGACCAAATCAAGGAAAAACAATTAATAGATACATCCATGAAGGAAGAAATAAGAAGAATTAAATTGGGTCAGCCGCCTAAATTCAAATTGGATGAGGACGGGGTTCTTTGGAATCATGGTAGGGTTTGTGTACCCGATGATCTAGAAATTAAAGAGACAATCCTATGAGAAGCTTATGATACCATATACACACTCCACCCAGGGAGTATTAAGATGTACAATGATGAGAATAGAAACTTCTAGTGGGCTAACATGAAAAGAGGTGTTGTGGCTACAGACCAAACAGAAAGAGAGATGGTAGTGGAGAGTAATGAAGTTGAGTGTAATGGCCTGGGTCCTCCCCACAGCTTCTGCTCATATATATATACGCATGAGGAGTGCTTTTACAGTTATACCCTTACATCTGATTGTTCCCTCTGGGGGCAACTATGTCATTACACATGGCCTATTCTGGGCCTTATAACCTCTCACCAGGCCTGCTGGGTTTAGGTGGGGGCCATCCCTACGACAGGAGCCTCTCATGGTAAAGGGCTTTCACAAGGCCGAAGCCATGTTGCCGAGTCCTTTGGCCCCCTCCGTCCCCGCGGCCTGTGAAATTTTCTGAACTTCCGGAGCTGCGCTGTAACCGAAGGAGGAGTGGGCGCTGCTGCAACGCTCGGTCTTCCGGACGTCCACGTGGTGCAGCGTGCTTGGCCTGGTGCGGGTGTTAAGGCGTCATGACTATTAATACGGCGGCGGGCATCCGGCAACTGGACTTCTGCCGGTTGGCCTTCCGCCGGTTGGCTCTCCTGCTGACTGGGGTATATATATGGCGCTGGTGAGGCGTTGCTCCTGCTTGCGATGTGACAGAAGCTGCTCCCCTAAAATGGGCCTCTGCCGTGCATCAGCATTCCTGGGTGACGCTGAGCGGCTTGGGGGATGTTGATGCACAGAAGGAGGTCTATTTTTCGTGGGAGCTTAACCAGCGTCGGTTACCGACAGCCAGCCGCGCTTCCCAATCCCGCACCGCACTTCCGTGGGCGACGGCGAGAAAATGGCAAGGCCTGACTTGCTCTCGTAGACAGATATGCGGTCATCCATACGCTCTGCTCGCGCGAACGAGCATATGCTGGTGTGGCGACGCATATCTGCTTACGAGATCATGTCTGCTCTAGCCGCGATCTTGACCTTTGCTTGTTCGAGTTATGGTGGTCGTATGTGCTGTTCTCCGTTCTTCGAGCTCGCTCCATCCCTATTCTTCGCGTGGATGGCCGCGAAGCTGACGCCTAGTCGAAGTAGAGGCGCGCGCTCCGTCCCCTACCCTCCGAACGGGTGGCCGCGAAGCTGACGCCTAGTCGAAGTAGACGCGCGCGCTTGACAGCGCAGCGAACGCCTAAGTCGAAGTAGAGGCGCGCGCTCCGTCCCCTACCCTTCGAACGGGTGGCCGTGAAGCTGACGCCTAGTCGAAGTAGACGCGCGCGCTTGACAGCGCAGCGAACGCCTAAGTCGAAGTAGAGGCGCGCACTCCGTCCCCTACCCTTCGAACGGGTGGCCGTGAAGCTGACGCCTAGTCGAAGTAGACGCGCGCGCTTGACAGCGCAGCGAACGCCTAAGTCGAAGTAGAGGCGCGCGCTTCGTCCCCTACCCTTCGAACGGGTGGCCGCGAAGCTGACGCCTAGTCGAAGTAGACGCGCACGCTTGACCACGGACGGCGCCAACTGTTGTGGCTACAGACCAAACAGAAAGAGAGATGGTAGTGGAGAGTAATGAAGTTGAGTGTAATGGCCTGGGTCCTCCCCACAGCTTCTGCTCATATATATATACGCATGAGGAGTGCTTTTACAGTTATACCCTTACATCTGATTGTTCCCTCTGGGGGCAACTATGTCATTACACATGGCCTATTCTGGGCCTTATAACCTCTCACCAGGCCTGCTGGGTTTAGGTGGGGGCCATCCCTACGACAAGAGGGATTATGGAGTATGTCAGTAGGTGTGACACCTGTCGAGAGTAAAAGCAGAACATAAACGTCCTACGGGATTTTTAAAACCACTAGAAACACCAAACTAAAAATGGGAAGATGTATGTATAGATTTTATTAATGGCCTACCCATGACCCTAAGAAATAAGGATGCCATTTAGGTTGTTGTGGATAGGCTTACAAAGTCAACTCACTTTACTGTCACGAATCAAAAATACTCTTTCAACAAGCTAGTAGAATTATACTTAGAAAGGATAGTTACCCTCCATAGGGTACCCAAAACAATTACCTTAGATAGAGGGTTAGTATTCACTTCCAGTTTCTGGAAGAGTCTCCAGAATGTTCTCGAAACTAAATTGAATTTCAACACCTCTTATTGTCCAGAAACTGAAGACAAGACTGAACGGGCAAATCAAATTCTTCAAGACATGTTAAGGTCTTTAGTCCTACCTTTTGGGGAATCATGGGGGTGGACATCTATCTTTAGCAGAATTCACTTACAACAATAGTTATCAGGAAAGCATACAAATGGCACCATCTGAGGCATGTAGGGTAGAAAATGTAAATCTCCTATATGTTGGTATGAATTTGCAGAAAGACCCCTATTAGGTCCTGACCTCGTACAAGAGAATCCAAGTGATTAGGGAGAAACTTAGATTGCCCAGAGCCGATAGAAAAGTTATGTTAACTAACATATGGGAGACCATATGTTCACTCCTGGTGATTCCGTGAACCTAAAAGTGTCACCAATGCACGAAGTTCATCGATTTGGGATGAAAGGGAAGCTAAGTAAATAGAACAGTACCTCTGCTTATCAATTGGAGCTACCTAAACAACTGTCTCAAATCCATAATGTATTTCATCTCTCCCAACTCAGGAAGTGTCTTAGCGAACCCTCAACACAGATAACCGACTTGGATATTCTATTACAAGCCAATTTGACATACGAAGAATGTCCACTAACAATATTAGAAACTAAAGATCACAAACTAAGGAATCAAACAATCAGTTTCTGTAGGGTGTAGTGGAAGAACCATTTGGTTCGAGAGGTGACATGGGACAAAGAGGAAAACCTAGGATAGAACTACCCAAATCTATTTAAGTTCTTGATTTTGAGGACAAAATCTTTTCTAAGGAGGGTAGGATGTGACAACCCGCATCTCTTAATTAATGCTAATAACTGGATCTAGAATAAACATAATTAATCAAGAAAATCATCACATTAGTCAAACTATAATAAAAAAATTCTTTCTTTAAATCAAATAACAATATGATAGTCCATATTACATCAGTTAATCAATTCAATTTGATTACATCAATTTACAATTATTGATCTCAATCAAGACAATCCTCTCTAGAACATAAATAAATACATCACAATTATATTTACATCAATATTTGCTAAGCCATAGTTCCAATCCACTTTTCTATGGGAAAAACACCTACATATTGAAAAGAAAAAAACTAAGATAAGAGAGAAGAAAGAACTATTGTTTGAACACATTAGTCCATATCATCCCATATGGTCAGCTCATAGAGATACCAGGACCGTCTGGGCCAGTCAGCACCTCTCGCTAATTAGGTATTATGATTCGGCTTAAAAACAAACTTGAATCAATTCAGAGCACATTTTCACCACCAACCAATCCTAGTAAAAATTATTCACTAGAGTACACAACAATCCACCGACAGTTGTGAGTTCACAACCCAACCCATACGGCGCATGAGCAGAAGAGATAAGCATCAGCAAGGAAGAGAGAGAGAAAGCACTCACCATCCCAAACCATGGTGCAGCCCAAGGCAAGAAACCCATCGCTAGATCCATCCACCCTTCTCCCAAATCCAACCCATAGAACCCGAAGGCCATAGGAGATGGAACCCGAGCTCCACTGTGCCAAGACTAGCGAGGAGGAGCACATGAAGAGGGAGGAGTAGGACATGACCATCAGAAAACTCATGGGGAGAAAAAGGGGGGCACGAGGCCGACACCAAATCAAGCTTGACCAAATTCTGCCAGGGTACCTGTCGGTGTTTTAATATCGATCTTACAAATGATTTGATTAGATTTGGGGATTGTCTTAGAAGACTAAGCTATGGTCTTGCGAATCAGGGATACATAAATCTTTATCTAGGTTTGGGCCTTCTCCTAGGAGAATAATAATCCTACATCCTGTATGATTACTAATCAGGGGAAATGATTACAACTGTCTAATGCGAAAAGGAGTTTTCAATATCTTTAATCTTGCATCACTTCCCTATCTAATCTCCTTCCTCTTCTCTGGTGCCAACCATTAAATACTTGATGAAACGACGCCCGTTGTCTGGTGCTAGAAGATGCCTCAATGCTTCGAGAAATAACCGTCTGACGGAGGTTATTATCAGAGAGACATGATGGTCGTTTATCGTGCTGCGGTTGTTATTAGAGAGAGATCGTGTACGGTTACTGGATAAGCGTATGTTCTAATTGCCCTGTCAAGCACCCCGCGATGTAGTAAGACATTGCTTGGAAAGTCGATTAGGGATATAGAAATTACAGAGTAGCCTACGATCACAAGGTGATAGTAGGATTGCCTACAACTACATGGTCGTAGAATGGCTTATTACTTCATGGTCGTAGAAGAGTCTATGACCATAGAAGGACTTACGACTTCATGGTCGTATAAGAGCCTACGATCATGGAATAGTTATAAAAGGACTTACGGCTTCATGATCGTAGAAGAGTCTGTGACCATAGAGTAGTCGCAGAAGAACTTATGACATTATGGTCACGGAAAAGCTTACAACCATGGAGCAGTCGAAGGAGAACTTACGATTGCCTCATGAATCTTACCCCTTATCAATAGGGGGTATACATGGAGGATACAATGACATAATGATTTCACAATTATTCTATCCTTGTCATCTAGCCCCTCAACTTCAAGTGAAAGTAAATTACTTAAGATAGAAAGAGTGGTCGTAGATGAAAAAATGATCGAAAGCGAAGCCTTTTCGATTCTTACCGACCAGAAAAAAGCTTGGGCAATAAGGAAATTGCGCTTGAGTTATAAAGATAGATAGACTTCAAAACAAAAGAAAACCTAATCGTTTTTTCGCCGTTGTGTTCACCGAATCGATTTTCGAGATAACCTTTTGGTTCCCAATGCAAGTAACCGACTCACACGATTATAAAAACTTACCGTGAGGTAATTCTTGGTCTCCTCCTTTCCCCATCTACTCCAACTCACTCAGGCTCTCCGCCACCAGTGAAATCATCTTCTTCCTGCATTCTCGCCTAGATTCTAGTCAACTAACCCAAAGAAATGGCATTGTAAGTTACTAATTCATGTAGTCGAATTTTGTCTTGACCACATGTCTAACGTTTTTTGTCTGCTTTTAACCCTTACAAGCCTAAGCTTGATGCAAAATTATTAGCTACTGCACCTGAGAACGAAAGGGCCGATTCTTAGAGGCTAAAGACAGACAAATGTACATTATCAATAAACCTCTTCAAGGCCAACTCTGCATCCAAAGCTTTGCAGGAGAAAATAGATAGTAAGTCCTAATCTTTAGGCTACCTATTTGGTTATCTTTCTCGTATTACTTTAACTCTTTGCTTTTAACAGAAAAAAGAGGCTGAGTTGAGTAAGTCTCGCACTGAGGTCGAAGAAAAAATCAAAGTGATTAGAGAACTTACTTGTATTAATAAAGAGAAAAATGAGAGAACAAAGTTTCTTAATACTGAACTATCAGGTAAGAAAACTTTACCTTCGACCAGTTCCTTTAACTAATCTCTTGATGAGCATCACCTTGACCACTTTCGACCTATTTATAGAGGCCGCAGTCGAAATATAGTGCCTTGCTAAAGCAATGACTCATAGCGAAGAAGAAATGAAGTCGATGAAGGCAAGCCTTCAAGATTGCGGTATTCTTCTGAATAATCTACTCAGTGAATTTGGTGCGGAAGAGATGAGTCCTTCTGAGGACACCATACCCACTCACATGAGTGTGATTGTACTATAAGCCAAAGCTTTAAGAAAGCATTTAGCCACTCTGAAGACCAATCAGGTGAAGTCGGTCAGAGATGCAGTAAGAGCTGCTATAAACTATGCCTTAGCAAAACTTAAGGCATCTGACTGAAACCTCAACTCACATCCAATTGAGCACGACTTCATTTGCTCTTTATAAGAGGCGTCTTGCCTGATCGATGAAGTAGAGCCAATTGGACAAAATATGTCCAAAGAAATGCAACTTGGCTCTCCTTCTTTTTCAGAGTAGTTTGTAAATAAAAACTTTGTAAAGACTTACCTTTGGGTGACGAATGAACTTCTTCCGTTTCCTGTAATTTATCTTGTTAAGCAATTAGTACTAGTAAGACAAAAAAGAAAAGAAAACGAACGGATTTATGACTAAGAAATAAAGTTATACTAATAACTCTATTCTAGCCCCCCGACTATTTACTTTGTTTATGTGAATAAATAAAGCAAACAATATAGAGTGAAGTATGCAGAGAGTAGAGTGGTTTATCCGACTATCATTATCAAATTCGATCACATGTACTGGCAGCAAAGAGGAAGAACAAGTCGACGCTAGAAAGTTCCTTCTACTGGGCAGGACCATGTGCAGAAAGGAAAGGCTTCGACTAGGTGATGTTGCCTCCCCTCGACTAGGTGAATGAAATCAGAGATAAATTATACAAGGATAAAGCATTCAGATTTCCTTCTCGTATATTCGTTCAACGTTTTCCTAGACAATTGAGTCATTTTATGCTGATAGCAAGAGTAAAAAATGAGTCGACATTGCAAATGCTCCTTCTAGTGGGTAGGACCACATGCAGATAGAAGAGACTGCGACTAGTGTTGTCCCCTTCTCTGACCAGTTAAACAAATTAGATGTGCTAGAAGTGGTTGAAAGAACTTAGAGACGTAATAATTTCATCACCTCTTTAGAAGAAGAAGTAGACTCAAGCAACAATATTACATTTAGTGACAATAGCAAAAGAAAGGTCATGGGTCTTGGCAAGGTGGCAACCTCAAATGACCATTCAATCTCCAATGTTCTATTGGTTGAATCTCTCAGCTTAAACCTCCTTTCGATTGCTCAATTATGTGATATTGGGTTCCATTGTCTATTTATGGAAGAGGAAGTATTGGTTTTAAGCAAAAAAAAGTTCAAAAACTTATTTTCAAAGGCTTTCATTTTGACCCCTCCAATGCTTCTTGCATCTCAATGTGTTTATTTACTAAAGTCTCACTTGGTTGGCTTTAGCACTGCTATCTTGGGCTTGTGGGGATGTATACTTTGGAAAAGCTTTTCAAATACGGTTTGGTTGTCGGCTTGAAAGGTGTGTGGTTTTAGAAGGATAATTTATGTAGTGCTTAACAAGCAAGCAAGCAAGTGGCAAACTCTCATCCCACTAAAAGTTTTATGTTCACACCTAGACCAATAGAGCTCTTACTTAAGGACTTGTTTGGCCCAACATCCTACAAGAGAATCGAAGCAACACTTTTTGTGTTAGTCGTTGTGGATGATTTCTCAATGTTCACTTAGTTTTTCTTTCTACAAGACAAATCCAAAGCATCTAGTATTTTTAGAAGGTTTGCAAAAGGGTCCAAAATGAGTTTGAAACCCCAATAAAGAAAATGTAGAGTGGCAATGGAACCGACTTCAAAAATACTAATATTGAAGACTATTGTGATGAGATATGCATTAAGAATGAGCTATTTGCTACCTACACACCTCGACAAAATGGAGTTATTGAGCAAAAGAATAGGACATTGATTGAGATGGCAAGAACTATACTTGATGAGTATGGCACCTCCAATAGCTTTTGGGTGGAGGCCATCACCACCGCTTGCCATGTAATAAATTGGCTCTACCTCCATTGACTTTTAAAGAAGATGGCCTATGATCTCTTGATAGAGAGATGTCCTAATATCTCCTATTTTAGGGTGTTTGGATGCAAGTGTTTCATCTACAAGAAGCGTTCCCATCATGGCAAGTTACAAAAGCATTGTGATATTGGTTTTCTTTTGGGATACTCCATGAACTCTAAGGCATATCATGTTTTCAACAATGCCACCAGGCTTGTTGAAGAATATTATGATGTTAAATTTGATGAATCTAATGGCTTTCAAAGAGAGCATGAGAATCTCGATGATGTAGATGATTATGCATTAAGGATGGCAATGAGGAACATGACTCTTTGGGGGATCAAACCAAAGGAAGACAATCAAGAAGTTGGTGCTCAAGATCAACCCTTATCATCCATGACGCCTCAAGTTGATGCAAGTGAAGCAAGGGATGATGACGATGATCCACTACCACCTCCTCCTCCTCAAGTCAAGAGTTAGCATACAGTTATCAAAGATTATGCCTCTTTTTGTGAACATTAATCGTTTGTCTCTTGCTTAGAGCTTTCCCATGTAGATGAAACTCTAGGTGATCCAGATTGGATGAATGCAATACATAAAGAACTAAATAACTTCACCTGAAATGATGTATAAACCTTGGTGGAGTGTCCCCCATAATCACAATATCATTGGGGCCAAATGGGTTTATTTTGGAACAAGCAAGATGAACATGGAGTAGTGATAAGCAACAAGGTAAGCTAGTGGCATAAGAGTTCTCTCAAGTTGAAAGCTTGGATTTTGGAGAGACTTTCGCTCCTGTGGCAAGACATAAAGCTATCCATATCCTTCTAGCTTTTGCATCATATTTTGATTTAAAACTATACCAAATGGATGTTAAGAGTACATTTCTTAATACTATGATATCCGAGTTAGTGTTTATAGAACAACCTCCTAGGTTTGAAGACCCTAAACACTCTAACCATATTTACATGTTATCTATGGCACTATATGTGATCAAGCAAGCTCCTAGAGCAATATATGAGCGCCTTAGGGACTTTCTCATTGCGAATGGTTTCAAAATTAGGAGAGTGGACTCTATACTGTCCACTAAGCTCACTGATGGAGAGTTTTTTATTTGCCAAATATAGGTTGGTTCTACTAATCAAGCTTTTTGCAAGGAATTTGGTGACATAATGTCTAAGGAATTCAAGATTTCCATGATTGGAGAGTGGAGCTTCTTCCTTGGATTTGAAGTCATGCAATTGAAGGAGGACACATTCATATATCAAGATAAGTACATAAAAGACCTCCCCAAGCACTTTGGAATGGAAGAAGACAAGCCCATCAAGACACTAATGGCATCGAATGTGCATCTTGACTTAGATGTGGGAGGGACACCAGTGGACCTAAAGTTTTATAGATCCATAATTGATAGCTTGCTTTACCTTACAGCATCTAGGCCCGATGTTGTGTTTATGTGTGCTTATGTGCTAGGTTTCTAGCTTTCCCTAAAGAATTACATCTATTGGCCGGTAAGAGAATTCTTTGATATTTAAAACACTCCATTGGTCTTTTATATCCCGGAGGTGCAAAATTTGAGTTACTTGGTGATTTGATCTCTGATTATGTTGGGTGTAAAATTGATCGTAAAAGCACTTTGGGGGATGTCATTTGCTAGTTGCATTCTCAATCTCTTGGGCTTCTAAGAAACAAAACTACGTTGCACTTTTTACTGCCTAGGCAGAATGCATTGCCACTGGTAGTTGTTGTGCACAAATTTTTTATGTGAAGCAAACACTTCAAGACTATGTGATCTCCTTCCATAGTGTGCCTCTACTGTGTGACAATGAAAGTGCGATGAAAATTGCAAACAATCTGGTTCAACACTTGCCTAGAGATCATGTTGCAAAAGTTGACATTGTGCTAAGCTATGTAAGCACAGTGGATCAACTTGCTGATATTTTCACTAATCCAATAGATGAGGGATACTTTTGCAAGTTGAGGAGTGAGTTAAACGTTATAGATGACTCTAATGTTGCATTTTCATGTTTATTTCTTGTAACATATTGCCATATGTATATGTGCTTTGCTTGTTAGATGCTTTTAGATTTGGATCTGTAATACCCCGGTTTATCCAAAGCCTAGAATGTCATCACAACCACAACTATCATCAACTTAGCCATTATCAACACTAAACATCCACTAAGAAACAAGATTAACCATTAATAATAATCATAAAGAGAAATTTCAGTAACACGGGAAAATATAATTTGGATTTAAAATAAACCAAACAGGAACTAAGATGAACCATAAGCAAGTCTAAAGTAAACAAAACATCAAGTGGCAATATAATGAAATATGAAGACCAAAGGAACCATAAGTTAACTAATTATTACAATAAAGGTTCTAACTAGTTCATGACCAAGAATTATAAATTGCTAAGTGGAGTGAAAAGGCATGAAGTGAAATATTCATGTTCTACTTCCACCCATGTGTGTCACCTTTAACGATCACCTAAAACAACAACAAAGTAAGGGTGAGTCCACGACTCAATAAGTACAAATCAAAATAACAAGCAAGGCAACATCTTAATCATGTTTCCTAATTCACATTCATTTAACATCAACCCAAGTTCTCCACCTACTCGTTATTCTTTTTTCTATTCACAAGTCTCAATGTCGCATTACTCTTTTCAACTATGCAATGCAATATAATGCTCATGCACATGTCTCATCCCTTCTTGCTTATACCAATATAGCAGAGTGTAACACCAGTCAGTGATCACTCTTGACAACACTATCTAGTGTGGGGGACCAATTGCCTGTCTTTTTTTCATACGAGGACCTCATTGCCCATATCTTACATATGGGAACCTCATCCTACTCCTATGGGTCACATGATTCATCATGAGTGTTCAATATGCAATGCAAATATCATAATTTTCTTTAATTTATTTCCATTGTTCAAACAAAATATGTACTCATCATCCTACCTCAATTTTTATCTTAATCATCATATCATAAGCACGAGAGCAATGTAAAGTAAACATTATCATAGGAATAATTAAGGCAAGTAATCATTCAACCACAATTTTAAGCACTCGAATACCATTCTACAATACGCTTGCCTTTTTAGTTGCGATGCATAGTCTGGCTCAAAGAAGGCAACACACCTAAAGCAACTCCTCTTACGGTAAACACTCAACTCAATACATGCTACAGCAGTACAAAAACCATAATTACAATGTCGCTCCTACACGTTCCATACTTAAGTGCTATCAGATCCTAGTAATATCTTATCAATTATACTAGGCCTAATATTGCACTCGCAGTAAACTATTTTGCACCATGCAGCTGAATGGTAAACCTGCCTGCGTCACTACCAGGTTATTGTGTCAGAGCTAAACTGATCAATACGACAATAACTAAACGTTGTGTGCTCTCCGTGTACCATCGTAAATTAGCGCGTTGTGCGTGAACTAACATAAATTAATTCTAGTGCAATAGTGTAGGGGATCTCTAGATCAGAGAAAAAAGAGGATGATCATAAAAGAATATATATGTAGGTGGTCATCTGGACGACTAGGAGATTATGTTGGTGGTCGTACTCATCTGGCAAGCATATTGGTCATTCATGTGGCGAGCATGATCCTGGGCATGCTGGTCAGTCTGGGTCAGGCTTGCTAGAGAAAGAGTAGGTTCTCGGCAATGGAAGCTGCAGAGCACAAATTCGATTGGAAGATTAAAACTTACATGTTTTACCTAAATCAATGGTTGCTTCAAGAACCGCACAACCACACGCTTAAGCTCACATCTTTCATCTATCGACATCAGAGCGAGGGGAGGTCAACAAGGTCGGCGTCTCACAAAGCTGTGGCCTCGTGGGTGCAGTGAGAGGAAGGTGCAATTGGGGTGGGGTCTGGCAACAGGCAGACCGGTAATGTATTGAAGGAAGAAGAAGAGGGAAGAGAGGCAAGGAAAAAATGGAAATTGTTGTGGTTACAGACCAAACAGAGAGAGAGAGAGTGTGGTAGTGGAGAGTTGAGTAAATGTATGGCTTCCTTCCTTCCCCCATGGCCTATGTCCTACATATATACATCCACCTGGGGAGTGCTTTTACACTTATACCCTTACACATGAATACCTCCCTCAGGGGTACTTACGTCACTATACATGTCCCATTCTGGGCCTTACACTCCCTCAACAGGCCTGCTGGGCTTAGGTGGGGGCCACCCCTACAACAGGAGCCTCTCATGGTGAAGGGCTTCACGAGCCGAAGCCATGTTGCCGAGCCCTTTGGCCCCCTCCGTCCCTGCGGCCTGTGAGCTTTTTCAGCGTTCGAAGTGTAGTGTTCGCCTTGTTGCGAAGGTATGGCGCCGGGCGGCTTGGCGAAGGCTTCGTCACCCATAGACTCCATCGCGGGGTCGGGGTTGTCGTCCGGAGTGAAGATCGAAGTCGAGGTTGGCCTCGCCACCGAGGGGCCGGACTGGGGTTGCGTCGGCATGGGGGGGCGTAGCGGGTCGTAAGTCGTCGCGCTCGCGCGTCTCTGGCGTCGAGCGCCCTTGACGACAGGCGGCTGTCAGCCTACCCAGCAGGGCTTGGTTGACGCGGCGCGAGACTTGAGGGGGTGCGGTGATACCGTGTTGCGACGTTCCTTCTCCTAGCGCGGATCTTGGAGCATCGCGGCGGTACGATGCTTCGACGCACCCCCGCCGGTTGAACTCCTGCCGGTTGGGCTGTCGCCGGTTGGTGTCCCCACTGATGGGGTATATATATAGCATGCTGGTGTAACATTATATCTGCATTGTGTGCTCGGATTGGTGCTGCTCCCCTAAAATGGACCCCTTCAGTGCATCCACATTCCATGCAGCACTACGCGGCTCGGGGCATGTTGATGTATGATGGAGGCCTATTTTTCTCGGGAGCTTGGTTAGCGTCTCCTGACGGCAACTGCTCGCACCTGCTGTACTCGCTCCATATTTCTGCATACATCGGCAAGGTTTGCCCTGTTCTCTTAGACAGGCTCACCTTCAGTCGGGGCTTCTGATCAAGCCCGTCTTTCCAAAAAATATTGATGCACTGAAGGTGGCCTGTTTACGAGAACAAGCCAAAACTTGGCGTGACATAAGCCGCGCCGGTGCAATGTGTGCGGGATGCCGTCGGACGTGCCGTCTCGCCAAGGCGGTGCCTACCCGGCAGGCGGCGGGGTGGTGCTCCGAAGCCGCTGGTCTCCTGGAGGATAGTAGCCGCAGAGGGCAGGCGTTTGCAAGGTAGTCCGGGGGTGCTGCGTGCGTCGGGGTAAGCGCGCGGGCGCTCCGTCCCCTAACCTTTGAAGCGGTGGCGGCGGAGCTGGCGCCTAGCCGAAGTAGACGCGCAAGCGCTCCGTCCCTCACGCGTCGAAGTGGTGGTAGCGGAGCTCGCGCCTTAGTTGAGGTAGATGCGCGAGCGCTCTGTCCCCTACGCCTCGAAGTGGTGGCAGCGGAGTTGGCGCCAAGTTCAAGTAGACGCGCGAGCGCTCCGTCCCCGACGCGTCAAAGTGGTGGCAGCGGAGTTGGCGCCTAGTCGAAGTAGACGCGCGAGCACTCCGTCCCCCACGCGTTGAAGTGGTGGCGGCGGAGCTGGCGCCTTGGTCGAGGTAGACACGTGAACGCTCCGTCTCCTACGCCTCGAAGTGGTGGCAGCGGAGTCGGCGCCTAGTCAAAGTAGACGCGCGAGCGCTCCGTCCCCCACGCGTCGAAGTGGTGGCAGCGGAGCTGGCGCCTAGTGGAAGTAGACGCGTGAGCGCTCCATCCCCCACGCGTCGAAGCGGTGGCGGCGGAGCTGGCGCCTTGGTCGACGTAGACGCGCGAATGCTCCGCCCCCTACGCCTCGAAGTGGTGGCAGCAGAGTCGGTGCCTAGTCGAAGTAGACGCGCGAGTGCTCCGTCGCCCACGCGTCCAAGTGGTGGCAGCGGAGCTGACGCCTAGTCAAAGTAGACGCGCGAGCGCTCCGTCCCCTACCCTTCGAAGTGGTGGCAGCGGAGCTGGCGCCTAGTCGAAGTAGACGCACGAGCGATCCGTCCCCTACCCTTCGAAGTGGTGGCAGCGGAGGCAGCGCCTAGTCGAAGTAGACGCGCGAGCGCTTCGTCCCCCACGCGTCGAAGTGGTGGCAGCGGAGCTGGCGCCTAGTGGAAGTAGACGCGCGGGCGCTCTGTCCCCCACGCGTCGAAGCGGTGGCGGCTGAGCTGGCGCCTTGGTCGAGGTAGACGCGCGAACGCTCCGTCCCCTACGCCTCGAAGTGGTGGCAGCGGAGTCGGCGCCTAGTCGGAGTAGGCGCGCAAGCGCTCCGTCCCCCACGCGTCGAAGGGGTGGCAGCGGAGCTGGCGATGCACTCCCTGGGGTGAGCGCGACCCCGCGGTATTGCGCCTTAATGGCTCCAGGAATCGCACCGACCCCTGGTCTGGCACGAGCAGGCTGTTGTATCTGTACGCACTTGTCCATTCGAGATGAACACGCGGCGGGCCATGATTGGCGTGTCGACGGGCCGTCCGCGGTCAAGCCCCTTCCTCAGAGGGGCGGGGCACGTGGCGCGGCACCGTAGGCGTGCCGCCCGCTGGTTGCCCCCCTTCCAACATGCGCCACCAGTTGCTAGCGGTTTCGCTTCTTGCCGATCCTCGGTTGCCCATGCCGCGCAGACTTGCAGTTGTCCCTTCGGACTGGTGTGGCCAGGGTCGGGGGGTCGGTGACCCCGTTTGGGCTATCGCGGTCTAGGGTCCGAAGAGCCGCGCCGGTGCGCGCCGAAGGCTATGCCGGGTCGCGCGACCTGCGTTTATTGCTTGCGCTGACCGACATGCGGTGGGACGCTAGTGACGCGTCGTGTGGTAACAGGACTCTGTACGACCACGGCCGCGTGCTAGCTACGTGAACCGCCGCGACGCTTCGGCTTCGCGCGTGGGGAGGTGAGCGGTTGTCGCTCGCCGTTTGCGCTTACTCACGGTGGGAGGCGGGGGGCCTTTAAGTACCCCCCGTGGCATTGTGCCTAGGCCTCCTCGCGCTTTCTGGTTGTTCACGTTGCTTTCCGCATTCGCTCGCCCTGTTCCTGCGCTCCTTTTTTGCCGCCGAGTTCCCCGTGGATGTTGATGGCGACTTGCGACGAGCATACTCAGGTGAGCGGCTACGCCATCCGCAGGCCGTGAAATACACGCTGGAGGAGCGTGATCCGGCGGCGGCAGACAAGTGGTGGGCGGCGAAGAAGAGTCAGGGTCCGTACTCCGGCGAGTTGGTCCGCACGTTCGTGACGGAGGACATGATCCGGTCACTGCTGCGAGAGGGGAAGCTATCGGACCGCCACGCGGTGCGGTTGCCCGCCGATGACGAGATGGAGCCGTGCCCTGAGAAGTCGGAGGCGATCGTCTTCGTCGCCTATCTCGAAGCCGGACTTCGCATTCCATCCGCAACAATTGTTGGGGCCGTGCTGCGGACCTTCAAGTTGGAGTTGTCACAATTGACTCCGAACACAGTGGCTCGCCTCGCCGTGTACAGCTGGGCCCTGCGCTCGGAGGGGTGTTGGCCCAGTGCTTCCCTGTTCGCGTATCTGCATGAGGCCCGGTGCCAACCGAAGGAGCGGAAGGACGGTACGCTGTCAAAGTTTGGCAGCATCAACTTCGTCCTGCGGACGTCATGTGGGAAGCTCTTCCCCGCGAACGCGACCCGAGGGAAGTGGAAGGTCAACTGGGTGAGGTGGTGGTTCTAACATCGTGTAACGAGTGGCAGTGGCCTTGAGTGCGCAGGCGGGCCGATTACATTCAAGACCACCCCCGGCTCAATGCTTGACCAGGAAGATAGGCTGAGGGCGCGGAGACTTGTGGGGGTCGCCGCCCGCTTCAATATGCGCGACCTCGACGAGGAGTACATGATGCTCGGTGCGACGCCGCTTTCCCATGGTTGGCGCTTCACAGCCGGTGAACGTCGGGATGATAACGTTCGCCCGTCCGTTTACTCGCTGCCCGTGCCGACTGGCCTTCGTAAGTCTCGACCATGTCTTCCTCTTCATTCGTACGTATTGCATTTATGTAAATGTGCTTTGTCTGGGGCAGGGACTCGCCTTGAGGACGCAGAGCACGCCGCGCGCGTGTTCCTTGGGCCATACACCAGCAGAGAGCATGGGCAGCGCGCAGCTGCGACTGCGGAGGCCGGATTAGGGCGGATAAACCGCGTGTGTGAGGCCTTAGGGCTTCCTGTGCCTGATCACCCCCCCTCCGGACCAGCAGCATGAGGATGATGGTGCCGCAAAGACGAAGGCGCCGTCCCGCAAGAGCACCCGGAGCACCGCGACCACGGCCCGTACGGCGGTTGCCGCTGTTCCTGCCGGCGTGGCGAGCCCGGAGTCGGGTTCGGCGAAGTATGCCGATTTAGATTTAGAGGGCGCGGGCACTGAGGGTGAAGGCGCCGGCAGCGGAGGGCGCACCACGGAGGTCTCGCTGCCCGCGACCGTCGCCGAGGTGGTGGTGCCGGCTGGCGACACCGGTGCGGAGTCCTCGTCTCCGACCATGGCTGTGGCGGGGCTGCCCTCCGCGAGGGCGTGTGGAGCACAGCCTTTGCTAACCGCGGCGGGCGAGGCTGAAGTGTCCCTTGCGGAGGCGGGGGTGTCTCCCGCAAAGGTGGGGGTAAGCCCCGCAAGTGTCGTGGGGGCGAAGCCCCCGACCGCTGTCGTCGTAGCTGCGGAGACCCCTTCGGCGGGTGATGTGCCGCGGGGCCCCTTCTGTGGCGGGTGCCGTGGTGGTATCTTCCGCTCAAGCGAAGCGGCCGCGCCTGCAGTCCCCCCTTCTGCGGACTTCGCGAGCGTTCATTGTGGCGACCGGTGTTGGGAGCCTGTGCGACCCTGCTTCGAGCACCGAGGTCCCTCCAGCCCGCGCCCTCCTGGCCCCTCGGGCCACGGTGATTGTGGCATAGGCTCGGCTGGCGCTAGGCCCCGACTCGGAGCTCCCCAGGCCTTGCGAGACAACGCCGTCCGTTGGGGCCGCAGTTGAAGCGGTCCCCCCGCGGCTAGGGAGACGTCTCCGCGAAGTCTCCCGTCCGCCACCGAAGGTAGGTTATGACGGCATTCCTTCAATTTTTTTTGGAGCCCCATGGCAAGTGTGTAATTCCTCTTTGCAGCGGCACTTATCCCGCAGGAGGAGCCGTTCCTTGAGCGTGGGGGTGCTGGTGCTGGCGACACAGGTGTCGCACGCCCGAGCCCGGCGGACTTCGTCCCTCTGTCGGATGTTCTGAGGGCGTGGCGCGGGATTGTGGAAGACGCGGCCGCCAGCATCGGTCAGGAGGCGTTGCAGACCTATGGGTCAGGGCGCCTTGGAGATGCATTGGAGGTGTCGGGAGTGAGGGTAAGTGTCCACCTTTTAGGCCACTTGCCGCTGTTTAGCGTTTGCTAACTCCTGCGCCGCGCAAACACTCGTGCTGGCCCAGGCCCTGCAAGGTGCTCACGTTCGCGAGGGAGTAGCGCTACGGAGTAGGCTGTAGGCCGCCGAAGAGGAGCTGCAGGGAGCTGCAGGAGGACGCTCTGCCCAGGATGCTCGCATTCGCCGCCCGAAGTTGGAGTGCGCAGAGATGAAGACGCGGACCGATGGGCTCGTTGCCGCGGCGCGAGCATCGGCCGCGGAGGCGGTGCGGCAGGAAGCTGCCGCAGAGCGGGACGGCCTTCTGCAACAAATCGCTGCCCTAGAGGGGAAGAACAGCGAGCTTGTTGCCTCTCTCGCGGAGCGAGATCGAACCTTCGGCGACGCCTCGGTAGCCGCCTGGGATGCCATGCTGGCCTTGGAAGATACCCTCAAGGGGCTTGTTGCCCAAGTGCCGGCGCGCTCCTTCGGGTCCGAGGACCTGTCGCGGTCACTTCGGTGGATTGGGGAAGCGGCCGGCGTTGCACGCGGTGCCACAGCGATCTTCGGCAATCACTGCGCCTACGTGGCGTCGTGTCTGACCTGCACGCTCCTGCGACACCGCGGTTGTGAACACGTTGCGGGGCTAGTCGATCCTCGACTGGAGATGCCGGCTGGGGACGGGGTAATGTCCGGCGCCGTGCGCGCCGTGAAGTTCTTCCATGAGCGGATATGGGAATACTGCGGCGAGGCCGCAGCCATAGTCGAGCTGCGGAACAACTTGCACGGCGAGGGAATCCTTGGTCAATTTCTGGACGAGGTCCCCCGGTGTGACGAGGATGGCGCTGCGGCCCCGGAGGACACCGCGAACCCACAGGTGTGACGGGAGGTTGTCGCGTGTTGGTGTGCGTTGTAACCGAAGCCCGGGTTGTCTTTTTTTTCTTGGTAAAGTACAGAGTTGTTTCCCGCTGTTCTGATTCCTACCCCCTTTTCCCGAGCAGCTACACAGCCGGGGCCAGCTGCTAATCTCTGACCTTGCGACCCGATGGCGTCTTCGGCGTTGGCAAAGAGCCGAGGAAGAGTTGGATTTCTGGGCGGTTCGGGCATCTTCGAGTGGAGCCTTGGCACGGACACATGTTAAGGATGAGCCTGCCCAGTAGCGGCCTGGTGCGCCGAAGGCGTTTGTGCGCCTTTGTAAGCGTCCTTAGCGAATGCAAAGAACAGTTGATTAGATCCTGCGAAGTGCATCGCCGCCCTCCGGTCCGATATCTCTTCGAAGCGGCGGCCGCGGAGCTGGCGCGCAGTCAAAGTAGACGCGCGAGCGATCCGTCCCCTACGCTTCGAAGTGGTGGCAGCGGAGCTGGCGCCTAGCCGAAGTAGACGCACGAGCGCTCCGTTCCCCACCCTTCGAAGTGGTGGCAGTGGAGCTGGCGCCTAGCTGAAGTAGACGCGCGAGCGCTCCGTCCCCTACGCTTCGAAGTGGTGGCAGCGGGGCTGGCGCCTAGTCGAAGTAGACGCCCCAGCGCTCCGTCCCCTAACCTTCGAAGTGGTGGCAGCAGAGCCGGCGCCTAGTCGAAGTAGACGCACGAGCGCTCCGTCCCCTACCCTTCGAAGTGGTGGCAGCGGGGCTGCGCCTAGTTGAAGTAGACGCACGAGCGCTCCGTCCCCTACCCTTCGAAGTGGTGGCAGCGGCGCTGGCGCCTAGCCAAAGTAGACGCGCGAGCACTCCGTCCCCTACCCTTTGAAGTGGTGGCAGCAGAGCTGGCGCCTAACCGAAGTAGACGCACAAGCGCTCCGTCCCCTACCCTTCGAAGTGGTGGCAGCGGCGCTGGCGCCTAGTTGAAATAGACGCACGAGCGATCTGTCCCCTACCCTTCGAAGTAGTGGCAGCGGAGCTGGCGCCTAGTCAAAGTAGGCGCACGAGCGCTCCGTCCCCTACCCTTCAAAGTGGTGGCAGCAGGGCTGGCGCCTAGTCGAAGTAGACGCACGAGCGCTCCGTCCCCTACCCTTCGAAGTGGTGGCAGCGGAGCTGGCGCCTAGCCGAAGTAGACGCGCGAGCGCTCCGTCCCCTACCCTTCGAAGTGGTGGCAGCGGAGCTGGCGCCTAGTCGAAGTAGACGCGCGAGCGCTCCGTCCCCTACCCTTCGAAGTGGTGGCAGCGGAGCTGGCGCCTAGTCGAAGTAGACGCGCGAGCGCTCCTTCCCAAGAGTGTCAGAACAACCTCTGGTGTTTCTCGCTCGTGGGTGCGCTCACGCTGGAGCTAGCCTCGGATACGTTGCCTTGGTACTTCGTGGGCTATGCGTGGGGGTCGGCCCCCGTGGTGCACTTTGCACTCCGTAGAATTAAGCGGGGTAAGAGCTGTCCCCTAAGTATGTGGGGCCAACATCCACGTCTTGTTTATACTGCATGGAGTACGCCCTGGGACAGCGCCCATGCGTGTACGGGGTCACGTCCTGTTTATGCTCCGCAGAGTGCGGGGGGATAGCATCCGCGTCTTTTTTATACTCCGGAGAGTGCGTGAGATCGACATCCACGTTTTATTTATACTCCGAGGAGTACGCACTGGGGCAACGCCCATGCGTGCGCGGGGTTCGCGTCTTGTTTGTACTCCGTAGAGTGCGCAGGGATAGCATCCGCGTCTTTTTTATACTCCGGAGAGTGCGTGAGATCGACATCCACGTATTATTTATACTCTGAAGAGTACGCACTAGGCCACGCCCATGCGTGCGCGGGGTCGCGTCTGGTTTATACTCCGTAGAGTGCGCAGGGATAACATCCGCGTCTTTTTTATACTCCGGAGAGTGCGTGCGGAGGCGGACCTTGACGCTATGTCTTATTTAGAGTCCGTGGACTGCACGCGGGGGCAAGCCTCTGCGCGTTGCGGGCGGTGAGGTGCGTGCGGAGGCGAACCTCAACGCTACGTCTTATTTATACTCCGTAGAGTGCGCAGGGATGGCATCCTCGTCTTTTTTATACTCCGGAGAGTGCGTGCGGAGGCGTCCCTCCACTCGTCTAGGTTTATACTCATATCCGTGTCTTTGACAGAGAGTGCGCGCGCGAACGCGTGTCTTTGTTTATACTCATACCCGTATCTTTGACAAAGAGTGCGCGCGCGAACGCGTGTCTTTGTTTATACTCGTACCCGTATCTTTGACAGGGAGTGCGCGCGCGAACGCGTGTCTTTGTTTATACTCATACCCATATCTTTGACGGAGAGTACGCGCACGAACGCGTGTCTTTGTTGCGAAGCACAGAAACTTGTGCAAACGGTGAATTTTATTAAATTCCCGTTTGCGCGGGTGAGCAATTACAAAATGGAGGGGGGACACCGACCACAAACCGCTATGAGGACGGGGCGACCGCTAACGAGCCGCTGCTGCCGGGGCAACCTTGTGCGCGAGGAACGCGAGACGCTCTCGGGGGGCGCCCGAGGGCTCCGCATCTGCGCTCCCGGCTCAGGTGCCTTGGCGAGCCGCGTGGCATGGACCTCTGGCACCAAGCTCTATGCGCCGAGCCATCTCCTGGTCGCCATGAACGATGATGATGGCCCGCGGCCCGGGAAGCTTCATGCATAGGAAGCCGTCATGCGGGACTGCCCCGAGAGTATTTAGGAGCGGCCGCCCTATTATGGCGTTGTAGGGGTATGCAATGTCGACCACGTCGAAGATGGCGTCCTCGCTCCTGACGTTGTCGTTTTGGCCGAAGGAGACTTGGAAGCATATCTGGCCCAAGGCGCGCAAAGGCTGCCCTCCAAATCCTTGCAGCGGGATGCCTGAAGGGCCCAATCGACTCCGAGGGATCCCCATTTGGTCGAAGGCCGCGGCGAACAGGATATTCGCAGAGCTTCCTCCATCGACTAGGATGCGCCTGACTTCGCATCCGGCTACGAGGACCCGGACGACCAAAGGGTCTTGGTGGAGGAACTCCACGCCCTCGGCATCAGCGGGCCTGAATGTGACTTCGTGTTGTGCCCATTCTGGCGGCGTCTGCGCCGGGTATGCCGTGACGTGGTGCAGCCTCCGCGCGTAAGCCTTCCGTTGCCGCGCCGAGGCGAACTCTAGCGAGGAGCCTCCGGAAATAATGTTGATGATCCTACGCTGGGCTCCTTCTGGGGCTTGTAACTGTAGGAGGCCTTCCCGAGGTTGTTGCACATGTGCCTGAATTCGCAGGAGGCCTTCCTGGGGCTGTATTCCTTGGTCTTAGGGGTGTTGGACGTGGGCCACAATCGGCGCGCGTGCATCCGGGTTTTTGTCCCTGGCGACGCTCTGCCGTAGCGCTGCGATAATGGTGCAAGCACGCGTGTCATGGTTGCCCCGGCCATGGATTTCGCACCACTACCCGTGGTGCTGGTCACCGTACTCTTCGCGGGTTCGGTCGTCTCGACGTCGGCCACGGCCCTGTCCTCGGCCTCGGCGCCCTCTGCCTCCGCGACCTGCGGAGGCGTTGTCTTCGGAGCCGCCCTCGATGTCGAAAATGTAACGAGGTTTCCTGGACTTGCGTTGGTCGCGCTTGGGCCTGTCGCCTGGCTGGTCATTGTGTTGGGGGTCCTTGCGTCCGGAGGCACCATTCGGCTGCTCTTGCTTGCGCTTACCTCTCGAAGAGCCCCGCTTCGGCGAGCCTTCGCTCTTTGCCGAACCTTCCGCCTTGTTGGTGTCAGAGTCATCACTGTGTCGCCTTCGCGCGTCCTCCTCCGCTCTGGCGTACTCTTCCATCTTGTCGAAGAGCTTCCCGACCGTCTTAATGGGCTTGCGCGCGTTGTACTCGGCCATTGGTCCCGGTCGGAGGCCTTGTATTGCTGCGTTGATAACAGTTGTTTCGTTGATGTCCTTGACCTGGCAGCGCACTTTCGCGAAGCGCTTGACGTAGTCCCGGAGCCTTTCCTTGGGTTTCTGCTTGACTGCAAAGAGCTGGTCCGCATCGACACGCTCGACGTAGTTTCCTTGAAAGTTGTTGTAGAGTCGGTCGCAGATCTGTTCCCACGCGTAGATGGACTGTGGTTCAATGGTGAAGAACCAGGACAGCGCCACCCCTTGTAACGCGAGAGGGAGTCCTTTTGCCTTTCTGGTGTCGTCTCCGCCAGCGGCTTCGATAGCGGTCTCATACACGCGCACAAACTCTCGCAGGTCGGAGTCGCCATTGTAGGCCTCGATGACGCTCGGGAACTTGAAATCTTCAGGCCATGCCGCCTACTGTAGGCCCGCAGAGAGCGGGGACTCCGGGTCTACGCGCCGTAGTGGGACGCGGCTAGACGTAGGGGCGTCGCGGCTATCCGCCCTCTCCGGAGCGGGTTCGGATGCCACCGCCGGAGAGGCATGTTGGCTCCGAGCCTCTTGCATGTCCCGGACAGCTCCACAGAGGTCTGTTAGCTCCCGCTGGAATGCGCTGAGGGCCGCCAGCAGGGCAGTCTCCACCGCGGGCGCGGCCGGGGCCGTTGGTGCGATTGGCGGTGCTACCGGCATGGTGGTGACCACGGCCTGCGCGCCCAGGCTGCGCGCCGTGTTGTCCTGGAAGGCCCTGGAGCCGGTGACGAGGTTCGCGTCGCTGCTGGGGTCATTCACCGCTCCTACGCCGGGTGGAAAAACGGATGCACCTGCGTTGCCATCGCCGGGGTTGGCCGTCTGGGCGGTGCTGGTGGGGTCGGGCTTTGTGTCGGTGGCGGGGTTGGTCGTTGCGCCGGTGGCGGGGTTGGTCGTCGCGTCGGTGGCGGGGTTGGTCGTCGCGCCGATGGCGGGGTCCACGGTCGCACCTGCACCACCGCTCGTACCTGCGGAGGCTAAAGCCGAAGCCCTAGTGCTGACGCGAGACTTTGCCGCTTCCGCCTTCTTCTTCTTCGCCGCCGACGGTGAAGCTTTCTTCGGTGCCATCCTCCTTCAGACTTGGAGGCTTGTTCCTGTCCTCCCCACGGACGGCGCCAACTGTTGTGGTTACAGACTAAACAGAGAGAGAGTGTGGTAGTGGAGAGTTGAGTAAATGTATGGCTTCCTTCCTTCCCCATGGCCTATGTCTTACATATATACATCCACCTGGGGAGTGCTTTTACACTTATACGCTCACACATGAATACCTCCCTCAGGGGTACTTACGTCACTATACATGTCCCATTCTGGGCCTTACACTCCCTCAACAGGCCTATTGGGCTTAGGTGGGGGCCACCCCTACAACAGAAATAATTATGTTTCTTTGTGCGACGTCATATACACCTCATAGCCTCAGTGCTTGCATGTGGAAACCATCGCATGCCAGCAAAAACAGGGGTCCTTTATTTATCCATATACAGTACTGTTCTCCTGTACCGGCAAAAAGTGGCAACCGAAGGAAGCACTACTCTTTTTTTTAGAGAACGTGGTCGTGTAGGAGCATTGCATGGCATTTTCTTTTAGACCTGAAAACAAATGCTGCAATTTTAGTGCCAATTTCCGACCCTCCTGCACTTCCTCTACCAAGATGCATGCACGAGGGGCAATGTGTTCTGAAGGGCACCTCAGGTTGTAAAACAAGATAAGGTTTTGCACCATGGAGCTGAAGGTAAACCTGCTTGCGTCACTACCAGGTTCCTGTGTCGGAGCTAAACTGATTAATACGACAATAACTGAACGATGCATGCTCTCCGTGTACCATTGTAAATTAGCGCATTGTGCGTGAACTAACAAAAATTCATTCTAGTGCAATATTGTAGGGGATCTCTAGATTGAAGAAAAAAAAGAGGATGATCATAAAAAGAATATATATGTAGGTGGTCGTCTGGACGACTAGGAGATGATGTTGGTGGTCGTACTCACATGGCAAGCATATTGGTCATTCACATGGCGAGCATGATCCCGGGCATGCTGGTTGGTCTAGGTCCAAGGCGTCCGGGACAAAGATGACCAAATGGACCGCTCGACATGGCACGACCTGGGCCCGATAAGGCACGGCCCTAATAGGCATGAGTCCATTTGGCCTGTCACCTGGAACAGGCCGTGTTATGTTTGCCAGCCCATGGGCTGAGCCTCCGGCCCAGCTTGATTAGCCCTTTGGGCTAGGCCGGCACAACACGCCCATGTAGCTCGTCTGGCCCAAAAAGAGAAAAAAAATGATTTATTAAGAAAAATGTGTAGAATTCAAAAAAGGCAAAATATATTGTATAAAGTATAAAAATTACACATTAAATTGTAGAAATTTTAGAATACGCACAATAAATTATAGAAAACATAGAAAGGACACATTAATTTATAAAAAATATAGAAAAGACACAGTAGATTATAGAAATGTAATAATGAGCTTTTATTTATGTTAAAGTAGTTGCCTCGTTAAAAACTTGGCCAAGTAAAAACTCAACTCAAAAAAATCTTGGCAAAGAAAAAAGAGTACAGCTTGTAGCTCAGCATTAAAGAGTACAGCTTGTAGCTCAGCATTACAAGTGGAAAAGCATAAAAATATAATATGTACATGGATGCTCTAAGAATCGGCGATGACGTCTTGACTGCCTTCACCGCCATCCAGATACAGATTGTTGAACGTGTTTTCCATCACCGTATGCACCACACTGTGTTGGTCATGTGCCTCAGATTGTTTCCAGTTTTTCATTGTGAGAAGTACTTCCAGCAACTCAATCGTGAGTCTTGTTCTTCTCTCCTCTAATATTCTTCTGAAAAGACTAAAAGTAGACTAAGAAGAAATTGTCGAGATAGGAACAATTAACACATCTGTGCTGATATGGATAGCACCAAATATGTTAGCTTTTGCTCGCTTCACCAGTCCAAAAGGTTAAAGTTCTCTGTACCAAATAGCACGGGATCGCTATCCAGGAAGACTAATAGTTCCCCGCATGCCCTAACATGGATTTCCCTACCTCCGCTACTTGAAGATGTAGAGGATCTTCCGGAGGATCTCCTAGACAAAAAGATGGTGCCCCACATGTTTGTCTTCTTATCTGTAGTGGGTGCTGCTGGAGGTCGTTTCTGGTAAACTTTAGACAGTTGTGAATGAACAGCTATAAAATAGTTAGAATAATCTACCCCTATAAAATCACCTATAATGTTGAGATCATTAGTGAAACCTTCAATTTTAGCTCTTGGATCTAAAATAAATGCAAATACGTATAAATATGAAATTCTTTCTAATATTTTAAATATTTTTTTCATAGAATACACAGTCTCTTGTAATAGTGCATCATTTTAAATTTTTTCCAAGTGGACAGCAATAGAAAGAATATGATGAACATGTAACGGAGATGTTGGATAATACACTCCAAATAAAGCAAAAGCAGATTCACAAAAAAGTTCAAGAAATGGTAATAACTTCTCAGCAACATACCAGTGGTCCTCAGTCAGCAATGTATTGCTGGTATGGCCGTGATAGTGCATGTAGATGATAACAGAAAAAATGGATTTGTATGAGAAAAGATTTTGTAGTATGAGATAAGTTAAGTTCCACCTCACCGGTATGTCCACAACGAACTTTCATGGACGTACACCCATTGCAATACAGTAGTTCTTATATGTTGCAATAAGTTGGTTAGAATTATTTACAAAAGAGTCTACATCTCGAAAAGTTTGAAGATATAGATCTAACCTTTTCAAACCATTTTTAACTGTAACATTAAAAATATGGCAGGCGTATCGCTAATGTAGCAAGAAGAAGATGTCATATGTACCAAATAAGGTCCAGAGTAATTGTAAAAATTTTATTTATAAGACCAAATCTTCTACAACTTTGATAATACATTCTGCTATATTCTCCCCCGTATGTGCTATGTCTATCAATTTAAAACCTATTATTCTTTTTTCTAATACCCAGTTATCATTTATGTAATGAGCAACTATACTAAGATAATCCTCACTAGCACGACCACTCCATATATTCGAGGTTAAAGCTACCGAAAATATACATATTCCAAATCGTTGTTTAATTTTCTCACGATCATTATTGTAGTATTTAACTAAATCTCTTGAAGGACTGAAATGCCAACAGAGGGGGGTGAATGGTGCCTTTAAAACTCCCCGAGTATTCACACACCTCTTCTACTCCAATAGCTAATGAGCTATGAAGATGGAATGAGATTGCTCATTGGATACTGAGACTGGAAAGACAAATTTGCCGACAAAAGGTCAAACCAACAACAGCATACTTTGCCCAACAACAGAGAAGAGTGAAAGCACAGCAAGGGTCAGAAACAGTGAAGCTTCCAAATCTTGGGACAAGAGACCAAGCAACTTCACCAAGAGCAACACAATGACCTCAAAATCAGAAATCACAGAGCTAAAGTTGACTCACTGCTGAGGTCGTAGAGAACTAGATGGTCGAACTCAAAACAGAGTACCGCTGAGCCGCACGACCGCCGAGACAAGACTTCAAAAAACTTTCGGCACAGAGAACCAAAGACAACGAAACTTGAAACCTAGCAACAACACAACCTCTGGAAGAGAATTTACAAAGAAAAACAAAACTCACTGTCGAAACCCGAACGGGAACACTGGTCGAACGTGGAACATAGAATGCCCGAAGCACACGACCACTTGCCAGAGGGACTGGTCGAAAACTCCTTGCTCTCGGGAGAAAACTGACCAAGTGGCCTTGAGTATGTCTCCCAGTTCAGAGCAAGAGAATTTGAAGCTACACAAGCAAAGGAGGGTGCTCAAAAGATAAAAGAGAGATCAACCAGAGAACCCAAGAACGTAAGATAAAGAACAAGAGATAACAGACACAGAAATCAAAACATCTTAAGTGAAATGAAGCTCAGATAGATACGGAGAGATGAATGATTACATAAGGAGGTTTCACAGCCACTCCATACACGCTCTCGTTCACAGAGCAACGCACACAAAACAGAGAGAACAACCCGAGTGACTTGCCAAAAACCTCAAACCTGCTCTCGAGTTCTCCTTCTCTATTTATAGTCACCAGATACCAGGGGGAGAACCCGTTAACCCTAACTAACACCGGGTTTTACCACTCACTTTACCCGGTAACTCAAGTGCTTTGCCTGCTAACTCCAACAGACCAGCACTTTGCCCATTAGCGCCAACCACTCCTGTGCTTTCCCAGAGACACAGCTTCCGTTTGTAGCTTTCCGCATTTCTCCAAAATGCGACTCCGCTGCCTTCCCGGAAGCTTCCTCCTGCTTTGCCTTGCTGTCCAAGTCTTGCAACCACCTGCAGACCACATCGTCATTGGCATCTCCCGGCCAACGTGGTCATAGCTGCGTTCGACCACAGCCAGCGAGGTCGTAAACGGTGAACTGGGCTTCTGACCATGGCCAATCGTGGTCGTAGCAGCGTTCGACCATGACCAAAATGGTCGTAGCTGACTTCGACCATGCCCAACGTGGTCATAGCTGCCTTCGACCACAGCTAATGTGGTCGTAACTGATTGTAAACCCTTCTGATGCTCTCCGATCACGCCCAATGTGGTCGTACACCTTCCTGATGAACTCCGACCACAGCCAAAGTGGTCGTAAGCTGTCCTGGTGACCTACGACCACGGCCAAGGTGGTCGTAAGCGCCACAACGTGGTCGTAGAGCCTTCCGACCACGGCCAAAGAGGGTATAAAATTGTTTTCCGGCTTCCGACCGTTGACAGTGTGGTCGTAAACAGTTCGGCTGGCTACCGACCACAGCCAAATCGGTCGAAACCCCTTCCGACCTCACCAAAAATGCTCTGTCGTGGTCATAACACCTTTTGACTACTGGCAACGTGGTCGGAATCTATCCAAACACCCGGGACAGCTAATGCCGACTTTGACCATGACCCTGGTGGTCGTAAAAGACACTACAGACCACTCAAGAAGGCTACGACTTTGATGAAAAGGCACATAAAACTCAATTTTCCCAAAACAAGAGTCAATTACTCATCACAAACATAGGGTAATCTTCCCATGGTCTCTCAATCTCCCCTTGATGAGTATATTGACAAACACCGAAAAAGCATGGAAATGAGTTTGAAAATGAAGGAAAGTCAGACATGGTCTAAAGAAAAATAGAGAAGCCCATGACCATCTCAACCAAAGGAGCAGAAACAGAAAGAACAAGTTTTCCTCAAAAGCTCCATGTTTTCCTTGAAAATGGCTTTTCTCCATTATTCTCCCCCTTTTGGCAATAAAATCATCAAGATATAAGGAGGAAAATAGAATCATGATATGGATGAAATGGCTGAGAATTATTCATTTTAAGCATTATGAGCCATGAAGATTATCCAACATGACCTTTAAGTATTACACCAAGCCATAATACTCAAGAATGCTATCAAGATCATGACTATGCATGTATAGACAAGCTAAACCGAATAAGTTATAATCTGAAAATTAGTCGAATTTCTTAGCATGTCAAGTCATCCATGGTTATAGTCTAGTTAAAGGTATTCAAAGATGATGCAGGCCATGTCAATAATCTAAGTGGAACCAAGAATCTAATATTGAGTCAAATTAGAGTGCTACAAGTTCAAGAATGAAATATTTGTTCAAGTACTTGATTCTTTTTGAAGTTAAGCAAATTTAGCACAAAAACTCATGGTCGTTTCCAACCAAAATTTTAATCATGTGCTAGATCTCAAGCCTTATGCTATCATTCCAAGCAAGAAGCTTAAGGAGATGATCTTGGTCATCCAAAACTCCCCCTGAGTTCATGCTTAGTGCAATGGCAAGCGGTCTCATGAGAAAGAATTGGTGAGATCAGTTCTTTCGCACATAAAGAGATCTTTTTGCTTTTTAAACAGTTGTACTAACTCATGATTTATCAAGAAACTAACATAGCTCAATCTAAAGCTCAATAGAGATTCAAGACTCAACTTTAGCCTATTTGACAGGCATGAATCATAAAAGGATAACTAAAGGCAGACTAGTCTCAAGAGCTAACATGGCATGTTTTAATTCAAGTTGCGCATTTTTAATCATCATATCATGGCAAAGACTAGACTACACATATAAAGTCATGATAAATCTAGCAATGAAGCACAGATCATGGCAAGATGTAATGCACTAAAAACATGTCATAAACGGATAATAATCAAGGCTCCATGTAGTTATTTTACAATGCAAAATGCAGAATGCAAGACAATCCAGCTCCCCCTCAACATGAGATGCACTTTTAGTTCAAGTTGAGTTATGTTAATATTAAGAACTAGAAACTCCCAAATGAGCTCCCCCTGAACTAAAGCAATAAACAAGAGAAGCTGGCAAAGAAAAACTGAAGCGGCAGTCCTTAAAGCATAGGTAAGATAGAGAAGACTGAGGCTCAGACTGACTCTCATCTACCCCATATGACACTAGGACTATCAGCTGGTCTACTAACAAACTAGGGAGTAAACACGTTCCCTGTCTACCCAAGGGATGGCCCAGCCCTTGCTAGACCTAAAAGAAGTGAGTGAACTCAACCTAGTGAGACGAGAGACAGCTAATAAGCAGCATCCTAGAGTCACAAGACGAGAGGAAGAAATCTAAGCCCTGAGAATGTGAACAACTCTAGTCTATGATAGAAGGACTATCCCGAATGCACTCCTATGCAATGCAACAAATAGAGACAGAAGCATAATAATCAAGATATAGCATAAAGCACAAGGCTCCCCCTTACTATAATACATATGGACAAACCACCCCAAGCTCTCTCCGCAGAGCTGAAAACCTAGAGCTATCCAAAGGCTTGGTAAAGATATCAGCCAACTGGTGGTCACTCTCCACAAACTGGTGCACTATGTCACCCTTCTCCACATGGTCTCTAAGGAAGTGATATCTAACATCAATATGCTTGGTCCGAGAATGCTGCATTGGGTTCTTAGCAATGTTAATTGCAGAAGTGTTATCATAAAAGAGTGGAATACTGTCTATAACTAACCCAATGTCCCGCAGGGTCGAAGCCATCCAGAGTACCTGGTTGCAGCAGCTGGCGGCAGCAACATACTCGGTCTCTGCGGTGGACTAAGCAACACCGGACTGCCTCCTAGAAGACCAAGAGACAAGAGAAGTGCCAATGAATTGGCAGGTGCCAGAAGTGCTCTTCCTATCTATCCTACAGCCAGCAAAATTTGCATTCGAAAAGGCTTTGAGGGAAAGACAGGATGATGAAGCGTACCAGATACCATAGTCAATGGTAGCTCGAAGGTATCGAAAGATGCACTTCACGGCTTGGCGATGAGATACTCAAGGAGAAGCCTGAAATCGAACACACAGACACATGGAGAAGTGTATGTCCAGTCTCTAGGCGATGAGGTACTAGAGGGAGCCAATCATGCTGCGATACTCTTTCTGATCAACTGGCTCGCCATCCTCATCTGGGTCGAGTGAAGCTGATGAAGCCATAGGAGTGGACACCAGCTTACCATCACTCATATCAAAGCGCCTCAGGAGGTCTCGAGTGTACTTGCCCTGATGCAAGAAGGTACCCTCCCAATTCTGCTTAATCTGAAAGCCGAGAAAGAAGCTCAACTTGCCCATCATGCTCATCTCAAACTCTGAGCTCATGACATCGAAAAACTGAGAGACAAAAGCATGAGAGGAGCCGCCAAAGATGATGTCATCCACATAAATCTGGACGAGTAGAAGGTCATTGCCATGCTTGCGAATGAGCAAGGTCTTGTCTACCTTACCCATTTCAAACCCATGACTCAACAGATAGGACTTAAGCCTCTCATACCAAGCTCTAGGGGCCTGCTTAAGTCCATACAAGGCTTTGGAAAGCTTGTAGACATGGTTTGGGTATTTGGGGTTCTCGAAACCTGGGGGCTGCCTGACATAGACTTCTTCCTCAATAAACCCATTGAGGAAGGCACTCTTGACATCCATCTGGTAAATCTTGAAGCCCTTAGACGCCGCAAATGCAAGCAAGATCCTAATGGCCTCTAGCCTAGCTACAGGGGCAAAGGTCTCCTCAAAATCTAGACCCCCAACCTAGGAGAAACCCTGAGCTACCAACCTAGCCATGTTTCGAATGACAACCCCATCCTCACTCTGCTTGTTTTTGAATACTCACTTAGTACCTATGACATTATGACCTCTAGGGGGCTCAACAAGCGACCAAACATTGTTTCTCTCGAAATTCTCTAACTCCTTATGCATGGCATTGACCCAAGACTCATCAGAAAGAGTGTGACTAACATCCTTGGGCTCGAAAGATGCAACGAAAGCAGAGTGGAGATAGAAGTGAGACATGCCAGATTTTGAGCGTGTGACTCGCTCAAAGAGATCTCCAATAATCTGCTCTGAAGGATGGTCTTTTTGGATATGTCGGGGAGGTCCTGGATGAGATGAAGAAGTGGCCTCTACCTCATGAGCAGACGAGGTAGGATCAGAGCCACTAACTCCAGAAGATGTGGAAGGCATGGGCTGATCACCTCGAGGTGCGGTAGAAGAAGCAGGCACCTCAAAGGGAGGAGAAACTGGATCGGGTAGACAACCCTTATCTCCATCCTCCTCATCATCCACAAATATGGGCTCGGACTGCTCTAAAGAATCTGAGATATCGGGCCTAGTCTCCGGACGGGCCTCGTCGAAGGTCACCTCACAAGTCTCTACCATTTTACTAGACTCGCAGTTCCAGACCCTATACGCCCGTGAAGAAGTCGAGTAACCTAGAAAGATACCATCACAAGAACGTGACTCGAGCTTGTCTATGTTCCCGGACTTCAGAATGAAACACTTGCAACCAAACACATGAAAATGAGAGACACTGGGCTTTTGCCCGTATCTCAACTCATAGGAAGTGCGATGCAAGTGTGCCCGAAGAAAAACTCTGTTCGAAACATGGCACGCGGTCGCAAAAGCCTCATCCCAAAACTTCCTAGGTGTAGAGTACTCATCAAGCATCGTCTTGGCCATCTCGACCAAGGTACGGTTCTTCCTCTCCACGACGCCATTCTGTTGTGGGACGTGCGGATAGAAGAACTGATGCTCTACACCTGTCTCATCATAGAACCTCTCGAAGTAGGAATTCTTCAACTCCGTGCCATTGTCACTGCGGATCGATCGTAAGGCACCCGGAAGCTCAACAGAAAGCCTACTGAAAAGACCTCAAAAATGTGTAAACATCTCATCCTTCGAGGCTAAGAAAAATACCTAAGAGTACCTCGAGAAGTCATCGACCACGACAAGAACATACCACTTCCCTCCTGCTGACTACACTCGGGCCGGTCCAACTGTGTTCATATGGAGAAGCTGTCCTGGTGCATCGGTCATAGTCACTGTGACCGGAGGGTGAGAAGTGGCAACCATCTTGCCGTGCCGGCATGGAGCGCAAACAAGATCTTTGACCATTTTGAGTTTAGGCAGACCACGAATGAGATCATGGCCGCTAACTCGGGTCAAATGGTCAAATCCAATATGACCAAGTCTCCTATCCAGAAAGTAAGGTCACGGGACTCAGAAGCAACTAAACACCGGAGAGGATCACCAGAAGACTCAGAAAAATCAGCACGAAAGATCCTTCCATAACGAGAAATCCCGTAAACCAGACTACCCGAAGAATCAAGAATTCTCCAAGCGTTTTTCTTAAATCTCACCTCAAAACTGTCATCGGTAAGCTGAGAAACAGAAAGCAAATTATACTGCAGCTTACTAACCAAAGCAACATCTTTTAAAATAAAAGACTCATTAACGCGCACTGTACCTTTGGCGATGACGCGCCCAGACGAAGCGTCTCCGAAGGTGATCGTCTCATCACCTGGAGCACGGGCTAAGGAAGAGAACCGACGAGAGTCTCCGGTCATATGACGAGAACAACCGGAGTCCACAAGCCAAACCTCTACCTGCCCAGCCAGGCGAACCTGAGTCAAACAGAGAGTAAAGGCTCAGTACTGGGATAAATCAACATAGATTTTGGCACCCAATACTGAGTCACGCGCCAAGTAGAAGAAGCAGCCACACACGACAGACCTCTATGTACCCTACGCTCTCTGTCGCTCAACAAGCCAGAAGGTCTGTGTGCAGACCTGAAGCTGTTGTTGGGCTTGACTGCTATGGAGGAGCGAGTTAAGACACCAGCAACATGTTGATCACGCCGCGGGTAGCTATCTCGATGGGGGAAACGAGATCTACCCTCAGAACGGCGGAATTCACGACCAAAGGCATATCAAGGATGAAAATCAGTAGAACCAGAAAAACCAAGTCCTCGATGCTGCCCAATCCTATCAGCTGAAGCAAACCTAGACCTCGTGTTGGTCTTAGGTGCACTCAAGGTCTGGGGCTGACCCTGAATACGCCTAAGAGTCTCAACACGGTCTCTACGCACGATCTTGGCGTGCCTGAAGCATCGCTCGATCAAGTGTCCATCCTTCTAACAGAACGTATAATGATACTTCATCTTCTGAGAGGTAGAAGTAGCATGATGAGGCTTCGTCTTCTGAGGGGCCGAAGCAACAGGTGGAATCACCTTGCTGTCAAAAATCCCTTGGACAAAGCCCGCTGACTTGAATTAACTTTCTTAGTTCTGGGCTTGACCTCGATCACACCTGCGGCTATGGGTCTGAGCACGACAAGTGGATGCTTCCTAACATCCTCAAGAAAATCATATCCTAGACCTTGATTGAATTTGCAAATCTTGGACTGATCTAGAATAAGATTCAGCTTCTTCTTGCCACCTACAAATCTCTTGAGAGTGTTCATAAGGTACTGACACTCCCGAAAGAGAGAGGTGCAAGAAGAGCAGGGGGAAGAGGAGACAGCAGGAGGAGAGGAGGAGGAACCAACAGCAGAAGAAGGAATGGCATGTGCATGCACAACCACCTCAACATTGAGGTCTTCACAAGGACTAGGAGGGACAATTCTACCTCTAGCTGTTTGGTCATCGTGCCTAAGCGTCTCTACTCCTTTGGGCTTCTCCTCCACCGAAGCAATCACATCACAATCAGTTTGTGGCTTCACTAGTAGGTCCTTAGTTAGCTTCACATATTTTTCATTCAAAGCAATGAGTTCAAGTTTTAGTTTTTCACAACTAATGCATGATGAGCTAACAGGGTCCTTAGAAGCATATTGAGCCATTTTCTTGTTGGGGTCAATCATTTCTTGAAACTGTTTTGAGACAGATTCAAGTTCAGCAGTTAATTTGGGACAGTTCATACATGAAGCAATTGGCTCAAGCAGAGAAGCATGCAACTTAGCAATTTTATGATCTGCCTTCTTTAAGTTAACCTTCAAGTTATTGCAATTTTCACAATTTTCAGGCAGATCGATAAGCATGGTGTAAAGACCTCTAAAAGCATTGTCCTTAACCTCACATGAGGTGCAAGATGTAGTCTCAACAGTAGATGAAAGAGAAGCTACCCTAGTCATCTCTAATTCAGCAAGCAGACTAACATTCTCCACCTTAAGCATGTCGAGATCAGAAATCACACTATCATGAGAGGCCCTTAGCTTCTCCAAGTCTCCGAGCAAAGAAGAACACATGTCACATTCGTCACGGGAGGGAGCAGATCTAAGTGAAGTAAGCTCCCGTGATAAGCTCTCTACCTCCTTCTCTAGATCACCACACCTAGCTCTAGATCTAGCATAGAATATCCCTAACTTCAGGAATGCATCATTGAGCTGATCATAGGAGGGAGATACCTCGTCGGGGTCACTGTAGAGCTCGCTGTCGCTGACATCGGCCTCGTTGGCCATGAAGCATATCCCGATGAAGTCATTGCCGTCCTTAGGATCTTGATCCTCCTTGCTGTCATCGTTGCTCCACCCCTCTACGTCGCTGAAGTCGATGTCATCGAAGGTGTTGAGGACGCGGTGGAAGAGCTTCTTGGCTTTGCCAAGGTTGCGGAGCTTCTTCTTGCCTTGGGCATGAGCTGGGGGCTTCTTGTTGTGGTTCTTGTCGATGTAGTCATTCTTGCTCATGCCGCCGTAGTCGTTCTTGCCCTTCCCCAGCTTGGGGCAATTCACCCGAATGTGGTTGGGGCCACCACACTCGAAGCAAATTATCGAACCACTCCTCTTGCGATCCCTCACCCTCTTGTATGCGTGGGAAAACTTTCTGGCAAGAAGGGCTAACTGATCCTCTGGTAGCTGCTCTAACTGATCATCAGTTATGTCACAGAGAGCAGCTAGAGAGAATCCATAAATCGACTCGGAAGAAGGTCCAGAAACCAGACTGGGATCGGTGACTAAGACCATCGACGCGACTTCGACCTACGAGAGACTATGTCAATCTCATGAATCTTGAGGCGTGAGTACAACGCATCAAGAGTCAAGGTCGAAAGATAGGTGGTGTCCTTGATGGTAGTCACCTTCATCTCCCAAACACGCAAATCCAGAGCTGCGAGTATCTGTCGAGCGTTGTCCGAGTTGGGGTATGTGAAACCGACCGCTCGGAGGTTGCTCAAAATCTTGTGAAACCGCGCAAAGCACTCATCCAATGACTCACCAGCGATCATTTTAAACTTGTTGTAATCTCGCTTGAACTAGTCCTGTCGGACTGTCTTAATCTGGGTGGTGCCCTCATGGTATGCATCGAGGGTCACCCAGGTGTCGAAGGCCAACGTGAGATGAGAGATGCGATCGAACTCGCTTCTGCTCAGACCATGGGTTATGATGTTCCTTGCGTTATCGTTTGCCTCAACATCAGCCATGTTTCTGGCATTGATGTTCTCATCGGCAGGAACAACATACCGGGTCTTGACCTTCCGCCAGATGGCGTAGCCCTGAGCCTGGATGTAGGTCTCCATCCGACTCTTCCAGAAGGGATAGTCGATCCCATCGAAGACCGGGGCTTGGTGGAATACTTGTCTGTCGCCATGGCTCTAGAGACCGGTTAAGATCTACGAGGAAGAGCTAACCGGCTCTGATACCAATTGAAGGACCGAAATGGCAACAGAGGGGGTGAATGGTGCCTTTAAAACTCTCCGAGTATTCACACACCTCTTCTACTCCAATAGCTAATGAGCTATGAAGATGGAATGAGATTGCTCACTGGATACTCAGACTGGAAAGACAAATTTGCCGACAAAAGGTCAAACCAACAACAGCATACTATTCCCAACAATAGAGAAGAGTGAAAGCACAGCAAGGGTCAAAAACAGTGAAGCTTCCAAATCTTGGGACAAGAGACCAAGCAACTTCACCAAGAGCAACACAATGACCTCAGAACTAGAAATCACAGAGCTAAAGTTGACTCACTGCTGAGGTTGTAGAGAACTAGATGGTCGAACTCAAAACAGAGTACTGCTGAGCCGCACGACCACCGAGACAAGACTTCAGAAAACTTTCAGCACAGAGAACCAAAGACAACGAAACTTGAAACCAAGCAACAACACAACCTCTGGAAGAGAATTTACCAAGAAAACCAAAACTCACTATCGAAACCCGAACGGGAACACTGGTCGAACGTGGAACATAGGATGGCCGAAGCACACGACCACTTGCTAGAGGGACTGGTCGAAAACTCCTTGCTCTCGGGAGAAAACTGACCAAGTGGCCTTGAGTATGTCTCCCAGTTCAGAGCGAGAGAATTTGAAGCTACTCAAGCAAAGGAGGGTGCTCAAAAGATAAAAGAGAGATCAACCAGAGAACCCAAGAACGCAAGATAAAGAACAAGAGATAACAGACACAGAAATCAAAACATCTTAAGTGAAATGAAGCTCAGATAGATACGGAGAGATAAATGATTACATAAGAAGGTTTCACAGCCACTCCATACATGCTCTCGTTCACAGAGCAACGCACACAAAACAGAGAAAACAACCCGAGTGACTTGCCGAAAACCTCAAACCTGCTCTCAAGTTCTCCTTCTCTATTTATAGTCACCAGATACTAGGGGGAGAACCCGTTAACCCCAACTAACACCGGGTTTTACCACTCACTTTACCCGGTAACTCAAGTGCTTTGCCTGCTAACTCCAACAGACCTGCACTTTGCCCATTAGCGCCAACCACTCAAGTGCTTTCGCAGAGACACAGCTTCCCTTTGCAGCTTTCCGCATTTCTCCAAAATGCCACTCCGCTGCCTTCCCGAAAGCTTCCTCCTACTTTGCCTTGCTGTCCAAGTCTTGCAACCACCTGCAGACCTCGTCGTCGTTGGCATCTCCCGGCCGCTCACGACCTCAGCAACACCCGTGCCTAGTCTCGACCATCCATGCCTCGCCACAACTATTCTCCAAGTCTTGCAAACCATCACAGACAAGAAAACATTCATAGCACTGCACAAAACATTGTGTACAACCATTCTGCACCAGAAAATAGAACTCAAACTATACTCCACAAAGACGAAACTGCATTAAGACTGGTCGAAATGACACACTATCAAATTTACAAGGTCTACGGCTGCAACACAAAACCATACGACCGATTCTCAACTGAAACGATCGATCCTGGAGGTCATATGACCGGTTACAAGGTGTCTACGACCACGCTCACAACTATCGGGGACAACCGACCGCCTACGACCCCAGCCGACCACGTCCGACCGCGCTCCGAGTGCTTCCGACAACTTACAAACACCTCCGACCGCAGTCGGGCTCGTCCGACCGCTTCCGATCGCAACCGACCGCGTCGAACGCGCTACGACCTCGTCCGAGTGTGATCTGACCACATTTGACCACCTCTCAACGTGGTCGAAGTCCGCCGACTTCCCACGTTGTCGTATTCGAGGTTTGCCGACTGTCGACCGCAGCGGTCAAAGCCTCGACCTCCGACTTCCTCTCGCGCTAACGTGGTCGTAAGGCGCCGACTTCTGACCGCAGCGGTTGTAGCTTCAACTTACGACTTCAGACCACGGCCAACGTGGTCGTAGCTGCGTTTGACCACAGCCAGAGAGGTCGTAAACGGTGAACTGGGCTTCCGACCATGGCCAATCGTGGTCGTAGCAGCGTTCGACCATGACCAACGTGGTTGTAGCTGACTTCGACCACGCCCAACGTGGTCATAGTTGCCTTCGACCACAGCTAACGTGGTCGTAACTGGTCGTAAACCCTTCTAATGCTCTCCGATCACGCCCAATGTGGTCGTACACCTTCCTGATGAACTCCGACCACAGCCAAAGTGGTTGTAAGCTATCCTGGTGACCTACGACCACGGCCAAAGTGGTCGTAAGCACCACAATGTGGTCGTAGAGCCTTCCGAACATGGCCAAAGAGGGTATAAAATTGTTTTCCGGCTTCGGACCGCTGACAGTGTGGTCGTAAACAGTTCGGCTGGCTACCGACCAAGGCCAAATCGATCGAAACCCCTTTCGACCTCACCAGAAATGCTCTGCCGTGGTTGTAACACCTTTTGACTGCTGGCAACGTGGTCGTAATCTATCCAAACACCTGGGACAGCTAATGCCGACTTCGACCACGACCCTGGTGGTCGTAAAAGACCCTACAGACCACTCAAGAAGGCTACGACTTTGAGGAAAAGGCACAAATAAATCTCAATTTTCCCAAAACAAGAGTCAATTACTCATCACAAACATAGAGTTATCTCCCCATGGTCTCTCATCTCTTGTAGTTGTCTGTCTAGATACATGAGTGGATCACACCATACAAGTACACATGTGCCCTTCCATTGCACACCTTATGAATTTTGCGGAGACACAAGAGTTTAATTAATAGAGCACAGGTATGCTATTTGCACATTAAACATATACGTGTGTGTATTATTGTTAAATAAGGTACATCATGACTATCCTAGATCTAAGGATGGAACCCAGGGGGTGAAAATAAAGACATGCCGAGGATGAAACGCCATCACTTAGCGAAGCTGGCAATGAAATATGGATGCCAAGGCACATTTACCATTTCCATTTAATTGTCCTACATCATCGACTTTACCAGTAGCGATGCGATGTATCGAGTGAAAACCAGCATTTGGTGATAGCTTCGAAACCAGTTTGGTTTGAATACAATATGAATGATAAAATTAAAAATCCATTTTGGATGATGTGATACTGCATAAATTTTTTTGGGAAGTCGTTTGTGTTGATTTGGTAGTTGGTACTCAAACAAAAAATTATTTCCATGTTTTCTCCGAAAAGATGGTTAGTTCGGACCTTGTGAGAGTAATCTAGCAGTAGGACCTATTCAGAATGCAACACAGGTTTTCTCAACCTATTCAGGCCCCGTTTGGTTCAAAGGAATTTTGGAGGATTTTTGGAGGAATCAGTTCCTATAGGGAAGTTGTGGGAATCTAGCGTTTGGAATGGAGGATTGGGGTCAAATTTTTCCTTTGGAAAGTTTTCTTTGGAAATTCTCCTGCGATTCAAGCGCACTCGAAGGAAGCTGACCATTGCCACTCGCATCATGGTGCTACCGTTTTCGTACTCAGATGGATATTAAAATCAGATATAGTATTAAAATGAATACCACTTTTCTATTGTAATACATATACTTTCTATTCCTGTGTTCTACGCGCGCACCATTACCTATAAATTTTTTGTGTTTTTCAATCCTCTGTTTTGCCACTGTATTTCTATAACTTTCCTATGTTTTTCCTTATTCCTTTATTTTTCATTCTCATGTTCCAAACAAGCCCTCAGAATGCAGCACCTTGTCAAAGTAGTCTTTGCCTAAGCGCTTCCACATTATATTAACGTATGCCAAGGGTTACACCGGCCGGCCACCATCTAGTAGTCAACTAGGCGTCCAAATTAACACGTCACCACTAACAGAGAGAAAGAGAATAGCGACGACCAAGTAGACCATGACCGTGTGAGTTGCCAAGCTGGATTGCCGTGTGAGTTGGACCAGACAAGAAAATACCACCACCATGCTAGGTGGTACATGTGCAACCAGGGCTAGAGCCTAGAAGCCGTAAGCGGACCGGCACTTACATGGTGGATTTTTCTTTTTTCCGCTAGATCATTTGCATCGTATACTTGTCATACCGTGCTAGACTAAATCCATATTTCTCATGATTACCAAAAAATCGTCACAAAAGCCAAAAACCTTTTACGACAAATGTATATATCACATCTCAAATTGAGGGTGTGTCTACTTAACCTTATGAACTGCAATTCATAATATCCTACTCTTAAGCTTTTAATACCTTTTACATAAACTTTTTGTGAAATCATTTGAGTTTGCTTTCAAATTGTGTCTAGGGTTTGCACAGCAATATTTCGGATTGTAGGAGCTTCCTATGTTGACAACCTCCAAACAAGCCTATTATCACATTCGCCTTTTACATAGTTTAGGTCTTATTCAGCCAGTTTAGGCAACTGTCCACACAAACTATTTATTCCAAAGTATAACCGGCCTCTTTGGACAGATATGTGAGAACGTGGGACCAAACTGATCCTTTCTAAAATTTACAAGACCCAATTAGACATTGATCCATTCTGAGAAGCATACCTATGCAACTCTTCCAATTAATTGATTTTATGGTGTCACAAAATGTGTCCAAATAGTGCTGGTGGAAATATGTACAAATTAAAACATATTTTTTGCGAGGAAATTAAAAAAATAAAAGTATGTTTATTTCGCTAAAATTGTACAAGTGAAATATCTATGGTTCTTAAAGGAATGCATGCACGCAATTTCCTCGTAGAAATGTTGCACAAGAACATCCCTCATCTCATACGGGCTGACGGTGGTCCACACAGGCTGTGGCAGACGAAAGGAGGGCGATTGCCATGGCCAGTATATGGGTTTCCACCTGCAAAAGTAATCCATGAGCTGATTATTCGTGATTTATTAGGTCGGGAGATATTGTCTTGCCTGCTCTATTTATCTCACAATCACCGTTTAACAGTACATAATGGAACACTACTGTACATAGACATGTGTAGGTTGAAACAAAATATTAGAGACGAATTGTGTCTTAGGAAATATCTTGGGAAACTATCTGTAAACAATAATAATCTGTTGGTAAACATACAACGCAGACACATACGAGGAGGTGGTGCCAATGGGAAGACCAATTAATAAATTCGATGTTGCCACAAACGGAGCCAGACAAGGCAATGGCGCTGACCTACAGCTTTGTCCGAGCCTGTCAGATCAAAAAAAAAAAGGAGAAGAAGAAAGAGTAGCTCACTCGCAAGTTGCAACGAAGTGCGCTATCTGTGGCTCGTAGCCGATTCATGCCGTCGCTGCTCGCCGGTCAGCAGGATCCTCAGATTTGTTTGTAAGATGGCGATGAGATGTTTTCTTGCACTTGAGGGCTTGGAGTGGGAGTTCGATGGATATGGATTTGGACTTATAGTTGGATAGAATCGAGAAGTACTAATTGAAAAAATAAGTACTAATTAAGAACGAAAAAAAAAGTAGTTATGATGCGAAGAACATCCAATCGCTGCAGTAGTAACTGTAACACACTGCTCTTTAGTACCACGTACGTTATCCGTTGACATTGAGTTCCTTTAGTATATAATTCATGTTGGCCTACATTGTAGTACTTCTGTGTTAACAATCTTAGACGAAGTGAAGACGAAAACCCAAGAGAGACGTTACACATATGTCCAATTTGTGGATAGGCTGGGCCTTGAATGAATTTTGGGTCATATAATTTACAGATGGTAGGCATACGGCATGGGTCGTGTACCAAGGGGCTCATTTCTAGGTATTTCATGCTACTGAAGGCGGCAATCCTTTAAGAGGGAAGAATACAACACTCCGTCTTTTTGTACCACATTGCTAATTTATATTAAGTTTTATTAATATATAATATATATTGGTTTAAATTGTAGCACTTTTAAATTAACTCTTTTGAATGAAACGGGACGAATGTCCAAGAGAGAAGTTAGCATACGTGCCCAAGAAAAGTGTTAGGCATGCGTGCCCAAAAGAGATGTTACACATGTGTATGGACTGGGGTTTGGCCGAATTTTGGACCGCAATAAATTGTTTGGTAAGATCACCCAAGTGGAGACAGACGTCTTCATCTGTTGGACTTGGGTGCAATGGCTTCGTATGCTGCGTGTTCCCTCCCTCACGTGAGAAGGAATAGTTGTACGGGTGTCATAAAGAAAATATCGTATGGAATACACAAAATTGAAATTGTGATTATGCAATGCACATATGGATTGGATAATTAATTGTTGTATTCTGTTGAGAAGAGCATATAGGTAGTATGTCAACACCATTTTAGATTTTTTTTGAGATCCATATAGTGATATGCCCTAGAGACGATCATGGAAATAATTGTATCACTTATATATTTATGGTCTTTTAAATAATATGTTGTTTTGTTTCTTGAATAAATGTCTTTCATATTGATCAATAAGTATGTCACTTGTTCATGGCAGTCTTTATTTATATTTTGATGTTATTCTAAATTATTCCTTATCTTATATCATATGTGGGATAATTATAATTTATAGATCAACACATGTATTAATTGATAATCATGTTTGACAGATCGTGGATATAGGAATATCAAATCGATAATATAGACATATGTTGAAGAACATGGTATTGGATTAACCTACCATGAGGCACTATGAGAATTGTTATATTCTTTAAGTGTCATCAGTTGATCTTATATATAGTGTATCCTTAGACCTGAGATCATCATAGTTTCTTAAATGTGTAATAGTTTACTTAGAGGTTGCCAAACACTCTTCGTAACTAGTGGTTATAAAGGTAACTTTTGGGTTTACTATGAAACATGCGGAGGAATATGAGCGATCAAGATGAAATTTGCAATTCCTATATAACGGAAGAGATATTTCCGAACCCCTCGATGTGGTTGGATTAAGAAAGTGTACGGCCGTGGTGAATGTCATTGAGGAGTTAATCACAACTGAGTAATCCACTACTGATTCGAGTGAATGATTTGAGCTATCATAAGATGGCATGTTTCTCGCCTTGGGTTCGATTTGGTATCGTGAGGCAAAGAGATCGGTATATAAGCACTATATAGATTCATCGGATATGATCTTTATGTAGATTTAGGAGTCGTTATGTCCTACTAGGGACCGCTACCAACTTATGGATCGGAAAGGAGTTTTTGACACATAGCCGAATATACATGAACCTACAAGGTCACACACTTAATGGCGGGTTAGAACGATAAAGGTCTAGATAATAGACTTAAGGTGGGATACGATCTCTACTCGTGTTGGATTCGGTTGGAGGGTCACCAAGTGGGATACGATCTCTACTCGTATTGGATAAAGATCCAATTGTAGGCTTTCCGAAGTGGATACAATATCTAATCGTAGGCATCTCGAGGCTATATATAAGAGATGTGTGGGGCTAAGGGAGGCATCTCGAGACACACCCATGGAAACCCTAGCCACCACCTCTCAAAACCCCTGCCGTGAGGGCTGGTGCTAGCAAACTGACGCACAACATTCCATCCCTAGATATGTGAACTTCGGTAGAGGTATTGTTGTGACTACGATGTTAATCGGGACGATCGTGAGGAGGAGACGATTGTCTAGAGGACGGTCGACTATTTCCACTATACTGATGTGCGCTATGTTGAACCAACCACTTCAACTCTGCTTTTGCTGCACTGCACGTCTAGTGGTAATGATCCATAATATGTTACTCGTATGGCTTTCTGATTTATATAGTAGAAAATTTTAACCTGCGCTAATATATCCTACATGTATCCCAACAATCTAAGGGATCTTCCGACTGTCAGCAATCAAGACATCTGTTGGTAGCCATGTAGATTGACAAAACAAATTCTCTCAACAAAAATAAATCTAATAGGTTAACTTTTGTTGTATATCAGCCGTTTATGAAGGCCTGATTGTGTGGACACTTTATCTAAACGAAGTCCTATTAGGGGTAGCTGGCCCACGAGACCTATTATCTAGTTTAATTCCATATAGTTTATCCTATCACAAAGGCACCCAACCACCCCCTATATAAGGAGGGGTAGGGGCTACACATTGTACATACAAGCCTACAGGCAAATGAGCAATAAAGTTGAGAGAAAGCTTGGGACTATATCTTGTGTCTCATGTTCTACTTTTATATCCTCCTGAACAGAGTGCTTGATCATCGACAATGCAATCTCGAATATACAACATGTTATCAGTATGATAATGCTCTCGCTAAGGCTACTAGGTATGTTTTCTTTGAATTCAAGTTTTACACTAATGTTTTTAATTGTAGACTAGTTCTATTTCAACCCTACGTCATCACTGCCTCTCCCATCGCCGAGCTGCCAGGCATGGGCCTTCACATGCACACCGACCATGCCATTTCCCCAGTTGTACGCCTCCTCGTATATGCCGATGCACCGTCGTTGAGATTGATTGGGTGCCACCCTTGTGGCGTGCTGCCAATCACCCTGCTAGACCAGGCAAAATGGACTTGTGTGCTGCTAGTCATTGTTGAGATTGAAACGGGCACACCACCTCGTGCACCGGCAACCGCTCTAGACCTATGGCCATGTGCTTTTGCATGTGCTAATGCCGTTGTGGCCTCACCTCCATTGCTGGTCATCACTCCCACATCATCTGTCATTGGGCTATGGTTCGCCATCGTCACCAGAGCCCACTGGGTTCAAGGCCTTGCCTTCAGGAGGGGTGCCACCGTCGCTTCCATGTCATTGTCTCCGACCGTATCAGCTCATCCATGTTATGTTAGTTGCTGCCGCCATCTCCGCCATCGTTGACACCTCCATGTTGGGTCACTGGAGCTAAAGAGAATGATTAGGGTGCCTCCACGACATCACACAGTCGATACTGCCTCTACACCATTGCTGCTACCTCCATGGCACCAATAGGCAAAGCAAGGGCCTCTGGCTCCATCTTTGGTGAGGACGAAGTGCAAGCAGCCACCGTTGCCACCTTCATCCACAGTGAGGATGAGATGGGGTCATGGGTGCACACCACTGCCTCTTTGGTTTGGGACCGAGCACATGTGAAGGCCACCGTAGGACGTCGTTGCCACCGCATCGCCTCCTGCCACCACCGCCATTGCTTGCATCGCCGTTGGGCAAGGAGGAGGCCCGCTACCGCTTGCCTCTACGTGTGCGTGGGTGTGTGTGACACAGACCAAACTTGCAAGGGTTTAGGGAAACACTAGTCTATCAGTAGGTAGGCCATGAGCCTTTTGGGCTAGCTGTCAGCCTTGGCGATTTTATAGAAAAGCAATCAAATTGGATAAAGAGTTTGCCACAAACTATGCAAAAATAGAAGAAGTCTTTTATAGGCAAGTATGCACTAATAACAATTGCTTCATGACTAAAATTGCTTATGCATGTCAAAAATTTGGATCTAGAACTAAAGATGATCGCAGAGTGTAAGAATCATCATGATTGGGATAAAGGGAAGGAAGCAATCGAGAATAAACAAAATTCACTAAACAAGAGTTAAGTCTTTAGGCTAGTGGTCAAGACACCTCATGGTGTTATTCCTGTTGGATACAAGTAGATGTTCATAAGAAAAGAGGAATGAACATAATCAAGTGGTAAGGTACAAAGCGAGATTAGTAGCACAATGTTCATGTAGAGACCCGGCATCAATTTTGATGAAACTTACTCTCTTGTAATGGATGGCACAACATCTTGTTATTTGATAGCAATGCTAGTAGGAATGAATCTAAAAAAGAAACTTACGGATGTTATAACTACGTATCTATATGGGCCACTTGATTATGAATTCTATATGAAGATTCCACAAAGAAAGTGTTAGAGAGGTTCTATCTTGATAAATCTCTTCCACTCGGTTCACCTATGATCGTTAGGTCGCTGGAAGTTGTCAGACCCAGATTTTACAATCCGGAATCTTCTGTGATTCCACCGCACTATTCCCTGGATCAGTAGATAGTGCTCACAAATTACAGTTCTGAATATCAAAGTACATATCATGCGGAAACGTAAATATAATAGTAAACTTACACATGGGCCGATTAGGCCGAAATCGATAAATTGCAGCAGCGGAATAACGAAGCACACAGGTGGGACCTTCAGGACATGCCCACAGGCAGCCAACTGGAGGTTCGCGACCTAGCCCTTGACACCGTCATCTTCTCGGCCAGCTTGTCCAATCTTGTTGCTGAGGTGAGGTGATTTGATTCCTGATTCTGAATTTTGTCGCAAAAGCGAGCATGAGCACTCCGACCCCGTGCTCCGCGAGCCAATACACAGAATGCAAATAAATAGTATGTATGGCTTAACAGAGGAGAGGCTCGGGTTATTTTGTTTTGCAAGGAGTGCTTTTGAATACAATTAATTAAAAAGCCCTATGACTTAGCAATTTTGGAATAACACATAATGTACAAGGAAATGCATTATTAATATCGATTCAGATTCCATCCACCGTTACATGGCATCTGCACCATATAGCAATTTCTTCAGCGTTATAGCCGCTTAACTTACCACTGGTACAACACCCAGGACAATTCCAAACCAGGGCAGTCCTTCGCCCTTCAAGTTTCCATTCCCAGTTTCCAATGTTTTTTAAAACAGAACTATATCCAGTTAAGTTCCCATGTCCGCCCTTGACCGTGGGCACGGCTATTCGAATAGTTTTAGACTCTGCAGAGTTTGTACACTTTCACCACAAGAGACAGTTTACTCGTTGCCCCACACGATTCCTTAGCCGTGTGGTTGAGCGAACCATCACAGTAACTTTTCAAAGTACCTCGCCCCTTCCATCATTTCACCCTATGGGTCGCTCCCACTTGCGGTGGGTCCCATACGTTGTGCGGGATGTTCTCCTTCTGAACGTCTAGCAGCTGGCTCCCCACCCCTGCTAGCCCGCCACAGCAGAACTTCACCTTCCACGGGTGTCCCATTCAAGCCGTCACACAGACTGCCACTTGCACTACGGAGAGATGGGCGGCGATTGGTGGGAGCGTGACCGGGAGGGAGGCAAGGGGAACTCACCTAGGTGACGGGTGCGGACGGAGGAGAGCCGTGGTGGGCCGGCGGCGAGGGCCATGGGTGGCGCGGGGAGGTTCACGTCGCCGGCGCGCTACGGTGCAGGGAGGAGCGGGGCGGTGCTCGGAGAAGCTCCGTGGCGGCGTGGTGATGCTTCTGAAGAGAGGAATCGAGCCGCGACGCCCTGGAGGAGCAGTTGCAAAGATGGAGGTGTCGGCGGCCAAACTTGGGGTGGAAGATGGCGTCGGCGGTCTCCACTGCACCAATCTCCAATTAGTTGAAGGGGAGCGGAGTTGAGGCTTAGGGGCACGAGGTGGTGGGCTCGGATTGAAGGGGAAAGCAGCGGAGCACCGGAACGGCGAGGAGGCGGCCGGGCGGCTCACGGTGGCAGGGAGAGGGCGGGGAAGGAAGGCGTGGGGTAAAGGCGCAAGGGGGTGGCTGAGCCGCTACTTATAGCGTCGGAGGGCTGCCGTGACCGGGGCACAGGACATGGCGTGGGCGACGGCATGGCGCCAGGGGCGGCGACGCGAAGGAGGCGACGTGCGGTGCGGGGGCATGACGCGCGCGACGCGATGGAGGGGACGGGAGCAGGCGAGTGGGAGAAACCTGGGGCGACAAAGAAAATCGGTGGGCGAGGGCGCTTGCATGGTTGCCACGCGGAGAGCGAGCTCTGAGCAGCAGGGCGGAGAGGAGACCGGGGGAGGAAGAAAGAAGTGCGGGCGGGGCACGGGAAAGGAGAGGCGTGGGAGGAAGGGGGTTGGGCTGGGCCGGCTCGGCCTGGTCTGACCCCCATCTCTTTTATTTTTTTTTATTTTCTTTTTTTATTATTAATTTCTTTTGCTATTATCAATATATGTACATGGACATACATATACTTATTTGTATATTTTTAACTCAGGTTTCTTTCTTCTTATACTGGATCATCTTTTCAGATTCGCATTTTAAATCTTGATTTTCTACTAATTAAATATGATTGCTTCTTCTTGATCCTTTTAAATTTTGGAACCTTCGCCAAATTTCTCAGAAAAACATCACAAACTCCAAATTCAAATAAAACATATTGCAAAATAACTCAAAAGCTTTATATTTTCTAATTTCAAATTTTTGGGATTTTACAAACCTACCCCCCTTAAATGAATCTCGACCCCGAGATTCTGATAGAGCAGAAAGAATGGAGGTGGGTTATATTGGCTAGCAATGGTTTTCGAGGTGTTGCTCGACGTATAGTTCTTTGGCTCCACAGAGAGGTGAAAATCTGCACAACAGGGGTTAGCACTTGGAGAAGTAAAAAGGGAAGAGTGAAACCTTGTTCTTCTAAATAGGATATAGACTTCCAAATTCTTGCTCTTTGACGTCGTTGCCTTCACGTCATCGTAGAATGGAGTAGTTACGTCGTCCATTGGGCATATGGTTGCAGAATTTCATACTGATTGGTGGATAGCAATGGTCTGTGCCTTAGGGGTAGGGACCTTAGGAATGAAAGAGGTGATGATGGACATATCTATATGGTGGTCTTCCACTTCTACTGGGATCTCGATCTTACCCTTTAGCTTTGCCATGCAAGCCAATTTTAGCTAAAGGTATGTCTTGTAATCCTCATCACCAGAAGGTTTCTGGTCTTGCGAATCTCCTTGTACTGGTTCGATTTGCCCTAAGTCCAGGTTGTCGCACCTCCAAAACAGACATCGTGGTAGTGCTTCGACATTTTTGTCTCTTAGTGCTACCCCCCTTAAAATGGACATCACTAGTCATCATTCCTCTCTTCTAACTCCAGGCATGATGGGTCCTCCAGGATAGGTAAGGAGAGAATACTAGCAGGACAGAGTCTCGAGTCTTGGTCTTTGGTGATCCATCAGTTTGTTTCAGTAGACTTGATTGGGTTGTAGCAAACGGGGCGAGAGGGAATAGCATGAGGTAAGGATTGGGTCGTGGGGATAAGGTAATCCAAACCCATTATAACTTTTTTAAAAAAGCACATCCAAGAAGCTGGAGTAATACTGAACCACACAAATTTTTAAAAGCAAGCTTTTCCTGCGAAATAGGGCGCCCGAGGGCAAGAAGACAGTGCACAGGGACCAACCAAAATCTTGCGACAATACAACGTCTACTCGGGGAAGCACATATAAGAAGCACAGGGTTCATCTGCATAGTTCGTTTAAAACGAAACCACCTTATCTTCATGATCATCTTCGACGTTCCTAACCTTAATATTTGGAGTAAGGGTACGAGAAGAGGAACAAAATTCTCCTTTTTGAAATCAATAGAAAGAAGAGGGAAGTATTTGGGGTAATTTGGTTGATATTAGCACTCATTTTTGTATTATCATCATTTTTTTGGATAAGAAGTATTTTTCTAACCATAGGTAATAAAACCGAATATGGAAAATATGCTTTTAACAATAATAACTCTTTTGAGAAGCAACACCTCAAGGTTTACCCTTAGGCTTTTATTTTTAAAGAACAAGGTCCTTTCTAGGGAAAAGTTCTTGACAAATAATTTTGTTTTAACTATCTGAGGTTCTAAGGTGAATTTTTGGAAGAAATTTTTTTGGCAAGTAGTTGAACTTATAAAAATTTCCTCAGAAGGTCAGGTTGATCAAAATGAAGGAGTTTGAGAATTGATTTTTTTTTGTAAACAATTTTGGATAATCAATCCTCCCAAGGATAAAATAATTTTTGGAAATGGGTTTCAAATTTAAGCTTTTGTGGCTTTGGCCAAAAGTATGTTTGCAATGGGGGTTTACAAGATGAGTACTGGATTTTTTTTTTCATTTTGGATTCGAGGTAAGAGAGCTTCAGAAGCAAAATGGCCAGGACAGCATATAGATGAGAGGGAATCATCTAAGAGAGATAAGAACGAGCAGTATAGCTTATATTTTTGGAATTAGTATTTTGAAGAAATATTTCTAATCATGAAACTAACGTCCAGGCTAACTAGGTCACGACCTGCAGCCGATATGCTCTGATACCATGCTTGTCAGACCCAGATTTTACAATCCCGAATCTTCTGTGATTCCACCGCACTATTCCCTGGATCAGTAGATAGTGCTCACAGATTACAGTTCTGAATATCAAAGTACATATCATGCGGAAGCGTAAATATAATAGTAAACTTACACATGGACCGATTAGGCCGAAATCGATAAATTGCAGCAGCGGAATAACGAAGCACACAGGTGGGACCTTCAGGACATGCCCACAGGCAGCCAACTGGAGGTTCGCGACCTAGCCCTTGACATCGTCATCTTCTCGGCCAGCTTGTCCAATCTTGTTGCTGAGGTGAGGTGATTTGATTCCTGATTCTGAATTTTGTGGCAAAAGCGAGCATGAGCACTTCGACCCCGTGCTCCGCGAGCCAATACACAGAATGCAAATAAATAGTATGCATGGCTTAACAGAGGAAAGGCTCGGGTTATTTTGTTTTGCAAGGAGTGCATTTGAATATAATTAATTAAAAAGCCCTATGACTTAGCAATTTTGGAATAAAACATAATGTACAAGGAAATGCATTATTAATATCGATTCAGATTCCATCCACCGTTACATGGCATCTGCACCATATAGCAATTTCTTCAGCGTTATAGCCGCTTAACTTACCACTGGGACGACACCCAGGACAATTCCAAACCAGGGCAGTCCTTCGCCCTTCAAGTTTCCATTCCCAGTTTCCAATGTTTTTTAAAACAGAACTATATCCAGTTAAGTTCCCATGTCCGCCCTTGACCGTGGGCACGGCTATTCGAATAGTTTTAGACTCTGCAGAGTTTGTACACTTTCACCACAAGAGACAGTTTACTCATTGCCCCACACGATTCGTTAGCCGTGTGGTTGAGCGAACCATCACAGTAACTTTTCAAAGTACCTCGCCCCTTCCATCATTTCACCCTATGGGTCGCTCCCACTTGCGGTGGGTCCCATACGTTGTGCGGGATGTTCTCCTTCTGAACGTCTAGCAGCTGGCTCCCCACCCCTGCTAGCCCGCCACAGCAGAACTTCACCTTCCACGGGTCTCCCATTCAAGCCGTCACACAGACTGCCACTTGCACTACCTCACACCACCTCCTAGAAGGATGACTCCAAATAAAAGCAAGTAACTCAAAAGATCCAAATAAATCCGAATAAACTCAATTTAGTTTTATTATGAGTTAATGGGTGATTTGGGTTATTTGAGGCAAGGTCGGTGATATAATACGATGACTTGATCTTTTTATTAATAATCTCTTTTATTATTTTTTTGTATTTATCAAGGAAGTTCCATGAGTTAGGGTATTCTTATGAATTGGTGCAGGAGTTTAGTGTACAAATTTTATCTTTAGGGTATGCATTCCTTGCAACTCAAGTTATGGCAAAGGCAAACTGGACTGATGGATGAGATCTGTACTTATTCTATAAATCTTTTAGTCGAAGGTATTATAACATTTGGATATCTTTATTAAGTTTTTAGACTAATCTCTGATATAGGCTTTCACTATTAATTAAGATAAATAGCAAGGGCTCAATATTTATTCTTATATGGTAATTAATTAGAATTTAAATCTCTAATAATCCCATTATCATATCTTATGTATCTTCATTCATAGCTAGGCTAAATTTAAGTTGAATTAGGATCCACTCATATGGGTCCTAACTTGTTATATATATACTATTATGTACTAAAGCTAGTGTTAAGATTTAATTAATGGCACTATTATTAGCTTGCTCATACTCTAGCTGCTATTAGGCCCTCACTTCTAATTCTAGTTTAAACTCGGCTATCGGGGCAGAGCTTGGGATGCAGCATTTTATGCGACCCTAATTACCCGCGTTATTGTTTAAATGTTTATTTTAGAGTATTTACATGCCTGTGAGATTATTTTTGATACTTGATGACTTAGGGCTATTATATTTTAGCATATGTATATTATTATGCCCCTTTTAATTAGAGTGATCTCTAAAGTACTACTGCTACTGATATTTTATCCCTTTATAACTCGAGCCTGCCATGCATGATGGTATTTGTCATCGTCATTAAATAAAAGCCACTACCATTTTGTCTACAGCTCAATTATTATTAGGCCTAGTTTTGGTCTTAATTTGAATTTTATTCATGTGGGCAATAACTTGTCATATAGGGGCATATTTTTAATATTTGCTGTTTAGCAAAATCTTTCTCTAAAATTTGTTAAATGATGGCATGTTAACTATTGGACATATATTTTAATTATAGTTAAGGGTATCTTTACCAAATGTGGATATTTAACAAAACCACTTTTTCTTGTTAATGCTTTAATTATTATTTAGATGTTTAAATAATTATTTAAACTATCTTAATTATTTACATAGAATAAGTAATCTGAATTTTAAATCACGCATAAACTCTCTAAAGCCTTCTTAATTTTTATTAGCTTCCACATATTGTCCCTTAATTTTCCTAAGTTTATCCTTTAATTTTAGGATTAGATTTAAAATAAATGCTAAAGGCATACTAATCATACATACAAGATAATAACTACTCCATGAGTAGACATTTACTAAACTCATGTATATCCTAATAAATTTTGTGCCATCTATGGTTGTAAATTAGAATTTTTATTAACTTTGGGTTCTAAGCTAAACTATAGTTATTCATGTTTTTAATTGGGAATTAAACCTCAATTAACTATTTAAGCTATTTCAGTTGTCCATATAGTAAATAACCAGATATTGAATGTTAAGTACCCTATTGTATATTCTTATTAAATTTACTACATTCTCTAAATTGTTCCCCAAATTTTCTCTTAATTTTTCCTAGTAAAAATTAATTGTTCCGACCGGTGATTCTTGTCTCTCTGGGGAAAATGAAAACTGATAACGTGATGGGGTTGAAGACTTCACAGGAAAACACCGGCCGAAACAGAGGAGGTGGGGGCGCACGGCCGGCGGCGGGAGCTCCGGCGAGGGGAGGCCAGAGGGGGAGGGTAGGCCGGCAAAATGGGTTCCTGGAGTGGTGTGGAAGCCGGTGGGGGAGGCGGTGCGGCCCGGGATGGCGCAGGTCGGCGGGTGTAGAGACCCGAATATACAAATCCGGACTCTCCTGTGTATTCTGCACTAGTCCAGGATCACGCTAGTGCACACAGTATGTACAAAGATAAATATCATCCATATCACGATATTCTAAGGAAAAACCAAATTATATTGATAATTATCAGAGTACGACCTTATGGCCAAGCTTACAATAGACTAGCCCGGAGGGCTTAACAAAAACTAGCAGCGGAAAACCAAAAGAAAGCGCAGTAGCCAATCGACACGCCCACAGGCTATCGAGTGGAGAACGAAGCCTAATCCGCGAAGACGTCGAAGTACTCTTCTTCTGGAACCTTCTGCTGGTGATTCTCCTCCTCCTCAACTGAGCAACAGGGGCATAAAGCCGTGAGTACATAGAGTACTCAGCAAGTCGTTTGTAACAAAGAATGCAATATAGTATGCAAGGCTTACCAATGGATGGCTGAAAGGTTAATTTTGCATAAAGCAACAATTTAAGGTAAATACAATAAATAGATTGAAAAGCAAACTTTATAAATGATAATAAATAAGTAACCAAAGGAATTGAGACCAACCACAAGTGAACTAGCCATTCACCCAAGGAATCCACCATGAACCAAGATCCATGAAATGAACCACCAGTGAACTAACCATTCACTCTCCAACTTAACCCAACCAGGTTTTTATGAAAACTCTACCCCTCGTGTGAAATCACCGAGCGTTGTCCATGACCGAGGACACGGCTATTCGAATAGTTTTACACTCTGCAGAGGTTGCACAACTTTACCCACAAGAGATAAATCATCTTAATAGCCAGCATGCTTCCTTAGGCATGAGACCCAGATAAATTATCACAAAGCCTTTACCTCACTCCAATCTAGTTAGACATCACCCGCTAAGGTTTCACTGCTGAGGGGTTAACCACCACAGTCAGAAGTCCCCTCTTGCGCCGTATGAGGACAGTAACCCTGTTCCTCACTGTGAGCAATCCAGTACCCCTGGTACTCACTTACCAATGATGATATCTGAACTAATAGGGGCGGACTGACTTCCTTGAGCGTCGTTGTTGTCATTAGGGTTGCCTTCCATAGCATTCCTTCTTGTGTTCACCATCTTGCTGGAGTTTAGGTGAGAGGAGGGTTAAGTCAAAGGAGGGGAAGGGGTTGTTTTTGCCCAACGCAAAACACTGACTTAGCAAAAACTTTTTAAGCAAACAATAGTTATGGCTGCCGACAAAAGGGAAAAATGACAGCACATAACCTCGTCTACTGTCTAGCTTAACAACTTAACCTAAAAGGGTAAGGGTTGTCTTGGAGTGATCCTCCACAGCTCTTGACGTACGAAGCATGATCCTTTGGTGCAAAGATTGAGGTTGCGGCGGAGTCGATGAAGTTCAACCATTGCCCATCTATAGTTGTTTTGAACAAGGGAAGATTTAGAAATGGGCTTTCAAGTAATGACATAAAGATAAGCGAGAATTGGAAGACGAGAGCAAGCAAAGATCAAGAGATAAGGGTAGCATAGATTGAGAGGTAAGAATAAGAAAACTTTTGAAATTACTTGTTATTAAAAATAAATCCTTAAGGTCCAACCACTCTATTCTATCTACGGTCACGTCTTAGAGTCATTATGCTCTGATACCATCTCTGTCGGGACCCGGAGCAGCAACTCCAGAACCCTCTGTGTTAATCGCACTATCCCAGGAAAAGCTAGTGCACACAGTATCACAAAGACAATTATCATGCGTAATGACAAACTTTATTTAGCTAATATGAGCCTGATGGCCAAAGTTTACAATAACAGCAAAAGAAGACAGCGGAAGATAAACAATGTAGCAGCCCATCCAGCCTTCCCACAAGGCGAATGACTGTAAGACGTGGCCTAGTCGTCACCATCCTCACCGAAGTTGTAGGCGTCATCCTCTGGCAACAGATTTTAGCAAGGTGAGCACATAAAGTACTCCCAAGGTAAGCACACGAAGTGCTTACGCAAGTTACACCAGGGAAATATAACAGAGTGTATGCATGCATAAGGGGTTACAAAAGAAGGCATATTATGGTTTATTTGCATAAACAGTATCATTGGAGTAAATATCAATAATAAGTGCAAAAGCTGAATTTGATACAATAGATAGAAACAAGAATTTAACAAAATAATATCGTTAGTGCAGGCTCCGACCAAACACTAACCTAACCACGGGCATCCCACCCGGACCATCTTTTCCAAAACGAACTCGTACGGATTCCATCCATCCGCACGGTTTTCAAAATCTCTCATGGATTCCATCCATCCACAAGGTTTTCGCAAACCATTTTGAAAAGCAAAGTCTAATCCGTGAAAAACTTTACTCAGCTTGCCCATGACCGTGGGCACGGCTATCCAGGATAGGTTATACACTCTGCAGAGGTTGTACAGCTTTACCCACAAGACATGATCATCCCTTTTTGCCACCGGATTAACACACTTCCTTAGGTGTGCGGCCAGGAGATCATGACAAGGCCTTTACAATGATTCGTTGCCAATATAATCACGCCGCCACTAAGGTTTCACCACAACATGAATCCACATGTTGGAGCCCCCTCTTGTGCCATGTGAGACTTCTCACGGCCTACGCCGCGCTCACATTCAGCCTATAGCGAGATCATGTTGGAACTTCACAAATTATTTGGCCAGGTCTGTCCCATACCAGACTTGTGGTAGTACGATAGGGCTTTGCAATAGTAGCTCACAGACCGGTCCTTAACTTGACTTAGGCCTAACCACAAACCCCTGTGCCCGACAATCAACCACTGCGGCTCCGACCAACAGGGCATGCCTGCACCCACCACTCTGACCAATTGCCTAAGTCTAAATCAGTTTTATATTTTGTTTGAAAACATTTCATAACACTCCTTGACTCACCAAAGTCAAGAGTACAGTTGAAAAGTTTATCATTTCATGTAAAAAGGTTATCATTTTATGTGAAAGATCGTCCCAAACCATAATTATCTTAAGCATGGCTAAGCATTTCTACAAAATTTCTAGTTAGTGCTATTGTACTAACTAGGTTTTATCTAGGGTTGACAAGGTACAATGGCATTCAAGTCAAATTTGGATGTACAAAGGATTTAGGCATAACTACACTTTTAAACTGAGTTTAAACTAGACTTGAATAAAATTACGCATGCATAATAATTTAAAAACAACATAATTAATTTAAAATATTAGGTTCAACATGATCAAAGGTGTAACTTGCCTTGCTCGAAGACCTGGTGCGAATCGTCGGCGTCGTTCTCTCCGAATTCGTCGAAATCTACGCGCGAAGAACCAAACAAATAAATTCAAATAAAATCCAAATAAAATCCAAAAATTATAAAATATATACTGCAACTTAGATTATGATTTTAGACGAATTTAGAAACTTGAATCACTGGATTCGGAGTTCGGACGACGGAGAACGAGCAATTGGAAGTTTGATCGGTTTGGAAATTCCAGAAAAATGCAAAACGAGGGAATATTCTCTGGAATCTTATTTTGGCTGATTTTTGGGGTATTTTGGAGTGTATGACATGTGGGGCCCGGTTGTCATTGGCTAGCAAAAATTTTGGCCAAGCCCAAACCGAAAATTGCATTGCATTGGACTTGAACACACAACCTCATGCATGCATGCACTAACATGCACCCACTAGCCAAGTGGGCATTTAGTCTTTCTTGACAAAGGAGCAACAACAAATTAAATAAGCAAGGTTGAACATGGCTAGAGAAGAAAGCCACAGGGAGGCACACGGGGCGCACGGGAGACGAGCTCGCCGGCGGCCGGCGGTCGGCGGCGGGGCGGCGAACGGCGGCGGGGTGTACGGGGTGGCGGCGCTACTCACCGGCGGCGGCGGGGATGGCCGGGGCGGCCAGCGGCGGCGGGAGGCGGTGGTGGCGGCGGTTGGGGATGGGGGTGGCCGGAGGAAGGTGGCCGGGCGGCGGCGGGAGGCGGTGGGAGGTGGCGCACGGCGGCGGGAGGAGAGGGGAGTGAAGGCCGGCCGAAGAAGGGGAGGGGAATGGAGAGAATGGTGGTGGGGAGGCCCTTTTATAGAAAGAGAGAGGAGGTGAAGGGATTTCGGTTTTGAGAGGGTTAATGGATGGAAAACGGCCGGGAGATTGATGAGGGTGATTAGGGCGTCCGTTTCCATGCCTTAATCGGGAGTTATGAGGGAGAAACGGTGGTTTTTATGAGCTCCAATTTGTCATCCATGGTGGAGGAGAGAGAGGGTGGGAGGAGGAAGAAGGGAAGGTTGAAGAAACATATGACATGTGGGGTCCATGTGTAATAGAGAGAGGGAGGAAGTGAAGGGGTACGGGCCGTCGGATTGTTGACACGTGGCAAGTGAGTGTTTCATGGCTCTTGGATTTTATGAAGGGGTAAGTGATCATGTGTGGCTAGGATTAAAACGTGGAGAGAGAGTGATTCAATCTGAGAGCGACACGTGGCGGGCTTGGATGAATTTGATTTTTATTTTCGGAATAAATTTCAGAAATTACTAGAAACTTTACAAACACATGGAAAAATAATATTTAATGTCTAAAAATTCCAGAAAAATTATAGAATATTCCTGGAAGCATTTTAGACTTAATAAAAATATTTTTAGTTTCATATTTTCATTTAATAATTTTATAAAATACTTTTTAACCTTTAAAATTGATTTTAAAATCCAGAAAAGCACAGAAAATCCGAATAAAAGCCAAATGCTTTTAAATACTTAATTTGAAATTATATTTTTACATAAACTCAAAATATTCTTTTATTTAATCATAATTTTATGTTTTTAGTTAAATTACTTTTTATAAAAGCCTTTTTAAAAGCTAAAAACAGACAAATAAAATCTCCAAAATTTAGGCAACCAAAGAACACTTTATTTTATTTAAATTAAATTAATTATTTTTTTTTACTGAAAATTTTGAAATAAACAGCTGGGCTGTTACAAACTACCCCCCTTAAAAAGAATCTCGTCCCCGAGATTCGCACGGGTTAGCAAAGAAATAGGTTTGGATCTTACTCTGTGTGGCTTGAGCGGAGATCTGGTTCAGACGTCCCTTTGCAAACTTCTGTGGCCTTTTGTTTGCTGTCTGGAGGTTGTTGGCAGTTGATGTTCCGGATGTACCATTCTTCATTGTCCGCTGTCTCTTGGGGCAGTTGTTGGCATAGTGTCCGGTCTCATGGCAGTTGAAACAGGTAACACCGGCTGCCGGGTTCTGGTCCTTCTGTGGAGCGTCGAATATCAAAGCTTTGTTGTCCTCAGTGTTGGCAGAGGTGTTAGCTGGTACTCGCTCTTCTGTTATCGGTGACGGCTGAAATTTGACGGCATGTGGTAAGGTTCTTTTAACCTTGGAAAAGCTTCCGGAGTTCATGTGCTGGGTGGACATTCTTCTTTTCCGATTTTCCATTTCCACAAACTTGCCCTCCTGGCGAATGGCTTTACTGACTAGCTGATGAAAATCTGCATAGTCACTTGATATCAACTGCACAGAAATATTGTCATTCAGGCCCTCCAAAAACCTTTCTTGTTTGGCTTCATCGGTAGCCACATCTTCTGGTGCGTAGCGCGCCAATTGATTAAACCTTTGCAGGTACTCATTCACTGTGCGGTTTCCTTGTCGCAGAGCTCGGAATTCCTTCTTCTTCAGGGTAATGGTGCCAGTTGGAATATGAGCCTTGCGGAAACTTTGCACGAACTCATTCCAGGTAATAGCTTGGGGGTTAGCATGAGAGGCTGTTAAGGTATCCCACCACTCGGATGCGGGTCCATTCAGCTGGTGAGTCGCAAACAAGACTCTTTCTCGATCAGTGCATTGTAGAATGTCCAGCTTCTTTCCAATCGCGCGGAGCCAATCGTCAGCATCCATGGGCTCGGTGCTGCTTGAGAAGGTTGGGGGTCTTATCCTCAGAAACTCTGGCAATTGGTTTTGAGGAGCTTGAGCTGGTGGCTGAGAAGCATGCTGAGTAGGGTTGTTGATAGCTTGAGCTAATAGTTGAATCAACTGGTTTTGATTTGCCATCATTTGAGCCCAGTCAGGTCCAGCTGCTGGTGGAGGTGGAGGAATAGGGGCGGACTGACTTCCTTGAGCGTCGTTGTTGTCATTAGGGTTGCCTTCCATAGCATTCCTTCTTGTGTTCACCATCTTGCTGGAGTTTAGGTGAGAGGAGGGTTAAGTCAAAGGAGGGGAAGGGGTTGTTTTTGCCCAACGCAAAACACTGACTTAGCAAAAACTTTTTAAGCAAACAATAGTTATGGCTGCCGACAAAAGGGAAAAATGACAGCACATAACCTCGTCTACTGTCTAGCTTAACAACTTAACCTAAAAGGGTAAGGGTTGTCTTGGAGTGATCCTCCACAGCTCTTGACGTACGAAGCATGATCCTTTGGTGCAAAGATTGAGGTTGCGGCGGAGTCGATGAAGTTCAACCATTGCCCATCTATAGTTGTTTTGAACAAGGGAAGATTTAGAAATGGGCTTTCAAGTAATGACATAAAGATAAGCGAGAATTGGAAGACGAGAGCAAGCAAAGATCAAGAGATAAGGGTAGCATAGATTGAGAGGTAAGAATAAGAAAACTTTTGAAATTACTTGTTATTAAAAATAAATCCTTAAGGTCCAACCACTCTATTCTATCTACGGTCACGTCTTAGAGTCATTATGCTCTGATACCATCTCTGTCGGGACCCGGAGCAGCAACTCCAGAACCCTCTGTGTTAATCGCACTATCCCAGGAAAAGCTAGTGCACACAGTATCACAAAGACAATTATCATGCGTAATGACAAACTTTATTTAGCTAATATGAGCCTGATGGCCAAAGTTTACAATAACAGCAAAAGAAGACAGCGGAAGATAAACAATGTAGCAGCCCATCCAGCCTTCCCACAAGGCGAATGACTGTAAGACGTGGCCTAGTCGTCACCATCCTCACCGAAGTTGTAGGCGTCATCCTCTGGCAACAGATTTTAGCAAGGTGAGCACATAAAGTACTCCCAAGGTAAGCACACGAAGTGCTTACGCAAGTTACACCAGGGAAATATAACAGAGTGTATGCATGCATAAGGGGTTACAAAAGAAGGCATATTATGGTTTATTTGCATAAACAGTATCATTGGAGTAAATATCAATAATAAGTGCAAAAGCTGAATTTGATACAATAGATAGAAACAAGAATTTAACAAAATAATATCGTTAGTGCAGGCTCCGACCAAACACTAACCTAACCACGGGCATCCCACCCGGACCATCTTTTCCAAAACGAACTCGTACGGATTCCATCCATCCGCACGGTTTTCAAAATCTCTCATGGATTCCATCCATCCACAAGGTTTTCGCAAACCATTTTGAAAAGCAAAGTCTAATCCGTGAAAAACTTTACTCAGCTTGCCCATGACCGTGGGCACGGCTATCCAGGATAGGTTATACACTCTGCAGAGGTTGTACAGCTTTACCCACAAGACATGATCATCCCTTTTTGCCACCGGATTAACACACTTCCTTAGGTGTGCGGCCAGGAGATCATGACAAGGCCTTTACAATGATTCGTTGTCAATATAATCACGCCGCCACTAAGGTTTCACCACAACATGAATCCACATGTTGGAGCCCCCTCTTGTGCCATGTGAGACTTCTCACGGCCTACGCCGCGCTCACATTCAGCCTATAGCGAGATCATGTTGGAACTTCACAAATTATTTGGCCAGGTCTGTCCCATACCAGACTTGTGGTAGTACGATAGGGCTTTGCAATAGTAGCTCACAGACCGGTCCTTAACTTGACTTAGGCCTAACCACAAACCCCTGTGCCCGACAATCAACCACTGCGGCTCCGACCAACAGGGCATGCCTGCACCCACCACTCTGACCAATTGCCTAAGTCTAAACCAGTTTTATATTTTGTTTGAAAACATTTCATAACACTCCTTGACTCACCAAAGTCAAGAGTACAGTTGAAAAGTTTATCATTTCATGTAAAAAGGTTATCATTTTATGTGAAAGATCGTCCCAAACCATAATTATCTTAAGCATGGCTAAGCATTTCTACAAAATTTCTAGTTAGTGCTATTGTACTAACTAGGTTTTATCTAGGGTTGACAAGGTACAATGGCATTCAAGTCAAATTTGGATGTACAAAGGATTTAGGCATAACTACACTTTTAAACTGAGTTTAAACTAGACTTGAATAAAATTACGCATGCATAATAATTTAAAAACAACATAATTAATTTAAAATATTAGGTTCAACATGATCAAAGGTGTAACTTGCCTTGCTCGAAGACCTGGTGCGAATCGTCGGCGTCGTTCTCTCCGAATTCGTCGAAATCTACGCGCGAAGAACCAAACAAATAAATTCAAATAAAATCCAAATAAAATCCAAAAATTATAAAATATATACTTCAACTTAGATTATGATTTTAGACGAATTTAGAAACTTGAATCACTGGATTCGGAGTTCGGACGACGGAGAACGAGCAATTGGAAGTTTGATCGGTTTGGAAATTCCAGAAAAATGCAAAACGAGGGAATATTCTCTGGAATCTTATTTTGGCTGATTTTTGGGGTATTTTGGAGTGTATGACATGTGGGGCCCGGTTGTCATTGGCTAGCAAAAATTTTGGCCAAGCCCAAACCGAAAATTGCATTGCATTGGACTTGAACACACAACCTCATGCATGCATGCACTAACATGCACCCACTAGCCAAGTGGGCATTTAGTCTTTCTTGACAAAGGAGCAACAACAAATTAAATAAGCAAGGTTGAACATGGCTAGAGAAGAAAGCCATAGGGAGGCACACGGGGCGCACGGGAGACGAGCTCGCCGGCGGCCGGCGGTCGGCGGCGGGGCGGCGAACGGCGGCGGGGTGTACGGGGTGGCGGCGCTACTCACCGGCGGCGGCGGGGATGGCCGGGGCGGCCAGCGGCGGCGGGAGGCGGTGGTGGCGGCGGTTGGGGATGGGGGTGGCCGGAGGAAGGTGGCCGGGCGGCGGCGGGAGGCGGTGGGAGGTGGCGCACGGCGGCGGGAGGAGAGGGGAGTGAAGGCCGGCCGAAGAAGGGGAGGGGAATGGAGAGAATGGTGGTGGGGAGGCCCTTTTATAGAAAGAGAGAGGAGGTGAAGGGATTTCGGTTTTGAGAGGGTTAATGGATGGAAAACGGCCGGGAGATTGATGAGGGTGATTAGGGCGTCCGTTTCCATGCCTTAATCGGGAGTTATGAGGGAGAAACGGTGGTTTTTATGAGCTCCAATTTGTCATCCATGGTGGAGGAGAGAGAGGGTGGGAGGAGGAAGAAGGGAAGGTTGAAGAAACATATGACATGTGGGGTCCATGTGTAATAGAGAGAGGGAGGAAGTGAAGGGGTACGGGCCGTCGGATTGTTGACACGTGGCAAGTGAGTGTTTCATGGCTCTTGGATTTTATGAAGGGGTAAGTGATCATGTGTGGCTAGGATTAAAACGTGGAGAGAGAGTGATTCAATCTGAGAGCGACACGTGGCGGGCTTGGATGAATTTGATTTTTATTTTCGGAATAAATTTCAGAAATTACTAGAAACTTTACAAACACATGGAAAAATAATATTTAATGTCTAAAAATTCCAGAAAAATTATAGAATATTCCTGGAAGCATTTTAGACTTAATAAAAATATTTTTAGTTTCATATTTTCATTTAATAATTTTATAAAATACTTTTTAACCTTTAAAATTGATTTTAAAATCCAGAAAAGCACAGAAAATCCGAATAAAAGCCAAATGCTTTTAAATACTTAATTTGAAATTATATTTTTACATAAACTCAAAATATTCTTTTATTTAATCATAATTTTATGTTTTTAGTTAAATTACTTTTTATAAAAGCCTTTTTAAAAGCTAAAAACAGACAAATAAAATCTCCAAAATTTAGGCAACCAAAGAACACTTTATTTTATTTAAATTAAATTAATTATTTTTTTTTACTGAAAATTTTGAAATAAACAGCTGGGCTGTTACAAACTACCCCCCTTAAAAAGAATCTCGTCCCCGAGATTCGCACGGGTTAGCAAAGAAATAGGTTTGGATCTTACTCTGTGTGGCTTGAGCGGAGATCTGGTTCAGACGTCCCTTTGCAAACTTCTGTGGCCTTTTGTTTGCTGTCTGGAGGTTGTTGGCAGTTGATGTTCCGGATGTACCATTCTTCATTGTCCGCTGTCTCTTGGGGCAGTTGTTGGCATAGTGTCCGGTCTCATGGCAGTTGAAACAGGTAACACCGGCTGCCGGGTTCTGGTCCTTCTGTGGAGCGTCGAATATCAAAGCTTTGTTGTCCTCAGTGTTGGCAGAGGTGTTAGCTGGTACTCGCTCTTCTGTTATCGGTGACGGCTGAAATTTGACGGCATGTGGTAAGGTTCTTTTAACCTTGGAAAAGCTTCCGGAGTTCATGTGCTGGGTGGACATTCTTCTTTTCCGATTTTCCATTTCCACAAACTTGCCCTCCTGGCGAATGGCTTTACTGACTAGCTGATGAAAATCTGCATAGTCACTTGATATCAACTGCACAGAAATATTGTCATTCAGGCCCTCCAAAAACCTTTCTTGTTTGGCTTCATCGGTAGCCACATCTTCTGGTGCGTAGCGCGCCAATTGATTAAACCTTTGCAGGTACTCATTCACTGTGCGGTTTCCTTGTCGCAGAGCTCGGAATTCCTTCTTCTTCAGGGTAATGGTGCCAGTTGGAATATGAGCCTTGCGGAAACTTTGCACGAACTCATTCCAGGTAATAGCTTGGGGGTTAGCATGAGAGGCTGTTAAGGTATCCCACCACTCGGATGCGGGTCCATTCAGCTGGTGAGTCGCAAACAAGACTCTTTCTCGATCAGTGCATTGTAGAATGTCCAGCTTCTTTCCAATCGCGCGGAGCCAATCGTCAGCATCCATGGGCTCGGTGCTGCTTGAGAAGGTTGGGGGTCTTATCCTCAGAAACTCTGGCAATTGGTTTTGAGGAGCTTGAGCTGGTGGCTGAGAAGCATGCTGAGTAGGGTTGTTGATAGCTTGAGCTAATAGTTGAATCAACTGGTTTTGATTTGCCATCATTTGAGCCCAGTCAGGTCCAGCTGCTGGTGGAGGCGGAGGAATAGGGGCGGACTGACTTCCTTGAGCGTCGTTGTTGTCATTGGGGTTGCCTTCCATAGCATTCCTTCTTGTGTTCACCATCTTGCTGGAGTTTAGGTGAGAGGAGGGTTAAGTCAAAGGAGGGGAAGGGGTTGTTTTTGCCCAACGCAAAACACTGACTTAGCAAAAACTTTTTAAGCAAACAATAGTTATGGCTGCCGACAAAAGGGAAAAATGACAGCACATAACCTCGTCTACTGTCTAGCTTAACAACTTTACCTAAAAGGGTAAGGGTTGTCTTGGAGTGATCCTCCACAGCTCTTGACGTACGAAGCATGATCCTTTGGTGCAAAGATTGAGGTTGCGGCGGAGTCGATGAAGTTCAACCATTGCCTATCTATAGTTGTTTTGAACAAGGGAAGATTTAGAAATGGGCTTTCAAGTAATGACATAAAGATAAGCGAGAATTGGAAGACGAGAGCAAGCAAAGATCAAGAGATAAGGGTAGCATAGATTGAGAGGTAAGAATAAGAAAACTTTTGAAATTACTTGTTATTAAAAATAAATCCTTAAGGTCCAACCACTCTATTCTATCTACGGTCACGTCTTAGAGTCATTATGCTCTGATACCATCTCTGTCGGGACCCGGAGCAGCAACTCCAGAACCCTCTGTGTTAATCGCACTATCCCAGGAAAAGCTAGTGCACACAGTATCACAAAGACAATTATCATGCGTAATGACAAACTTTATTTAGCTAATATGAGCCTGATGGCCAAAGTTTACAATAACAGCAAAAGAAGACAGCGGAAGATAAACAATGTAGCAGCCCATCCAGCCTTCCCACAAGGCGAATGACTGTAAGACGTGGCCTAGTCGTCACCATCCTCACCGAAGTTGTAGGCGTCATCCTCTGGCAACAGATTTTAGCAAGGTGAGCACATAAAGTACTCCCAAGGTAAGCACACGAAGTGCTTACGCAAGTTACACCAGGGAAATATAACAGAGTGTATGCATGCATAAGGGGTTACAAAAGAAGGCATATTATGGTTTATTTGCATAAACAGTATCATTGGAGTAAATATCAATAATAAGTGCAAAAGCTGAATTTGATACAATAGATAGAAACAAGAATTTAACAAAATAATATCGTTAGTGCAGGCTCCGACCAAACACTAACCTAACCACGGGCATCCCACCCGGACCATCTTTTCCAAAACGAACTCGTACGGATTCCATCCATCCGCACGGTTTTCAAAATCTCTCATGGATTCCATCCATCCACAAGGTTTTCGCAAACCATTTTGAAAAGCAAAGTCTAATCCGTGAAAAACTTTACTCAGCTTGCCCATGACCGTGGGCACGGCTATCCAGGATAGGTTATACACTCTGCAGAGGTTGTACAGCTTTACCCACAAGACATGATCATCCCTTTTTGCCACCGGATTAACACACTTCCTTAGGTGTGCGGCCAGGAGATCATGACAAGGCCTTTACAATGATTCGTTGTCAATATAATCACGCCGCCACTAAGGTTTCACCACAACATGAATCCACATGTTGGAGCCCCCTCTTGTGCCATGTGAGACTTCTCACGGCCTACGCCGCGCTCACATTCAGCCTATAGCGAGATCATGTTGGAACTTCACAAATTATTTGGCCAGGTCTGTCCCATACCAGACTTGTGGTAGTACGATAGGGCTTTGCAATAGTAGCTCACAGACCGGTCCTTAACTTGACTTAGGCCTAACCACAAACCCCTGTGCCCGACAATCAACCACTGCGGCTCCGACCAACAGGGCATGCCTGCACCCACCACTCTGACCAATTGCCTAAGTCTAAACCAGTTTTATATTTTGTTTGAAAACATTTCATAACACTCCTTGACTCACCAAAGTCAAGAGTACAGTTGAAAAGTTTATCATTTCATGTAAAAAGGTTATCATTTTATGTGAAAGATCGTCCCAAACCATAATTATCTTAAGCATGGCTAAGCATTTCTACAAAATTTCTAGTTAGTGCTATTGTACTAACTAGGTTTTATCTAGGGTTGACAAGGTACAATGGCATTCAAGTCAAATTTGGATGTACAAAGGATTTAGGCATAACTACACTTTTAAACTGAGTTTAAACTAGACTTGAATAAAATTACGCATGCATAATAATTTAAAACAACATAATTAATTTAAAATATTAGGTTCAACATGATCAAAGGTGTAACTTGCCTTGCTCGAAGACCTGGTGCGAATCGTCGGCGTCGTTCTCTCCGAATTCGTCGAAATCTACGCGCGAAGAACCAAACAAATAAATTCAAATAAAATCCAAATAAAATCCAAAAATTATAAAATATATACTGCAACTTAGATTATGATTTTAGACGAATTTAGAAACTTGAATCACTGGATTCGGAGTTCGGACGACGGAGAACGAGCAATTGGAAGTTTGATCGGTTTGGAAATTCCAGAAAAATGCAAAACGAGGGAATATTCTCTGGAATCTTATTTTGGCTGATTTTTGGGGTATTTTGGAGTGTATGACATGTGGGGCCCGGTTGTCATTGGCTAGCAAAAATTTTGGCCAAGCCCAAACCGAAAATTGCATTGCATTGGACTTGAACACACAACCTCATGCATGCATGCACTAACATGCACCCACTAGCCAAGTGGGCATTTAGTCTTTCTTGACAAAGGAGCAACAACAAATTAAATAAGCAAGGTTGAACATGGCTAGAGAAGAAAGCCACAGGGAGGCACACGGGGCGCACGGGAGACGAGCTCGCCGGCGGCCGGCGGTCGGCGGCGGGGCGGCGAATGGCGGCGGGGTGTACGGGGTGGCGGCGCTACTCACCGGCGGCGGCGGGGATGGCCGGGGCGGCCAGCGGCGGCGGGAGGCGGTGGTGGCGGCGGTTGGGGATGGGGGTGGCCGGAGGAAGGTGGCCGGGCGGCGGCGGGAGGCGGTGGGAGGTGGCGCACGGCGGCGGGAGGAGAGGGGAGTGAAGGCCGGCCGAAGAAGGGGAGGGGAATGGAGAGAATGGTGGTGGGGAGGCCCTTTTATAGAAAGAGAGAGGAGGTGAAGGGATTTCGGTTTTGAGAGGGTTAATGGATGGAAAACGGCCGGGAGATTGATGAGGGTGATTAGGGCGTCCGTTTCCATGCCTTAATCGGGAGTTATGAGGGAGAAACGGTGGTTTTTATGAGCTCCAATTTGTCATCCATGGTGGAGGAGAGAGAGGGTGGGAGGAGGAAGAAGGGAAGGTTGAAGAAACATATGACATGTGGGGTCCATGTGTAATAGAGAGAGGGAGGAAGTGAAGGGGTACGGGCCGTCGGATTGTTGACACGTGGCAAGTGAGTGTTTCATGGCTCTTGGATTTTATGAAGGGGTAAGTGATCATGTGTGGCTAGGATTAAAACGTGGAGAGAGAGTGATTCAATCTGAGAGCGACACGTGGCGGGCTTGGATGAATTTGATTTTTATTTTCGGAATAAATTTCAGAAATTACTAGAAACTTTACAAACACATGGAAAAATAATATTTAATGTCTAAAAATTCCAGAAAAATTATAGAATATTCCTGGAAGCATTTTAGACTTAATAAAAATATTTTTAGTTTCATATTTGCATTTAATAATTTTATAAAATACTTTTTAACCTTTAAAATTGATTTTAAAATCCAGAAAAGCACAGAAAATCCGAATAAAAGCCAAATGCTTTTAAATACTTAATTTGAAATTATATTTTTACATAAACTCAAAATATTCTTTTATTTAATCATAATTTTATGTTTTTAGTTAAATTACTTTTTATAAAAGCCTTTTTAAAAGCTAAAAACTGACAAATAAAATCTCCAAAATTTAGGCAACCAAAGAACACTTTATTTTATTTAAATTAAATTAATTATTATTTTTTTTACTGAAAATTTTGAAATAAACAGCTGGGCTGTTACAAAGGCGCAAGGGGGTGGCTGAGCCGCTACTTATAGCGTCGGAGGGCTGCCGTGACCGGGGCACAGGACATGGCGTGGGCGACGGCATGGCGCCAGGGGCGGCGACGCGAAGGAGGCGACGTGCGGTGGGGGGGCATGACGCGCGCGACGCGATGGAGGGGACGGGAGCAGGCGAGTGGGAGAAACCTGGGGCGACAAAGAAAATCGGTGGGCGAGGGCGGTTGCATGGCTACCACGTGGAGAGCGAGCTCTGAGCAGCAGGGCGGAGAGGAGACCGGGGGAGGAAGAAAGAAGTGCGAGCGGGGCACGGGAAAGGAGAGGCGCGGGAGGAAGGGGGTTGGGCTGGGCCGGCTCGGCCTGGTCTGACCCCCATCTCTTTTATTTTTTTTATTTTTTTTTATTATTATTAATTTCTTTTGCTATTATCAATCTATGTACATGGACATACATATACTTATTTGTATATTTTTAACTCAGGTTTCTTTCTTCTTATACTGGATCATCTTTTCAGATTCGCATTTTAAATCTTGATTTTCTACTAATTAAATATGATTGCTTCTTCTTGATCCTTTTAACTTTTGGAACCTTCGCCAAATTTCTCAGAAAAACATCACAAACTCCAAATTCAAATAAAACATATTGCAAAATAACTCAAAAGCTTTATATTTTCTAATTTCAAATTTTTGGGATTTTACAAACCTACCCCCCTTAAATGAATCTCGACCCCGAGATTCTGATAGAGCAGAAAGAATGGAGGTGGGTTATATTGGCTAGCAATGGTTTTCGAGGTGTTGCTCGACGTATAGTTCTTTGGCTCCACAGAGAGGTGAAAATCTGCACAACAGGGGTTAGCACTTGGAGAAGTAAAAAGGGAAGAGTGAAACCTTGTTCTTCTAAATAGGATATAGACTTCCAAATTCTTGCTCTTTGACGTCGTTGCCTTCACGTCATCGTAGAATGGAGTAGTTGCGTCGTCCATTGGGCATATGGTTGCAGAATTTCATACTGATTGGTGGATAGCAATGGTCTGTGCCTTAGGGGTAGGGACCTTAGGAATGAAAGAGGTGATGATGGACATATCTATATGGTGGACTTCCACTTCTACTGGGATCTCGTTCTTACCCTTTAGCTTTGCCATGCATGCCAATTTTAGCTAAAGGTATGTCTTGTAATCCTCATCACCAGAAGGTTTCTGGTCTTGCGAATCTCCTTGTACTGGTTCGATTTGCCCTAAGTCCAGGTTGTCGCACCTCCAAAACAGACATCGTGGTAGTGCTTCGACATTTTTGTCTCTTAGTGCTACCCCCCTTAAAATGGACATCACTAGTCATCATTCCTCTCTTCTAACTCCAGGCATGATGGGTCCTCCAGGATAGGTAAGGAGAGAATACTAGCAGGACAGAGTCTCGAGTCTTGGTCTTTGGCGATCCATCAGTTTGTTTCAGTAGACTTGACTGGGTTGTAGCAAACGGGGCGAGAGGGAATAGCATGAGGTAAGGATTGGGTCGTGGGGATAAGGTAATCCAAACCCATTATAACTTTTTTAAAAAAGCACATCCAAGAAGCTGGAGTAATACTGAACCACACAAAATTTTAAAAGCAAGCTTTTCCTGCAAAATAGGGCGCCCGAGGGCAAGAAGACAGTGCACAGGGACCAACCAAAATCTTGCGACAATACAACGTCTACTCGGGGAAGCACATATAAGAAGCACAGGGTTCATCTGCATAGTTCGTTTAAAACGAAACCACCTTATCTTCATGATCATCTTCGACGTTCCTAACCTTAATATTTGGAGTAAGGGTACGAGAAGAGGAACAAAATTCTCCTTTTTGAAATCAATAGAAAGAAGAGGGAAGTATTTGGGGTAATTTGGTTGATATTAGCACTCATTCTTGTATTATCATCATTTTTTTTGGATAAGAAGTATTTTTCTAACCATAGGTAATAAAACCGAATATGGAAAATATGCTTTTACCAAAAATAACTCTTTTGAGAAGCAACACCTCAAGGTTTACCCTTAGGCTTTTATTTTTAAAGAACAAGGTCCTTTCTAGGGAAAAGTTCTTGACAAATAATTTTGTTTTAACTATCTGAGGTTCTAAGGTGAATTTTTGGAAGAAATTTTTTTGGCAAGTAGTTGAACTTATAAAAATTTCCTCAGAAGGTCAGGTTGATCAAAATGAAGGAGTTTGAGAATTGATTTTTTTTGTAAACAATTTTGGATAATCAATCCTCCCAAGGATAAAATAATTTTTGGAAATGGGTTTCAAATTTAAGCTTTTGTGGCTTTGGCCAAAAGTATGTTTGCAATGGGGGTTTACAAGATGAGTACTGGATTTTGTTTTTCATTTTGGATTCGAGGTAAGAGAGCTTCAGAAGCAAAATGGCTAGGACAGCATATAGATGAGAGGGAATCATCTAAGAGAGATAAGAACGAGCAGTATAGCTTATATTTTTGGAATTAGTATTTTGAAGAAATATTTCTAATCATGAAACTAACGTCCAGGCTAACTAGGTCACGACCTGCAGCCGATATGCTCTGATACCATGCCTGTCAGACCCAGATTTTACAATCCGGAATCTTTTGTGATTCCACCGCACTATTCCCTGGATCAGTAGATAGTGCTCACAGATTACAGTTCTGAATATCAAAGTAAATATCATGCGAAAGCGTAAATATAATAGTAAACTTACACATGGGCCGATTAGGCCGAAATCGATAAATTGCAGCAGCGGAATAACGAAGCACACAGGTGGGACCTTCAGGACATGCCCACAGGCAGCCAACTGGAGGTTCGCGACCTAGCCCTTGACATCGTCATCTTCTCGGCCAGCTTGTCCAATCTTGTTGCTGAGGTGAGGTGATTTGATTCCTGATTCTGAATTTTGTCGCAAAAGCGAGCATGAGCACTCCGACCCTGTGCTCCGCGAGCCAATACACAGAATGCAAATAAATAGTATGCATGGCTTAACAGAGGAGAGGCTCGGGTTATTTTGTTTTGCAAGGAGTGCTTTTGAATACAATTAATTAAAAAGCCCTATGACTTAGCAATTTTGGAATAAAACATAATGTACAAGGAAATGCATTATTAATATCGATTCAGATTCCATCCACCGTTACATGGCATCTGCACCATATAGCAATTTCTTCAGTGTTATAGCCGCTTAACTTACCACTGGGACGACACCCAGGACAATTCCAAACCAGGGCAGTCCTTCGCCCTTCAAGTTTCCATTCCCAGTTTCCAATGTTTTTTAAAACAGAACTATATCAAGTTAAGTTCCCATGTCCGCCCTTGACCGTGGGCACGGCTATTCGAATAGTTTTAGACTCTGCAGAGTTTGTACACTTTCACCACAAGAGACAGTTTACTCGTTGCCCCACACGATTCCTTAGCCGTGTGGTTGAGCGAACCATCACAGTAACTTTTCAAAGTACCTCGCCCCTTCCATCATTTCACCCTATGGGTCGCTCCCACTTGCGGTGGGTCCCATACGTTGTGCGGGATGTTCTCCTTCTGAACGTCTAGCAGCTGGCTCCCCACCCCTGCTAGCCCGCCACAGCAGAACTTCACCTTTCACGGGTGTCCCATTCAAGCCGTCACACAGACTGCCACTTGCACTACCTCACACCACCTCCTAGAAGGATGACTTTCAGGGTCCGGTAAATCTACTAAGCCAAGTTGTATTTTACAGACTTGTGGTTGTACTGTTTTACACGGGTTGACATGACAAGATTCAGTCCTTAGTGGTATATGGGCGGTTCTACCACAAACCACACTCTCGTGCACCACTGCACCATACCCCCGAACCATCCGCCCAGATATTTAAGCATGTTGGGGTTTTTGGAAACATAAAATAATCATATCCAACATTTATCAGTCATTACCACCATGACTGCCCAAACAATTTTTCTCAGGATTAAAAGTGATGCTTGGGCGCTCTCGCGCCCATGAGTATCTAAACAATACTACGCATGGCATATAATTACGGACTTATTTTTGAAAGGTTACTATTATAATTTGTGCTAGGGCGACAATGTTCACATGTTCAAATATTTCAAAGGAGGGGTAATATTAACCAAGTACACAATGGGATATAACTAGAATCTTAAATTAACATGTATTTGCATATAACATAACAGCATGCAATTTGATAATTTAAACAAAAGTAATTTGCAGAAAACGTAGGTTCAACATGATCAAAGTATTGACTCGCCTGGCGCGGTTTACCGCAGTCTTGAGCTCACTCAAAGCTATATCATTTGATGGTCTTGAGCTTCCAGTCTTTATCTTCAACTTGATCTCGATCTCGCTTGATCCATTCATTCTTCGGGACTCCAGTTTCTAACTACGCGATAAACGACTGAATCCAAATAAAAGCAAGTAACTCAAAAGATCCAAATAAATCCGAATAAACTCAATTTAGTTTTATTATGAGTTAATGGGTGATTTGGGTTATTTGAGGCAAGGCCGGTGATATAATACGATGACTTGATCTTTTTATTAATAATCTCTTTTATTATTTTTTTGTATTTATCAAGGAAGTTCCATGAGTTAGGGTATTCTTATGAAGTGGTGCAGGAGTTTAGTGTACAAATTTTATCTTTAGGGTATGCATTCCTTGCAACTCAAGTTATGGCAAAGGCAAACTGGACTGATGGATGAGATCTGTACTTATTCTATAAATCTTTTAGTCGAAGGTATTATAACATTTGGATATCTTTATTAAGTTTTTAGACTAATCTCTGATATAGGCTTTCACTATTAATTAAGATAAATAGCAAGGGCTCAATATTTATTCTTATATGGTAATTAATTAGAATTTAAATCTCTAATAATCCCATTATCATATCTTATGTATCTTCATTCATAGCTAGGCTAAATTTAAGTTGAATTAGGATCCACTCATATGGGTCCTAACTTGTTATATATATACTATTATGTACTAAAGCTAGTGTTAAGATTTAATTAATGACACTATTATTAGCTTGCTCATACTCTAGCTGCTATTAGGCCCTCACTTCTAATTCTAGTTTAAACTCGGCTATCGGGGCAGAGCTTGGGATGCAGCATTTTATGCGACCCTAATTACCCGCGTTATTGTTTAAATGTTTATTTTAGAGTATTTACATGCCTGTGAGATTATTTTTGATACTTGATGACTTAGGGCTATTATATTTTAGCATATGTATATTATTATGCCCCTTTTAATTAGAGTGATCTCTAAAGTACTACTGCTACTGATATTTTATCCCTTTATAACTCGAGCCTGCCATGCATGATGGTATTTGTCATCGTCATTAAATAAAAGCCACTACCATTTTGTGTACAGCTCAATTATTATTAGGCCTAGTTTTGGTCTTAATTTGAATTTTATTCATGTGGGCAATAACTTGTCATATAGGGGCATATTTTTAATATTTGCTGTTTAGCAAAATCTTTCTCTAAAATTTGTTAAATGATGGCATGTTAACTATTGGACATATATTTTAATTATAGTTAAGGGTATCTTTACCAAATGTGGATATTTAACAAAACCACTTTTTCTTGTTAATGCTTTAATTATTATTTAGATGTTTAAATAATTATTTAAACTATCTTAATTATTTACATAGAATAAGTAATCTGAATTTTAAATCACGCATAAACTCTCTAAAGCCTTCTTAATTTTTATTAGCTTCCACATATTGTCCCTTAATTTTTCCTAAGTTTATCCTTTAATTTTAGGATTAGATTTAAAATAAATGCTAAAGGCATACTAATCATACATACAAGATAATAACTACTCCATGAGTAGACATTTACTAAACTCATGTATATCCTAATAAATTTTGTGCCATCTATCGTTGTAAATTAGAATTTTTATTAACTTTGGGTTCTAAGCTAAACTATAGTTATTCATGTTTTTAATTGGGAATTAAACCTCAATTAACTATTTAAGCTATTTCAGTTGTCCATATAGTAAATAACCAGATATTGAATGTTAAGTACCCTATTGTATATTCTTATTAAATTTACTACATTCTCTAAATTGTTCCCCAAATTTTCTCTTAATTTTTCCTAGTAAAAATTAATTGTTCCGACCGGTGATTCTTGTCTCTCTGGGGAAAATGAAAACTGATAACGTGATGGGGTTGAAGACTTCACAGGAAAACACCGGCCGAAACAGAGGAGGTGGGGGCGCACGGCCGGCGGCGGGAGCTCCGGCGAGGGGAGGCCAGAGGGGGAGGGTAGGCCGGCAAAATGGGTTCCTGGAGTGGTGTGGAAGCCGGTGGGGGAGGCGGTGCGGCCCGGGATGGCGCAGGTCGGCGGGGGGGGGGGGGGGCGGCTACTCGGGCGGCGGCGGTGGGGTGCGCTCGGGACGGCGGCGCCGGCGGAGAGATGGGTGGCGATTGGTGGGGGCGTGACCGGGAGGGAGGCAAGGGGAACTCACCTAGGTGACGGGTGCGGACGGAGGAGAGCCGTGGTGGGCCGGCGGCGAGGGCCATGGGTGGCGCGGGGAGGTTCACGTCACCGGCGCGCTACGGTGCAGGGAGGAGCGGGGCGGTGCTCGGAGAAGCTCCGTGGCGGCGTGGTGATGCTTCTAAAGAGAGGAATCGAGCCGCGACGCCCTGGAGGAGCAGCGGCGGAGATGGAGGTGTCGGCGGCCAAACTTGGGGCGGAAGATGGCGTCGGCGGTCTCCACTGCACCAATCTCCAATTAGTTGAAGGGGAGCGGAGTTGAGGCTTAGGGGCACGAGGTGGTGGGCTCGGATTGAAGGGGAAAGCACCGGAGCACCGGAACGGCGAGGAGGCGGCCGGGCGGCACACGGCGGCAGGGAGAGGGCGGGGAAGGAAGGCGTGGGGTAAAGGCGCAAGGGGGTGGCTGAGCCGCTACTTATAGCATCGGAGGGCTGCCGTGACCGGGGCACAGGACATGGCGTGGGCGACGGCATGGCGCCAGGGGTGGCGACGCGAAGGAGGCGACGTGCGGTGCGGGGGCATGACGCGCGCGACGCGATGGAGGGGACGGGAGCAGGCGAGTGGGAGAAACCTGGGGTGACAAAGAAAATCGGTGGGCGAGGGCGGTTGCATGGCTGCCACGCGGAGAGCGAGCTCTGAGCAGCAGGGCGGAGAGGAGACTGGGGGAGGAAGAAAGAAGTGCGGGCGGGGCACGGGAAAGGAGAGGCGCGGGAGGAAGGGGGTTGGGCTGGGCCGGCTCGGCCTGGTCTGACCCCCATCTCTTTTATTTTTTTTATTTTCTTTTTTTATTATTAATTTCTTTTGCTATTATCAATATATGTACATGGACATACATATACTTATTTGTATATTTTTAACTCATGTTTCTTTCTTCTTATACTGGATCATCTTTTCAGATTCGCATTTTAAATCTTGATTTTCTACTAATTAAATATGATTGCTTCTTCTTGATCCTTTTAACTTTTGGAACCTTCGCCAAATTTCTCAGAAAAACATCACAAACTCCAAATTCAAATAAAACATATTGCAAAATAACTCAAAAGCTTTATATTTTCTAATTTCAAATTTTTGGGATGTTACAGAAGTGGAGAATGATATATGTGGACCTGGACGAGAAAATGGGGATATATTAGGGTTTGAAACTCCATACTTAAGTGTTATCAGAGCTTTTTTTATATCTTTCCAATTATACAAGCCTAATATTGCATTTGCAATAAATTATTTGGCAAGATGCAATTCTAATCCTACGAAGAGGGCACCGGAATAGAATTAAAGGAATCATCAGGTACCCATTAGTCAAGATATAAAACTAACGGGTTACTCATATGTGGCCTATATTTCTGATCCCTATATTGCCAGATCACATACTGATATATATTTCTAAGGAGTACATCTATCTCTTGAATATTTGTAAAACAGTCGATTGTTACTACATCGACAAATCATTTAGAAATTATTAGTCCACATGAAATGACATGTGAGTGTATATGACTTAGAAGACTGATTCACATATCCAAGAGTCTTACAGCGTAGAGGTGGAAAAGACTTTCACAATCCTCTATGAGGACAATGCAACTTGTGTTATACTAATGAAGACTAGCTATGTCAAAACGTATATAGCAAAGCATATAGTCCCAAAGAATTACTACACATATGAGCAGCAGAAAAATAGGAATATAGAAATATAGAAAATCCAAATAAGTGAGAATCTTACAGATTTATTTATCAAGTCCTTACCAGAATCAAGTTTTGCAAAACATGTCTATAGTATTTGTATGAGAAGACAAAAGGAGTTGTTATCTTCAGTGGGAGATATATGATCTTCATATATGTTCATCATTAGAATGAAAACATAGTATAATCTTTTCCCTTAGTTGAGTTTTGTCTCAATGAGTTTTCTCAATTAAATGTTTTTTAATGAGGCAGCATCTACAATGGTAAGAACGTGAGCTATAAACTCTTTTCTTCTTATTATTTTTATCACTGGTTTTCGGAAGAATTTTTTAATAATGTGTTGGCAAAGTGTGTAAGGGGGAGTGTTGTATATCGAACAATTTAAGAAGGCCCAATTATGTAGACACTTTACCTAAATGAAGGCCTATTTGGGACAGCTGGCCCATGAGATCCATTAGTGTTGTTTAGTTCCATAGAGTTTATTCTATCTTAAAGGCATCCCACCTCCCCTGTATAAAAGGGGTAGGGATTGCACATTGTACACACAAGCCTACGATAAAAGAGCAGTAAAGTTAAGAGAAACGTTAGGACTACATCTTGTGTCTCCTATTATACTTTTATATCCTTATGAGATGAGTGCTTGATCGTCAACAACTAACCTGAATACACAGTGACTTCCATATGTTGTAAAAGCAATAGTAAGGTATGTTCTTTTGGGTATGGCTGATGGTTTTTGTCTGTGTTTGATTATTGGCAACTAACCTACATACACAACCGCCCTATTTGTTTCGATTTTTGCAGAAGGTAAAATCTCAAAAGAACAGGGTACGTGTGTTTCAGAAAAGACTTCCGCCTAGATCATTTGCCCCAACTAGTTATTTTTATTGAGGAATGTTTTGTCGACTGATAATTTGTCTACAAACGGGGTCTCTGCTGAATTAGATGTCATAAGTAATTAATTGTTTTCTATCCTCACAGCCGAGCACAAATTCGATGTCGAAACTTGATCATTGCGTCGTGATTCAACGAGCTAAAAGCCCCCATGACAGGAACCAAATGAGAGAACGCACTATTAATTCCGAGCAAGAGACAGAGTAGATGCTTGGCAAGGAAGCTGCAGAGCACAAATTCTATGCCATGATTAAAACTTACATGTTTTACGTAAATCAATGGTTGCTTCAAGAACCGCACAACCACACGCTTAAGCTCACGTCTTTCATCTATCGACGTCTCGCAGCGCCGTGGCCGCGTGGGCGCAATGAGGGGAAGATTAATTGGTGCAAGTGCGGTGGGGTTTGGCAACTGGCAGATCGGTAATGTCTTGCAGGAAGAAGAGGGAAGAGAGGCAAAGAAAAATTTGAAATAATATGTTTCTTTGTGCCATGTCATATACACCTTATAGCCTCGGTAATTGCATGTGGAAATAATATGTGCCATGCCAACGAGAAAATGTGTCCTGTATTTAGAGAGATACTACTGTATGGTATGCTGTCGGAAGGTATTCTGACGGTACACCTCTCCTTGTCACCGCTCACCTCCCCTCCACCTGCCTCCTTTGCCGACACCGGCTATCGCCCTCCTCTCCCTCTCTCTTCTCCGCGCCCACCACCCTCCCCGTCTTCTTCTCCAGCGCTGGCCATAGCTCCACGCACCTCCTCCACCACCTCTCGCCCCCTCCACCACCACCCGCCAATGCCGGCGCCGTCGCCACGCAGCCCCCCTCCCCGCTGTGCCGCCTCGTCCAATCTAACTGCCATAGCCGCCGCTGCCACCGCCTTCCGGCATAGCCCACCGCCTCCTACCCCTCCCATCACCCCTGCCGCTGCCCACTGCCGGTCTGCTGCCTCCCACCGACCTCCTTCTATGCTAGGGGGAAGGGAGAATCCATAGCGACGCGCGAGGAGGGAGGGAGCAACGGACAGAAGCGAGAGCGGTGGCCAGGAGTGACGAGCACGAGAGAGAGAAAGAGCGGCGGCCACATGGTAGTATCTCTCGGGGATGGTATACCGTCGAACGGTATACTATTCCCTAGATTTTCTCTTTATTTATTCATGTACAGTACTGTTCTCCTGTTCCGGCAAAAAATGGCAACCGAAGTATGATTGTTTTTTTAGAAAATGTAATCGTGTAGGAACATTGCATAGCATTTTCTTTCAAATCTGAAAATAAAGGTGGGTTCTTTTGGACTGATGGCTTATAGTTTATGGTTTAAATATTTGAATTCTGACTGTTCGTGAGAGGCAGTACGTATAGGAAAATAGTCATATACGAATTTAGCTGGTACATCTAAACTCGGTACACTTTTTAATATAATTTTTCTATTGACCTTGTCATAAAAAACGCACTATTTAAAAGCTAGTTACTACAGACAATACAAGTATAAATCAACTTTAAGTCTAAAAGAATCCGGCCCAAATGCTGCAATTTTAGTGCCAATGTCCGACCCTCCTGCACTTCCTCTGCCAGGCTGCATGCACGAGGGGCAATGTGTTCGGAAGGGCACCTCAGGTTGTCTGGAAGGATAAACAAGATAGTTTTTGCACCATGGAGCTGAATGGTAAACTTGCCTGCGTCACTACCAAGTTTCTGTGTCGGAGCTAAACTGATCAATAAGACAATAACTAAATGCTGCGTACTCTCCGTGTACTAACATAAATTAGCGCGTTGTGCACGAACTAACGTAATTAATTCTAGTGCAGTATTGTAGGGGATCCTAGATCGGAGGAAAAAAATGATCATAAGTTTTTTTGACTGTATCTTATAGTTTATGGTTTAAATTTTTGAATTTTAGCTATTTGTGAGAAGCAATATGGCAATATTTAGAAGAAAATAGTCGCACGTGATTTTGACTCGTACAGCTGATCTTTAATACATTTTTACTACAATATTTCTAGTGATCTATCTTAAAAACAGCTTCATTTAAAAATTAGTTATTATAACATAAACAAAAGAATATACTACAGTGGTCGTCTGGACGACTAGTAGATGATGTTGGTGATTGTACTCACCTGGCCGGCAATCTCCCAGGCATGCTGGTTTGTTTGGTTCCAAGACGTTTGGGTACAAGGCGCCCGCGGCCATGACGATGAACAGTAGGAAGAATTACAGCACGTTTATGGCAGGAATACGGATACGTCCATCACTCCAACTCCAAGCCATGGCCAGAGCTGCAGCTGCTAGTGCATTTAATTTGTTTACTTGTCTTAGTTCTGCTCCCCCTCCCGTCGATATATAGCTGTACGCACTACGCAGCGAGACTAGTCCACGTTTTCCAAAACCTTTTTTATATAGTCTCCATGCAGGATTCACACCCACTACTCACGCCATACAAGCACCCTTCCACTGCACACGTTATGAATTTTGCGGGTAACAAGAGTTTCGTAGAATGCAGTCATGCTATTTACACATTGAACACGTACGTATATGTACTCTCATTCAATAATAGACGTCGTGACTATCCTAGATCTAGAGATCAAACCTAAGTGGGTGAAAATGAAGACATGCCGAGAATGAAACGCCATCACTTAGCGAAGCTAGCAACGAAATATGGATGCCAAGGCACATTTGACAATTTTCATTTAATTGTCCTATATCATCGACTTTACCAGTAGCGATGCGAAGTATCGAGTGAAAACCATCATTTGGTGATAGCTTCGAAACCAGTTTGGTTTGAATCCAAAATAAATGAGAAATTCCCAAAAAAAAAATCCATTTTGGATGATGTGATACTGCATAATTTTGTGAAAATATTTTGTGTTAATTTGATAGTCGGTACTCAAACAAAAATTTATTTCTAAGTTTTCTCCGAAAAGATGGTTAGTTCGGACCTTGTCAAAGTAATGTAGCCCTAGAACCTATGCAGAATCCAACACAGCTTTTCTTAACTAATCTTTGCCTAAGCGTTTCCACTTTCATAGTAACGTATACTAAGGGTTACACTGGCCGGCCAACGTCTAGTAGTCAAGTAGGCGTCCAAATTAACACGTCACGACTAACAAAGAGAGAGAATAGCAACGAACAAGTTGACCATAACCAGCAAATTTTGTTTTTGCTGCGACTTATATATGGTTACGGTTTATAACTTTTCGTCTTAATACAAATACTTATGTAAATAAATTGAAATCCGATAAATTGATAATTCACTTTTAAAAGGCTATACCGATAAAGCATTTTGAAATAATAATGGAGAAATCATCTTATTAATTTGTTTCAGAGAAATTATAAGCTATAAAATAAGAAAGAAATCATCTAGTAGTCAAGTTGGCGTCCAAATTAACACGTCACCACTAACAAAGAGAGAGAGAATGGCGACGACCAAGTAGACCGTGACCATTGATGGATTTCGGTGTGAGTTGGACCAGACAAAGAAAAGACAACCACCATGCTAAATGGTATTGATAGGTACATGTGCAACCAGAGTTAGAGCCTAGAAGCCGTAAGCAGACCGGCACTTGCATGGTGGATTTTTCTCTTTTTTTCCGCGAGATCATATGCATAATTCATATTTCTCATGATTACCAAAAAATTGTCACAAAACCCAAAACCTTTTAGGAAAATGCATATATTACCCCTCGAATCGAGAGTGTCTAATTAACCTTATAAACCACAAATCATATAATATCCTACACATAAGCTTTTATTACCATTGGCATCCCAATTTGACAAACTAGGAATGTCGGTGTGACAGCCCAGAATCTTCAACTTTTACATAATTTTTTTTTGCGAAATCTTTTGAGTTTGCTTTCAAATTGTTCGTTGTGCTTTCTTTTGTTCTCTTCCTTCTAACCAAGCCATGCACTCCTCCCATGATGGGTTGCCTCGGCCCATCTCGCGCCATGCCTACCGCCCCACCAAACCGGCCGGCTTGTCTTCGATGCCTCACCTACTTCTGCCTCGCACCGCCTCCACCATCATCCAGAGCCATGCGCTGCGGCTACGCCCTTCCCCGCTCTCACCTTCATCGTTATCGTTATGCATGTTGCTCATGTTGTCCAGAGCAACTCATCACCCTCCTCACATAGCCGTCCATTCTAGCCCTCTTCCATCTTCTAGAACCACTCAACGGCACTGCTTCCCCGTCATCTTCCACATGCTAGTGAGCTGCCATTGGCGCCCTCTAGACCGAGCTCCGCTTCCTCCCAAAATATGTCATCCATGTCGCCTCCTTCCAAAAATTGATGCCACCACCTTCTTTCCCACACCTTTGTGACTATGCCAAGCTGTCCCTTCTTTGTCGTCGTCGCCAAGAGCCCACCATCATCAAGCCGCACCACTACCATGTCCTAGCCACCCCACCCCACCCACCGATCGGCCGATTCAAGCCTCTCTGCACTGCCACGAGAAGAGGACACTAATACCAATCTTGCCCCTAATCTTCCTGTCCAACGTTCTTGTAGACATCCAAAGAAACTAAGTAGAATACTTTGCTCCCTAAGACAATTGAACGAGCTCATCCAGAAGTTGAGAAAATCCTGATCATCCTGTAGATGAATAACCCAGCAAAACATTGTATACACATATCGGTGCTAGGATACCAGATACTTGACTCTATCGTTATGGGAAATCATGAAGAGCTAGGAGAAGAAATAATTGAAGAAATTTCCACTAACTATGTGCATTCAGGATAATCATTTAATAGAAAAGACTACTATTCACTACCACATAAAGGGTCATCACAGACGGTTGTAAACTCTCATCACAGATGGTTTCTGAACTGTCTGAATTTTTGCGTCCATGATAATAGGTTGTTATCACAGACAATTTGTGAGCTATATGTGATAAGTGATAACACATACGGTTTATATAAAGAACCGTCTGTGAAGGTACTATCGCAGACGGCTGCCACCAAAAACCGTCTGTGATATGTCAGCCATCACAGACAGTTCTACGTACAAACCATCTGTGATGGGAAAAATATCACAGACGGTTAGTCAAAAGAACCATCTGTAATAATATCATAGACAATTTTTGGTGGCAGCCGTTTGTGATAGTAGACCTTCACAGACGGTTTATACCATAAAACCGTCTGTGATAGTTCATTCTATACCTAAAATACACAAACACACATATATCGATCATAAATATACAGATATATCACAGTTACATAAATTTACAGATTAATTTGTAAGGTGTCCATGGGTTGCAACAGAGTTTCAAGAGGGTGATACATATCATCAAATGTAATCCTAAACCATACTACGGATTTTGCAATAGACAAATACTAGTAACATTGTTACATCTAAGAATAATATGCTAAATGAATAAAAGACATGGCAGTTTTGCAGTGGCGAGGGTGAAGGAGAAAGGACCAGCCTAGCCGCTGAAGCCGTAGAGGTTGTAGCCCTGGCACTTGAGTGTGTAGATGACATCCATAGTGGTGACGGTCTTGCGGTGGGCATGCTCGGTGTAGGTGATGGCATCGTGAATGACATTCTCCAGGAAGATCTTGAGCACACCACATGTCTCCTAGTAGATGAGCCTAGAGATACGCTTCACGCCACCCTCCTCGTCATCCACCAGATCATTTGTGAGCCTGGAGTAGTTGGGCTTAGTGGGCCTGGAGTAGTTGGGCTTGCCAGTATAGTAGCCCAACAACTTGGGGCCAGGACACTGGTTTAGCGGGCCTGAGATCGGACGTTTGTTTATCAATCGGATGGCGCTACACAACAATTGGTATCAGAATTCAAGTTCTTAGATACATCTCAAGACCTCATGGTTATGTAAGGGGGCCTCATGGTTGCTGGGGAGCACATCAAATGTGTGAGGGGGAGATTTGTTGGGATAGTCCCAAATTGGTTGTGGGAGTATATAGAACACAATTTATAAGGGTGAGAGTGTACTCACTTATCAGGTTAATCTTCTGGAAGAAGATGGCCCAAAACCCCTTGGTTGTTACTCTGTAGTTGGGCTTGCGAATATAGAGGCCCAATGACAGTTTACTCTGTCATTCTAGTTATACTGATTTAGCTGTTGGATCACTCGGTGACACTAGTCTCTCAACAGTTTTTTTCTTTTGGTGCGCGAAGCAAGCCTGATGTTTTGAATCTCACTAGAATTCATTAACGAATGTACCCCATTAGCTAGTTGCTGGAAAGTCGCATATGCACTTGAGTAGTAGTAGCTGCAATGCTTTGTTGTCCTGCAGGCCCCATATATGTTGAAAACGTGGGGAATATTTTAATTCCAAGTTTTATTAGGAGACAAATGTAATAAACTAGTGATGCAAAACTCGCAACTAATAGCAGGCTACTCACCATACTTCAGAATATACATAAGTAAATTATAGTATCAAAGTCGAACAAGCGTGCGAGTGACGTACAATTTGTTGGATCGAAATCGGCAACAGAGGGGGGTGAATGGTGTCTCTTTAAAAACTTGCCCTCAAAAATATCCACAACCGGTTTCTTTCCAATAGCTATTTGAAGCTATGAAAAGTAGGTCATGTGCAAGATCATGAGTTTACTGGAAAGACGTGAAGAACAGCGAAAGAAGAAAACAAGGTATAAAGGAGAAAACCTAGAAAGCACACCAGAGAAAAACCAAGACAAATAACATAGCCTACTGGATGGGCCGGTCAGACCTCTGTTCAAAAGCCGGTCAGACCTCCAGAGCACTGTCGGTCTGACCGCCCATGGGCCGGTCTGACCGCAGTTGGCCGGCCGGTCAGACTGTAGTTTACGAGCCGGTCAGACCGCCATAAGGAGTCCGGTTAGACCGGACCCCCTAAGACATGAAAACAGCAGTGCGTCCTAAAAGTCTGAAAATGCTGACATTTGATGAATTCTTCAAAATTTGTGAGAAACTACAATTCTTTTCAGATAACAGGGACAAGACTTAAAGCAAAATAGCAGAGAGACACTAGGAACTAAAAGAATTCTCCAAAGAGGCAGGGAATCAAAATTTGTGCAAAATCTAAAAAATGACATGAGTGATAGCACTATTTTTCAGATTTCTCACTATTCATTCATCCTTTGCTCTAGATCTTTTGCAATCGACTTAGCAATGATCTTGGGACTTTTTAACTCGAATCTCAAGCCAACTTATGAAGGGAATCAAGATAACCCAACATCCCCTGATACGAAACCCTAGGTTTGAGCAAAAACAGAGAATTTTTGGCGAAGCTCAGGGGAAAAGGGAAATCAGTGTTTCTTCCATTTGATCTTGAAAATGGAATGCCCAAGAGGTCTGGAGTTACTTCCCATCTCAGAGCTATGAAGAATCAAACAAGTAAACTACTAAATCACCCCAAAACTCATGCCAACAGAGAGGAACAGGGAGAAAAACTGAAAACAGAGTTCTTCACAGAGGGTAATAAAAATTCAGTCTATCTCAAATAAGACCATCTCAGATTGATATTGAGGAAGAGAGATGAATGTTTACACATAGAGGAATGATTACATGCATCTTCTCACATTCATCTCACACTCCAAGATTAAACCCTCAAGAACTCACGTAGGAGAAACAGAAACCAACAGAACTCTGCTCTGTCTCTCTCTCAACAACTCCCAACAGAAAGCAAAAGAGAAAGCACAAACCAAAACCAACTCTAACCCCTATCCCAAGCCATACATGCACCAGGAGACACCCCTCCTTATATAGGCTTTGGTTACCGGGTTTCCAACCCGTTTTGCCCGCTAATCTCAAACCAAAACGCTCCCACTTATGCAGCCTTGCGAGTTTACCAAATCGCTCCTTCTGCACCTTCCGGGAAGTTTCCTCATTTCTTTCCATCCAAGCCTCGCAACCACCTCGAGTCCTCGCCATCTTCGGCACACCTCGACCGCTTTGACCTCGGCACTGCCTGCGCCTAGTCCGGTCATCCCGTGCCTTGCCACGACTTCGCCTCGACGTCGTGCAGCCATCACAGACAAGAAATACATCACATAGCACCGCTCGACATAATGTAATCAACAATAGCATTAAGAGAAATCTTAAGCATGAAAAAGCCCAAACCTGTCGAATCAACAGAATAAACATCCTATAACACTTTGACCAAGTTTGACCAAGTCCGACCGAAACCGATTGCACCGTGCAACGACTTGGTCCAAACCACACAAACCAAACTTGACTTTCCTAAAACAGATGTCAATTACTCATCACACACACAGGGTCACCCCCACATGGTCTATCACAATTAAGCTTGATGAAGAGTAGGAAGCAGCGTAGGCTTGACGCAGTACATAACATAGATGATGCAGTGAAGTGAGTGGTCGCGCAGGTGTGCGTTGCCCAGAAACCTTATTGCCACCCCGTGCAGGTACTTTCTGTAGTAATGGTTCAGAGATAGCCGCTCTCTCTCTCCATCTAGGTGCACGCCGGGAAGAAAGGTTGGCGAAGTTTAGACAGCACAGTACAAAAGCCCAAGATCGCAGAGAAGAAGGAAATAAAGGCAGTGGGATTCTCACACATACTCTGGATGTCTCCAAACATATAAATAGATAGACTAATAAACACCATGATTAAAACAGCCATTTACCCTTTGATAACTGACATATTTAACCAGCCATTTACCCACTAGTAACTGCCTGTCATCAACACCCCAATAAAGCCTCAAATTCAAATGTTTGAATCTCATTCAAACAGAGAGAGAGAGAGTGGTGTAGGGTTCAGCAAAAAAATAAAGATGGACTTCATCTGCCAAGTAGCGCGCCACATCACGGTACGGTCGCAAGTCACAAGTCACATGATTTTCATGCGAAAATACGTGAATACGCGTGCGCGTGTGTGCATGCATGTGGATTAGCCAGAACTCTCCTCATGCCATCTCTATCCATATTCAAGGAGTAGTGAGGACTCCACTTTATAAATTAGTCTCCCCCACCTTGTCTTAGCAATATGGTACTAAACCATGCATGCTTTGAAATTAAGGAAATGGGCCTTGCTAATATGGGCCAATTTCTAACAATATATGCATTCTAATCTAAAATAAACACATGTGCAAGCATGTATCTACTACATTATCCTTCATGGTAGCTTGTGAAATTGTGTATGCACGTACTACTGCTTGAGTTCAGCTTACAATGTCCAACAGTTTGATGAAAATAGCATCTATATCAGCTGAAAGTTTTGCACGAACAACTTCTACTTATCATTGCAACAGTTTGATAAAAAAAAACAATACAAGGCAGAGGAGAGTAATCATTGCAGTTACTGGCATCGGGCTTAGTATTGCCTTGATCATTCTACTTATCATCTTAAGTACAATATTTGTAATGTCTAGATCGAAAAGAGACATCCAGAAACACCTACGAAGAAAGTATTTCCAAAAGAACCAATGCCTTCTCCTAGAACAGCTAGTGTCATCAGATGAAAATGCAAAAGACAAGAACATATAAGATTTTTTCCTTGGCAGAGCTAGAAATGACAACAAATATCTTTGACTCTGCATGTATACTTGGTTGTGGAGGGCATGGAATGGTATACAAAGGCATCTTATCTACCTAACATGTAGTGACCATAAAAAAGTCTAAAGTCCATAAAAAAGTCTAAAGTCATTGAACAAGTTGAGATCAATCAATTTACCAATGAGGTCACTATCCTCTCACAAATAAACCACGAAATATTGTGAAGCTCTTCAGATGTTGTCTTGAGCCTGAGGTCCCACTACTAGTATATGACTTTATCCCCAATGGTTCATTATTTGGAATTCTTCATGCTGATATGAGTAGCACCGCCTTTTTGTTTTGGGATGACTGCTTGAGAATTGCTGGAGGAGCCATAGGAGCACTTTATTATCTTCAATTGGTAACTTCGGTGTTGGTATTTCACTAAGATGTGAAGCCTTTTAACATTCTTTTGGATGGGAATTACACAGCGAAATTACCAGATTTTGGTGCTTCGAGTTTGGGTCCTACTGATCAACAAATGTAGAAGGCATATTTGGATACTTGGACCCGGAGTGATGTTTATAGTTTTGGTATAGTACTTACAGTGTTGCTTCTTAGGAAGGAGCCTATTTTTACGAGTCTGGGTTAAAGCAAAAACTTATCTAACTTCTTCCTTTCAGAGATGAGGGAGAAACCGTTATTGGAAATAGTAGCTGCTCAAGTTCTTGTGGAAGCAGTAGAGGAAGAGATTAATGATGTCTGCTAACAGTAGCTGCTCAAGTTCTCGTGGAAGTAGCAGAAGAAGAGATTAATGATGTCGCTAGTCTTGTACAGATTTTCTTGTGGCTCTGAGGCAAAGAGAGACCTACTTTGAAACAAGTGGAGAGGACATTGCAGCCTGTGCAATCGAAAGGTTGAAATCATGTCAAGTTGCATCGAGAAATGAAGACATGCAAACTTTGCTAACTAGACAGCCATGCCACCCGTCAGTCGACTATTGCAGTTGATACCGTAGAGCTAATTTAGCCTCTCATATCAACCAAAATTGGTACAGCTAGAAGCAGGAGTTCATGTCATCAGCGACTTTCCAATGCTAGATCACCGAGTTCCCAATATTATGTTCATCTGCCCCTCTTTTTTTTCCCTTGTCAAGTGCTATGCAATTATTCTCCTTTGATGGAGAATGATATTTCTGTAATGCACTTATTCCAATGATGGGTCTATTGAAGTATTGAGATTGGCGTGTTCGAATCTTCTTTACATATTAATGAAATTTGAACACGCTATCATTGTGGTGTCTTATTTTCTACCTCTCGAATGGGCAGGATGATTTCCATTTGTCTGGGAGCAAGCGAAGCAGAAACCAACACGTCATATTATTATCAGCTGAGTCACTTGTGTGAAGTAAAAGGGTCCAAATAAACAATTTTACTAAATGAAAAAACTTTGTTTTGTAAAACAATTCCGTAGTATATAGTGTATAGACTTCAAGCCTTCAAGAAGAAGTGAACAAAACAGATGCCATCCGAAATGTAACCAAGAGATCCTCAATTGTGTATCATCCGTTAGAAATAAGCCCATATAAGTGTGAGGTCTATTTTCTATAATTCTAAAGTATGCATACTTCGGTACCATATTGTTAATGTAAGGTAGAAGAGACCAATTTATAAGGTGGAATTCTTACTATTCCCTAAAACATGCATTTCTCGATTTGAATGCAAATTCAAACTTTTGAATTAATTCAGTTAATGGCATTAGTTACTAGATTAATTCAATTTAATTAAATTAATGGCATCAGTTATTGGAAACATATATAAAAGAACTGGAGACGTCCAGTCTAAATTGACTAAAATCCTTCTTCCTTCCTTTCTACTTTCTCCTCTACTGATCTGTGCTGGTGTGTTGTGTGACCGAACCTCACCGGCCTTTCTTCTCGGCGTGCATCAGGAAGGAGAAAGAGCGGTTATCCCGGAACCATTACCATAGATAGTACTTACATAGGACTGTAATAAGGTTTCTGGGCAGCACAACACGTGCGACCGCTCCTGCTCTGCTTCATCTATGTTCTGCACTACAACGAATCTACGCTGCTTCCTGTTCTTCATCAAGCCCAACAGTAAGTTGTTCGTATAATCGATTGATTTTATTATAATATTTTTTTGTGTATTTTCTGAAGTATAATGAGTAGCATACTGTTAGATTCGTTTATTACATCACTAGTCTTTTACTGTATTTATTTTCTAGTAAAATTTAGAATCAAGTACAACGGTTTGCCAATCAGTTTATTGTTTGAAGGTATCAAATACATTTGGGGCAATCGCAAAAAAGGGCAAACATTCTAGGTGAGTGGTTTGCATGTTTGGCATGGGCGCTTTTTTGATTTTTCATATCTGCCGCTCATGAGTGCTAATTTCAACCGTCCCGCGAGAAAGGGGGCCGGGAGAGGTGTATTTTATGCCATCTCGAGTTGTCGTCAGGGACCTCAGGGTCAATTATGAGTTTGATCACTAGCAAATGGCTATTTTTGTCGTGGTGAAGCTATGGGCCGGGTGTATAACTCTATCTACAAAAATTCAAATTTTAATGTTTATCCTTACACATACGTGAGTCTGTTTGGGGTGAAGCTATGGGTGTACGATTCTATCAACAAAAATTCAAATTTTAATATCTATCTTTGCTCGTGAGTCTGTTTTGGTAGGATTAATCCCCCATGTCACGTTCACACACATCACACCTTCTATGGGCTTCAAATGGGCTCGTTTCTCTTCGATTGGGTTGTCACAAGGGTCAGCAGAGCCTTTTTTTCTCAATGTAAAGCCTTGAGTTCGTGGAAAGCTAAGTAAGTCGATGAAGTCCCCACACACTGCAAATACAGCTAAAGCCAAATTCTGGTGCTGTGGGTTACGAGAAGGTTAGCTCTTCTCTTGCGCCGCTGCAGTTTCGTGCCGGAAGAGCCACCGCTTTCGATCGCACTCCATCGTCTTCTCCGGCCTGGTGTGTTGTGTCATCGTCATCCGCGTCCGCCGTTTCATCCACGTCCCCGACAAGGACGCGCCAACGGCAAGACCTCGCTCTTCTTGCCGATTGCAAATGGACGCAGATTACTCGTAACACGTGTTCTGGATTTTACATTTTGAGGGCAGCAAAACAACCAAACATACTACGCACGAAGCCGAAGAGATGCTCACAGCACTGCTGGCACCCTGCCTTTTGTAATAGCTTACCCGCGTAAACGGGAAATCAATAAAAGGCGCCGTTTGTGAAAGTGGTCTCATTCAGCGGAGGCGAGCCTCTGCGTGCACTCAAAATAAGACATGCAGAGGCGAGCGGCGAGCCTCCGCGCACACTCTTCAGAGTGTAAATAAGACACGAAGAGACGAGCGGCGAGCCTCCGCGCACACTCTTCGAAGTATAAATAAGACACGCGGAAGCGAGCTTCTGCGGGGAGTCTTCGGAGTATAAATAGGACACGTGGAGGGGAGCCTCCGCAGGCACTCTTCGAAGTATAAATAAGACACGCAGAGGGGAGCCTCTGCATGCACTCTTCAAAGTATAAATAAGACACGCGGGGGGCAACCTCCGGGCCAACTCTACAGAGTATAAAAATCGTGCGATGGCCTTGAGCCTCCGCGTACTTTGCAGAGTGTAAAGCGTCGGGAACTCGTTGTCCCAGGCAACTCTGCGAAGTATAAAAAATCACACGATGGCTTTGGCCCTTCGCGTGTACCTTTCCAAGTACATAGTGGCACGTCGATATCCTTTCAATCGAACAATACGGAGCGCTCGCGCGTGTACTTTGTCTAGTCGCCAGCTCCGCAGCCGCCACTTCGAAGGGTAAGGGATGGAGCACTCGCAGGTCTACTTTGTCAAGTCACCAGTTCCGCTGCCACCACTTCGAAGGGTAAGGGATGGAGCGCTCACGCGTCTACTTCGTCTAGTCGCCAGCTCCACTAGCACCACCTCGAAGGGTATGAGACAGAGCGCTCGCACCTCTATTTCATCTAGTCGCCAGCTCCACTTCCACTACTTCGAAGGGTAAGGGACAGAGCGCTCGCGCGTCTACTTCGTCTAGTCGCTTGCTCCACTGCTGCCACTTTGAAGAGTAAGGGATGGAGCGCTCGCGCGTCTACTTTGTCTAGTCACTAGCTCCGCAGCCGCCACTTCAAAGTGTAACTAGAATGTTGAAGCCAAGGCCAGCGACACTCGCCTCACACTCGAAGTCTTAGTCATTGGTCGACCTCACAAGCACTCCTCCCCATGACAAGTGATATCGGAGCAAGCGTACTCATGAAAGGAAGCCCAGGACGCATATTCGCTTCGGCTATTACTTTCATTAAAAGTGCGAAGGGTAGCGTTTACATGTACATTCACTTTACTCAAGAACACTACTCATCTGACTCCTCTATCTTAACATATTCTCGCCTGGAAGCTTCCCCTGTCGTGCGCTGCATCTCCCAGAAGCGCAAGGAGTCCTCTGCCCAGCCCCAATGCCGAAGGCGCCGCCGGAGCATAAGGTTCAAACTAGCAAGCGGCCCTTATCAAACATCTGCTCATAATTAACAACGTATATGAGCAAAAGACTTCAATTTTTCATTTCATTTCCAAAAGGCAGGGCCGTGTGGTGCCGTTTTACATACCTAGGGGATACATAGCGATGCACGCCTGCAACTTCAGGACTTCGGCATCACACCTACAGGTCGACATCATGCTCTGAGCCGGCGGCGCCACCTTCGTCGCATTGCGGAACTTCGTCAAGCCAGGCCCCGAAGTCCATGTTGCCCCGTAGGGTCCATTGCAATGCCACTTTCACCGTAGCCTCACCGATGTAGTCCCAGATCCGCTAGTGGAAGGCCCATGCGGAGCGGCGGATGGCATGTACGGCGCCGGACATAACCCTGACCCCCGCTGGCAGCTCCAGCTGGGGGATAGTTCACCAACATGTAGGCACCCCCGGTGGTGGAGCAGGGTGAGGATCATGCACGTTGTCACCATTGAACAATGGTTGCCGAACGAGCATGTACCGCTTAGCACCAGGGCTGACGCCTCTCCAATCTATCGGAGGGTGCTCGACAGGTCTTCGGGGCTGAAGGTCTGAGCCGATACGATGATAGAGAGGTCAGAGAGGGTGCTCTCCAGAGCTTCCATAGAATTTCAGGTGGCCACCGATGCGTCGCCCGATGCTTGGTCCCTCTCCCCAAGAGCCGCAATCAGCTGTGCCTTCTCCGCTTCTAGCACAGAGATCTACTGAAGTAGTCTGTCGCGCTTCTTGGAGGCCAGCCACTGCGTTCGCTCCATGACCGCTTGAGCTTCAGTGATCACCCTCACGCCCTCCGTCTCGAGGAAGTGGATGTGCTCATCCTAGGCGCCATTGGCCTCTTCGGCAATGTGGAGCCACTCCTCTAGCCAGCATCGTTCCCGAGCCCTGGCCACATGAATGGCATGAGCGAGGGCAAGAGTCTGCACAGCGTAGTTGTCAGGATAATTCAATAACCACAAACGTAATTGAAAAGTGGGCGCACTTACCCTCATCTCCAAGGCTTCCAGCGCGCTTCTCTATGAGCTCCCAGCCACATGATGATAGCGCCCGCCGGTCCAATCCAGCATCCGCATAGTCGGCGGCCCCTTGTAGAGCTCGCAGCGTCTCTAGCCGAGGTACGAAGTCGGACACGGTCAGGCGCTGAGCCTCCATGCCGGTGACTTCCACAGCAATGGGAGTCAAGGTCACGTCCACGGCGTATATGCCAGACACTTCACGGTCGCTTCCGTCGCTAGAACCTTGCCCGCGTCCCGGAGATCGCGTCCCGCTGATGTCGACGACGGTATTAGGGAGCAGATCGGAGAAAGCTTCGCGAAGTCGTGGGGAGAGAATGAGTTGCGCCTACCTTCGTCACGAAGTGGTGAAGACCGTCGGGATGTTGCTCACGTTGCTCCTTGTCGACACGCGTGTCGTGGTCCGCCTCCGCCTCTAGATCGGAGTTGGCGTACTCCGCCTAGTCAGAGCTGGTGACCGTCGTGGCCATGGGTCCGGCTGGATCCAGCAGTGGGTGATCGGGCCTTCCGGCGATGGGGAGAGGACCCCCTTCTTTTCGCCATCACGAGGGCGAGCCCGGCCAGGGGCCGGCGTGGCGTGCTCTGGCACGGGGATGCCCAGAGCTTCACACACACGGTTTATCCACCCGAGCTTCGCCGTCACGGACTCGTAAAGACTGTGCTCCTTGGCCACGTATGGCCCAAGGAACACCACCGCCGTATGCTCCGCATCCTCAAGGAGGATTTTTGCCAGCAACAAAAAAAATTATTACAACACCCTACGATGATTTTTTCTGCTCACCATGTGCGGTCGAGGAACTTATGAGGATTAGAAGGCCTTGGCAGTGAGGCCACAGATGGGTGAATCCCGTCGGGTCGGGCGGAGCCAGGTTGGATATGCCATTGCCAGGCAAGTGGGGCTACGCCGTACATTAAGTACTCTTCCGTGAGGTCCCGCATGTTGAAGCAGAGAGCAATCCCCACAAGCCTCCGTGCCCGCTGCTCATCGTCGTGGTCCAGGGATATCGACGGGGATGTGTTGAACTCCATTGGGCGACCCGTCCACAGAAGTTTGCTGCCGCCCATCATGCGATGGTAGAACCAGCGCCGCATCTAGTTCGACTCCCATTTGGCTCGATTCGAGTTCACGGGGAATATCTTCGTGCACGGCGACCATAGCACGAAGTTGACGCTGCCGAAGTTTGAGTACTCCCCCCACCAACTTCTTCGGCTGGCACCGGGCATCGTGCAGAAATGCAAACAAAGAGGTCCTGGGCCATGCTCCCTCTGTCCGTGAAGCCCAGCAGTACACTACCAAGCGCGGTAGTGCATTCGAAGTCAGCTACGCCAGCTCCAGCTCGTACATCCTGAAAACCTCACTGACGAGCAGGGCCGACGGGATTCAGAGCCTAGCTTCGAGGTACAAGACGAAGACAACTGCCTCCAACTCCGCGGGATGCGGCTCCATCTCATCGCTGGGGGGCAGACGAACTACGCTGCGGTCTAACAGCTTCCCCTCACGCGTTAGTCAGAAGCCGTCTACCATCGCGCGTGATCGTAGGTCAGGAGCAGGCGACCATCGCTAGTCATCGTAAGTATTCAGTGGTCGACCATCGATTGAGGTCGTACGTCACCAGACATTGACCACACCTCGTGGTCGTAGGTTGGGAGCCCTCGAGCACACCTCATCCTCATACGTCAGAAGCCATCGAGGACACCTCGTGGTCATACGTCCGAAGCCCTTGAGCACACCTCGTAGTCGTAAGTCGGAAGCCATCGAGGACACCTCATGGTCGTATGTCGAAATACATTGACCATCGCTCATGGTCATAAGTCAGAATACATCAACCATTACTCATGATTGTAAGTCGAAAGCCCTCGACTACACCTCGTGGTAGTAAGTCGGAATACATTGACCATCGCTCATGGTCGTAAGTCGGAAGACATCAACCACAACTCGTGGTCGTAAGTCAGAATACATCGACCATCGCTCATGGTCTTAAGTCAAAAGCCGTTGACTATCATGTGTGATCGTAGGTCGGGAGCGGGCGGCCATCCCTGGTGGTCGTAAGTAGGCAGTAGTCAACCATCGATCATGGTTGTAAGTCGAAAGACCTCGACCACACATCAGCGTTGTAGGTCGGGAGGCATCGACCACACCTCATCGTCGTACGTCGGAAGCCATCGAGGACACCTTATGGTTGTACGTCAGCAAACATCGACCACACCTCATGGTTGTAAGTCAAAAGCCATCAACTACACATTGTGGTCGTAAGTCGGAAGCCCTTGACCATACCTCATGGTCGTACATCGGCAGACATCGACCACACCTCATGGTCGTATGTCGGAAGCCATCGATCACACATCGTGGTTGTAAGTTGGAAGCCCTCAACCACACCTCGTGGTCGTAAGTCAGAAGCCGTCGACCATCGCACATGATGATAGATCAGGAGTGGTCGACCATCGCTTGTGGTCGTACGTTGGTGCGGTCGACCATAGATCGTGGTCCTAAATCGGGAGCCTTCGACTAGGGCTCGTGGTCGTAAGTCGAAAGACATCGAGGACCCCAGTGTCATAAGTCAAAAGATGTTGACCATCGTGTGTGATCGTAGATCGGGAGCCATCGACCATCAAACGTGATCATAGATTGGGAGCCGTCGACCATAACCACTACGACCACGGCCACAGGCGCTACGATTACGACCATAACTTCTATGACCACGGCCACGGGTGCTACGACTATGACCATGACCACTACGACCATGTCCACGTATCAAGGGACACCTATACTAACTCTTACACACATATGCTTATAGAATCTTACACATGTTGGCTCATAAGATCGAGTCTTTATTTAGGATACATAGATAATCATACACACATATGCTTACAGACTTACATACTCTGACTCGTAAGATCGAATATTTCTTTTGGATACATAGATACACACATAATTATACAAGACACACATATACTTACTGATTCTTACATATTCTGACTTGTAAAAGTTAGATACTACTTATGTACACTACATCATGGAGTGATAGTGAATGGACATTGATGGAACTACGACCATGGCCACGGGTGCTACTACTACGACCATGACTTCTACGACCACGACTACTCCTGGTCGTAACGACTACACACAAACTATGGTCACTCCAATAACACACACCAGTCGTAACGACTTAACACACACTGGTTGTAGCGGCCGCACATACAAACTGGTCGTAACGACCATAGCGCATCAACTCGAAGCTTCGACCACAGAGCATCTAATGAACTTCAAGTTTCGACCACAACGCCAGATAGCACAACGAGCTCCGAGCGAAGAGCAGGAGATACAGAGGCTCACCGAGTGATTGACCGTTGGGCGGCAGCGGCAAGGGGAGAGCCATGTGGGCGGGTGCCGGAAGAGGAAGCCGTCGCCATCGCGCGGCATCGAGCAACGGTAGTAGTAGGGGCGGGTACGGCAGGGGAGGAGAACCGTGGTGACACAGTGTCGTGGGGGTGGGGTGAGGAGGGAGCAGGGGCGCCCATCTGATCCAATGGTCGTCATCTATGAGCGTCTGTCTCTCAGATCCACTGGCCGCCATCGATAGCTGCCTTCTAGATCCACTGACTACTATCCCCGAGCATGCCTCTCGGATCCACTGGCCGCCATCGCCAAGCGCCCTTCTCTCTGATCCACCGACCGCTGTTGCCGAATTGTTTCATCGCACTGTTCGTATAGCGAAAAATCTTTGTTGGAGGATTATGGGAGATGGGGCAGTGGCGGTGAGAAGAGCCCCAGTGGCCAGTGATGAGGGAGAGGGGAGATGCGGTGGTGGCGGTGGGGAGATGCCTGATGGGTGGCGAGGGGGGAGAGGGGAGATGAGGTGATAGGTCTACGAGGGAGAGAGCGTAGGAGAGAGATCTGTAGAGAATGAGAGAACAAAATAACCGAATGTGGAAGTGGAGAGGACGGACAATTAGCACGAGAGAGAGGGGATATAGAGGGTCAAGATTCCTATATTTAGATCAGACAGCTAAGAAGAGAGAAGGGAGAATGCACCGTTGACCATCAACTTCTCTTTCCACCCAAATGGTCAATGTATCTTTTGCAATAATCGCAAGATTTGTTTATCCAGATACACTAGAAAGAGATCAGGAGAGGAGTAGAGGGAAGGGGGAGAAGGGAGGAGAGGAGTAGAGGGAAGGGAGACCCAAATGATTTCAAACTATAAACTATGTACTATATACTATATACTATATACTAACACAACAAGCAATATGTACCAATGTAAACTAAGCAACTGCAGTAAACAATGTACCAATGTAGTATGTACCAAATAGCAAACTAATTAAGCTACTGCAGTAAACAATGTAACAATGTAATATGTACCAAATAGCAAACTAATTAAGCTACTGCAGTAAACAATGTACCAATGTAATATGTACCAAGCATCAACCCTAAACACTAACAGTAAGCATGAAGCATCAACCCTAAATATGTACTAAGCAACTAACCATAACAGTATGAAGCATCAAGCATCAACCCTAAACACTAACAGTAAGCATGAAGCATCAACCCTAAATATGTACTAAGCAACTAACCATAACAGTATGAAGCATCAAGCATCAACCCTAAACACTAACAGTAAGCATGAAGCTCGGGGAGGGATTTGATGACCTTACGGTTTTGGTGACCTTAGGGACGCAGGAGGAGGAGGCGGCGGCGACGGAGGAGGAGGAGGAGGCGGCGACGACGACGGAGGAGGAGGAGGCGACGGGCTCGGGGAGGCGACGGAGGAGGAGGAGGCGGCGGCGACGGAGGAGGAGGAGGCGACGGGCTCAGGGAGGCGGCGACGGAGGAGGAGGCGACGGGCTCGGGGAGGCGGCGACGGAGGAGGAGGAGGCTGCGGCGACGTCTTCGTCCGGGGAGGCGGCCGGCGAGGGCTGGGGGAGGCAGCCGGCGAGGGCTCGGGGAGGCGGCGGCGACGACGGGCTCGGGATTTAGATCTAATCGAATAACTGCAGCGCACACGGAAAACCCTAGCGAGAGGGTATATGTAGGAAGATTATCACAGACGGTTCTAAACTTAGAACTGTCTGTGATAACATATCACAGACGGTTTTAAGTTAAAAACCGTCTGTGATAGTTTACTATCACAGACGGTTCTAAACTTAGAACCGTCTGTGATATGTTATCACAGACGGTTCTAAATTTAGAACCGTCTGTGATAAGCCTTTGCCGGCTGTTGCAATTAAGACCACCAATAACTACACAGCTGCATTCATATCAACTACCAAACAGCTGCATTCATATACAACACCAACCAGCTGCATTCACACAGTGTATTTCTTGATACATTTTGTCATTCTCAAATACATCACACATTTTCACATATACATCTCAAAATTGACTACATCACACATTTTCACATATACATCTCAAAATTGACTACATAACACATTTCCACATATACATCTCAAAATTGACTACATCACACATTTCCACATATACATCTCAAAATTGACTACATCACACATTTCCACATATACATCTCAAAATTGACTACATCACACATTTTCACATATACATCTCAAAATTGACTACATCACACATTTCCACATATACATCTCAAAATTGACTACATCACACATTTTCACATATACATCTCAAAATTGTCACACATTTTCACATATACATTCTTATTGTACTTGCTTATTTCCTTTAAAAATTAGCCCTTCATCATGATCAATGCGTACGTAACTAGTTTTATCACGTTGTTCATCGTCGACCCTTATGCCATTTCCAAAAGGAGGTAACTCGTCAAATTGATTGTATTCCTCCTCGTCCACTACATTCTCCACTCCGACAATTCTCCTTTTTCCATGAAGAACTACATGGCGTTTCTTATTTGCCGGGTCGGTTACATAGAAAACTTGAACAACTTGATTGGCGAGTACGAATGGTTCATCTTTGTACCCGACACGTTGGAGGTCCACGGTCGTGACACCGTACTTGTCAACCTTCACCTGTGGGAGATGCACCCAACGGCAGCGAAATAAGGGGATCTTGAAAACCACATAGTCGAGCTCCCAAATCTCTTCTATGAAGCCATAGTACGAGTTTCTCGACCCATCGGTACTGAATGCATCTATGCGGACACCGCTGTTCTGGTTAGTGCTCTTGACATCCTGAGACTGCGTATAGAATGTGTACCCATTTATGTCATATCCTTGCCATGTCACAACTGTAAATGTCGGCCCTTTTGCCAACCATGTCAGCGTCTCACTCGGCGAGCTCCTAGCGATTTGCTCCTTCAACCATTGGTTGAACCGACGGTTGTGTTGCCTCATGATCCAAACATCCGGCCGCTCCGGATTCTGTTGCCGAAGCACACCCTTGTGCTGGTCCACATAAGGCGCCACTTCAGTCATGTGTTGCAACACCGTGAAATGGGCTTGAGTATACATGTCCATATCTAGAGTGATTGCTTTCCTTCCGATAGTTCCGAGACCCTTCAGCCTCCCCTCATGACGAGATTGAGGGACACCTATCGGCTGAATCTGAGCCATATAATCGACACAAAACTCAATGACCTCTTCGCTTGCATAACCTTCGACGATGCTGCCCTCCGGCCGAGAACGATTCCGTACGTAGGACTTGAGAATTCCCATGAACCTCTCAAATGGGTACATGCTACGTAGGAATACGAGCCCGCACATTTTTATCTCCCACACAACGTGAACAATGAGATGGACCATGATATCGAAAAACGAAGGAGGGAAATACATTTCAAGGTGACATAGAGTCATCACCACCTCGTCATGCAGAGCATCTAGTCCTTCGGGATCGATGACCTTCTGAGCAATTGTGTTAAAGAAATAACATAGCCTCATGATTGTCTCTCGGACTTTGATCGGCAAAATATTTCTAATTGCAATAGGGAGCATCTGTGTCATCAGCACATGACAATCATGAGACTTCATGCCATTTAACTTCAAATCTTGCATCGAAACAAGTTTCTTCACGTTGCCGGAGTAACCAGACGGAACTTTGACACCATGCGAGCACTGGCACAGTTCTGTTTTCTCAGCCTTGGACAGAGTGTAACACGCAGGGGGAAGGTACGTTCGTGCATTATCAGTGCATGTCGGTGCTAACTCAGGCCTGATGTGCATATCAGCCAAGTCAAGCCGTGCGTTGACGCCGTCCTTTGTTTTATCACGGATGTTCAGTAAGAGACCAATCAAGCTGTCGCACACATTCTTTCCTACGTGCATGACGTCGATGCAGTGCCGCACATCTAGGTACTCCCAATAAGGTAAGTCCCAAAATATTGATCTCTTCTTCCAGGTGTTCTTCTCATGAGCCCTCAATTTACGTCCCTTTCCGAGGACAACATCTAAATCCTTAACCATATCATAAACCTCGCGTCCCCTTAAATGCCTTGGAGTTGAACCGTCTTCCTTCTCTCCGTCAAATTGTTTCTTCATCTTGCGGTATGGGTGAGCCTTCCGAAGGAACTGACGGTGACGCATGTAGACGGTTTTGCGTGAGTGTCTCAGCCACACACTCTCGGTACCATCTAAACAGTGAGTACAAGCTTTGGCACCTTTTATACTATGGCCCGATAGGTTACCAAGGGCAGGATAATCATTTATGGTGCAGAACAATAAGGAGTGCAGAGTGAAGTTCTCTCGTTTGTATGCATCCCATACCTGTACCCCTTCGTTCCACAGTACTTTTAGATCTTCCACCAACGGTGCTAGGAACACATCGATATCATTCCCAGGTTGTTTTGGCCCTTGGATAAGTATCGACAGCAAAATGTACTTTCGCTTCATACACAACCAAGGAGGAAGGTTATAGATGCAGAGAGTCACGGGCCATGTGCTATGTCGGTTGCTCATGCTACTGAATGGATTCATTCCATCTGTACTCAGTCCAAACCTTATATTCCTTGGTTCTGCACCGAACTCTGTAAAACTCCTATCGATGTTTCTCCACTGCGCAGAATCAGCAAGGTGTCTTAGCATTCCATCCTTCTTGCGCTCCTCCGAGTGCCAACGCAGGAGTTTTGCCTCCTTTGGATTTGCATAAAACCTTTTCAAACGGGGAATTATAGGAAAATACCATGCCACCTTAGCAGGAGGTCCTTTCTTCGCCTCTGTTCCCTCGCCATCATCTGATTGATTGTTACGTTTGTATTGGGATGTGTTGCACACCGGACATACATGCATGTTTGCATACTCTTTACGGTAGAGGATACAGTCGTTCGGGCATGCATGTATTCTTTCTACTTCCATTCCCAACGGACAAAGAACCTTCTTGGCTTTATACGTGGTTTTAGGCAACTCATTTCCCTCCGGAAGCATGTCCGCTAAAAGACCTAGCAGCGCCGTGAAACTCTTGTCGGACCAACCGTTGCTTGCCTTCAATTTCAACAGTTCAAGCACGCCCGACAACCTCGTGTACTTGCAGCCCGTGTACAAAGGTTTCTCTGAGTCCTCCATCAAGCCACGGAATTTAACATACTCTCTCTCATCATAGTTCTCTTCTACATCGCGAAGCATCTGATCCAGATTATCATCGTGCAACCTATCCGAATCCGAGCCACAATCGACATCAGCCAGCGGCATGTCATTCACTTCACCCGCGATGTCATCCGGGGGCATATCATTCACTTCACCGGCGATGTCATCCGGCGGCATATGATCATTCACTTCGCCATGACTGGTCCAACACGTATAATCCTTTTTGAAACCCCTCCGAATCAAGTGCGCTTCAATTTGCCCTCGGTTCTTAAACATCTTCAAATTCTCGCAGTCAGTGCATGGACAGCACATATATTCCACCCCCTTATTCAACATATCCTCCTCGGCGGCTCTTATAAAAGCAGAAACGCCATTAATGTACTCTTCACTCACACGGCTCGCGGCATACATCCAACTTCGGTCCTACGTTACGTACATATATAACAACTTAGTATTAAAATCTAGAATAACTAATTATAACTACATATATACCGGCCACATTTATTATATTGAGACTTAATTTCCTAGCTCAATTCATATTACAAACACAATAGCTATTATATAACCAACAATTTTGCAAATTAATTAACCATCTTCAATAACCACTCATGGATTACTTACACCTAAATTGTAATGCAATTAAAAATAAATAAATTTCATTACTAACCATATCTACAGCAACCAGGAAAGTCTGAATCTTAATTCAAAGCTCAATCTCTGCCTCTTCCCACCAAATTAACTGGCTTGAAATCGCTCTAGCTTCCTCCCGAGTGAAAAAGTGCGCAGCAGTGGCTAGATCTGGATCGAAATGAAGACGATGCGGTCTGAGCAGCGCAATAAATGCCGTAGTCATTATCACAGACGGTTTTTTATAAAAAACCGTCTGTGATAAGCTTCGTTCCAGAACGCTTCGCGCGTGTTTCGATGCCAGAACGCTTCATGTTTCGATCGTCTAATTAACGTCTCTCGATCATTATACGAAGCGTCTATATCATTAATGTTTGGGTATACAAACCGTTTGTGCTAAAGGTTAAATATGCGCTCCTAATCCAGGTCTCTTCTACGTACGTACAATACAATATACAATACAACATGGCTTCTACTACTGTTCTTGTGATCATCTCCTTCCTCTCATCTGTTCATCACGAATTATTCGGCCGGAACCTTACACAGGCGGCCAGCAATTTGCATCTGGAGCAGCTTCTCCGCACCCGCCCTGCTCTCCTTCCCCGACTTTCTTGCATCCGTCAGCTTGACCTGATCCTCCGCCGTCGACGGAGGCGTCTCGCTGCCGCTCAAGAAAGGGAAACAGCCCTCACCCTGATTCTTATCCACAATGTGCGCAATGCGGAAGAAGCTCTACACGCATTGCAGAGACTGATGGATAGACTTGCCGATCAAGCAGAAACGGCTGATTCTGAGGAATCTTTTCATGCTATCCTGTACGACATTATGGATGTTGCTGATCATTTGCCCAGGCTGCACGAGGAAGTGCTGAGGACAAGGGCAATCTTAACGGCGTTCGAGAATTTAGCGGCTGATCCTCCAAGTCCCCAAGTTGAAGAAGAAGCTTACGAAACCCAAAAGAATACAATCTGGGAAACTCTTTACCTGTGCGACTTTTGTAATAAATTTGCCTCTAATTGAAATTAATAAATTTGCCTTTAATTTGTGACCTCTTGTCTCAGTAGTTATGTAGTTAAGTTATTAGAAGCAATGTGTACTTATATATTAACCTCTGATCTAGAATATGACAGACAAAGGGACATCACAGCCGGTTCTTGTGAAAAACCGTCTGTGAACATTCCCAGACGGTTCTTAACAACAACCGGCTGTGATAGTCGACACAACACAGACGGTTTTTAATAAAAAACCGTCTGTGATAATCCCAGATTATCACAGACGGTTTTTAATAAAAACCGCCTGTGATATTCCAGTATCACAGACGGTTCAACAGTAAGAACCGTCTGTGATAATCCTTTTTCCCGCCACAAATACCACAGACGGCCTTCAAATTAAAACCGTCTGTAATAGTTTACATTACAGACGGTTTCACAAAACCGTCTGTGATTTGCCGTCTACTATTAGCCTTTCTGTAGTAGTGCTTTTTACTATTTACACACATATTCTTAAGACCTTTTTTTATATTACATTTTGCTTGTTTCTAAGAGTCTAAGATTATGTCTATTTCTATGTATTATTCTATGTCTTGTTGGGTAAGAGTGAGCCTGTGAAGTTGGCACTATTATGCTATGATATTTTCTATTTTATATATGTATGTATGTATGTATGTATGTATGTATGTATGTATGTATGTATGTATGTATGTATGTATGTATGTATGTATGTATGTATGTATGTATGTATGTATGTATGTATGTATGTATGTATTTGTGTTTCATACTTTCATTCATCAATCATTCATATTTTTTTTCTCACACAATAGCGAAATAACTCATTATTGATTAAATATGTAGATTTACATAATTATTTGATTACATAATGTTTACATCAAACTCTCAGAGGGGAGATAATATATATGACTAAATCAAATTGCCGATGTCTTCCTTCTATCTTGCTTAATTTGATGTTTGCTCAATTCATCATTTTATTCTTGTTATGGGCTTATCTGTTGCATAGTCAAGCTGGCCACCTAAGCACCAAGTGCTGGGACACTGCCCGTCTAGCGCCTAGCGTTTTCTTGAACCTTAGTTGTAATAGAATAAAACATCAACCTAATAGTTGTAAAGTGTTGGGCAAATGAATGGAAGCTATTTGTTTGGCTTTTACTCTTGTGTGATGAGAATTCATTACATTTAGTCTTATATGCTTATGGGTTTTATAAATTCACAAGCATATAGTGGTTGTCATCTTCTAGGCCCTGTTTTGGGCTGTGACAGAATTGACGGTATATGTGAAAATGTGAGCCTCATGTGAAGTTTATGGCTCGCTAAAAAAGATGTGTTCTATGATGTGATTACACGTACAATAATGGAATATCTAAATCTATTGATAATCAATTAGAATTTATGGTGTATATATATATTTTGGATCTGTAGATTTTTCTAGAATTATTTAAATGTTTTTTTAAAAATCTGGGCAATGCTTGGCATCAAACTATCTGTGAGCAAAAATACTGTTCTTCCATATTAATTGAAGGTAATAACATATACTCTGTCATCAAAAGGTTGATTGTCCGCAAAAAATATATCTGTCAGAAAACACTTATCTCTCGGCAAATGTTTCATAGTGTGGACAGCGTATGTCTAAAAAATTATCTGTTGGGAAAGACTTTTGCCAGCAGTACTCTAGCCAACTGCTGTTATTTTGATGATAGATAATTTGTCATTGTACGAGGCCTTTGACGACAGATGCTCTGTTAGTGACACTAGTCAGCTTATTCTCCATCTCAAAATATAAAAATTTAAATTTTTAGTTATGTAAACACTTCTTTAATGTAAAAGTTATTTAGAGTAGAAAGTACAATCAAATTTTGATTTTAGCTTTAGCTTTCAATGATTGAGAACGTCCAAGTTCTACAAAGGACAGAAATTAAGTACTCCTTAATTGACAAATTAATATACACCATATCAAAAATGCTTGTATTCTTGCAACAGTTGATGGCTTAATGTAACATACTAATAGTTGACAAAGTAAATTATAAACCTAATTTGTTTCCTCTACATATTTTCAATTACCATATCTACATGAAGAAAAGGTTGGTACGTATGAAGATTTTCTAAACGAGTGGTCCGTGGCGTTCCCGGGCGCGACGCTCGAGTGTACTCAGGAATGAATTCCTAGTTGTTTTTGAAACACGGAGTTTGAGCGGTCTCGAGCACTGGTCTCGAGCGTACTTAGGCGTGTGGATTCAGGAGTAGTGTTGTAGGTCGTACCCAGAGGCAAGCTCTGAGAATTTCTTAAACATGCAGTTTGGGTGGTCTCAAGCATGGGGAGTCGAGCGTGCCTAGGCGCGTGGATCCAAGAGTAGTGTAGGATTTGGTGTTTTCTTGAACCTCCTTGTTTCTTGGTTTTATTTGCCCAATGTATGTTATGATGGTAAGAAGAAAGAGAGAATGTATTATTGCCTTCTATCAACTAAACATAAATATAATCTCATCTACTAACATGCTGAACAATAATGAAATTTTACCTTTTAAAGGGTGAACAATTTTATCCCCCTAGGTAGTTCACACCTCTCTAACCTAATGCAAAAGAACTGATAACAATATTACCAAATGAGTATACTAAAAACCTAACATCATGATGCAAACTAATAGAACTAACTGACTGCTTTGCAGGACAAATGATGACAATCTGACTAAGCCTGACCTCATGCCCTCACCGCGCCTGCATCCTCGACCATTGGCTCCGCGCATACTGGCAACTTCGACCTTCGACCTCGACCTCCGCTTCGCCGAAGTCCGAGTTGGCCGCACCTCCACGACGACACTTCGCCTGCGCTCCGGACTATGTTGCAAGCACTGCATGCATGCATGGCCATGCACGTGAGCCTCCTCCAACCTTTGTGTGTGGTTGAAGCCAGGTAGACCTCTACTCTGCTCGGCACTGCAAGGCTTCGCGACCAAGACTCCGGACGCCCCGCCGTGGGCTGGCCTCCGCGTCCTCGACGAAGTCCGCCCGGCTGCTGGTCTCCGCGCAGCGGTGGCGAAGTCCGTCCGGATGGTGGTCTCCGCGTCGTCGGCGAGACGAAGTACGGAGTCTGTCCGGGTGATGGTCTTCGTGTCGTCGCCGAGTCGAGGTCTGCGCCGAGCGTCGACGGAATCCGTACGGGTGGTCTCCGCATACGCATGCATGGATAGATATCCTCACGTGTGCGGGCATGAGATATCCACCCATGCAGTGAACCGCACGTATGCATGCATGAGTTTCCATCCATGCATCATACGAGCGTCCGAAGTCTCCGCGCTGATGAGGACAGCCTCCGCGCCCCCGCGTCAAGCGCAACCGCGGTCTTCGCATCTGTTTCACCGGAGTCTATGCAAACCACAGTGACTGTCGAGGTGGCTCCGCACACCATGACGAGGCCTCCGATAGCTTCGCATAGCCAGGGTCTCCGCACCTGCGGAGTTTACTCCGCGTCGCCACCACCACACCCGGTACGCTCTGCATATGATCGCGAACGATGCTTTAATAATCCCTGCTGCATCTTGTGCTTGCATGGCATTAAAGAAACGATTGTGCATCATATCATTTATTGCAGCCATAGTTCCATTATGAGAACACTTGATTTGGCCGTGTTTGCGTCTCTGGTTTTGACCTGTTCTGGGCTCCCGTAGCATCTAATGCTTTCCTAGTACTGCATTCGAGAGCGTTTTGTTGTCGCGAGTCTTCGGCCATTTGTTCGCTGCCTCTGTTCTAGCCCTCATTTTGGATTTAAATCGCACGATCGCCTCGAGCGTCGGCGTACTCTCCGGAGTATAAATAAGACGCGGATGTTGTCCCTGCGCACTCTACCGAGTATAAACAAGACGTGGATGCTCCACGCACGCGTGGGCGTTGTTCCTATGCGTACTCTCCGGAGTATAAATAAGATGTGGATGATATTCCCACGCACTCTACGGAGTATAAATAAGACGTAGCGTTGAGGTCCGCCTCCGCACGCAAATTCACCGCCCGCAACGCGCGGAGGCTTGCCTCCGCGCGCAGTCTACGGACTCTAAATAAGACGTAGCGTCGAGGTCCGCCTCCGCACGCACTCTACAGAGTATAAATAAGACGTAGCGTCGAGGTCCGCCTCCGCGCGCACTCTACGGAGTATAAATAAGACGCAGCGGGGGGACACCTCCGCGCGCACTCTACGGAGTATAAATAAGACGTAGCATCGAGGTCCACCTCCGCACGCACTCTACGGAGTATAAATAAGACGCGGATGTCGTCCCTGCACACTCTACGGAGTATAAACAAGACGCGGATGTCGCGCACGCATGGACATTGTCCTTATGCGTACTCTTCGGAGTATAAATAAGACGTGGATGTTGATCCCACGCACTCTACGGGGTATAAAAACTGCACGATGGCCGAGACACCAGGGAGTGCATCACTTTAGCGACGCATCACCAGGATATCGTGCCTTCGCGCGTGTTGCACCAGGGAGTGCATTGCCTCCCTGCCTCCGCGTGCGTAGCGCCCTCGGCCTACGCCGCAAGCGCCCGCTCTCCGCGGGCACTTTTTTTGAAGGTAGGGGAACGGCAGTGTCGCTTCCCTGCCTCCGCGCGCGTAGCGCTCTTGGCCTACGCCGCAAGTGCCCGCTCTCCGCGGGCACTGTTTGCGAAGGTAGGGGAACGACAGTGTCGTCTCCCTGCCTCCGCGCGTGTAGCACCCTCGACCTACGCCGCAAGCGCCCGCTCTCCGCTGGCACTATTTGCGAAGGTAGGGGAACGGCGGCTCCGCCTCCCTGCCTCCGCGCGCGTAGTGCCCTCGGCCTACGCCGCAAGCGCCCGCTTTCCGCGGGCACTATTTTTGAAGGTGGGGGAACGGCGGCTCCGCCTCCCTGGCTTCGCGCGTCGTGCCCTCGACCTGTATATCTCGCGCCCGCCCTCCGCGACTTCGCTGTCTGCCTGGAGGGCCAAGCCTCGGCGGGCAGTACGGCTCCGGCACAGGACTTCGCCATCCGCCTCGTAGGCATCGCCTCGGCGGGACAGCACGGCTCTGGTGCAGCTCCGGCGCAGAACTCCGCCGTCCACATCGTCGGCATAGCCTCGGTGGGACGGAACGGCTTCGACGTAGGACTTCGCCGTCCGCCTCGTAGGCATCGCCTCGGCGGGACGGCACGTCTTCCGCGCTCGACTTCGCCGTTCGCCTCGTAGGCATCGCCTCGGCGGGACAGCACGTCTTCGGCGCTCGACTCCGCCGTCCGCCTCGTAGGCGTCGCCTCGGCGTAACGGCATGGCTCCGACATAGGACTTCGCCGTCCGCCTCGTAGGCATCGCCTCGGCGGGATGGCACGTCTTCCGCGCTCGACTTTGCCGTTCGCCTCGTAGGCATCGCCTCGGCGGGACGGCACGTCTTCGGCGCTCGACTCCGCCGTCCGCCTCGTAGGCGTCGCCTCGGCCAGGAGTCCGCCGCGGCCTCATAGGCATTGCCTCGGCGGGACGGCACGTCTTCGGCGCTCGGCTCCGGCGTCCGCCTTGTAGGCGTCGCCTCGGAGGGACGCCGCGGCTCCGGCGTAGGACTCCGCCGCCGCCTCGTAGGCATCGCTTCGGCGGGACGGCACGTCTTCGGCACTCGACTCCGGCGTCCGCCTCGTAGGCGTCGCCTCGGAGGGACGCCACGGCTCCAGCGCAGGACTCCACCACCGCCTCGTAGGCATCGCCTCGGCTGGACGGCACGCTTTCGGCGCTCGACTCCGCCGTCCGCCTCGTAGGCATCGCCTCGGCGGGACGGCACACCTTCGGCGTTTGAATGCGCCGTTCGCCTCGAGGGCATCGCCTCTGCGGGACGGCACATCTTCGGCTCTCGACTCCGCCATCCGCCTCGTAGGCATCGCCTCGGCGGGATGGCATGGCTCCGGCGCTCGACTCCGCCGTCTGCCTTGTAGACATCGCCTCGGCGGGACGCCGCGGGATTCAGCGCAGGAGTTGACTGATTTCTTCGAAAGCATTGCCTCTGGGGTCAACAAGCTACCAGTTGCATCGGCTCACCACTCGGCACCCTCGCTCTTGCTGTCGGGGAACGGGGGGCTGGGGTGGTTGATCACGTCAGCTCGCCCATTGGGACCTCAGCGCTTGCTGTCGAGGGAGTACTGTTGTGGGGGTTGCCCAACCCCCTGTGACTGGGCCGTGCAACTAGTCCAACATATAATAGGCCCAATAGTACAGAGGAATATACCAGTGTAAATATACCCATGTACCCTCATCCTTTGTAAGTACTAAGGGGTAGAATGGGGATTTCCCATTCTACCCCACTCATGTATATAAACCCCAGGAGGGGCAGGAGGAGGGACATCCTCTCATTCTTACCAACTTTCCCATAGCTCTAGCTCTCTTCTTCCTCTTCTACTAGTCCCCTTCTCTACTGTTTGGCCTGTAGCCACAACAATGATCTTTTGAATAAATGTTATTATGTTTCTTGAATGAATTATCAATTATAAAGGTTAACAAGTATGTGACTTGTTGGTGAAGTTCTTTATTTGTTGAATGATATCATTATAAAAGATCACTGGTTGGTTGTCACTGGTCGAGACACTAGTGTACTGACTAGTTATGAGCAGGTCAGACAAATCATAAACTGGTTGTGGACTGGTAGTAGCCAGATACGATCTAGTTATAAGGAGTTATGAACTAATCATGAGTGAATAGGACTTGGATGCTAATCACATTGCATAAAGATCGTCTAAATTGATCTTTCTGTATATTTAAGGGTCGATATGTTCTGCTAGGGACCATTACAGACTAGTGATTGAAAAGATGTTTCTGGGTTACCACCAAATATACAAGAATATGTAGGGTCACACACTTAACATATTGGAATGATAATGATCCCATCGGAGGCTCACCGAGTGAGATATGATATGTACTCGTGTTGGATAAGGATTCAGTCGAAGGCTCTCCAAGTGGGCTACAATATCTACTCATGTTGGATAAGGATATGATCAGAGGCACTATATAAAGGGATGCATTGGGCTATGGGTTGAGTATGTAGAAATATACAACCACCAAAACTCTAGTCGCCTCCTCTTACAGGCCTTACTATGCACGCTGGTGCTAGCACACCAGCACACAACATTTTATCCTAGGACTATGACTATAGTGCTGATTAGGATGATTCGAGGAGAAGGCACAATTGGCTCGTGGAAATTGACTACAACTTGAAGACAATCACCTTCTGAGGACGTTGATCAGGACATTAGATGATCAACTACTTTCACTACATCCATGTGTGCTATGCTGAATTAGGCTGCTTCAACTCTTCTTTTGCTGCATTGCACGTCTAGTGGTAACAATCTATGATTTTTTACTCGTAGGGCTTCCTAGTTTATAGGGTAGAAATTTTAATTTGTGCTAGTGTAGTCTGCTACATATCCCAATAATATAGAAAACATGAGTACACCATTGTTTCTTTTGAGTTAACTAATGTCCCGGCCATATTCATGAACTTAATGAACAAACTCTTCATGAAAAACCTAGATAAATGTGTAGTTGTCTTCATTGAAGATATCCTAGTACACTCAAAAATCAAAGAAGTACATAGACAACACCTAATGATCATGCTACAAATTTTAAGAGAAAACCAGTTATGTGCCACAATCAATAAATGTGAGTTTTGGCTAGACCAAGTAGCCTTCGAGGGACACATAGTGTTAGGGAGAGGAATAGAAGTAGACCCTAGCAAAATCAAGGTGGTTATGTCTTGGAGCTGGCTTACAAAGCCCATTGAAATTTGGAGTTTCCAAGGTCTGGTGAGATATTACCGTAGATTCATAAAAAGGAATTTTCTCAAATAGCCTCACCACTCACTAAATTGCTAAGAAAAGATAAGAAATACAATTGGACATAAGCTTGTGAGAGGAAGTTTCTAGGAACCCAAAAGTCACTTAACTACTGCCCCTGTGCTCGCATACTAGAGAATGGCATTGAGTATGTGGTGTACTGTGATGCTTCAAGGCAAGGGATGGGATGCGTGTTGATGTAGAAAGATAGGGTTATAGCTTATGCTTCCAGGCAGCTAAAGCTGCACGATGTATGCATGATTTGGAACTGTGAGTTGTAGTATTCACCCTTAAAATAGAGAGACATTATTTATATGGGTCAATGTATACACTGAATAATGACCATAAAAAGCCTTAAATATATATTTACATAGAAAGAATTGAACATGAGACAAAGAAGGTGGCTTCAGCTCATCAAAGATGATGAGTAGATGCACTTAGTAGAAAAGCTCATTGTAACCACATCTCAATTTCAGACCACACTTCAAGTTTACTAGAAGAATTGTCCAAAATGGAAATCAAATTGAGATGGTCAATGTCAGAAGCTACCATAGCAGCCATGACCTTTCATCCAACATTGCTTGACCAAATCAACAAAAAACAATTAATAGATACATCCATGAAGGAACAAATAAGAAGAATTAAATTGGGTCAGCCTCCTAAATTCAAATTGGATGAGGACGGGGTTCTTTGGAATCATGGTAGGGTTTGTGTACCCGATGATCTAGAAATTAAAGAGACAATCCTACGAGAAGCTTATGATACCATATACACACTCCACCCAGGGAGTATAAAGATGTACAATGATGAGAATATAAACTTCTAGTGGGCTAACATGAAAAGAGGGATTATGGAGTATGTCAGTAGGTGCGACACCTGTCGAGAGTAAAAGCAGAACATAAACGTCCTACGGGATTATTAAAACCACTAGAAACACCAAACTAAAAATGGGAAGATGTATATATAGATTTTATTCCTGGCCTACCAATGACCCTAAGAAATAAAGATGCCATTTGGGTTGTTGTGGATAGGCTTACAAAGTCAACTCACTTTACTGCCACGAATAAAAAATACTCTTTCAACAAGCTAGTAGAATTATACTTAGAAAGGATAGTTACCCTCCATAGGGTACCCAAAACAATTACCTTAGATAGAGGGTTAGTATTCACTTCCAGTTTCTAGAAGAGTCTCCAGAATGTTCTCGAAACTAAATTGAATTTCTTATCGTCCAGAAACTGACGACAAGACTGAACGGGCAAATCAAATTCTTCAAGACATGTTAAGGGCTTGAGTCCTACCTTTTGGGGAATCATGGGGGTGGACATCTATCTTTAGCAGAATTCACTTACAACAATAGTTATCAGGCAAGCATACAAATGGCACCATCTGAGGCATTGTATGGTAGAAAATGTCAATCTCCTCTATGTTGGTATGAATTTGCAGAAAGACCCCTATTAGGTCCTAACCTCGTACAAGAGAATCCAAGTGATTAGGGAGCAACTTAGATTGCCCAGAGCCGACAGGAAAGTTATGTTAACTGACATATGGGAGACCATATGTTCACCCCTGGCGATTCCGTGAACCTGAAAGTGTCAGCAATGCAGGAAGTTCATCAATTTGGGATGAAAGGGAAGCTAAGTCCTAGATATGTGGGACCATTTAAGATCTTGGAATAGAACAGTACCTCTTCTTATCAATTGGAGCTACCTAAACAACTTTCTCAAATCCACAATGTATTTCATCTCTCCCAACGCACGAAGTGTCTTAGTGAACCCTCAACACAGATAAGCGACTTGGATATTGTAGGATCGGAAATGGCAACATAGGGGGGGTGAATGGTGCCTTTAAAAATTGCCCCCAAGTATCCACATTAACTTTCTTCTCCGATAGCTATAGGAGCTATGAAGAAGGAGAGTTCATGCTCATTGGAAACTCAGACACATAGAAGAGAAAGTGAGACAAACAACAATAGAGAAGAAACAAAAGACTGAAAAGCAAAACAGTCAAAGAGCCTGGCCGGTCGGACCGCATGAGCTAGGCCGGTCTGACCGCATGGGCTCGGTAGGTCAGACCGCTGGTTCATGCCCGGTTTGACCGTCGCCTGGTCGCCGGTCTGTCCGCTAGCCATCAACCGGTCTGACCGCTAGGGTTAGCGGTCAGACCGCCCCTTGCCAACCGGTCTGACTGTCGGTATGAAACCGGTCAGACCGGGCCTTGGTTCAGGTAGGAGCAGAACCAGCTAGAGGCCGACTGAAAAACTATAAATACTGAAACTAGCTGATCTTAGGGAAATTTGTGAAATGTTGCTGTTCTTCTGAGGCCAAATGAGCAAGACCTTATTCTAAAGAGCAGAGAGACCTCAGGAATCAAGAGAAAACCTCAAGAGAGCAAAGAACCAAGATTTGAGCAAATATCTGTAAACTGAAAAAAAAAGAATGAGACTAATTTCCAAATTGCTCCTCATTCTCAAATCTTTTGCTCATGAACCTGTGAATCTCAACTGGAGGTGATCTCTCAACATGAAAGAACAAATTTGAAGTCAACTTTTGAAGGGTAAACAAGAGCATCAAACATCCCCTGCCTCCAAACCCTAGAAGCTCAAAACAGAGGAATTCTTGGCAAGGGTTTTCCAGGAAAGATTAAGGCATGAGAAGATTGCTCTCAGGGATAAACTAGCCAAATGGCTTTGATAAAGATTCCCAATTCAGAGCAAACCTATTTTGCAACTCCTTGACAGGATTCAGACCAAAGACCTTAAGAACAAAGAAGAACAATAGACAAACACAGAAAGGAAGAAATCAGTCCATCTCAAATAAAGAGCTTCTCAGATTGATATAAGCAGATGAATGATTACAAGAAGTGTTCACAGCCATTCCACTACAGCCCCATACGCAATTGACACAAGAGGAAGTCTCAACCCACACAGGAATCACATGGCCAACACAGCCCTGAGCTCTCAATCACACAGGCACTACTACACACACCCCCTTGCATTGCCAACTCCCAATCTAGTAGAGGAGCTCACAACCTCAAATAGCAAATCAAGAACTGCAGTCCAACACCCACTACATGACTCTCATCCACACATGAGGCAAAGAGTCAAAGCACAAGAAAGAGAGGGAACCAGGATTTGAGCCCTCCAAACCCTAACCTCTCTACCGCCATCCACTAACGGGTCTCCAACCTGTTATCTTCAACTGAAACCGCTTCCATTTTGCAGCCTTCCGCATTTTGCCGAAATGCCTCTGCTGTACCTTCCTAGAAACTTCCTGTCCTCGCACGACTGCACCCGGCATCCTGACCGTCTGGACCTCAGCTCCTCCCTGAGCTTAGTCCAGGTCCTCCTCGCCGTTGCCTGTCGTGTCCACCTCCGGCAGCTCCAGCTCCGGTTCCTCGTCTCCTGGCTTGCAACCACCTCAGCAGCCTCGATCATCTTTGACGTCTTCGACCGTCTGGACCTCAACACCTCCTATGCCTAGTCCCGGTCCTCCCATGCCTCACCATGACCTAGCTCCGAAGTCCTGCAGTCACACAGACAAGCAAACCATCACATAACACCGCTCGAAACAGTATAATCAACATTAGTAACAATGAAACATACTCAAACACAAAAAGGTCCGAACAACCGATCGATAAGAAGAACAAGCATCCTAAGCACGTCCGATCGCTTCGACCAAGTCCAACCGAACCAGACCGCGCCATGCACTAACTTGGTGTGAACCAACCAAATCAAACTCAAACTTTCCCAAACATGAGTCAATTACTCATCACAAACATGGGGACACCTCCACATGGTCTCTCAGATATTCTATTACAAGCCAATTTGACATACGAAGAATGTCCACTAACAATATTAGAAACTAAAGATCACAAACTAAGGAATCAAACAATCAATTTCTGTAAGGTGCAGTGGAAGAACCATTTGGTTCGAGAGGTGACATGGGACAAAGAGGAAAACCTAGGAGAGAACTACCCAAATCTGTTTAAGTAAGTTCTTGATTTTGAGGACAAAATCTTTTCTAAGGAGAGTAGGATGTGACAATCCGCATCTCTTTATTAATGCTAATAACTGGATCTAGAATAAACACAATTAATCAAGAAAATCATCACATTAGTCAAGCTATAATAAAAAATTCTTTCTTTAAATCAAATAACAATATGATAGTTCATATTACATCAGTTAATCAATTCAATTTGATTACATCAATTTACAATTCTTGATGTCAATGAAGACAATCCTCTCTAGAACATAAATAAATACATCACAATTATATTTACATCAATATTTGCTAAGCCATAGTTCCAATCCACTTTTCTATGGGAAAAACACCTGCATATTGAAAAAGAGAAAAACTAAGATAAGAGAGAAGAAAGAACTATTGTTAGAACCTGTTAGTCCATATCATCCCATAAGGTTAGCTCATAGAGATACCAGGACCGTCTGGGGCCAGTCGGCACCTCTCGCTAATTAGGTATTATCATTCGGCTTAAAAACAAACTTGAATCAATTCAGAGCCCATTTTCACCACCAACCAATCCTAGTAAAAATTATTCACTAGAGTACACAACAATCCACCGACAGTTGTGAGTTCACAACCCAACCCATACGGCGCATGAGCAGAAGAGATAAGCATCAACAAGGAAGAGAGAGAGAGAGGGAGAAAGCACTCACCATCCCAAACCACGGTGCAGCCCAGGGCAAGAAACCCATCGCTAGATCCATCCACCCTTCTCCCAAATCCAACCCATAGAACCCGAAGGCTATAGGAGATGGGACCCGAGCTCCACTGTGCCAAGACTAGCGAGGAGGAGCACATGAAGAGGGAGAAGGAGTAGGACAAGACCATCAGGAAACTCATGGGGAGAAAAAGGGGGCATGAGGCCGACACCAAATCAAGCCCGACCAAATTCTGCCAAGGTACCTGTCGGTGTTTTAATATCAATCTTACAAATGATTTGATTAAATTTGGGGATTGTCTTAGAAGACTAAGCTATGGTCTTGCGGATCAGGGACACATAAATCTTTATCCAGGTTTGGGCCTTCTCCTAGGAGAATAATAATCCTACATCCTGTATGATTACTAATCAGGGGAAATGATTACAACTGTCTAATGCAAAAAGGAGTTTTCAATATCTCTAATCTTGCATCACTTCCCTATCTAATCTCCTTCCTCTTCTCTGGTGCCAACCATTAAATACTTGATGAAGCAACGGCCATTGTCCGGTGCTAGAAGATGCCTCAATGCTTCGGGAAATAACCGTCTGACGGAGGTTATTATCAGAGAGAATGGTCGTTCATCGTGCAGCGGTTGTTATTAGAGAGAGATCGTGTACGGTTATTGGATAAGCGTATGTTCTAATTGCCCTGTCAAGCGCCCCGCGATGTAGTAAGACATCGCTTGGAAAGTCGATTAGGGATATAGAAATTACAGAGTAGCCTACAATCACAAGGTGATCGTAGGATTGCCTACAACTACATAGTCGTAGAAGGGTTTATGACTTCATGGTCGTAGAAGAGCCTATGACCATAGAAGGACTTACGACTTCATGGTCATAGAAGAGCCTACGATCATGGAATAGTCATAAAAGGACTTACGGCTTCATGATCGTAGAAGAGTCCGTGACCATAGAGTAGTCGCAGAAGAACTTACGACATTATGGTCATGGAAAAGCTTACATCCATGGAGCAGTCGAAGTAGAACTTATGACTGCCTCATGAATCTTACCCCTTAACTATAGGGGGTATACCTGGAGGATACAATGACGTAATAATTTCACAATTATTCTATCCTCGTCATCTGGCCCCTCAACTTCAAGTGAAAGTAAATTACTTAAGAAAGAAAGAGTGGTCGTAGATGAAAAAATGATCAAAAGCAAAGCCTTTTCGATTCTTACCGACCAGAAAAAAGCTTGGGCAATAAGGAAATTTTGCTGTAGTTATAAAGATAGATAGACTTCAAAACAAAAGAAAACCTAATCATTTTTTTGCTGTTGTGTTCATCGAATCGATTTTCGAGGTAACCTTTTGGTTCCCAAGGCGAGTAACCGACTCACACGATTATAAAAACTTACCGCGAGGTAATTCTTGGTCTCCTCCTTTCCCCATCTGCTCCAACTCACTCAGGCTCTCCCCCACCAGTGAAATCATCTTCTTCCTGCATTCTCGCCTAGATTCTAGTCAACTAGCCCAACGAAATAGCATTGTAAGTTACTAATTCATGTAGTCGAATTTTGTCTTGACCACATGTCTAATGTTTCTTGTCTGCTTTTAACCCTTACAAGCCTAAGCTTGATGCAAAATTATTAGCTACTACACTTGAGAACGAAAGGGCCGATTCTTAGAGGCTAAAGACAGACAACTGTACATTATCAATAAACCTCTTCAAGGCCAACTCTGCATCCGAAGCTTTGCAGGAGAAAATAGATAGTAAGTCATAAACTTTAGGCTACCTATTTGGTTATCTTTCTTGTATTACTTTAACTCTTTTCTTTTAACAGAAAAAGAGGCTGAGTTGAGTAAGTCTCGCACTGAGGTCAAAGAAAAAACCAAAGTAATTAGAGAACTTACTCGTATTAATAAAGAGAAAAATGAGAGAATAAAGTTGCTTAATACTCAACTGTCAGGTAAGAAAACTTTACCTTCGACCAGTTCCTTTAACTAATCTCTTGATGAGCATCACCTTGACCACTTTCGACCTATTTGTAGAGGCCGCAATCAAAATATAGTTCCTTGCTAAAGCAATGACTCATAGCAAAGAAGAAATGAAGTCGATGAAGGCAAGCCTTCAAGACTGCGGTATTCTTTTGAATAATCTACTCGGTGAATTTGGTGCGAAAAAGATGAGTCATTCTAAGGACACCATACCCGCTCACATGAGTGTGATTGTACTATAAGCCAAAGCTTTAAGAAAGCATTTAGCCACTCTGAAGACCAATCAGGCGAAGTCGGCCAGAGATGCAGGAAGAGGTGCTATAAACTATGCCTTAGCAAAACTTAAGGCATCTGACCAAAACCTCAACTCACATCCAATCGAGCACGACTTCATTTGCTCTTTATAAGAGGCGTCTTGCCTGATCGATGAAGTAGAGCTAATTGGACAAAATGTGTCCAAAGAAATGCAACTTGGCTCTCCTTTTCAGAGTAGTTTGTAAATAAAAACTTTGTAAAGACTTACCTTTGGGTGATGAATGAACTTCTTCAGTTTCCTATAATTTATCTTGTAAAGCAATTAGTACTAGTAAGACAAAAAAGAAAAGAAAGCGAACGGATTTATGACTAAGAAATAAAGTTATACTGATAACTCTATTCTAGCCCCCGACTATTTACTTTGTTTATGTGAATAAATAAAGCAAACAGTATAGAGTGAAGTATGTAGAGAGCAAAGTGGTTTATCCGACTATCATTATCAAATTCAATCACATATACTGGCAGCAAAGAGGAAGAACAAGTCGACGCTAGAAAGTTCCTTCTACTAGGCAGGACCATGTGCAGAAAGGAAAGGCTTCGACTAGGTGATGTTGCCTCCCCTCGACTAGGTGAATGAAATCAGAGATAAATGATACAAGGATAAAGCATTCGGATTTCCTTCTCGTATATTCATTCAACGTTTTCCTAGACAATTGAGTCATTTTATGTTGATAGCAAGAGTAAAAAATGAGTCGATATTGGGATGCTCCTTCTAGTGGGTAGGACCACATGCAAATAGGAGAGGCTTCGACTAGTGTTGTCCCCTTCTCTGACAAGTTAAACAAATTAGATGTGCTAGAAGTGGTTGAAAGAACTTGGAGACGTAATAATTTCATCACCTCTTTAGAAGAAGTAGACTCAAGCAACAAGATTACATTTAGTGACAATAGCAAAAGAAAGGTCATGGGTCTTGGCAAGGTGGCAATCTCAAATGACCATTCAATTTCCAATGTTCTATTGGTTGAATCTCTTAGCTTAAATCTCCTTTCGATTGCTCAATTATGTGATAATGGGTTCCATTGTCTATTTATGGAAGAGGAAGTATTGGTTTTAAGCAAAAAAGTTCAAAAACTTATTTTCAAAGGCTTTCATTTTGACCCCTCCAATGCTTCTTGCATCTCAATGTGTTTATTCACTAAAGTCTCACTTGGTTGGCTTTAGCACTGCTATCTTGGACTTGTGGGGATGTATACTTTTGGAAAAGCTTTTCAAATACGGTTTGGTTGTCGGCTTGAAAGGTGTGTGGTTTGAGAAGGATAATTTATGTAGTGCTTATCAAGCAAGCAAGCAAGTGGCAAACTCTCATCCCACTAAAAATTATATGTCCACACCTAGACCAATAAAGCTCTTCCTTAAGGACTTGTTTGGCCCAACATCCTACAAGAGAATCGGGGCAACACTTTTTGTTTAGTCGTTGTGGATGATTTCTCAAGGTTCACTTAGTTTTTCTTTCTACAAGACAAATCCAAAGCCTCTAGTATTTTTAGAAGGTTTGCAAAAGGGTCCAAAATGAGTTTGAAACCCCAATAAAGAAAATGTAGAGTGATAATGGAACCGAGTTCAAAAATACTAATATTGAAGACTATTGTGATGAGATATGCATTAAGAGTGAGCTATTTGCTACCTACACACCTCAACAAAATGGAGTTATTGGGCAAAAGAATAGGACATTGATTGAGATGGCAAGGACTATACTTGATGAGTATGGCACCTCCAATAGCTTTTGGGTGGAGGCCATCACCACCGCTTGCCATGCAATAAATTGGCTCTACCTCCATTGACTTTTAAAGACGATGGCTTATGATCTCTTGATAGAGAGATGTCCTAATATCTCCTATTTTAGAGTGTTTGGATGCAAGTGTTTCATCTACAAGAAGCGTTCCCATCATGGCATGTTCCAAAAACATTGTGATATTGGTTTTCTTTTGGGATACTCCATGAACTCTAAGGCATATCATGTTTTCAACAATGCCACCAGGCTTGTTGAAGAATATTATGATGTTAAATTTGATGAATCTATTGGCTTTCAAAGAGAGCAGGAGAATCTCGATGATGTAGATGATTATGCATTAAGGAAGGCAATGAGGAACATGACTCTTTGGGGGATCAAACCAAAGGAAGACAATCAAGAAGTTGGTGCTCAAGATCAACCCTTATCATCCATGACGCCTCAAGTTGATGCAAGTGAAGCAAGGGATGATGACAATGATCCACTACCACCTCCTCCTCCTCGTCAAGTCAAGAGTTAGCATACAGTTATCAAAGATTATGCCTTTTTTGTGAACATTAATCGTTTGTCTCTTGTTGGAGCTTTCCCATGTAGATGAAACTCTAGGTGATCCAGATTGGATGAATGCAATGCATAAAGAACTAAATAACTTCACCTGGAATGATGTATAAACCTTGGTGGAGTGTCCCCGTAATCACAATATCATTGGAACCAAATGGGTTTATTTTGGAACAAGCAAGATGAACATGGAGTAGTGATAAGCAACAAGGCAAGCTAGTGGCATAAGAGTTCTCTCAAGTTGAAAGCTTGAATTTTGGAGAGACTTTTGCTCCTGTGGCAAGACTTAAAGCTATCCATATCCTTCTAGCTTTTGCATCATATTTTGATTTCAAGCTATACCAAATGGATGTTAAGAGTACATTTCTTAATACTGTGATATCCGAGTTAGTGTTTATAGAACAACCTCCTAGGTTTGAAGACCCTAAGCACCCTAACCATATTTACATGTTATCTATGGCACTATATGTGCTCAAGCAAGCTCCTAGAGCATGATATGAGCGCCTTAGGGACTTTCTCATTGCGAATGGTTTCAAAATCAGGAGAGTTGTAACATCCTATTTTTGGATCTGCCATTTTATTGCTTAAAATAATTTAATTTGGCTAAAAGTATATTCTGGAATTTGGAATTTCTAAAGTTAGTTTTAAAATTTGAAAATTTCTCTTTTGATTGCCTTGAGTTTCTTCTTTTCAGCCCATGGTTTTTATCCCAAAAATTTTTCTCCCGGGTGGGCCAGCCCTTTTCTCCCCTCCCTCTTATTCCATTTCCCCGGCCCGGCCCGCTCGCCTCTTTCTTTTTCCCCGGCCAGCCCAGCCCAGCGCGGCTCCCCTCCTTCTTCCTCCTCCCGACGCTCTGCTCCTCGCGCTCCCCGCCTCCGCCCGCTGCACCAGGCGAGCCGCCCCCGGTCTCCCCCTTCCCCAGCTGGCGCATAGGCTTCGTGGCGGCACCCCGCACCGCCGCACGCCTACAGCGGCGCTAGGCCTGTGCCCCGCGCCGTAGCTTCTCCGCGCGTCGCCCTCCCCCTCGCCATGGCGGCCAGCTGCCGGAGATCGATGACTCCGCCTTCAATGCCGCGTCATCAATGGCCGGAGGCCGGTTGGACGCCACCCCGACTTCAAGTGCCGCCATGAGTGGCCGTCGCCGTCGATTGGACCGGCCGCCCCGCGTGTCATCGCCACCGCGCTGCCGTGCTCCGCCCTCAAGCCACCCAGCTGCATTATCTCTCCCCCGCGCATCTTTACTCCTCACCCGTGGCCATGAGTGCGCCTAATGCCAGCCCATTTCCCTCCCCCGCCTAGCTCGGCGATAGCCCTCCACGCAAGCCGCAATCGATTGCGCTTCGAGGGAGGAGCTTCGGCCGCATTTACTCCCACATTCCCGCACCCCTCCTCGTTGGCTATAAAAGCACGTGCTTGCGCCCATCAGCCCGCACCCTCCCCACTGCCAAAAATCCCGAGCAAAACCCCCGCCGTCGGCCGCTCTTCGGGCCGCCACCGCCGCCAGCGTCTTCCGAAGGACCCCGACCGGCACTACCTCTTTCCCCGAGTTCCATTCCCCCTTGAGAAGCTCCTGGCTCGCCTAATCGGCCTCTGGTCTTTTACAGCTCGTCGGCGGTCGGGTCTTCCCCATCTCCGGCCACCCTCTGCTGCCGCCGCTCCAGAGGACACTCGGCCGATTCCCCGCCACCAGAGCGTCCTCGCCACCTCAGGAAGCCGCCTGTGCCCTCGGTCGGAAGCCTCGCTGCCTCGTCTTCCCCAACACCGGCCGACCACCTCCGCCATTTGGGCTCCTCGCCGCCAGCTCTCTACAGACCTCCCCAAGCTCTCCTCTCTGCTCCGGTGAGATTCGGGATACCCAAAGAAGCTCCCCTGCTCCTTATTTGCTCTCTCGTCGCAGGATTTGCCGTCGCACGCCTCCCCTGGTCCCGCCGTCGCTCACCCCGCCGCCGTCGTTCACCCAGCTCCCTCCGCCGATTCGAGCCTCCAGCCGGTGCGCACGGGGTCGAGCTGGCCATTTTGGGCATCGCCCTACGCCGCCGTGGCCCTCTCTCTCCCGCCGGCGAGGCTCGCCGCCGCTCGGCCGAAGAGGAGCTCTGCTCCCGCCTAATCCCCGGTTAGCCGCTAACCGTTGGGGTTAGTCGTCGCCGACGTGCCGCTGACCCGTGGGCCCGGGTGGGTTTAAAATGGAACGTTGACTGACCAGTGGGACCCGCAGAACGAATTAAAATTTGTTAATAACCGGGTATTAAAGAATGAACCACTGACAAGTGGGCCCCCTTTACTGTGTGCACAGTACCTCGGTCCCACCCGTCAGCCTCTGGACGATTAACGAAAAATAAAAATGAAAATTTAAAATAAAAACCCGTGGGACCCGCATGTCAGAGGAAGGACTCTCTCTCCCCTGTTATTTTTGGGATTTTCCTGAAATTAAGACTTTGAAGGGCTCGTTCTTTCTCGTCGTAGCTCCGATTGAAGTGAAACTTGTTTCTAAAATTTTCTAAATTCATTATCTTTCTGTTGGTTTCGGTTTGGTTCAATTTGGAGTTCGTTTGCTCATTATTTTATGCTTATTAGTCCTTTTGCTTTTGTATGTTGCACCGGTTCTTCGCGATCGAGTAGAGTTCGAAGCTGCTCCTGAGCCCCAGGAAGACTTACCGCAAGACCAGCAAGAACCTCCTGCCTACGACCAAGGCGAGTCAGCATTTGATCATTTTGCTCCTAAAATTCTTGCCAAGTTATTTTCCTTTAACTACTCAAACTGCATGCGCTATTTTATGTAAACGTATATGTTAAAGTTGTAAGGTAGCTATACACCCATTTGATGTTCTAGAAAAATCTAATATGCCACCCCTTGATAACTTGAAACAATTATCCCTTGTCACCATAGATAATAATGTTAACGAAATTAGCTATAAGTCAATTTAAGCTATGCTAGTCTGGTCAAGTCCAGGGCACTAGTTGTCCTGATCATTAATATTCCAAAAACATACAAACTTGATTTGGGCTAGTCATGGGATGTAAGTGACTGAGTATTTTGTTACAACTATTTCTATGCTTCTCAAAACCCTCAAAACCTGCTACACATGTCTGGGCGGATGGTAAGTAGGATTGGTGCTGATGTCGCACGAGAACCTGGGTTGTGGACAGAACCGCCCGGACAAATTAAGGACTGAATCTTGTGACGACCTCCTTATGTAAAACAGTACGACCACATGTCTATATGGGTATGACCTAGCTGATTAACTTGCCAGGACTTAGTTAGATAACACCATTGAGAGTTAGGGACAGGGAAAGACTGTACCCAGATGGCGCAAGAGGGGGCCTCTGACTGTGGTGGATTTAGCCCGTCAGCGGTGAAACCTCAGCGGGTGTTATTTAGCTAAATCAGGGTAAGGTAAAGGCTATGTGATAGATTATCTGGGCCTCATGCCTAAGGAAGCGTGTAGGCTATTAGGATAATTTATTTCTTGTGGGTAAAGTGTACAACCTCTGCAGAGCGTAAACTATTCGAATAGCCGTGCCCACGGTCAGGGGCGGACATGGGAACTTACTCGAGCTAGTTCTATTTTCAAAAACTTTGGGGTTGGGAAGAATAATTGTTGGAGGGAGGTACTCCAAGTTTTGAATTTTTCCTGGAGGGAAGTACTCCAGTGATATTGAATATCTAAAATTTAGCATTGGTGGTTGGAACCATGTAACTGGTGGATGGAGCCAACACTGTTCTATACATACTGCACAATTTAACTTTATCAAATTGGTCTCAACAAATGCTAGAACTAGTGGTTTGTAAGTATAATATTTGCAACTGTAGCTTTGCGCAAATAAAAGAACCTAAGCCCTCCTTGAATCAACCTTGCATACTAGTATTTGCATTCTGTATGTTGGCTCGCAAAGCACGGTTGTTGTGCTCATATTCGCTCGCTACCCCCCTTTCCCCAGAGCTTGCAAATCAAGGGCAGTACGAGTTCTACCAGGACCAAGCCGAAGAAGGACATGAAGATGGTGATAGTTAGAATAGATTCTTGCCTCTCCCCACAGTCTGGTCGACCAAGCTAATAAATTAGGTGCGTTTAAGATTAGCCAGTTCGCTGGATAATATTAATCGCACCTGGGTTATCCGGTCGCTTGCCTGTAGGGTGATGAGTCCTCCTATCTTGCTTCCGCTGTTATGTTACTTGTGTACTGAACTTATTTGGCCTGACGGCCCCTTTTGTAATTCGTGTCCCTATATGGGCCGCACGCACTCTGGTATTGTAATAATATGGACTGTACCGTGTATGAAATGATCCAGTAATGTAATCTGTGAGCACTATCTACTGATCCAGGGAATAGTGCACTATCTTCGCAGAGGATTTTGGGTTGGTTAAACCCATGGTCCGACAGAGCTGGTATCAGAGCATACGACTGTAGGAAACCTAGTTAGAATGGTCGTACCCTAAGGCTCGTGTCTAATTTAAACGTATTAATAAAACTTTTGATAAAATATAGAGTTATTGTTTCCTACTCTTATCACTCTTAGAGTCTTTACTTTTCTGCAGCTCTTTTTATTTTATCTGTTCTGACCTCTTGTTTCTTCAAAATTGTAGATGGCCGGATCTTCGTCTGCACTCACTTGGGACTTCCTTTCCCACGCTGAGACCGAGTTCGAGCACGTAGAGCTACTTCGCCAGATGCTGCAGTTTCTGCGCTACGACCAGCCGCCTATCTTCCGAGGACGGAGGACACTGGTTCAGGGCCGTGAGTCCTGGATCATGGAGGCCTTTGTCTACGCGCGTGAGGGTGCCCTCAGCCCCATTATCGCCGGCACCGTTCATCCCCGAGGCAGCCGCTCCGACGCGATCCAGGACGCCGCTCAGCTTGCATCAGCCAGACTGATGCAGCAGCACGGGTTAGAGCTGGCACAGACTCCTTTCAGCTTCTTCCCGATCCTGTACACAGGAGGGCCAGTTCCAGAGTACCCGGACCCCGTGGATGACCCGCGGCTGACCCACCAGGTCCAGTTGACCCAGGCGATGGTCAACGCCTACGGTCGGGCCCTTCAGGAGATAGGGCAGCTGCGCACACACCTGGTTTCCAGCTACCTCCACGCAGACGTACTCCAGTCCTAGCTGACTGGGATGGACACCGCTCTTGCTATCTCTGAGCGGGACCGTATGGCAGCAGAGAGAGAGATTGATCGTCTTCGCGCCCAGGCCGACTACACGCCGTCTTCACCGACTTACACTCCGGCGTCACCTGTGAGGATTCCAGCTCCCCTGCCTCCACCAGCAGCAGCAGCAGTTGCGGCAGCAGCAGCATCAGCGGCATCTACTCCAGCACCAGCAGCAGTTACAGCACCACCACCGGCTTCGTCAGCAGCAGCAGCAGCGGTCTCAGCAGCACCAGCACTTCTCGTACCTGTGCCCGTACCGCTTCCAGCCGGGCGTACCCTGCCCCTACCTGCTACCACTGTCAGGGGCGCAGCACCGACCCCTCACCCAGGGTTCCGCACTCGGCTTACCGCTCGTAAGAGCACACGCCCACCTCCGGCTTCTCCGACAGCTGACACTTCAGGTTCCGGTCGTGGACGCCGTCTCACCCGCTCTCCGACCAGGTCTCGCTCCCGCACCGACACCGACTCTGGGTCGCCGCTCCTCAGCCGCAGCCGCAGCCGCTCCCGTTCTCCGATAGACTTGGACTAGGAGCAGACTAGTAGTAGCAGCAGGATAGTGTTGGTAGTGCTCTCTGGCAGGCTTTTGGGTTGTACGAGCACTTTCCCGGTCTCACTTTTGTACTTCTCTATCCTCCCCCTGTAGTAGACGTTGTGAGGGCATGATATGACCCGGTGAAGCTTGTAGGCCCCACCGAAGAGTCATACCACCCCTCTTTTTGTAATGAACTAATGTAATCCTTATGCTTTATTGCCATGTTTATCAAGCTTAATTTGGTTCTTCTGTGGTGCGATTAGAGGGCTAGTGACCCCTCGTATATGTACTCCTGTCTCCCTTTCTTTCAAGTTTTAATATCTTATGTGTTCAGATGGCGCCTAACACCAGAAGGGCAACCGCCCGAGGTAGAGGACGTGGACGTGGTCGAGCTCGAAGTTTGCCACCCCCACCTCCAGCTCCTCCCACCATAGCCCAGATAATGGCTCAACAGACTCAGATTTTGCATGCAATGCTAGCTGGACAGCAAGCAGGTTCGGCCAACCGAAGCTCCAGGCTATCTGACTTTTTAAGAACAAGACCAATGACATTCTCCTCAGCCAATGAACCCCTGGAAGCTGAAGATTGGTTACGAGATACAGAAAAGAAGCTTCTTCTAGCTCGCTGTGCAGAAGAGGATAAAGTGGACTTTGCTACTTATCAACTCAAGGGAGCAGCTGCAGCCTGGTGGGAAAATTTTCTTGCAGTTCGTGGGACAAGGAGTTCTCAAGATGAGCCCGAAGAAGAAGAAGAAGAGGAAGAAGAAACTGGAGATGGAGGAGCTACCTCAGCTGCTACTGTACAACAAGGGGATCAGCAAGAGCCAGAAGAAGGAGAACAAGAGAAGAAAACAGTGAAGGGGAAGGGACTGAATCTGCTGAACCTTTCATATCATGGTCCGAGTTTCAGACCGTATTCCGTCAAAACTTTGTTCCTACTGGGATAATGAGGATGAAGAGGAATGAGTTCCGTATGCTGAAACAAGGTAACATGTGAGTAAATGACTACCTCACTAAAATTAATCAGTTGGCTCGATATGCCCCAACAGACATAGCAACAGAAGAAGAGAAGGTGGATCGCTTTCTGGAAGGGATGCAGGAAGAAATGAGAGCACAATTGATCTTGCATGATCACCCCACTTTTCATCATCTGGTCAATAAGGCTCTCATTTGGGAAAATGAAAGAAAGCTCTTAGAAGCAAGCCGTAAAAGGAAATGGGTGTCACCAAGACCTCAAAGTGGTTTCCAATCAAGGCCAGTGTATAATCCCTCCTTCCGTCAGGGAGCATTTTCAGCACCTACAGGAACAAACCCAGCACCACGTTCAGGAGGGAGTGTTATTCGTGCGCCTCGCCCCCCAGGGCAGACCCCATCACTTAACCCAGCTGCAAATTGCATTGCTTCAACTGCGGTGCAAAGGGGCATTTCGCCAATAAATGTCCTGACCGCCAGGGTACCACAACCAAGTTCAATGCAGGGGCCACCGCCTCGAGAGCACAGTCTTCAGCAGCCAGCAGAAGTTTCCAAAACCCTCAAGCATCCAGAGCTTCATCCACACTGACTCAGGGCCGAGTGAACCACATCACAGCAGAGGACGCTCAGGACGCTTCTGGAGTATTAATGGGTACGTTCTCTGTTAAGTCTATCCCTGCGCAAGTTTTGTTTGATTCTGGGGCTTCGCACTCTTTTATTTCAAAGGGCTTTGTGGCAAAAGCTAAGTTACCAACCTTCAGGCTGAAAAGGCCAGTAGTGTTAAGCTCACCAGCGGGACCTCTAACTGCTACCATAGTAAGCCCTAAGGTGGAAATCACCATGGGAAGTCTTAATCTTCCAGCAAACCTGTTAGTCCTGCAATCCCAAACACTGGATGTTATCCTAGGAATGGATTGGCTGGCCAAAAATCAAGGTATAATAGATTGTGCTAATAGAAAGGTCATACTCAACAAGCACCCAGGTCTGATCATTAAAGTTAAAGTGGATCGCCCTCCTTTAAAGACTGCAGTGCATCATATTGAGGGAAAACCTTTGGAAGAGACACCTATAGTTCGGGAATACCCAGAAGTTTTTCCCGAAGAATTACCAGGTATGCCACCTGATCGAGATATTGAGTTTGTAATTAACCTAAAGCCAGGTACTGCCCCAATAGCTAAGAGACCATATAGGATGGCAGTAGATGAATTGGAAGAATTAAAAACACAAATTGAGGATCTACAGGAGAAAGGATTTATCAAGCCTAGTTCGTCTCCCTGGGGATCACCTGTGATCTTTGTTAGGAAGAAGGATGGCACTGCTAGGTTGTGTGTAGATTACCGGACTCTCAATGAGGTAACCATCAAGAATAAATATCCCCTACCCAGGATTGATGACTTATTTGACCAGTTGATAGGGGCCGCAGTCTTTTCTAAAATAGACCTGAGGTCAGGATACCACCAACTTAAAATAAGACCAGAGGATATTCCAAAGACTGCCTTCACCACTCGTTATGGTTTATTCGAGTATACTGTCATGTCCTTTGGATTGACCAATGCTCCAGCTTACTTCATGAATTTGATGAATAAGGTTTTTATGAAATTCCTGGATAAATTTGTGGTTGTATTCATAGATGATATCCTAATATATTCAAAGACAGTAGAAGAACATGCAGAACACTTAAGACTAGTCCTAGAGACCCTCAAGGAGCATCAGCTGTATGCCAAGTACAGCAAATGCGACTTTTGGTTACAAGAAGTCAGTTTCCTAGGTCACATCATAACCTCTGCAGGAGTGGCAGTAGATCCTGCTAAGGTAGAAGCAGTGTTGGAGTGGAAGCAACCAACCTCGGTGACAGAAGTGCGTAGTTTCCTGGGTCTGGCAGGATACTACAGGCGCTTCATCGAAGGATTTTCTCAGATATCTAAGCCCATGACTCATCTTCTCAAGAAAGATAAAAAGTACGAATGGTCTGAGAACTGTGAGAAGAGTTTCCAGGAACTAAAGAAAAGATTAACAACAGCTCCGGTATTAACCTTACCCGATATACACAAGGATTTCGAGGTATACTGTGACGCTTCACGTCAAGGTCTTGGATGTGTGCTTATGCAAGAAGGAAAGGTTGTAGCCTATTCATCCAGACAACTCCGTCCCCATGAGGATAATTACCCCACTCATGATTTGGAATTAGCCTCAGTAGTGCATGCACTAAAAATTTGGCGACACTACCTGATAGGGAATCATTGTGATATCTATACGGATACCCAGGCAGATCTCAATCTTAGGCAAAGAAGATGGTTGGAATTAATCAAGGATTATGACTTGGACGTTCACTACCATCCTGGAAAAGCTAATGTAGTGGCTGATGCCTTAAGCCGCAAAGCTTACTGCAATGCCATTATAGAGCAAGGATTCCATGATAAGCTCCTTGAGGAAATCAAAGCTCTTAACTTGGAAATAGTTGAGCAGGGAACCCTGGCTACAATGGAAGTACACCCAACTCTAGAAGACCAGATCAAGGCAGCTCAGAAGGGGCATACTGGGACTCAAAAATTTAAAGCCCTCATGGCTAAAGGGAAAGCTCCTAAAATGCTAGAAGATCAGCAAGGAACATTGTGGTATGAGAAACGCCTTTTCGTTCCCCATCATAAGGATCTTAAGGAATTAATACTTAAGGAAGCACACAGCTCATCTTACACCATTCATCCCGGTAGCACCAAAATGTACCAGGATATTAAAACGTTATATTGGTGGCCTTGTATGAAGAGAGATATTGCTGAGTATGTAGCCTATTGTGATGTGTGCCAACGAGTTAAAGCCGAGCACCAAAGACCTGCCGGATTGTTGCAGCCCTTGCAAATTCCTGAATGGAAATGGGAAGAAGTCGGGATGGATTTTATAACCGGCCTACCTCGTAACAAGTCGGGATACGATTCCATATGGGTTATTGTGGATAGATTAACCAAGGTTGCCCACTTTCTCCCTGTGAAGACCACTTATAAGGGTGATAAATTAGCTGAGTTATATGTAAACCGCATCGTGTGCCTGCATGGAGTACCTAAGAGGATAGTCTCAGACCGAGGTTCCCAGTTCACCTCGCGTTTTTGGGCTAGCCTACATGAAGCATTAGGGACCCATCTAGCTTTCAGTACAGCATTTCATCCTCAGACAGATGGGCAGACTGAAAGGACGAATCAAATTCTGGAGGACATGCTTCGGGCCTGTGCCCTCGAATTTACTTCGGATTGGGAAAGATGTTTACCCTATGCAGAATTTTCGTATAACAACAGTTTTCAGTCAAGTCTAAAAATGTCACCCTTCGAGGCCTTGTATGGTAGTAGGTGTAGGACTCCCCTGCATTGGTCAGAAGCAGGAGAAGGGTATGTGTTTGGCCCAAAGATCCTTAAACAGGCAGAAGGGAAGGTCAGATTAATTAGGGATCGTCTTCAAGCTGCCCAATCCCGGCAAAAGAGCTATGCTGATAATCGCCGTAGAGATCTATCCTTTGAAGTGGGAGACCATGTCTATCTCAAGGTATCACCCCTTCGAGGAGTTCGAAGATTTAAAGTAAAAGGCAAGCTGGCACCAAGGTTCATTGGTCCTTACCCCATAACCGCAAGATGTGGGGAAGTCGCGTACCAATTAAAGCTACCGGACAGCTTATCGGAAGTACACAATGTGTTCCATGTTTCTCAACTCAAGAAATCCCTTCGAGTCCCTGAAGAGCAAGCTCCAATTGAGTCAATTCATCTCCAAAAGGATTTGACCTACCCAGAGCAGCCAATCAGGATCCTTGACACCATGGAGAAGCGGACCCGACATCAGGTTATCCGACTCTGCAAGGTTCAGTGGGGCAACCACTCCGAACAAGAAGCGACTTGGGAACGTGAAGATCAGCTCAAATTGGATTATCCTTCATTGTTTCCAGCGCAGCTCGAATCTCGGGGTCGAGATTCCGTTTAAGGGGGGTAGGATTTGTAACATCCTATTTTTGGATCTGCCATTTTATTGCTTAAAATAATTTAATTTGGCTAAAAGTATATTCTGGAATTTGGAATTTCTAAAGTTAGTTTTAAAATTTGAAAATTTCTCTTTTGATTGCCTTGAGTTTCTTCTTTTCAGCCCATGGTTTTTATCGCAAAAATTTTTCTCCCGGGTGGGCCAGCCCTTTTCTCCCCTCCCTCTTATTCCATTTCCCCGGCCCGGCCCGCTCGCCTCTTTCTTTTTCCCCGGCCAGCCCAACCCAGCGCGGCTCCCCTCCTTCTTCCTCCTCCCGACGCTCTGCTCCTCGCGCTCCCCGCCTCCCCCCGCTGCACCAGGCGAGCCGCCCCCGGTCTCCCCTTCCCCAGCTGGCGCATAGGCTTCGTGGCGGCACTCCGCACCGCCGCACGCCTCCAGCGGCGCTAGGCCTGTGCCCCGCGCCGTAGCTTCTCCGCGCGTCGCCCTCCCCCTCGCCATGGCAGCCAGCTGCCGGAGATCGACGACCCCGCCTTCAATGCCGCGTCATCAATGGCCGGAGGCTGGTTGGACGCCACCCCGACTTCAAGTGCCGCCATGAGTGGCCGTCGCCGTCGATTGGACCGGCCGCCCCGCGTGTCATCGCCACCACGCTGCCGTGCTCCGCCCTCAAGCCACCCAGCTGCATTATCTCTCCCCCGCGCGTCTTTACTCCTCACCCGTGGCCATGAGTGCGCCTAATGCCAGCCCATTTCCCTCCCCCACCTAGCTCGGCGATAGCCCTCCACGCAAGCCACAATCGATTGCGCTTCGAGGGAGGAGCTTCGGCCGCATTTACTCCCACATTCCCGCACCCCTCCTCGTTGGCTATAAAAGCACGTGCTTGCGCCCATCAGTCCGCACCCTCCCCACTGCCAAAAATCCCGAGCAAAACCCCCGCCGTCGGCCGCTCTTCGGGCCGCCACCGCCGCCAGCGTCTTCCGAAGGACCCCGACCGGCACTACCTCTTTCCCCGAGTTCCATTCCCCCTTGAGAAGCTCCTGGCTCGCCTAATCGGCCTCTGGTCTTTTACAGCTCGTCGGCGGTCGGGTCTTCCCCATCTCCGGCCACCCTCTGCTGCCGCCGCTCCAGAGGACACTCGGCCGATTCCCCGCCACCAGAGCGTCCTCGCCACCTCAGGAAGCCGCCTGTGCCCTCGGTCGGAAGCCTCGCTGCCTCGTCTTCCCCAACACCGGCCGACCACCTCCGCCATTTGGGCTCCTCGCCGCCAGCTCTCTACGGACCTCCCCAAGCTCTCCTCTCTGCCCTGGTGAGATTCGGGATACCCAAAGATGCTCCCCTGCTCCTTGTTTGCTCTCTCGTCGCAGGATTTGCCGTCGCACGCCTCCCCTGGTCCCGCCGTCGCTCACCCCGCCGCCGTCGTTCACCCAGCTCCCTCCGCCGATTCGAGCCTCCAGCCGGTGCGCACGGGGTCGAGCTGGCCATTTTGGGCATCGCCCTGCGCCGCCGTGGCCCTCTCTCTCCCGCCGGCGAGGCTCGCCGCCGCTCGGCCGAAGAGGAGCTCTGCTCCCGCCTAATCCCCGGTTAGCCGCTAACCGTTGGGGTTAGTCGTCGCCGACGTGCCGCTGACCCGTGGGCCCGGGTGGGTTTAAAATGGAACGTTGACTGACCAGTGGGACCCGCAGAACGAATTAAAATTTGTTAATAACCGGGTATTAAAGAATGAACCACTGACGAGTGGGCCCCCTTTACTGTGTGCACAGTACCTCGGTCCCACCCGTCAGCCTCTGGACGATTAACGAAAAATAAAAATGAAAATTTAAAATAAAAACCCGTGGGACCCGCATGTCAGAGGAAGGACTCTCTCTCCCCTGTTATTTTTGGGATTTTCCTGAAATTAAGACTTTGAAGGGCTCGTTCTTTCTCGTCGTAGCTCCGATTGAAGTGAAACTTGTTTCTAAAATTTTCTAAATTCATTATCTTTCTGTTGGTTTCGGTTTGGTTCAATTTGGAGTTCGTTTGCTCATTATTTTATGCTTATTAGTCCTTTTGCTTTTGTATGTTGCACCGGTTCTTCGCGATCGAGTAGAGTTCGAAGCTGCTCCTGAGCCCCAGGAAGACTTACCGCAAGACCAGCAAGAACCTCCTGCCTACGACCAAGGCGAGTCAGCATTTGATCATTTTGCTCCTAAAATTCTTGCCAAGTTATTTTCCTTTAACTACTCAAACTGCATGCGCTATTTTATGTAAACGTATATGTTAAAGTTGTAAGGTAGCTATACACCCATTTGATGTTCTAGAAAAATCTAATATGCCACCCCTTGATAACTTGAAACAATTATCCCTTGTCACCATAGATAATAATGTTAACGAAATTAGCTATAAGTCAATTTAAGCTATGCTAGTCTGGTCAAGTCCAGGGCACTAGTTGTCCTGATCATTAATATTCCAAAAACATACAAACTTGATTTGGGCTAGTCATGGGATGTAAGTGACTGAGTATTTTGTTACAACTATTTCTATGCTTCTCAAAACCCTCAAAACCTGCTACACATGTCTGGGCGGATGGTAAGTAGGATTGGTGCTGATGTCGCACGAGAACCTGGGTTGTGGACAGAACCGCCCGGACAAATTAAGGACTGAATCTTGTGACGACCTCCTTATGTAAAACAGTACGACCACATGTCTATATGGGTATGACCTAGCTGATTAACTTGCCAGGACTTAGTTAGATAACACCATTGAGAGTTAGGGACAGGGAAAGACTGTACCCAGATGGCGCAAGAGGGGGCCTCTGACTGTGGTGGATTTAGCCCGTCAGCGGTGAAACCTCAGCGGGTGTTATTTAGCTAAATCAGGGTAAGGTAAAGGCTATGTGATAGATTATCTGGGCCTCATGCCTAAGGAAGCGTGTAGGCTATTAGGATAATTTATTTCTTGTGGGTAAAGTGTACAACCTCTGCAGAGCGTAAACTATTCGAATAGCCGTGCCCACGGTCAGGGGCGGACATGGGAACTTACTCGAGCTAGTTCTATTTTCAAAAACTTTGGGGTTGGGAAGAATAATTGTTGGAGGGAGGTACTCCAAGTTTTGAATTTTTCCTGGAGGGAAGTACTCCAGTGATATTGAATATCTAAAATTTAGCATTGGTGGTTGGAACCATGTAACTGGTGGATGGAGCCAACACTGTTCTATACATACTGCACAATTTAACTTTATCAAATTGGTCTCAACAAATGCTAGAACTAGTGGTTTGTAAGTATAATATTTGCAACTGTAGCTTTGCGCAAATAAAAGAACCTAAGCCCTCCTTGAATCAACCTTGCATACTAGTATTTGCATTCTGTATGTTGGCTCGCAAAGCACGGTTGTTGTGCTCATATTCGCTCGCTACCCCCCTTTCCCCAGAGCTTGCAAATCAAGGGCAGTACGAGTTCTACCAGGACCAAGCCGAAGAAGGACATGAAGATGGTGATAGTTAGAATAGATTCTAGCCTCTCCCCACAGTCTGGTCGACCAAGCTAATAAATTAGGTGCGTTTAAGATTAGCCAGTTCACTGGATAATATTAATCGCACCTGGGTTATCCGGTCGCTTGCCTGTAGGGTGATGAGTCCTCCTATCTTGCTTCCGCTGTTATGTTACTTGTGTACTGAACTTATTTGGCCTGACGGCCCCTTTTGTAATTCGTGTCCCTATATGGGCCGCACGCACTCTGGTATTGTAATAATATGGACTGTACTGTGTATGAAATGATCCAGTAATGTAATCTGTGAGCACTATCTACTGATCCAGGGAATAGTGCACTATCTTCGCAGAGAATTTTGGGTTGGTTAAACCCAGGGTCCGACAAGAGTGGACTCTATACTGTCCACTAAGCTCACTAATGGAGAGTTTTTTATTTGCCAAATATAGGTTGATCATATAATTTTTGGTTCTACTAATCAAGCTTTTTGCAAGGAATTTGGTGACATAATGCCTAAGGAATTCAAGATTTCCATGATTGGAGAGTGGAGCTTCTTCCTTGGATTTGAAGTCTTGCAATTGAAGGAGGGCACATTCATATATCAAGAGAAGTACATAAAAGACCTCCTCAAGCACTTTGGAATGGAAGAAGACAAGCCCATCAAGACACTAATGGCGTCGAATGCGCATCTTGACTTAGATGTGGGAGGGACACCAATGGACCTAAAGTTTTATAGATCCATAATTGATATTTTGCTTTACCTTACAACATCTAGGCCCGATGTTGTGTTTATGTGTGCTTATGTGCTAGGTTTCTAGCTTTCCCTAAAGAATTACATCTATTGGCCGGTAAGAGAATTCTTTGATATTTAAAACACTCCTCTAGCATTGGTCTTTTATATCCCAGATGTGCAAAATTTGAGTTACTTGGTGATTTGATCTCCGATTATGTTGGGTATAAAATTGATTGTAAAAGCACTTTGGGGGATGTCATTTGCTAGTTGCATTCTCAATCTCTTGGGCTTCTATGAAACAAAACTACGTTGCACTTTTTACTCCCCAGGCGGAATGCATTGCCACTGGTAGTTGTTGTGCACAAATTTTTTTATGTGAAGCAAACACTTCAAGACTATGGGATCTCCTTCCACAGTGTGCCTCTACTGTGTGACAATGAAAGTGCAATGAAAATTACAAACAATCTGGTTCAACACTTGCCTAGAGATCATGTTGCAAAAGTTGACAATGTGCTAAGCTATGTAAGAACCGAGGATCAACTTGCCGACATTTTCACTAAGCCAATAGATGAGGGACACTTTTGCAAGTTGAGGAGTGAGTTAAATATCATAGATGACTCTAATGTTGCATTTTCATGTTTATTTCTTGTAATATATTGCCATGTGTATATGTGCTTTGCTTGTTAGATGCTTGTAGATTTGGATATGTAATACCCCGGTTTATCCAAAGCCTAGAATGTCATCACAACCACAACTATCATCAACTTAGCCATTATCAACACTAAACATCCACTAAGAAACAAGATTAACCATTAATAATAATCATAAATAGAAATTTCAGTAACACAGGAAAATATAATTTGGATTTAAAATAAACCAAACAGGAACTAAGATGAACCATAAGCAAGTCTAAAGTAAACAAAACATCAAGTGGCAATATAATGAAATATGAAGACCAAAGGAACCACAAGTTATCTAATTATTACAATGAAGGTTCTAACTAGTTCATGACCAAGAATTATAAATTGCTAAGTGGAGTGAAAAGGCATGAAGTGAAATATTCATGTTCTACTCCCACCCATATGTGTCACTTTTAACGATCATCTAAAACAACAACAAAGTAAGGGTGAGTCCACGACTCAATAAGTACAAATCAGAATAACAAGCAAGGCAACATCTTAATCATGTTTCCTAATTCACATTCATTTAACATCAACCCAAGTTCTCCACCTACTCGTTATCCTTTTTTCTATTCACAAGTCTCAATGCCGCATTACTCTTTTCAATTATGCAATGCAATATAATGCTCATGCACATGTCTCATCCCTTCTTGCTTATACCAGTATAGCAGAGTGTAACACCAGTCAATGATCACTCTTGCCTACACTATCTAGTGTGGGGACCAATTGCCTGTCTTTTTTCATACGAGGACCTCATTGCCCATATCTTACATATGGGAACCTCATCCTACTCCCGTGGGTCACATGATTCATCATGAATGTTCAATATGCAATGCAAATATCATAATTTTCTTTAATTTATTTCCATCGTTCAAACAAAATATGTACTCATCATCCTACCTCAATTTTTATCTTCAGCATCATATCATAAGCACGAGAGCAATGTAAAGTAAACATTATCATAGGAATAATTAAGGCAAGTAATCATTCAACTAGAATTTTAAGCACTCGAATACCATTCTACAATACGCTTGCCTTTTTAGTTGCGATGCGTAGTCTGGCTCAAAGAAGGCAACACACCTAAAGCAACTCCTCTTACGGTAAACACACAACTCAATACATGCTACAGCAGTACAAAAACCATAATTGCAATGTCGCTCCTACACGTTCCATACTTAAGTGCTATCAGATCCTAGTAATATCTTATCAATTATACTAGGCCTAATATTGCACTCGCAGTAAACTATTTTGCACCATGCAGCTGAATGGTAAGCCTGCCTGCGTCACTACCAGGTTCCTGTGTCAGAGCTAAACTGATCAATACGACAATAACTAAAGTTGCGTGCTCTCCGTGTACCATTGTAAATTAGCGCGTTGTGCGCGAACTAACATAAATTAATTCTAGTGCAATATTGCAGGGGATCTCTAGATCAGAGAAAAAAGAGGATGATCATAAAAGAATATATATGTAGGTGGTCACATCTGGACGACTAGGAGATTATGTTGGTGGTCGTACTCATCTGGCAAGCATATTGGTCGTTCATGTGGCGAGCATGATCCTGGGCATGCTGGTCAGTCTGGGTCAGGCTTGCTAGAGAAAGAGTAGGTTCTCGGCAATGGAAGCTGCAGAGCACAAATTCGATTGGAAGATTAAAACTTACATGTTTTACCTAAATCAATGGTTGCTTCAAGAACCGCACAACCACACGCTTAAGCTCACATCTTTCATCTATCGACGTCAGAGCGAGGGGAGGTCAACAAGGTCGGCGTCTCACAAAGCTGTGGCCTCGTGGGTGCAGTGAGAGGAAGGTGCAATTGGGGTGGGGTCTGGCAACAGGCAGACCGGTAATGTATTGGAGGAAGAAGAAGAGGGAAGAGACTAGAGAGGCAAGGAAAAAATGGAAATAATTATGTTTCTTTGTGCGACGTCATATACACCTCATAGCCTCAGTGCTTGCATGTGGAAACCATCGCATGCCAGCAAAACCAGGGGTCCTTTATTTATCCATATACAGTACTGTTCTCCTGTACCGGCAAAAAGTGGCAACCGAAAGAAGCACTACTCTTTTTTTTAGAGAACGTGGTCGTGTAGGAGCATTGCATGGCATTTTCTTTTAGACCTGAAAACAAATGCTGCAATTTTAGTGCCAATTTCCGACCCTCCTGCACTTCCTCTACCAAGATGCATGCACGAGGGGCAATGTGTTCTGAAGGGCACCTCAGGTTGTAAAACAAGATAAGGTTTTGCACCATGGAGCTGAATGGTAAACCTGCTTGCGTCACTACCAGGTTCCTGTGTCGGAGCTAAACTGATTAATACGACAATAACTAAACGCTGCATGCTCTCCGTGTACCATTGTAAATTAGCGCATTCTGCGTGAACTAACATAAATTAATTCTAGTGCAATATTGTAGGGGATCTCTAGATCGGAGAAAAAAAGAGGATGATCATAAAAAGAATAAATATGTAGGTGGTCGTCTGGACGACTAGGAGACGATGTTGGTGGTCGTACTCACATGGCAAGCATATTGGTCGTTCACATGGCGAGCATGATCCCGGGCATGCTGGTTGGTCTGGGTCCAAGGCATCCGGGACAAAGATGACCAAATGGACCGCTCGACATGGCACGGCCTGGGCCTGATAAGGCATGGCCCTATTAGGCATGAGTCCGTTTGGCCTGTCACCTGGAACAGGCCGTGTTATGTCTGCCAGCCCATGGGCTGAGCCTCCGGCCCAGCATGATTAGCCCTTTGGGCTAGGCCGGCACAACACGCCCGTGTGGCTTGTCTGGCCCAAAAAGAGAAAAAAATTGATTTATTAAGAAAAATGTGTAGAATTCAAAAAAGGCAAAATATATTGTATAAAGTATAAAAAATACACATTAAATTGTAGAAATTTTAGAATACGCACAATAATTTTTAGAAAATATAGAAAGGACACATTAATTTATAAAAATATAGAAAAGACACATTAAATTATAGAAATGTAATAATGAGCTTTTATTTATGTTAAAATGGCTGCCTCGTTAAAAACTTGGCCAAGTAAAAACTCAACTCAAGAAAACCTTGGCAAAGAAAAAAGAGTACAGCTTGTAGCTCAGCATTACAAGTGGAAAAGCATAAAAAATATAATATGTACATGGATGCTCTAAGAATCGGCGACGGCATCTTGACTGCCTTCACCGCCATCCAGATACAAATTGTTGAACGTGTTTTCCGTCACCGTATGCACCACACTATGTTGGTCACGTGCCTCAGATTGTTTCCAGTTTTTCATTGTGAGAAGTACTTCCACCAACTCAATCGTGAGTCTTGTTCTTCTCTCCTCTAATATTCTTCTGAAAAGACTAAAAGTAGACTAAGAAGAAATTGTCGAGATAGGAACAATTAACACATCTGTGCTGATATGGATAGCACCAAATATGTTAGCTTTTGCTCGCTTCACCAGTCCAAAAGGTTAAAGTTCTCTGTACCAAATAGCACGAGATCGCTATCCAGGAAGACTAATAGTTCCCTGCGTGCCCTAACATGGATTTCCCTACCTCCGCTACTTGAAGATGTAGAGGATCTTCCGGAGGATCTCCTAGACGAAAAGATGGTGCCCCACATGTGTCTTCTTATCTGTAGTGGGTGCTGCTGGAGGTCGTTGCAAGCAAACTCCCTGAAACTTATGCTCATATTTCTGGTAAACTTCAGACAGTTGTGAATGAACAGCTATAAAATAGGTAGATAATCTACCCCTATAAAATCACCTATAATGTTGAGAACATTAGTGAAACCTTCAATTTTAGCTCTTGGATCTAAAATAAATGCAAATACGTATAAATATGGAATCTCTTTCTAATATTTTAAATATTTTGTTTTCATAGCATGCACATTCTCTTGTAATAGTGCGTTATTTTAAAAAAATTTCAAGTGAACAGCAATAGAAAGAATATGATGAACAAGTAACGGAGAAGTTGGATAATACACTCCAAATAAAGCAAAAGCAGATTCGCAAAAAAGTTCAAGAAATGGTAATGACTTCTTAGCAACATACCAGTGGTCCTCAGTCAGCAATGTATTGCTGGTATGGCTATGATAGTGCGTGTAGATGAAAACAGAAAAAATGGATTTGTATGGGAAAAGATTTTGTAGCATGAGATAAGTTAAGTTCCAACTCACCGGTATGTCCACAATGAACTTTCATGGATGTAGGCACTCGAAGGCAAGCTCCGTCCCTTAGCCTCTGAAGTGGTGGCAGCGGGGCTGGCGCCTTGTCGAAGTAGATGTGCGAGCGCTCCGTCCCCTACCCTTCGAGGCGGTGGCAGCAGAGCTGGTGCATAGTCAAGGTACACGCGCGAGCGCTCCGTCCCCTACCCTTCGAGGTGGTGGTAGCAGAGCTGGCGCCTAGTCGAAGTAGACGCTCGAGCGCTCCGTCCCCTACCCTTCGTGGTGGTGGTAGCGGAGCTGGCGCCTAGTCAAAGTAGACGCTCGAGCGCTCCGTCCCCTACCCTTCGAGGCGGTGGCAACGGAGCTGGCGCCTAGTCGAAGTAAACACGCGAGCACTGTGTCCCCTACCCTTTGAAGCGATGGCAGGATGGCTCACTTTACGTGTGGTATTTATACTCCGTGGAGTGCGTGGAACATCATCCATGTCTTATTTTATACCCCGGAGAGTACGCGTAGGGACAACGCCCGCACGCGCATGGGAAATCCGTGTCTTATTTATACTCTGTAGAGTGCGTGGGAACAACATCCACGTCTTATTTATACTACAGAGAGTACGCGTAGGGACAACGCCCACACGCGCACGGGAAATCCGCGTCTTATTTATACTCTGTAGAGTGCGTGGGAACAACATCCACGTCTTATTTATACTACGGAGAGTACACGTAGGGACAATGCCCGCGAGTGCGCGGGAAACCCACGTCTTATTTATACTCTGTAGAGTGCGCAGGGACAACATCCGCGGCTTATTTATACTCCGTAGAGTGCGCGCAGGGGCATCCCCCCACGCGTCTTGTTTTCTTTATACTCCAGAGAGTACGCATAGGGACAACATCCACGCGTGCGCGGGGACAACATCTGCATCTTGTTTTCTTTATACTCCGGAGAGTACGCGCAGGGACAACATCCACGCATGCACGGGGACAACATTCGCGTCTTGTTTTCTTTATACTCCTGACAGTACGCGTAGGGACAATATCCACGCGTGCGCGGGGACAACATCCACGTCTTGTTTTCTGTATACTCCGGAGAGTACGCGTAGGGACAACATCCACGCGTGCGCGGAGACAACATACGCGTCTTGTTTTCTCTATAGTTCGGAGAGTACACGCAGGGACAACATCCACGCGTGCGCGGGGACAACATCCGCGTCTTGTTTTCTTTATACTCCGGAGAGTACGCGTAGGGACAACATCCACGCGTGCGCGGGGACAACATCGACGTCTTGTTTTCTTTATACTCTAGAGAGTACGTGCAGGGACAGCATCTGTGTCTTGTTTTCTTTATACTCCGGAGAGTACGCGCAGGGACAACATCCACGTTTGCGCGGGGAAAACATCCGCATCTTGTTTTCTTTATACTCCGGAGAGTACGCGCAGGGACAACATCCACGCATGCGCGGGGACAACATCCGCATCTTGTTTTCATTATACTCCGGAGAGTACGCGCAGGGACAACATCCACGTGTACGTGGGACAACATTCACGTCTTGTTTTCTTTATACTCCGGAGAGTATGCGCAGGGACAACATTCACGCGTGCGCGGGGACAACATCCGCGTCTTGTTTTCTTTATACTCTGGAGAGTACGCGCAGGGACAACATTCATGCGTGCGTGGGGACAATATCCGCGTCTTGTTTTCTTTGTACACCGAAGAGTGCTCGCAGGGATACCTCCGCGTGTCGGTGTGCAGGATAAGACAAATTTGCAGACAATTGGCTTTATTCATGTCCCGTTTGCGCGGGCGAGCGTCTTACAATAGGCAGGATGCCGGGCTTGCTACAGGCTTCTCTTTTGTCCTAAACATAGTACCGCCACAGCCTGTCTGCATTCCATGTGTGGCGAAGTGTCTGCCCTTCCAGTGTTGCGAGGCGATAGGCTCCCCATTGCAGAGCTGCAGGGACGATGTATGGGCCTTCCCACTTGGACTCCAGCTTGCCGACAGTCTCGGCATGAAGTGCCATTTTGAGGACGAGGTCTCCTGGCTGGAATTCTCGCGAGCACAGGGTGCGGTCGCGCGTGCGCACCATTTGGCGCTCGTACTTTGCGACGTGTTGGGTCGCGCTTATCCGCTCACCATCAAGGAGGTCTAGGGACAATTGGCGCTCCTCGATCGGTGCCTGCACGAGGACCCTTCTTGAGCCAGCCTTAAGTTCTTTGGGTGTCACTGCCTCATCGCCGAAGAGGAGTTTGAACGACGTGAACCCCATCGGACGTGTAACCGCTGTGCGGAGAGACCAGAGTATGCTGTGAAACTCGCTTGGCCACTTGCCCTTCGGTAGCCTGACGTGGTGCTTCTTGACCTCGTTGGAAATGGCACCATTCGCCCACTCGACCGCTCCGTTAGACTACAAGTGTCTGATCGAGGCGAATCGGAGTGTGATGCCCATACCGTCGCAGAACTCCTTGAACAGGGCGGAGTCAAATTGTAGGCTGTTGTCGACAGTGAGCTCCCTAGGCACTCCGAAGCGGCATATGATGTTTTGCCAAAGAAAACGCTGCACTCCGAATCGTAGAATGCTCCTTCGGGAAGGGGAAGCTGTTGGCTGGCGGCCTTCACGAGGTTGCCTGCCTGCTCATTATCCACATGAGGGATGGCCTTGACCGTGACACCCAGGAAGTGTCGCTCCTTCGCTCTTACAGCTGCCAAGTACTTGGCCTGCTCAGGATCCTTGGCTTGGTAGGATTTGTCAACGTGGCCCGCCACTAGCTGTGAGTCAGTGCGGACAAGGACCCGCTGTGCTCCAAGGGCCCTGAGCTTAGCGAGGCCGAAGAGCAGCACCTCGTATTCGCCCGTGGTATTGGTAGCCGGAAATGCGAGGCGCGCCGAATACAGCAAGCTATGCCCCTCCGGGGTAGTGACTACTGCAGCCACGCCAGCGCTAGAAGCGTCGTAAGCTCCGTCGGTATTGAGCATCCACACCGGGTCCTCTGGCTGCTGGATGTGTTGGGCAGGCGGGGTCCATTCCACGAGGAAATCTGCGAGGACCTAGGATTTGATTGCCGTCCGTGAGGCGTATGTCAGAGAGAACGGCGCGAGCTTGGCCGCCCACTTGCCGATGCGCCCCATGGACTCCTATTGTGTAGCATCTCCGCCAATGGGAATGAGGATGGTACTGTGATTGGATGGGCCAGAAAATAATACCGAAGCTTCCTCGAGGCCATGACCAATGCGTACGCCAGCTTCTCCAGCTCCGTATACCGTGTCTTAGCACCCTGAAGGGCTTCAGAGACAAGGTATATAGGGCGCTGGAGGGCGCCCTCCTCGAGAACAAGGACAGCGCTGTCAAAGGCCTTCACACAGTCGCCATCCAAGTGAAACCCATCGCAGCCCTGAAGGGTCTTGAAAAATGGCAGGCCCCGCTCCGCTGCCCTAGACAGGAAGTGGCTCAATGCAGCCATGCGGCCAACGAGCCTCTGGACCTCCCTTGTCGTCTTGGGTAGCTCCATAGCGAGGATCGTGTCGACTTTGTCGGGGTTCGCCTGGATACCACACCTAGACACAAGGAAGCCCAAGAGCTTGCCCGCTTGCACCCCGAAGACACACTTGTCCGGATTGAGCTTGATGCCCACTTTCCTAAGGTCGTCGAAGGTCTCTTGGAGATCCTGACCGTGGGAGACGAGCTGTCTAGTTTTGACGACTACGTCATCGACGTAAGCCTCTATGTTCCTCCCGAGCTGAGAGGCCAGCGCTAGCGCAATGAGGCGAGTGAACGTTGCCCCCGCATTCTTCAAACCGAAGGGCATCCTGACGAAGCAGAATGTCCCAATCCGTGTGATGAAGCTGGTCTTGTCCTCGTCATCCTTGGCCATGTAAATCTGATGGTAGCCGGAGTAGGCATCCAAGAAGCTCATGAGCTTACACCCCGCGGTGGCATCGACCAATTGGTCTATGCGCGGCAAGGGGTAGTCGTCCTTCGGACATGCCTTATTGAGGGCAGTGAAGTCAATGCACATACGCCAGGCGCCGCTGGCCTTTTTCACCAACACCGGGTTGGCAAGCCAGTCTGGGTGCTGGATCTCGCGGATGACCCCGGCTTGGAGGAGCTTTGCTACCTCCACCTTAGCCGCTTGCTGCTGGTCCATGGACATATACGTCGAAGCCTCTGCTTGACCGGCTTGGTGTCAGGGCGGACTGCTAGGTTGTGCTCGATGAGGGCACGGTCCACGCTTGTAATGTCCTCCGGGGACCACGCGAAGACATCTGTGTTGCTCCGGAGAACCCGAAGCAAGTCTTGCTCCACCTCTGGTGGAAGGCCCTCACCGATGAACATGAATTGACCTTCGGCTTGGAGGGGCATCCTCTTGACTCCGCCCTCCAGCCGGGGCTTAGGCGTCCATCCCGGAGTGGATGGCGTGTCCACCTTTAACCCGTCGAAGAGGACGTGCACCTTGCGGTGCGTGCTAATGGAGCCAGCCTCCACACACCGGGCGAGGTCCTGATCACCGAAGATGGTGATGACACCCCCGCGAGCCCGGGAGCTTCATACACAAGAAGCCGTGATGCGGGGCCGCCTCGAAGGAGTTAAGGGTAGGGCACCCCAATATGACATTGTACGGGTGCGGGATGTCCACAACGTAGAAGGTAATGTCTACACTCCTGGCGCTGTCGCCCTGGGAAAAGGAGGCTTGGAGACATACCTGGCCCAATGCCTTCAGTGGCTGACCCCCGAAACCTTGAAGCGGGATCCTCGATGGGCCCAAGCGACTCCGGGGGATTCCCATGCAGTCAAAGGCTTCCACAAACAGAATGTTCGCGAAGCTGCCCACGTCGACGAGAACACGCATGACGTCGTAGCCTGCGATGTTAGCCTGGATGACCGGGGGGTCTTGGTGGGGAAACTCCACGCCCTGGGTGTCGACCAACGTGAAGGTGATTTCGAAGTGCGCCATTCCCAGAGGTGCTCGCACCGAAGGGGCCTCCGCCGAGGAGCCCCCGGAGATGACGCTGATAATTCGGCGCTGGGCCCCCTCTGGGGCCCCAGCTCATAAAGGGTACGTGGGCCACAGCAGGGGGCGCCGTTTCCAAGGCTTGAGCCCTAGTGGTTGCTTGCCGCAGTGCCCTAATTGCGGTGCATGCCCGCGTGAAGTGGTCACCATAGCCATGCACTTCACACCACATGCCGTAGTCTTGGATTTCCTATTTTGCGCACGGTCTTTCATCGCGGCCCCTCCCGCATTCCCATCCCCGGCCCCTCCCACGGAAGGCGGGGGTAGTGTCCTCTACGCTGAGGACATGGCGGGCCTTCTGGGGTCTACGCTAGTTGCGCTTGGGCTTGGGCTTGCCACCTGACGAGCCCTCATGGTGATCGGCCTCGTTACGCTCAGGGGCGTTGCGGGGAGCGTCCTCTGCGGACTTGTGCTTACGTTTGCCCCTCAGAGAGTCGTCCCCTACTAGTGGGCTTCCTTTTTGCGACGACCCCTCTGCCTGAATGGTATCGGAGTCGTTGCCCTTGGGCCGCCGCTCGTCCTCCTCCGCTCACGTGTCTCCTCCATTTTATCGAAGAGCTTCACAACCGTCTTGATTGGCTTGCGGGCGTTGTACGCGGCCAACGGCCCTGGGCGGAGGCCCTGTATCGCTGCATTGATGATGGTTGTCTCGTTGACATCCTTGACCTGGCAACGGACCTCCGCGAAGCACTTGAAGTATTCCCAGAGCTTCTCTGAGGATTTTTTGTTTGACAGCGAAGAGCTGATCCGCATCGACGCGCTCGACGTAGTTTCCCTGGAAGTTGTTGTAGAGGCGGTCACGGATCTGTTCCCATGCATAGATGGAGTTCAGCTCTACGGTAAAGAACCAAGAGAGCGCCACTCCCTGTAGCGCGAGGGGGAGCCCCTTCGCTTTTGTGGTGTCGTCTCCACCTGCAGCTTCGATGGCGGTCTCGTACATGCGCACGAATTCCCGAGGGTCCGTGTTGCCCTTGTTCGGCTCGATGGCACTAGGGAACTTGAAGTCCTCCGGCCATGCCGACTGCTGCAGGCCCGCAGAGAGGGGGGACTCCGGGTCCACGCATCGCAGTGGGATGAGGCTGAACATGGGGGCCTCGCGGCTGTCCGCCCGTTCTGGCGTGGGCTCCGTCGCGACCACCGACTGGGTCTGCTGACTCTAATCCTCTTTCATATCTCGCACGGCTCCACGGAGATCCGCTAGCTCCCGTTGGAGCGTGCCGATGGCCATCATCAGGGCACTCTCCACTGTTGCCGCAGCTGGAGCAATCGGCGCACCTGGTCGTACCGCCGGGGCAGCGGCGACCACGGCCTACGCTCTCGGGTTACCCGATGTGCCAGCACGATAGACTCCAGAGTCGGTGGCGAGGCCGGCGTTGCCGCCGGACCCGCTCACTGCTCCCACACCGGGTGTGGGGACGGTGGCCGTGCCAACGTGGGCGTCGTCGTTACCGCTCCCGACTACCCGGTCGGTGCTGTCGGTGTCGACCGTCGTGCCAGCAGTGAGATTGATCGTCATGCGCGGGGCGGGGTTGGCCGTCGCGCTAGCGATGGGGTCGATCGTCGCATGCGGGGCGGTGTCGACAGTCACGCCGGCGGTGGCGGGGTCGATCGTCGCACCATGAGCATCGATGTTCGTGGCTGCCGCACCCGCGCCGTCGTCCACGCTCGCGATTGCCGACGCCGAGGCTCTGGTGTTGCCGCAGTACTTCGTCGCGCCCTCCTTCTTCTTAGCTGCCGATGATGAAGCTTTCTTTGGTGCCGTCCTTCTTCAGATTTTGAGGCTTGCTCTTGCGCTCCCGACGGACGGTGCCAACTGTCGTGGTTACAGACCAAACAGAGAGAGAGATATGGTAGTGGAGAGTTAGGTGAGCAATGCTTAGGGTTTCCCCCATGGCCTGGATGGTATATATATAATCACATGGGGAGTGTTTTACAATAATACCCTTACATTCAAGTATCCCTCTCAAGGGCATTTATGTCATTATACATGTCCCATTTTGGGCCTTACAGCCTTCTAACAGGCCTGCTGGACTTAGGTGGGAGCCACCCCTACAACAAATACCTTTTACATAAACATTTTGCGAAATCTTTTGAGTTTGCTTTCAAATTGTCCGTCGTGTTTTCTTTGGTTCTCTTCCTTCCAACAGAGCCATGCACTCCTCCCACTGATGGACTGCCTCGACCCATCTCGCACCATGCCTACCACCACACCATACTGGCCAGCTCGTCTCCGACGCTTCTGCCCCCACCTTAGCCCTGCATCTCCACCATCGCCTCCACATAGATTGGTTAATTATGCAATAGGTTATAAATATGGAATGTATAATTAGCTAATTGTCGTTTCTTGTTAGTTCCCGACTGTATTCCAGTCAACCCATTCTGAAATTGTACGAAAATATGCTATTGGACAATCTGTCTGGAAAAGGAGATTTCTAGACAAACAATCTATAGGGAATTCTACTGTATGTCAGCAAATGCTCATTTGTCAAAAAACTTCTGTCTGTTGGCAAATCTGTAATATCAGGGTTAGCTTGTCTGTCGGCAAACATAAGACCATCGGGAAACACTTTTGTTGGCAGGACTTACGGCGTATGTTGTTGTATGTTTATAAATCTTTTCCCGACAGATAGTTCATCCTGAAGGTGCCTTTTGCCCACAGACAAACTGTCCTTGAAATTTGGCCATGGTGTAGTGTGAAAGGATGGGGAAGACAACCGGGTGGGGATGCTTTGAGATTAGTTATTTTACGTGTCCAACAAGGAATAAGAGGAATAAGGGTCCTTCAGATAATCAGATGAAGGAATGACCTGTCCGTGGTTTAGGTCTTATTCAGCCAGTTTAGGCAACTGTCCACACAAACTATTTATTCCAAAATATAACCGGCCTCTTTGGACAGATATGTGAGAACATGGGACCAAACTGATCCTTTCTAAAATTTACAAGACCCAATTAGACATTGATCCATTCTGAAAAGCATACCTATGCAACTCTTCCAATTAATTGATTTTATGGTGTCACAAAATGTGTCCAAATAGTGCTGGTGGAAATATGTACAAATTAAAACATATTTTTTGCGAGGAAATTAAAAAATAAAAGTATGTTTATTTCGCTAAAATTGTATGTTTATTTCGATAAAATTGTACAAGTGAAATATCTACGGTTCTTAAAGGAATACATGCACTCAATTTCCTCGTAGAAATGTTGCACAAGAACATCCCTCATCTCATACGGGCTGGCGGTGGTCCACACAGCCTTTGGCAGACGGAAGGAGGGCGGCGGCCATGATATGGCTCTCCACCTGCAAAAGTAATCCATGAGTTGATTATTCGTGATTTATTTGGTCGGGAGATATTTTCTTGCCTGCTCTATTTATCTCACAATCACCATTTAACAGTACATAATGGAACACTACTGTACATAGACATGTGTAGGTAGAAACAAATATTAGAGACGAATTGTGTCCTAGGAATATCTTGGGAAACTATCTGTCAACAACAATAATAGTCTGTTGGTAAACATACATATCCAGCTTGGTCCAAGCCTCTCAGAACAAAAAAAAAAAAAAAGGAGATGAAGAGAAGAAGAAAGAGTAGCTCATTTGCAAGTTGCAACGAAGTGCGCTAGCTGTGGCTGGTCGCCGAATCATGCCGTCGCTGCTCACCGGTCAGCAGGATGAGCTGCATATATTACCGCCTCACCCAACATTTGGCCCTCAAATCCTCATATTTGTTTGTAAGATAGCGATGAGATGTTTTCTTGCACTTGAGGGCTTGGAGTGGGAGTTCATGGATATGGATTTGGAATTATATTTGGATAGAATCGAGAAGTACTAATTAAGAAAGAAAAAAAAGTAGTTTATGATGCTAAGAACATCGAATCGCTGCAGTAGTAGCTCTATAACAGCCTGCTTACCATATTATCAGTTTATATTGAGTTCCCGTAGTATATGTTATATGTTGGCCCAAATTGTAGCGCTTCTGAGTGAACTCTTTTAGATGAAGTGAAGACGAAAACCCAAGAGAGATGTTACACATATGTGTCCATCCTATAGATAGGCTGGGCTTTGAACAAATTTTGGGTCACATAGTGTTACAAATGGTATCAAAGTATTAACCCTCGCTGCACGGACCTCGTGTGCCTATGGCCCTGTAGTAGCATATAGCATGGGTTGTGCACCGAGGGGCTCGTTTTTAGGCATTTTATGCTACCGAAGGCGGTAATCCTTTGAGAGGGGAGAATGTAACATCCTCCCTCTTACTACTATATTGCCAATTTGCATTAAGTTTTATTAATATATAGTACATGTTGGTTCAAATCATAGCATTTTTAGGTTAACCATTTTGATTGAAGTGGGGACGAAAGTCCAAGACAGGTGTTAGCAGGCGTGCTCAAGAAAAGTGTTACGCATGCGTGTCCGAAAGAGATGTTATGCATGCGTATAGACCGGGCTTTCAGCAAATTTTGGGCTGCAATAAGTTGTTTGGCAAGATCACCCAAGTGGAGACAGACGTCTTCCTCTGTTGGACTTTGGTGGAATGGCTTTGTATGGTGCGTGTTCCCTCCTTCGCGCGAGAAGGAAGAGTTGTACGGGTGTCGTAAAGAAAATATCGTATGAAATACACAAAATTGAAATTGTGATTATGCAATGCACATATGGATTGGATAATTAATTATTGTATTCTGTTGGGAAGAGCCTATAGGTAGTATTTCAACACCATTTCAGATTCTTTTAAGATGTAGCTAGTGATATGCTCTAGAAGCGATTATGCAGATAATTATATCACTTCTATATTTATAATCTTTTGAATAATATTTTATTTTGTTCCTTGAATAAATATCTTTCATATTGATTAACAAATACGTGCCTTGTTCATAGAACTCTTTTTTCATGTTTTGATATTATTTTAAATTATCCCTATTTTTATATTTTTATATCATTATGTGAAACAATTATGATTTATAGATCAGCACATATATTGATTGATGATCATATTTTACAGATCACGGATATGAGGATGTTAAATCAATAATATGGACACATTTAGATAATATAGTATTGGATTGACCTACTATAAGACACTACGGAAATTGTTGTATTCTTAAGTGTTATCAATTGGTCTCATACATACTATATGTAGGATTCTTAGACCTGATATCGTCATAGTTTTCTATATGCGTAGTAGTTTACTTAGGGGTTGTCAAACACTACTTCATAACTGGGTGGTCATAAAATTAACTTTCGAGTTTACTAAAAAATATGTGGAGGAATATGAGTGATTAAGATGGAATTTTCTCCTCCTATATAACAGAAAAGATATTTGCGGACCCCCTGATGTGGTTGGATTAAGAAAGTGTATGGCTATACCAAATGTGGTCGAGGAATCAATTACATCTGAGTAATCCACTATTGGCGAATAAAGGATCGAGCTATTATAATATAGCACGCTTTTCACCTTGAGATCGATCAGGTATAGTGAGGCAAAGAGACCAAGCACTATATAGGTTTGTCCGATATGATCTTTATATATATTTGGGAGTTGTTATGTCTTGTTAGGGATTGCTACCGACTTATGAACTGGAAAGGAATTTTTGGCTCATGGACAAATATACATAAACCTACAGGATCATAAACTTAACGGATTAGAATGGTAAAGGACCAGATGACAAACTTTGGGTGTGATACAATCTCTACTCATATTGAATCCAGTTAGAGGCTCTCCGAGTGGGGATACAATCTCTACTCGTATTGGATGAAGATCCAGTTAGAGCCTTTTTTAGTTAGATATGATATCTAGTTGTATCGAATAAGGATTCGATTGGAGACTATATATTAAGAGAGGCGCGGGGCTAAGGGAGGCATCCCAAGACACGCCCATCGAAACCTTACCCATCACCTCTCAAAACCCCTGCCATATGAGCTGGTGCTATCACAACGACACATAGTATTTTATCCCTAGACGTGTGGACTTCAGTAGAGGCACTGCCAAGATTTTGATAATCCGATGACAAAATTTACCGGGGAGGACCGAAAGTCCCAATATTTCTAATTTTTGGAAACTTTTAACCAATTTTGGCCAAAATTTTCAAATTAAAATTTGAATTTCTTTCAAGTTCAGATAAAAAATCAGTTTCCAAGGGAGTTGAACCCCAAACTAGCGGTCTCAAGGCCTAATGCCTTACCACCGAACTATGTGTGCTCATGTGATTAAGAGTGGTTACAAATTTTCCTTATATTTGACAAAAAGCATTCAAAAATGAAAAATTTTGAGCAGTACCAAACTTTAGGGGGGGCAATATTCCAATTTTTCCAAAAATCAGATGATTTTCAGCGGATTTTTGAAATCCTGGGAGTTGCTGCGACGGTAACGCTGATCAGGACAAATGTGAGGAGGAGATGGTTAGCTAGAAGACGATCGACTACTTTCACTATGCCAACACGTGCTACGTTGAACCAGCTGCTTCAACTCTACCTTCGCTGCACTGCACGTTTAGTGGTAATGATCCATGATTCTTGCTTGCGTGGTTTTCTTGTTTATGTGGTAGAAAATTTTAATCTACGCTAGTATAGCCTAATCATATCCTGACAATCAAAAGGATCTTCCGACTGTCAGCCATCAAGACATTGGTCAGTAACCATGTAGATTGATGAAACAAATTCTCTCGACAAAAATAAATCTAATAGGTTAATTTTTGTTGTATATCAGCTGTTTAAGAAGACCCGATTGAGTAGACACTTTATCTAAACGAACTCATATTAGAGTTAGCTGGCCCACAAGACCTACTACATAGTTTGGCCCTATATAGTTTATTCTATCATGAAGGTACCCAATCACCCCTATATTAGGAGGGGCATGGGATACACATTATACACACAAGCCTATGGGCAAATGAGCAATAAAGTCGAGAGAAAGCTTACGACTATATCTTGTGTCTCATGTTCTACTTTTATATTCTTGTGAATTGAGTTCTTGATCATCGGCAACGCACTCTCAAATACATAACACGTTATCACCATGATAATGCTCTCGCTAAGGTTACCGGGTATGTTTTCTTTGATCTAGTTTGTGAATTCAAGTTTTACGCTGATGTTTTTAATTGTAGACTAATTCTAGTTCAACCCTACGTTGTCGCTCCCTTTCCCGTCGCCGGGCTGCCGAGCGCATGCCTCCGCGTGCGGTGTGACCACGCCATTTGGCCTGGTTAGTTATTTTTATTGAGGAATGTGTTGTCGAACAGATAATTTTAATGTGTTGTTGACAGATAATTTGTCTGCAAACGGCTTAGATGTCGTGAGTAATTAATTGCTTTTTGTCCTCACAGCCGAGCACAAATTCGATGTCGAAGCTTGATCATTGCGTTGTGGTCAACCGCACAACCACACGCTTTAAGCTCACATCTTTCATCAATCGACGTCAGTGCGAGGGAAGGTCAACAAGGGCGGCATCTCGCCGCGCCGTGGCCGCTTGGGCGCAGTGGGGGGAAGACTAATTGGTGGTGCAAGTGGGGTAGGGTTTGGCAACAGGCAGATCGGTAATGTATTGGAGGAGGAAGAAGAGTGAAGAGAGGCAAAGAAAAAATTGAAATAATATGCATGTTTCTTTGTGCCACGTCATATACACATCATAGCATCGGTGCTTGCATGTGGAAACCACCGCCATGCCAGCGAAAACAGGGGTCCTTTATTTATCCATATACAGTACTGTTCTCCTGTACAGGCAAAAAATAGCAACCGAAATATGATTTTTTTTAAGAAAATGTGACCGTGTAGGAACATTGCATGGCGTTTTCTTTCGGACCTGAAAACAAACGCTGCAATTTTATTGCCAATGTCCGACCCTCCTGCACTTCCTCTGCCAGGATGAGCTGAATGGCAAACCTGCCTGCGTCACTACCAAGTTCCTATGTCGGAGCTAAACTGATCAATAAGACAATAACTAAACGCTGCGTGCTCTCCGCGTACTAACATAAATTAGCGCGTTGTGCGTGAACAAACATAAATTAATTCTAGTGCAATATTGTAGGGGATCCCTAGATCGCAGAAAACAAGAGGAAGATCGTGAAAAGAATATATATGTAGGTGGTCGTCTGGACGACTAGAAGATGATGTTGGTGGTGGTACTCACGTGGCGGTAAATTTCCCACGAAGGCTGGTCGATTTAGATCCAAGCCATGGCAAGAGCTGATGTTGGAGCATGATCCCGCGCTCGCGCCCATGACGAGGAGTAGGAGGAAGAATGCCAGCACGTTTATGGCGGGAATACGGATACGTCCATCACTCCAAGCCATGGCCAGAGCTGCAGCTGCTAGCTAGTGCATTTAATTTGTTTACTTGTCTTAGTTCTGCTCCCCCTCCCGTCTATTTATAGCTGTACGTAGCGAGACTAGTCCACGTTTTCCTTTTTTTGTAGAGTCCATGCGGGACGCACTACAGTACCACACGACCATGTTTTCCTTTTTTGTAGTCCATGCGGGACGCACTAGAGTACCACACCCACCACTCACAAACAAACGGTAATAGATAATTTATTTTATCTAATATTTATATTCAGAAAAATACAAATGTAGTAAGTAAAATTTATATTTTAAAATATTTATATTTGAGAATATTCGTATCCGTACTTGAGAATATTCATAGTTGTATTCGTATTTGAGAATATTCATATTCGAGACTATTCGATTTATTTCCCATGTGATTCGGAATTTTGTGATTTGAAATTTGAATTTGGGCGGTTTGACTGGTAACCGTTCCGGTAACCGGTAAAAAAACAGCAAAATCGCCAGGAATTTCTACTACTAAGATTTGTTACAGAAGTTATAGGAGGATATTCATGTTCGACCGAATTATTATATATTCAATTCATATTCGTATCCATTACGACATTTGATTCATGTTCGTATTTGAGAATATTCAAATTTATATTCATATTCATTTTAAAAATATAGATTTATATTTGTATTTGAAACTATCCTATCGTACCTGATGCATTTTCATTCCTATATACTAGCACACCACGTGCCCTTCCAATGCACACGTTATTAATTTTGCGGGGAACGAGAGTCCCGCGGAGCGCAGTCATACTATTAGCACATTGAATACATACTACAAATACTCTAAAACCTAAAGTGGGTGAAAATGAAGACATGCCGAGAATGAAACGCCATCACTACTACAGAAAGCCTAATACTAGACGACCAATCACAGATGGCCTGACAAAACCGTCTGTGATTAACACTAACACAGACGGTTTTAATTTGGACACCGTCTGTGTTAGTGACGTCGGATAAAACGAGTATCACAGACGGTTTTTACCGATGAACCGGCTGTGATACTCTGTGATAATCTGGGATTATCACAAACGATTTTTTATTAAAAACCGTCTGTGTTGTGTAGACTATCACAGACGGTTGTTGTTAAGAACCGTCTGTGAATGTTTACAGACGGTTTTTAACAAGAACCGTCTGTGATGTCGCTTTGTCTGTCATATTCTGTTCATGACCATAGGTTAATATATAAGTATACATTGCTTCTAATAACTTAACTACAGAACTACTGAGACAAGAGATCACAAATTAAAGGCAAATTTATTAATTTCAATTAGAGGCAAATTTATTACAAAAGTCGCACAGGTAAAAAGTTTTCCAGATTGTAATCTTTTGGGCTTCGTACGCTTCTTCTTCGACTTTGGGACTTGGAGGATCAGCCGTTGACTTCTCGAACGCCGTTAAGATTGTCCTTGTCCTCAGCACTTCCTCCTCCAGCCTAGGCAAATAATCAGTAGCATAGCCCATAATGTCGTAGAGGATAGCACGAAAAGATTCCTCAGAATCTGCCGTTTCTGCTTGGTCGGCAAGGCTATCCATCAATCTCTCCAATGCGTGTAGAGCTTCTTCCGCTTTGCGCACATTGTGGAGAAGAACCAGGGTGAGGGCTGTTTCCCTTTCTTTAGCGGCAGCGAGACGCCTCCGTCGACGACGGATGATCAGGACGAGCTGACGGATGCAAGAAAGTCGGGGAAGGAGAGCAGGGCGTGTGCGGAGAAGCTGCTCCAGCTGCAAATTGCTGGCCGCCTGTGTAAGGTTCCGGCCGAACAATTCTTGATGAACAGATGAGAGGAAGGAGATGATCACAAGAATAGTAGAAGCCATATTGTACGTACGTAGAAGAGACCTGGATTAGGCGCGCATATTTAACCTTTAGCACAGACGGTTCGTATACCCAAACATTAATGATATAGACGCTTCGTATAACGATCGAGAGACATTAGACGATCGAAACACGAAGCGTTCTGACATAAAGCTTATGACAGACGATTTTTTATTAATCTAGGATTATCATAGATGGTTTTTAATAAAAAAACCCGTCTGTGATAATGCCTCTAGGCATTTATTGCGCTGCTCAAAACCGCATTTGTCTTCATTTCGATCCAGATCAAGCCGGTGCTGCACTCTTTCTCCCAGGAGGCAAGCTAGGCGATTTCAGGCCAATTAATTTGGTGGGAGGAGGCAGAGATTGAGTTTTGAAGATTCATACTTTCCTGGTTGCTCTAGTTATGGTTAGTAATGAAATTTATTTTTCTTTGTATCACAATTTAGATGTAAGTAATTGGTGAGTGTTATTGAGGATGGTTTGCAAAATTGTTGGTTATATAATAGCTGTTGGGTTTATAATATGAATTAAGGTAGCAAAGCCTGAATGCATGTGGTATATATAAGTAGTAATAATTAAATAATTTAATTTTTAAGACTAAGTTGTTATATATATGTACATAACGTAGGACCGAAGGTGGATGTATGCCGCGAGCCGTATGAGTGAAGAGTATATTAATGGTGTGTCTGCTTTTGCAAGAGCTGCCGAGGAGGATATGCTGAATAAGGGGGTGGAATATATGTACTGTCCATGCACTGACTGTGAGAATTTAAAAATGTTTAAGAACTGAGGGCAAATTGAAGCGCACTTGATTCGGAGGGGTTTTAAAAAGGGTTATACGTGTTGGACCAGTCATGGCGAAGTCAATGATCATTTGCCGCCGGATGACATCGCTGGTGAAGTGAATGATATGCCGTCAGATGACATCGCCGGTGAAGTGAATGACATGCCGCCGGATGATGTCGATTGTGGTTCGGATTCGGATAGGTTGCACGATGACAATTTGGATCAGATGCTTCGCGATGTAGAAGAGAACTATGATGAGAGAGAGTATGTTAAATTCTGGGGCTTGATGGAGGACTTGGAGAAACCTTTGTTCACGTGCTGCAAGTCAAAGTACACGAGGTTGTCGGCCGTGCTTGAACTGTTGAAATTGAAGGCAAGCAACGGTTGGTCCTACAAGAGTTTCACGGCCCTGCTAGGTCTTTTAGTGGATATGCTTCCGGAGGGAAATGAGTTGCCTAGAACTATGTATAAAGCCAAGAAGGTTCTTTGTCCGTTGGGAATGGAAGTAGAAAGAATACATGTATGTCCGAACGACTGTATCCTGTACCGTAAAGAGTATGCAAACATGCATGTATGTCCAGTGTGCAACGATCCCGATACAAACATAACAATCAATCAGATGACAGCGAGGGAACAGAGGCGAAGAAAGGACCTCCTGCTAAGGTGACATGGTATTTTTCTATAATTCCCCGTTTGAAAAGGTGTTTTGCAAATCCAAAGGAGGCAAAACTGCTGCGTTGGCACTCGGAGGAGCGCAAGAAGGATGGAATACTAAGACACCTTGTTGATTCCGCCAGTGGAGAAACATCGATAGGAATTTTGCAGACTTCGGTGCAGAACCAAGGAATATAAGGTTTGGACTGAGTACAGATGGAATGAATCCTTTCAGTAGCATGAGCAGCCAACATAGCACATGGCCCGTGCTGCATCTATAACCTTTCCCGTCCTTGTCCTGCAACTGGAGTTCGCGCTGGTGTATTTCCCAAGTTGAAAGGAATTGGAGTGGTAACCTGAGGTTCTTGTGGGCAATTGCCTGCATAATGCCCCATCTCGTGACATCAAAAACATTGCACTCCTGCGGCTGAGGTGTTGCTTCTCTGAGGACGGACTTCGGTAAAGATGTGGGGTTCTTGCATCTCTAAACGGGGCACAGATCCTGGAGTTCTTGGTGCATTTGTTGCTGCTGGAGCTTTGTTGAACTGGGGTGGATTCATTCGGGGTCTTGAACTGCTTGCATTATGCTGTGTCTGAAAAGCCATCTTTCTCTTACGAGAGTCATGTAATTGATATTGAGCATCTTCCTGGACAAGGGCCTTATTTACCATATGCTGAAATGTCAGAAAATCTTTGGACACCAACTGCACCTTGAGGTTGGGATCAAGTCCTTGCATAAACCTCCAAATCTTTGTTGACTCCGATGCAACATCTTCTGGTGCATACCTGGATAGTTGAGTGAACCTATTCAAGTACTCGGAAACACTAAGGTTTCCTTGCTGCAACTTGTGAAACTCCCTTTTCTTCATCTCCATTATTCCCGTAGGAATATGCGCAGTGCGGAAAGCCTCCACAAATTCATCCCAGGTGATTGCTTGTACATTTTGATGGGCGGCGTAGTAATTTTCCCACCAATTAGCAGCTATTCCTTTAAGCTGTTGGGCGGCATACAACACCTTTTCATGATCATTGCACTGAGCTAAGATCAACTTCTTCTCCACATCCTTGATCCAGTCATTGGCCTCCAATGGGTCCACTGAACCAGCAAATGTAGGAGGCCTGGTCCTCATAAACTCTCCCAACTTAGACTGGGGTGCTTGGTTTGGTGCCTGCGGGGCTTGTTGCACCTGGTTCTGAGCAAGAGCTTGAAGTAGTTGCAGCTGCATGGCCATCATCTGCTCCAAGTTAGGGGCTTGAGCAGGAGGTGGTGGAATGTTGTTGTCTGGCTGATTGTTGGCGTCACGGCTGTTGCCAGAGTTGCTCCTTGTGTTCACCATCTGAAGCGGTTTTCCGGGAATAGCAAAAGATAAGAGGGAACTAGCATAGGTAAGAGATTAGGGGAACGACTAAACAACATCCCAAACAAACACACAAGAGAGAACAACTAGGAGAAGCTTAGCTTGAAATCAAAATAGTTTTTTTTAAGGATGGTTGTACTACAAGTATACAAAGACTTGGTACAGTCCACCTAACATACAAGTAAATAATATATAAGCGTTCTAAAATCATACGACTTTACTTGGGTACTACAACTAAAGAACTAGTCCTCGCTCCTTCATGATGACGCGCTTCTCCAGGTGCTTCTCATACGCAACCTCACTGAGCCGTCTATAGAAATTACAAAGGGAAAAGAGTACAATTACCATTCCAAAAAGGAAATAAGCAGATAGATAAGGAAGAATACCATGACGAAAGTAAGGATAGAAAGACAAGAAAAGACAAGGGTAGCACAATATTAAAATTTTATTTTATAAAATAAATTTTGAAGTTCTTCTTTTAACGACCATTCTAACTAGGTCACGTCCTACAGTGTATTACAGCACTAGTCCCAGATCAAAGCTAGTGCACACAGTAAACAGAAATGATTACATAACCAACATCGCTTTATTACAATAATAGAGAGTATTGACCGAAAGGTCTCATTATTACAAATGAGGTTTCAAGACCTCACCCACTCAAAACACAGCGGAAGCAAAAAGATAACTCCAGCGAAGACCCATCAATACGCCACAGGCAATTGACTGGGGAAGCGTGACCTAGTACTCCGGGAATCCTTCGTCAAATCCACACGCGAAGTAGTCGTAGTCTCCCTCTTGAGCTTCGTATTCCTCTGAGTATTATTTTTTAGTGTAGCATGTGAGTACATAAAGTACTCCGCAAGTCTTGGGAAAAATGCAATAGATGCAATGCTTGACAAAGGAAGGCTATATGGTTCTTTTGCACAAAGCAACATTTTCATTCAATTACTTCTAATTATTTTCGAAGGCATCAATTTAATAAAGTAAATGTTTTAGCAGAAACTATCATTAACTTTCTAGTGAATGTTCCATCTACCAACACTAGCCAACCAATTACAATTGGTCAAGTTTAAAACTGCGGGTTCCATCCACCCTCTCTGGCTCCAACTGCCAGGATACCCTTCTAAGAGTTCCCTCCACTCTCGGAATACAAAAACTTTGATTTTAAAACAAAAACCAGAAATCTACCATGTGAATGCATTCCTTGCCCGCCCTTGACCGTGGGCACGGCTATTCGAATAGTTTTACACTCTGCAGAGGTTGTACAACTTTACCCACAAGAGATATATTATCCTAAAAGTCAACACGCTTCCTTTGGCATGAGACCCAGATAAAATATCACAAAGCCTTTACCTTACTCTAATCTAGCTAGATACCACCCACTGAGGTTTCACCGCAGGTAGGCTAACTGCCCGAACCGAAGCCCCCTCTTGCGCCATATGAGTACAGTAAATCCCTGTCCCTCACTGTGAATAACCAGTCCATCCCTGGCACCCACTTTCCACTAGTGGCACGTAAACTAGACTATCATAAGTTAGTCAGCTAGGTCGTACCCATATAGACTTGTGGTTGTACGGTTAATGCTCAGTCTGGACAAACACAAGTGTCGGTCCTTAATTGACTAGGGTGGAACATACACTTTACAAGATCTCGTGCTTCCTGCACCAATCCAAACCAACCATCCACCCTAATCTAAACCAATTTCCACATTTCATTTTTATTTTAAAAGAACAGTGGCAACTCCAATTACCACTAAACTTTCGAAACACGAGTTATTACAACAAATCATAATTTCCCATTTTCAAGATTTCAAGGGTATTACATAGCATGACTAAGTATTATACTACCATTCTATTATTCACAAATGATTATAATACTCTCATTCCTATATACTAGCACACCACGTGCCCTTCCAATGCACACGTTATTAATTTTGCGGGGAACGAGAGTCCCGCGGAGCGCAGTCATACTATTAGCACATTGAATACATACTACAAATACTCTAAAACCTAAAGTGGGTGAAAATGAAGACATGCCGAGAATGAAACGCCATCACTACTACAGAAAGCCTAATACTAGACGACCAATCACAGATGGCCTGACAAAACCGTCTGTGATTAACACTAACACAGACGGTTTTAATTTGGACACCGTCTGTGTTAGTGACGTCGGATAAAACGAGTATCACAGACGGTTTTTACCGATGAACCGGCTGTGATACTCTGTGATAATCTGGGATTATCACAAACGATTTTTTATTAAAAACCGTCTGTGTTGTGTAGACTATCACAGACGGTTGTTGTTAAGAACCGTCTGTGAATGTTTACAGACGGTTTTTAACAAGAACCGTCTGTGATGTCGCTTTGTCTGTCATATTCTGTTCATGACCATAGGTTAATATATAAGTATACATTGCTTCTAATAACTTAACTACAGAACTACTGAGACAAGAGATCACAAATTAAAGGCAAATTTATTAATTTCAATTAGAGGCAAATTTATTACAAAAGTCGCACAGGTAAAAAGTTTTCCAGATTGTAATCTTTTGGGCTTCGTACGCTTCTTCTTCGACTTTGGGACTTGGAGGATCAGCCGTTGACTTCTCGAACGCCGTTAAGATTGTCCTTGTCCTCAGCACTTCCTCCTCCAGCCTAGGCAAATAATCAGTAGCATAGCCCATAATGTCGTAGAGGATAGCACGAAAAGATTCCTCAGAATCTGCCGTTTCTGCTTGGTCGGCAAGGCTATCCATCAATCTCTCCAATGCGTGTAGAGCTTCTTCCGCTTTGCGCACATTGTGGAGAAGAACCAGGGTGAGGGCTGTTTCCCTTTCTTTAGCGGCAGCGAGACGCCTCCGTCGACGACGGATGATCAGGACGAGCTGACGGATGCAAGAAAGTCGGGGAAGGAGAGCAGGGCGTGTGCGGAGAAGCTGCTCCAGCTGCAAATTGCTGGCCGCCTGTGTAAGGTTCCGGCCGAACAATTCTTGATGAACAGATGAGAGGAAGGAGATGATCACAAGAATAGTAGAAGCCATATTGTACGTACGTAGAAGAGACCTGGATTAGGCGCGCATATTTAACCTTTAGCACAGACGGTTCGTATACCCAAACATTAATGATATAGACGCTTCGTATAACGATCGAGAGACATTAGACGATCGAAACACGAAGCGTTCTGACATAAAGCTTATGACAGACGATTTTTTATTAATCTAGGATTATCATAGATGGTTTTTAATAAAAAAACCCGTCTGTGATAATGCCTCTAGGCATTTATTGCGCTGCTCAAAACCGCATTTGTCTTCATTTCGATCCAGATCAAGCCGGTGCTGCACTCTTTCTCCCAGGAGGCAAGCTAGGCGATTTCAGGCCAATTAATTTGGTGGGAGGAGGCAGAGATTGAGTTTTGAAGATTCATACTTTCCTGGTTGCTCTAGTTATGGTTAGTAATGAAATTTATTTTTCTTTGTATCACAATTTAGATGTAAGTAATTGGTGAGTGTTATTGAGGATGGTTTGCAAAATTGTTGGTTATATAATAGCTGTTGGGTTTATAATATGAATTAAGGTAGCAAAGCCTGAATGCATGTGGTATATATAAGTAGTAATAATTAAATAATTTAATTTTTAAGACTAAGTTGTTATATATATGTACATAACGTAGGACCGAAGGTGGATGTATGCCGCGAGCCGTATGAGTGAAGAGTATATTAATGGTGTGTCTGCTTTTGCAAGAGCTGCCGAGGAGGATATGCTGAATAAGGGGGTGGAATATATGTACTGTCCATGCACTGACTGTGAGAATTTAAAAATGTTTAAGAACTGAGGGCAAATTGAAGCGCACTTGATTCGGAGGGGTTTTAAAAAGGGTTATACGTGTTGGACCAGTCATGGCGAAGTCAATGATCATTTGCCGCCGGATGACATCGCTGGTGAAGTGAATGATATGCCGTCAGATGACATCGCCGGTGAAGTGAATGACATGCCGCCGGATGATGTCGATTGTGGTTCGGATTCGGATAGGTTGCACGATGACAATTTGGATCAGATGCTTCGCGATGTAGAAGAGAACTATGATGAGAGAGAGTATGTTAAATTCTGGGGCTTGATGGAGGACTTGGAGAAACCTTTGTTCACGTGCTGCAAGTCAAAGTACACGAGGTTGTCGGCCGTGCTTGAACTGTTGAAATTGAAGGCAAGCAACGGTTGGTCCTACAAGAGTTTCACGGCCCTGCTAGGTCTTTTAGTGGATATGCTTCCGGAGGGAAATGAGTTGCCTAGAACTATGTATAAAGCCAAGAAGGTTCTTTGTCCGTTGGGAATGGAAGTAGAAAGAATACATGTATGTCCGAACGACTGTATCCTGTACCGTAAAGAGTATGCAAACATGCATGTATGTCCAGTGTGCAACGATCCCGATACAAACATAACAATCAATCAGATGACAGCGAGGGAACAGAGGCGAAGAAAGGACCTCCTGCTAAGGTGACATGGTATTTTTCTATAATTCCCCGTTTGAAAAGGTGTTTTGCAAATCCAAAGGAGGCAAAACTGCTGCGTTGGCACTCGGAGGAGCGCAAGAAGGATGGAATACTAAGACACCTTGTTGATTCCGCCAGTGGAGAAACATCGATAGGAATTTTGCAGACTTCGGTGCAGAACCAAGGAATATAAGGTTTGGACTGAGTACAGATGGAATGAATCCTTTCAGTAGCATGAGCAGCCAACATAGCACATGGCCCGTGCTGCATCTATAACCTTTCCCGTCCTTGTCCTGCAACTGGAGTTCGCGCTGGTGTATTTCCCAAGTTGAAAGGAATTGGAGTGGTAACCTGAGGTTCTTGTGGGCAATTGCCTGCATAATGCCCCATCTCGTGACATCAAAAACATTGCACTCCTGCGGCTGAGGTGTTGCTTCTCTGAGGACGGACTTCGGTAAAGATGTGGGGTTCTTGCATCTCTAAACGGGGCACAGATCCTGGAGTTCTTGGTGCATTTGTTGCTGCTGGAGCTTTGTTGAACTGGGGTGGATTCATTCGGGGTCTTGAACTGCTTGCATTATGCTGTGTCTGAAAAGCCATCTTTCTCTTACGAGAGTCATGTAATTGATATTGAGCATCTTCCTGGACAAGGGCCTTATTTACCATATGCTGAAATGTCAGAAAATCTTTGGACACCAACTGCACCTTGAGGTTGGGATCAAGTCCTTGCATAAACCTCCAAATCTTTGTTGACTCCGATGCAACATCTTCTGGTGCATACCTGGATAGTTGAGTGAACCTATTCAAGTACTCGGAAACACTAAGGTTTCCTTGCTGCAACTTGTGAAACTCCCTTTTCTTCATCTCCATTATTCCCGTAGGAATATGCGCAGTGCGGAAAGCCTCCACAAATTCATCCCAGGTGATTGCTTGTACATTTTGATGGGCGGCGTAGTAATTTTCCCACCAATTAGCAGCTATTCCTTTAAGCTGTTGGGCGGCATACAACACCTTTTCATGATCATTGCACTGAGCTAAGATCAACTTCTTCTCCACATCCTTGATCCAGTCATTGGCCTCCAATGGGTCCACTGAACCAGCAAATGTAGGAGGCCTGGTCCTCATAAACTCTCCCAACTTAGACTGGGGTGCTTGGTTTGGTGCCTGCGGGGCTTGTTGCACCTGGTTCTGAGCAAGAGCTTGAAGTAGTTGCAGCTGCATGGCCATCATCTGCTCCAAGTTAGGGGCTTGAGCAGGAGGTGGTGGAATGTTGTTGTCTGGCTGATTGTTGGCGTCACGGCTGTTGCCAGAGTTGCTCCTTGTGTTCACCATCTGAAGCGGTTTTCCGGGAATAGCAAAAGATAAGAGGGAACTAGCATAGGTAAGAGATTAGGGGAACGACTAAACAACATCCCAAACAAACACACAAGAGAGAACAACTAGGAGAAGCTTAGCTTGAAATCAAAATAGTTTTTTTTAAGGATGGTTGTACTACAAGTATACAAAGACTTGGTACAGTCCACCTAACATACAAGTAAATAATATATAAGCGTTCTAAAATCATACGACTTTACTTGGGTACTACAACTAAAGAACTAGTCCTCGCTCCTTCATGATGACGCGCTTCTCCAGGTGCTTCTCATACGCAACCTCACTGAGCCGTCTATAGAAATTACAAAGGGAAAAGAGTACAATTACCATTCCAAAAAGGAAATAAGCAGATAGATAAGGAAGAATACCATGACGAAAGTAAGGATAGAAAGACAAGAAAAGACAAGGGTAGCACAATATTAAAATTTTATTTTATAAAATAAATTTTGAAGTTCTTCTTTTAACGACCATTCTAACTAGGTCACGTCCTACAGTGTATTACAGCACTAGTCCCAGATCAAAGCTAGTGCACACAGTAAACAGAAATGATTACATAACCAACATCGCTTTATTACAATAATAGAGAGTATTGACCGAAAGGTCTCATTATTACAAATGAGGTTTCAAGACCTCACCCACTCAAAACACAGCGGAAGCAAAAAGATAACTCCAGCGAAGACCCATCAATACGCCACAGGCAATTGACTGGGGAAGCGTGACCTAGTACTCCGGGAATCCTTCGTCAAATCCACACGCGAAGTAGTCGTAGTCTCCCTCTTGAGCTTCGTATTCCTCTGAGTATTATTTTTTAGTGTAGCATGTGAGTACATAAAGTACTCCGCAAGTCTTGGGAAAAATGCAATAGATGCAATGCTTGACAAAGGAAGGCTATATGGTTCTTTTGCACAAAGCAACATTTTCATTCAATTACTTCTAATTATTTTCGAAGGCATCAATTTAATAAAGTAAATGTTTTAGCAGAAACTATCATTAACTTTCTAGTGAATGTTCCATCTACCAACACTAGCCAACCAATTACAATTGGTCAAGTTTAAAACTGCGGGTTCCATCCACCCTCTCTGGCTCCAACTGCCAGGATACCCTTCTAAGAGTTCCCTCCACTCTCGGAATACAAAAACTTTGATTTTAAAACAAAAACCAGAAATCTACCATGTGAATGCATTCCTTGCCCGCCCTTGACCGTGGGCACGGCTATTCGAATAGTTTTACACTCTGCAGAGGTTGTACAACTTTACCCACAAGAGATATATTATCCTAAAAGTCAACACGCTTCCTTTGGCATGAGACCCAGATAAAATATCACAAAGCCTTTACCTTACTCTAATCTAGCTAGATACCACCCACTGAGGTTTCACCGCAGGTAGGCTAACTGCCCGAACCGAAGCCCCCTCTTGCGCCATATGAGTACAGTAAATCCCTGTCCCTCACTGTGAATAACCAGTCCATCCCTGGCACCCACTTTCCACTAGTGGCACGTAAACTAGACTATCATAAGTTAGTCAGCTAGGTCGTACCCATATAGACTTGTGGTTGTACGGTTAATGCTCAGTCTGGACAAACACAAGTGTCGGTCCTTAATTGACTAGGGTGGAACATACACTTTACAAGATCTCGTGCTTCCTGCACCAATCCAAACCAACCATCCACCCTAATCTAAACCAATTTCCACATTTCATTTTTATTTTAAAAGAACAGTGGCAACTCCAATTACCACTAAACTTTCGAAACACGAGTTATTACAACAAATCATAATTTCCCATTTTCAAGATTTCAAGGGTATTACATAGCATGACTAAGTATTATACTACCATTCTATTATTCACAAATGATTATAATACTCTCATTAAAGAGCCAAAGGAAATCCTAAGGAGACAAGGGTACATGGCATTCAATTTCAACTGAGGGCATAACAAAATTGGGGTAACTAATACCTTAAGATTTGAACTAATCTTGTATATAAATAGCAATGCACATAATTTAAAATAAGTAAAACATTTCAAAATCATAGGTTCAAGATGATCAAAGGAGACTTGCCTTCTTGCAGGTTCTCTGGGTCTTCCTGCTGCGAAGTGGAGAGATCGTCGACAACGTTGGAATCTACGCGGGAAAAGACGAAGCAACAAAATAAATAAATACAAACAAAAATCAAATAAACTCAAAAAATTCAACTATAGGCCATATTTGGATAGATCATGATTTTAGATGAATTTAGAAATTTGAATGGTTGAATTTGGAGTTAAAATGAGAAAGTTATGCTTATTTGAAGTTTTCAGTTTGAATAAATCCAGAAATTAGGAAATTTCTGACAGGTGGGGCCCACTGGAATATGTAAATTTTATTCTTTTATTTTTATTCTGAGATTATGACAGGTGGGACCCACTGGACAGTGAGCCCACCGGCTTAGCCTCTGACATGTGGGACCCACTGGACTCCGGGTCCACATGTCAGTGACCAGCGCAGATGGGTGGGGCCCAGGCGACAGTGGCCAGTGCAGACCGGCGGCCACTGACGGGTGGGACCCACTTGTCAGTGCGAAAAAATAATAGAAATGCTCAACCTCAGCGTGCGGAGCCGGGGGCTCGAACGCGCGCCAAGGGAACCGAGGGGGAGAAGAGAGCGCGCTGCTAACCAGATGGGCGGGGAGGCTTTGCCTACCCATATAGGGCAAGTTAGCCTTTTGAGGTACCTGCCGAAGGGGGGCCGGACAGCACTGGACGGAGGCGGGGTTGCCGGCGGCGAGAGGTGGCCGGAGGGTTTCTGGTGACTCCCAAAATGCGCTCCCGGGGTGAAGGCGGTGCTGGTGGAGGGGTCAGCGGGGTGCGGCAACGAGCGGGGATGGCCGGCGACGAGGAAGGGCGACGGCGCCGCTCGGGTTCTCCGGTGCGACGGTGCTCCGGCGGCGGGGAGGCTTGCCCGAGGGGTCGGAGGGGTTCGTCGATGCACGGGGATGCTCGGGGTGGCAGTGGCGGGCTCTGGGGCGGACCGAGGCGACGGCGATTGCTCACCGGGGAGCGGCGGAGCTCGGGAGGGAGGTGGCACGGTGGCGAGGCGCTACGGGGTTCGGGAAGGGAGGTGGAGTGCATCGGGGTTTTGGGCGGAGGAAGGCAAAGCCGAGGGGGCTATTTATAGGGGAGAAGGGGGAGCAGGGGAGCGGCAATCGCTCGCCGGTGCTGGCGGCTGGAAAAGGAAGGGAGAGAGGAGGAAAGGAAATAAGGAGGCGCGGAAGGAAGGAGATGCACGGGGAATCGGGGATTTGGTCGCGCGGTCGCTCAGGGCTTGCAAAACTGGAGGGAGCAAGGAAGGAAGGGCCGGAATCGGCTCGGATTCAGTCGCCGGCGCAAAAAGGAAAGAGGGGAAAGAAAAGGAAGGAGGCGGCTCCGCGGAGACGACGGATCTGACAGGCGGGGCCGGGCGGCAACAGAAGCGCGAGCGCGAGCGGCTGACAGGCGGGGCCCGCGGGTCAGAGAGGAGAGGGGAGCGGGGTGATAGCGGTGTGAATTGCAGCCACGTGGACCGGAGGCGGATCGGGCGGCGGGTGAGGTCTAAGTGGGAGGGGACGGCCGGATGGACCGCGCGGGCGGCGTGGCGTGCATCGGGCCGGCCAGGTGTCGGTCCGAGGGGAGAGGAAGGCGAGGCTGCGAGGGAGAGGGGAGGTGCGGCCTGGATGGGGCCGAGGGGAGACGTGGGCGGTCCTGGGCCGTCCACATGTCGGCTGGAGGGACGAGATGGGATTTTGATTTTTTTAGAATTTGATTTAAATTTTCAGAAAAATATGAAATAAATTCCAAAAATTCCAGAAAAATTCACAGAAGTTCCTGGATAAGTTTTGGACTTAATAAAAATACTTCAAACTAATGTTGGTATTTAATTTTCATACTTGAAATACTTTTTATTTTCAAAAATAGGTTTTAAACTCCAGAAAATCCAGGAAACCAAATAAAAGCCAAATAACTCCAAATAATTATTTTGAACTAGGATTTTTATAGAAATTTAAAATATCTTTTTATTTAATAATAATTTTAGGTTTTACTAAAAATACTTTTCAAATCCAGCTTTTTTTTTCAAAAACAGAAATACAGGGCAAATCCAAATAAAACTCAAATACTTGAAAATAATTAATTTGAATTTAAATTTTTCAGAAAGCAAATTTTTGGGATGTTACAGAAACATGGTTTCCAAGATGACTCCGACATGTATCGGCGCAGGAAGAGAAACAAAGCCGAGCGTGACACACGACTACGAGAAGAGATCAAGGCATCTCTTAGAGAGGAGCTAATGGGTGAGCTGGCTCATGTAGTTAGAGATGAGGTGCGGAAACAGACAGAAAGTCAGTAGGCTGCCGCCACCGCTCCTGTGCTAGCTAGCCCGCACAACCGTCCGAGTAGTTGCGCGTCCAATCCGACGCAAACCGATGCCAGATTTTCTGTGGACGACATCCTGGTAATAATTATTATCTCTCGAATGCTTGCTCCATTGATAGGCCTATTTGACTAGCTAATTCTGTATCGTTATGTAGGAGCCTACGAAGTGCAGGCTCCAAGTGAGATATGCCTCTGTTCCCTTACACACTGCTTCGGGCCAGGCATATCCGTCTGGTATCGAGGCCATGCTGCACGGTCAAGCTTTAGTGCCAGGCTTTGCAAAAGTTAATGTGTATGGTGTGCATGTCAATTTTGAGGTCGTCCCGCTACGAAGCCCCCCAACGACGAGATCGTGACTCTAGGGCAGGCCATTGGAACATTCATCTAGTGGACCAAATGCAACATCTCCCTGGAGGCTTTTTCACCGGTGGCCGGACCAGAAGGGCAGCGCGAACCAGAGCTAAATGCGCTGGTGCTATCTCCACAAGTGCAGTGCGAAGCAGAGCTACCTGCACCGGTGCTATCTCCACGGGTGCTATTCTCGCCAAAGCAACTTGCATCGTCTGTACTATTACAGTCGACTACCATAAAGTCGATCGACAATCGAGGCAGTGGCCAGGGAAAATCAAAGACGAAGGATGATGACGATATCCCGTACCTGCCATTGGCCCACAAATTCGTGCTAGGCGAGCCGATGATATTCCCGGAAGAGCACCTCTTAAAACTAGGACTTGTTGCCAATTCAATTAATTGATTTGCGAAATGGATGCTTTATGTTTGTGAAATGAAGTGCGTTGTCAATTGGATGTTTTATGTCTGTGAAATGAATTGAGATGTGAAATGTATCTGAAATGAAATGAGATGTGTGAATTGTATATGTTTTATGTCTGTGATTATCTGCTTGTTTCAGAGGGCATGGCTAGCATTTCCTGAGGCTAGCCAATAAACAGAAATATATTTAGGGGTTGAAGGGAATATCACAGACGGTTTTTGAGTAAAAATCGTCTGTGATAGCTGATAATCACAAACGGTTCGAAAACCGTCTGTGATGACCTTCGATTATCACTGACCCATAAATACAGATGGTTCACAAAACCGTCTTTGATGACGTTTTTGAACCGTCTGTGATGACCTTTTCTGTAGTAGTGGCTGCGAAGTATCGAGTGAAAACCATCATCTGGTGATAGCTTCGAAACCAGTTTGGTTTGAATACAAAATGAATGAGAAATTCAAAAAAAAAATCCATTTTGGATGATGTGATACTGCATAAGTTTTTGGGAATTTTTTTGTGTTGATTTGGTAGTTGGTACTCAAACAAAAATTTATTTCTATGTTTTCTCCGAAAAGATGGTTAGTTTGGACCTTGTCAAAGTAATCTAGCCCTAGAACCTATGCAGAATGCAACACAGTTTTTCTCAACTGATCTTTGCCTACGCGTTTCCACTTTCATAGTAACGTATGCCAAGGGTTAAATTGGCCGGCCAACGACTAGTAGTCAACTAGGCGTCGAAATTAACACGTGACGACTAACAAAGAGAGAATAGTAACGAACAGGTAGACCATAACTATTGCTGGATAGTGCTTCTTTTTGCTACGATTTATGATTTATTGTTACGATTTATAACTTTTAGTGTCCGTATGAGTGTTTGTGTAAACGAACTGAAAGCCAATAAATAGATAAATGTCACTTCTGAAAAGCTATACCAGTAAAGTATTTCAAAACGATATTAAAGAAACTATCTTAATTTGTTTTACAGAAATCATAAGTTATAAGACAAAAAGAATAAAACTACAGTAAGGAATGCCAAAAGTTACACCGGCCGGCCACCATCGAGTTGTCAACTATGCGTCCAAATTAACACGTCACGACTAACAAAGAGAGAGAGAGAATAGCGACGACCAAGTAGACCATGACCATTTATGGATTTCCGCGTGAGTTGGACCAGACAGAAAAGACAACCACCATACTAGATGGTCTTGATAGGTAGTACATGTGCAACCAGAGCTAGAGCCTAGAAGCCGTAAGCAGGCCGACACTTACATGGTGGATTTTTCTCTTTTTTTTCCTCACGAGATCATATGCATGTGGGACCGTAGACATAGAATCTTCGAACTTTATATCGAAATACTTCTTCAAGGAGAGAGTACTGCAAGTATGGTGTGAGGAGCTCCAAGGGTTCAAGGTTGTAGGAAATTTTGTCACCTTGGATATTACAGGGAGGACATGAATTCTAGATGGTAACATACTGAAGGGTGGGAAGGGTCAGCGACAGAGCCGACGTATTAGAAATGATATGGACGAATCATAAGCTGGAGCATCTGGTGCACGTTGCGGGCGATGCGGTCAGGACGGTCACACAGCTAGACGATGCAATGCATGTGCTGATCAGTAGGCAGAGCGGCATGGTGTGTACTACTAGTTGTTGGAGACTAGAAATAAATTTGCATTTTAGCCTGTGTTTTGTTTGTACGCACTTTTCATGTGCGAAATGTCGTACTAAATGTATCGTATATTTCATGTACCGTTTGTACAACTGCTATGTTACATCCCCTTTTCAGTAAAGTAGTTGGTGTTGTGTTGGTAGCGTAGTATTGCTCTGTTTATTTACTTACAAGTTATATTTACTGTTACTTTACATGTGGTTTTTTTGGTTCCGTATAAGTGATAACTTGAACACTTTTTGCAGGTATGGCTCATGATCTTCGTGGATCGGACTGGCCGTACCCCCTGTTAGACAAGCACGTGGACCGCATGCATTGCGCTTCCCATCGTGTCCCGCCTGCGAGGAGCACGGACGAGCTAGCTGAGCTGGGAGTGGTATGGACACGCACACCTCGAGTGACCTGGAGATTGGACCCCCGCTGGACAGGAAGGTTTGCACTCTGCCAGCGTTTTGATGCAGCCTAAGTACGTTTCGTGTTGACCTTTACTTTGTTTGCAGGCTGCGGGATGCTGCGCTATTTCCTCTCGCCCGGATGCTGCAGGCCACTGACGAGGACAGACCCGTCGTGGCCGCAGGCGGGGACAACATCGTTGAGCGATCACGACGCTTTCCGTTCGTTGTTGACGGCTTTGGTGGACCGTTGGCGGCCCGAGATGCATACACGTCCCATTTGGGGAGATGATGCCTACCCTGCAGGATTGTCCCTGTTGCTTGGCATTCTGATCACGGGAGCCGCTGCCTTCCTACTGGAGGCCCTGGCTGTGTGGCGCGCTAAGCTGCTCGACAGATTCGAGGGGGTCCTTTCACCGGGTGCCACGGGCCGTCGCAGAGGTGGCTCGTATAGTTCCGGGTACATGCTCTTTATAATCGGTCTTGTCGTGTAAGCTCTTATATCCGCTATTACGTACTAATAACTTATTTTTTGTATTAAGGTGGAGCGAATGGATCCAGATGCAGACGCTCATCAGGTCTCACGCCACTTGGAGGCATACTTGCTATGGCTGTGTTGGTTGGGTGCTCTTCATCACCAGCCATGGCAACACCGTCACGCACGCCTTATCGCTCATGCTAGGGCGATCGCAGATGGCGAGGCCTCCAAGTCAGCTGGGGATCAGCCGCACTTGCCGCGACCTACTGTGGCCTGTGCGACGTGTGCTCGAGGACCATGGCGAACTCGGTCCTCGTAGGCTATCCGCTGCTACTATAGCTGTGGTCATTCGAGCGCTTCAGCCTCAGACAACCTTTGCTAGGGGACATGAGTCCGTATGGGGCGGAGATGTACCCCGAGGGAGACATCGACCGGCCAAGATGGGTTCTATTTGGTGTCGTCAACGGGTAAGTATTATGACAATCAGCTATTTCCTTCGTATTAACGATGGTCGTATGTAACAACTGTTCTTCCATTGTAACATCCCAAAATTTCGTTCTCTGAAAAATTTAATTTCAAATTAATTAATTTAAAGTATTTGAACTTTATTTGGATTTATCTAAATTTTATTTCAAAATCTAAATCAAATTTAATCCTCAACCTCTCTACTCGGCCATCACGTGATCCTCCCTGATTCAATCCATCCTCGCCCGATTTAATCTCAGCCTTCTCCCCGGTCAACGGACCTAGTCCACAAAAGCCGGTCCCACCTGTCAGTAAATAAAACCATTTTTCCTGTTGAAAAATAATTCGGCCAGAAAATCAAAATCTCTGTTGACGTCACCCTAACATCATAAATTCCTTTTTCCATAGAAAAATAATTCCTCTGAAAATCATTTCCCTTAATGATGTCATTTCAGTTCAAAAATAATTCCAAAAAAAATCAGTTTATTATTTTTCTCTCCTTTAAAATTTCCAAAATATCGTATTTCTTCATTTTAACTCCGAATGAGCTCATTCAAATTTCTAAACTCATCAAAAATTCCTATCTATCCATTTCTATCCTTTTCTCAAATTTTTGGAATTTTCGAATTTATTTGAATTAAATTAAAGCTTAGAAAGTAAAAATATTTTTAATGGTCAAAATATACTTCAATTAAATCCGAAATTATTTTATTTGGTATTTTCGGGTTCCAAGGATATCTGTGAAATTTTTCTAATTTTTTTGTGGAATTTATTTTTTTTTTTCGGAAAAACAATTATTATTTTATTATTATTTTCTCTCTCCTGCTACAGTATTCTTCTTCACGGACGATGCCTGTTCCCGAGCGCGTACGCGAGCGCCATGGCTGAGTTCTTAAAACTTCCATAACTTTTGATTTTCTCAACGGTTTTTAGCGAAATAAATTGCAATCAATTCCTCTCATTAAGATCTTTCATTCCCCTACCGTTTCCTCTCAAATTAATGAGCCGTTTCGCGGGATTTAACCCATGTCATTCAAAGACATGGATGCTTGATCTCCCTCCTCGAGCCTCCTCAACCCCTATAAAAGGGAGCCCCGTGAGCCTCTCCTCATCCTCATTCAACCCCGAAAATCTCAAGTCCCCACTCCCTCTCTATTGGCCGCAATCGGAGTTCTTGTTTCGTTGTTCAAGCGCCGTTCTTCGGCCTTTTGCGCCTCGTCCGGTGGAGCCCCGCCGCGTTTGAGCACATCCCCGGCTTCGCCTCGCCGCGTTCTACGCGGTGCTCACCTCGCCTTCGCCGGAGCATCATCGCCACCGTGGGCCAATTCGCGTCGTCGTTTCTCGCGTCGCCACCGACCGTCCGTGCATGCCCGACCAAAACCAAGGTGAGCATCACGTTTCCCACGCTCTACTCTTCGTTTCGCCGCAAACCCCACATGCTAACTCCTCTCCGTTTGCCCGGAACGCCGATGTCAACCCGACGGTCGCACAATGTCTTCTCCACCGTGTTCCGCCACCATCCGATGTCCTTTGGCCGAGCCGTTTGTACCGTTGAGTTTGCCTCGACGCGTTCTACGTCGTGCTTCCATCGCCATCACCTAAATATTCCCCGAGTCCTCGTCGACCTTGTCAGGCCAGACACTAAAACTGTACCTTGCGCGTACACCCCTTTTTGGTAAGCGCTTTGATTTTTGTTCGCGTCATATTGTGTCCTAGCCTCTAAGAAATTTTTCTACCATTTTATTTAATTTTTCGTGGAGCCAATTGTCAGGAATTGAGCTTTCCGCAAAAATGGCCGTTTGTGACTCCTGACATCGATTCGTCGCCTCCGGTAAGCCTTAGCTCATGCCGTAATTTTTCTTAGGCTTGCCTCACTGCGTTCTATGCCATGCTTCCTTCCGTTTCCCCAAAAAGTCTCCACAAATTTTCACCTCCGACACCTCGCCATGGCCACCAATGGCATCTCGTGTCCCCATATATCCAGTGATGTTTTCCCGAATCCGTTCGCGTCATATCGTGCCAAACCATCCCAGGTAGCTACCTTTCAAATGGTTTTGGATTCGCTCTACCGAGCACCAAGATATCAAATTTTTCCTGTTTCTCCACTGTCGTCATTCAAACGTCGATTGTATCGTCTCCGATTAATTTTCAGCTTAGCCAATAATTTTCCTAACTTCACCATGCCATGTACTATCCCACGCTCACCTTACATCTCCACATTCCATACTCGGTACTATCTCTCTCCAACCTGCAGTTGTCGCTACTGTGCCGTCGGTGCAGTTTTTCACTCACTGCGGGTGATTGCCGCCGTTCCTCGTCACCGTACCCATGTCACCACCTTCGCCTCATTGCCAACATTCCATTTTGCCCATTCGCCAGCCACCTTGTAGCCAATCGACACCGTACTATTCAAAAAGTAATCCTCGTATTTTGTTATCATTTCATGTGATGTCCAAAACTTCCAGATATTGGATCTCCCTCATACGAACTCCGAATCTGTTGATTCTTTCTCCTAAATTCATCTAAAATCATAATCTATCCGTCAATATATATTTTATAATTTTTGGATTTTAATTGGGTTTTATTTGAATTTATTTTGTTTGGTTCTTCGCGTGTAGACTACGACTAATCCGGAGAGTTCGATTTTAACGATTCGCAACATCAAGTCTCCGAGCAAGGCAAGTCTCCTTTGATCATCTTGAACCTATGATTTCGAAATGTTTTAATTATTTTAAATTATGTGCATTGCTATTTATATAAAATATTAGTTCAAATCTTAAGGGTTAGTTAAACCAACCTTGTTATATCCTCCATTGAAATTGAATGCCATGTACCTTTGTCACCCTAGAGTTTCATTTGTCTCAATAATGAGATTATTACTGAATCTTGGTGAATAGTGGAATGGTAGTATAATGCTTAGTCTCGCTATTTAATACCTTTGAAATCTTGAAAATGGGAAATTATGAATTATTGTAATATCCTTGTTTTTATAAAGTTAGTGGTAATTGGAGTTGCCACTGTTCTTTTAAAATAAACTAAAATGTGAAAATTGGTTTAGATTAGGGTGGATGGTTAGTTTGGATTGGTGCAGGAAGCACGAGATCTTGTAAAGTGTATGTTCCACCCTAGTCAATTAAGGACCGACGCTTGTGTTTGTCCAGACTGAGCATTAACCGTACAACCACAAGTCTATATGGGTACGACCTAGCTGACTAACTTACGATAGTCTAGTTTAGGTGCTACCAGTGGAAAGTGGATGCCAGGGATGGACTGGTTATTCACAGTGAGGGACAGGGATTTACTGTACTCATATGGCGCAAGAGGGGGCTTCGGTTCGGGCGGTTAGCCTACCTGCGGTGAAACCTCAGCGGGTGGTATCTAGCTAGATTAGAGTAAGGTAAAGGCTTTGTGATATTTTATCTGGGTCTCATGCCAAAGGAAGCATGTTGACTATTAAGATAATTTATCTCTTGTGGGTAAAGTTGTACAACCTCTGCAGAGTGTAAAACTATTCGAATAGCCGTGCCCACGGTCAAGGGCGGGCAAGGAATGCATTCACATGGTAGATTTCTGGTTTTGTTTTAAAATCAAAAGTTTTGTATTCCGAGAGTGGAGGGAACTCTTGGAAGGGTATCCTGGCAGTTGGAGCCAGAGAGGGTGGATGGAACCCGCAGTTTTAAACTTGACCAATTGTAATTGGTTGGCTAGTGTTGGTAGATGAAACTTCACTAGAAAGTCAATGATAGTTTCTGCTAAAACATTTACTTTATTAAATGGATGCCTTCGAAAATAATTAGTAGTAATTGAAATTTTTAAAATATTGCTTTGTGCAAAAGAACCATATAGCCTTCCTTTGTCAAGCCTTGCATCTATGCATTTTTCCCAAGACTTGCGGAGTACTTTATGTACTCACATGCTGCACTCAAAAACAATACTCAGAAGAACATGAAGCTCAAGAAGGTGATTGCGACTTCTTCGCGGGTGGATTCGACGAAGGATTCCAGGAGTTCTAGGTCGCGCTTCCCCAGTCAATTGCCTGTGGCGTATTGATGGGTCATCGCTGGATTTATCTTCTGCTTCCGCTGTGTTTTGTGTGTGTGTGAGGTCTTGAAACCTCAGTTGTAATAATAAGACCTTTCGGTCTGTACTCTCAATTATTGTAATAAAGCGTTGTTGGTTATGTAATCATTTCTGTTTGACTGTGTGCACTAGCTTTGATCTGGGACTAGTGCTGTAATACACAGAGGGTCCGGGTTCGGAAATCCGGGGTCCCGACAGAGGTGGTATCAGAGCCAATTTGACTGTAGGACGTGACCTAGTTAGAATGGTCGTTAATAGAAGAACTTCAAAATTTATTTTATAAAATAAAAATTTTAATATTGTGCTATCCTTCTCTTTTCTTGTCTTTCTATCCTTACCTTCGTCATGGCATTCTCCCTTATCTATCTGCTTATTTCCTTTTTGGAATGGTAATTGTACCCCCTTCCCTTTGTAATTTCTATAGATGGCTCAGTAAGGTTGCGTCTAAGAAGCACTTGGAGAAGCTCGTCATCATGAAGGAGCAAGGACTAGCTCTTTAGTTGTAATACCCAAGCAAAGTCTTACGATTTTAGAACGCTTATATATTACTTGCTTGTGTATTAGGTGGACTGTACCAAGTCTTTGAATATTTGTAGTACAGTCATCCTTAAAAACTATTTTGATTTCAAGCTAAGCTTTTTCTAGTTGTTGTTTGTTTCTCTCTTTTGGGATGTTGTTTAGTCGTTCCCCTGATCTCTTACCTGTGCTACTTCCCTCTTATCTTTTGCTAACCCCAGTTACCACAATAGTGCAAGCTCTAATTCTTTCACCGCAGTCCAAGTTTGGAGAATCCTTGGAGACCTAGAGTATATGGAAGACAACAAATTTATGGAAAGTACTCTTGTCGGAAAGCCGTCATAATCAGTGCATGTCAAGTTAGGTAATTTGGAGAATTGTTGCTAGAGTGATATATCTTGGATTTATAATTGACAAGATTGAATAATATTCGGGTGAATTGAGAAAAACAAAGGTATATTTGTAGATACCAATTGATTATGAATAAATGTGAAGAAAGTAATACTTGTGGATTAAATAGATCATGGAGAATGAGTATAGTAGTAAACTTGGTGGAACTAATTAGATCATGGCAAGTGTCTAAATTTGATACCTTGGATTTATTATCTAGGATTGAAAGGAGCAATTGGATGCAAAACAAGATTTTTGTTGTGAAGGGATTATTTGTGATTATTGGAGGATTGGTATTAAGAGATTGATCAAGTAAAGGGAGCGATTAAAAGATTAAGAAGTTGAATTATCATAAACAATTCATGATATCAATTTTTGGTGATTTGGTTGAATCATGAAGAGTAGATGAAGTTTGTGGAGTTAATTGATTATTAGAGTTTGGTGGACCTATTAATAAGTGGATACTAGTGGAATTGTAAAAGATAATACACTTAGATATCTTGGTGGATTAATTTTATCATTGCAAAGTAGACTTTGATATGTCAATTTGAATTGGTGGATTTAATAGATCATTGTTAGATAATTGGATTTTAACTAATGGGATTAACTAGGTCGTTTAAGGCTGTTCAAATGGATAACTTGGAGGATTTAAATTAATTATGGGAGATAGATTATCCAATAAGAATTAATTAAGAGATTGTCTGATAAGAATTAATTGAGGTATTTGAGATCATTCAAATTTGGTGGAACCAAAATGATGATTATCAAGAGATTGATGTTGGAGGACTAATGAATATTAAATTATGGCTTAGATGATCTTAAACTTGATTGATGATTACTAAAAGATTGGATTAATTTTATATTATTTGATCAGAGTTATGGATCTGTTGGACTAGATAATGATCATAAAACAATTGGTGGAAATCACAAATTACAATGTTATTGGATTCTTGTTAGAAAAATTATATGGTTGGTCGTCGAGTCAAATTAGAGCAGAGAATAAAAGTTTATGGGATTATTTGTTGAAATAAATGTGAATCAATAAGGTGCATTTGTGGTATATGATTTTGGAATCAAGAATTTTTGAAGAGTTAAAATAATTATGTCTTTCTCGGATGAACACGTGCGGAAGTTAAGCCCTTTTTGGTGGAATTCTGAATTAATCGATATGATAAGGGCAATTGAAGTTAACTCGGAGCTTGCAGGCGACTAAAGACGTACCAATCCGATTTGTTATTCTCTTCCATATTTCTCAGTTAAAGGAATACTTCAGAGCATCGAACGACAAGATAGAATCATGAAGGAAGCTGAACACCGCGCAAGAAGCATGACCATAAAGATCCACCAAGTGCAGTAGAGCAGCCATTCGAAGTCAAGCAAATTGGGAGCGTGAAGCGGACCTAAGAGCCGAGTTTTCCTCTCTTTTCTTTTTCCTAGTCCGTCCGAATCTCGGGGACGAGATTCTTTCTAAGGGGGGTAGGTTTGTAACATCCCAAAATTTCGTTCTCTGAAAAATTTAATTTCAAATTAATTAATTTAAAGTATTTGAACTTTATTTGGATTTATCTAAATTTTATTTCAAAATCTAAATCAAATTTAATCCTCAACCTCTCTACTCGGCCATCACGTGATCCTCCCTGATTCAATCCATCCTCGCCCGATTTAATCTCAGCCTTCTCCCCGGTCAACGGACCTAGTCCACAAAAGCCGGTCCCACCTGTCAGTAAATAAAACCATTTTTCCTGTTGAAAAATAATTCGGCCAGAAAATCAAAATCTCTGTTGACGTCACCCTAACATCATAAATTCCTTTTTCCATAGAAAAATAATTCCTCTGAAAATCATTTCCCTTAATGATGTCATTTCAGTTCAAAAATAATTCCAAAAAAAATCAGTTTATTATTTTTCTCTCCTTTAAAATTTCCAAAATATCGTATTTCTTCATTTTAACTCCGAATGAGCTCATTCAAATTTCTAAACTCATCAAAAATTCCTATCTATCCATTTCTATCCTTTTCTCAAATTTTTGGAATTTTCGAATTTATTTGAATTAAATTAAAGCTTAGAAAGTAAAAATATTTTTAATGGTCAAAATATACTTCAATTAAATCCGAAATTATTTTATTTGGTATTTTCGGGTTCCAAGGATATCTGTGAAATTTTTCTAATTTTTTTGTGGAATTTATTTTTTTTTTTCGGAAAAACAATTATTATTTTATTATTATTTTCTCTCTCCTGCTACAGTATTCTTCTTCACGGACGATGCCTGTTCCCGAGCGCGTACGCGAGCGCCATGGCTGAGTTCTTAAAACTTCCATAACTTTTGATTTTCTCAACGGTTTTTAGCGAAATAAATTGCAATCAATTCCTCTCATTAAGATCTTTCATTCCCCTACCGTTTCCTCTCAAATTAATGAGCCGTTTCGCGGGATTTAACCCATGTCATTCAAAGACATGGATGCTTGATCTCCCTCCTCGAGCCTCCTCAACCCCTATAAAAGGGAGCCCCGTGAGCCTCTCCTCATCCTCATTCAACCCCGAAAATCTCAAGTCCCCACTCCCTCTCTATTGGCCGCAATCGGAGTTCTTGTTTCGTTGTTCAAGCGCCGTTCTTCGGCCTTTTGCGCCTCGTCCGGTGGAGCCCCGCCGCGTTTGAGCACATCCCCGGCTTCGCCTCGCCGCGTTCTACGCGGTGCTCACCTCGCCTTCGCCGGAGCATCATCGCCACCGTGGGCCAATTCGCGTCGTCGTTTCTCGCGTCGCCACCGACCGTCCGTGCATGCCCGACCAAAACCAAGGTGAGCATCACGTTTCCCACGCTCTACTCTTCGTTTCGCCGCAAACCCCACATGCTAACTCCTCTCCGTTTGCCCGGAACGCCGATGTCAACCCGACGGTCGCACAATGTCTTCTCCACCGTGTTCCGCCACCATCCGATGTCCTTTGGCCGAGCCGTTTGTACCGTTGAGTTTGCCTCGACGCGTTCTACGTCGTGCTTCCATCGCCATCACCTAAATATTCCCCGAGTCCTCGTCGACCTTGTCAGGCCAGACACTAAAACTGTACCTTGCGCGTACACCCCTTTTTGGTAAGCGCTTTGATTTTTGTTCGCGTCATATTGTGTCCTAGCCTCTAAGAAATTTTTCTACCATTTTATTTAATTTTTCGTGGAGCCAATTGTCAGGAATTGAGCTTTCCGCAAAAATGGCCGTTTGTGACTCCTGACATCGATTCGTCGCCTCCGGTAAGCCTTAGCTCATGCCGTAATTTTTCTTAGGCTTGCCTCACTGCGTTCTATGCCATGCTTCCTTCCGTTTCCCCAAAAAGTCTCCACAAATTTTCACCTCCGACACCTCGCCATGGCCACCAATGGCATCTCGTGTCCCCATATATCCAGTGATGTTTTCCCGAATCCGTTCGCGTCATATCGTGCCAAACCATCCCAGGTAGCTACCTTTCAAATGGTTTTGGATTCGCTCTACCGAGCACCAAGATATCAAATTTTTCCTGTTTCTCCACTGTCGTCATTCAAACGTCGATTGTATCGTCTCCGATTAATTTTCAGCTTAGCCAATAATTTTCCTAACTTCACCATGCCATGTACTATCCCACGCTCACCTTACATCTCCACATTCCATACTCGGTACTATCTCTCTCCAACCTGCAGTTGTCGCTACTGTGCCGTCGGTGCAGTTTTTCACTCACTGCGGGTGATTGCCGCCGTTCCTCGTCACCGTACCCATGTCACCACCTTCGCCTCATTGCCAACATTCCATTTTGCCCATTCGCCAGCCACCTTGTAGCCAATCGACACCGTACTATTCAAAAAGTAATCCTCGTATTTTGTTATCATTTCATGTGATGTCCAAAACTTCCAGATATTGGATCTCCCTCATACGAACTCCGAATCTGTTGATTCTTTCTCCTAAATTCATCTAAAATCATAATCTATCCGTCAATATATATTTTATAATTTTTGGATTTTAATTGGGTTTTATTTGAATTTATTTTGTTTGGTTCTTCGCGTGTAGACTACGACTAATCCGGAGAGTTCGATTTTAACGATTCGCAACATCAAGTCTCCGAGCAAGGCAAGTCTCCTTTGATCATCTTGAACCTATGATTTCGAAATGTTTTAATTATTTTAAATTATGTGCATTGCTATTTATATAAAATATTAGTTCAAATCTTAAGGGTTAGTTAAACCAACCTTGTTATATCCTCCATTGAAATTGAATGCCATGTACCTTTGTCACCCTAGAGTTTCATTTGTCTCAATAATGAGATTATTACTGAATCTTGGTGAATAGTGGAATGGTAGTATAATGCTTAGTCTCGCTATTTAATACCTTTGAAATCTTGAAAATGGGAAATTATGAATTATTGTAATATCCTTGTTTTTATAAAGTTAGTGGTAATTGGAGTTGCCACTGTTCTTTTAAAATAAACTAAAATGTGAAAATTGGTTTAGATTAGGGTGGATGGTTAGTTTGGATTGGTGCAGGAAGCACGAGATCTTGTAAAGTGTATGTTCCACCCTAGTCAATTAAGGACCGACGCTTGTGTTTGTCCAGACTGAGCATTAACCGTACAACCACAAGTCTATATGGGTACGACCTAGCTGACTAACTTACGATAGTCTAGTTTAGGTGCTACCAGTGGAAAGTGGATGCCAGGGATGGACTGGTTATTCACAGTGAGGGACAGGGATTTACTGTACTCATATGGCGCAAGAGGGGGCTTCGGTTCGGGCGGTTAGCCTACCTGCGGTGAAACCTCAGCGGGTGGTATCTAGCTAGATTAGAGTAAGGTAAAGGCTTTGTGATATTTTATCTGGGTCTCATGCCAAAGGAAGCATGTTGACTATTAAGATAATTTATCTCTTGTGGGTAAAGTTGTACAACCTCTGCAGAGTGTAAAACTATTCGAATAGCCGTGCCCACGGTCAAGGGCGGGCAAGGAATGCATTCACATGGTAGATTTCTGGTTTTGTTTTAAAATCAAAAGTTTTGTATTCCGAGAGTGGAGGGAACTCTTGGAAGGGTATCCTGGCAGTTGGAGCCAGAGAGGGTGGATGGAACCCGCAGTTTTAAACTTGACCAATTGTAATTGGTTGGCTAGTGTTGGTAGATGAAACTTCACTAGAAAGTCAATGATAGTTTCTGCTAAAACATTTACTTTATTAAATGGATGCCTTCGAAAATAATTAGTAGTAATTGAAATTTTTAAAATATTGCTTTGTGCAAAAGAACCATATAGCCTTCCTTTGTCAAGCCTTGCATCTATGCATTTTTCCCAAGACTTGCGGAGTACTTTATGTACTCACATGCTGCACTCAAAAACAATACTCAGAAGAACATGAAGCTCAAGAAGGTGATTGCGACTTCTTCGCGGGTGGATTCGACGAAGGATTCCAGGAGTTCTAGGTCGCGCTTCCCCAGTCAATTGCCTGTGGCGTATTGATGGGTCATCGCTGGATTTATCTTCTGCTTCCGCTGTGTTTTGTGTGTGTGTGAGGTCTTGAAACCTCAGTTGTAATAATAAGACCTTTCGGTCTGTACTCTCAATTATTGTAATAAAGCGTTGTTGGTTATGTAATCATTTCTGTTTGACTGTGTGCACTAGCTTTGATCTGGGACTAGTGCTGTAATACACAGAGGGTCCGGGTTCGGAAATCCGGGGTCCCGACATCCATGTAGGTGCAGTTTGCGCATGTCCAGGTCACGCGAGTGTATCTACCCTTTGTTGAGTAGTTCGACCGTCACACAGCCGACGACGTGCGCTGGAAGCCGTACTCACCTACAGCACTGCACAACTGTGCTCCTGACGGGCTATCCACGCTTTGCTGGCGTGACCGGGCTTTCTAGCTGACGTGCCAGAAGCTCGTCTATGACATCTTCGTGGAGGACTACATGCCACAGAGAGTGATACGGCAGTTTGGTCTATGTCAGGCGCTTTCGGCACCAGTCAGACCATCGCTGCTACAGAGCGTGCATGTGTGAGTGAATGCGTCTCATAAATCTCTAAGTAATTACTATTCCATTTGCAAGTACTAACGAAATGGTCCTATAAGCAAGCACTCCAAAAAGGGAGTGAAATACGACACGGACTGGACGACGAAGATGCAGGGGGGACTATGCAGTGGGATGGCGCCCTTGACGGCCGCGTGTAGGAGGACCGCCCCTACGATAGCAGGGAGTACGTGGAGTACCTGCGCTGGTACGAGTTGTGGACACGTACGAGGCTCTTACATGTCGTTGATCCACCCACCGCACATGTCGCTGCTCTGACAAATACCTACCCCGCGCACCTAGCACGGAACATTCACATCATGGTACGTTATACATATTTTTAAAGATTCTGTAATGGCAATGTTGCTTCGATGATTGACCATTCTATGTCTTGTTCTTCAGGCTAACGTTAGTGCTTCGCTCTGGTGGGAGGGCTATAGTATGGTAGGTAGGCTCGCCGTAGGTGTAGAGGTGAGCCACGAGGAGAACATGACTGGTTGGCATCGTGTCGTGGCCTGGGGTATACGTATGGTAGGCCTCCTGTCCTGCATGAGGCTACTAGTGGTCTCCACGGCCACGCCCAGCGCACAGATAGTTCGTCCACCGGTGCCGCCCTGACTAGTGTGGCACTACTCCGGAGGTTCTTCGTGGGCACATCCTACACCACCTCAGCCAGACGAGGCTGGAGGGTTTGCCTGGGGACGGCCTTGTACACTGCTAGGGCAGTTGTTCATGCGACCTCAGCCATACAAGGCTCGAGGGCTTCCCCACGCAGGGGGTGTACTCTGCACCGTATGTCCCTCCTCCAGACGTGATGGCGCCAACTGAGGGTACGTATCATCGGATCTCGTTTTTATCCCAATGCTTTATGTCACAAACTAACGATATTATTATTGCAGGTCTTTTCTGCCCCAAGTAGGGATTAGGAGTCTCCGCAAGCTCGGACGATCCGGACCAGTACTATTCGGATTGGCCCGGGCAGGCGTCTGGCTTTGCACCTTAGGGCACACCACCAGAGATCCTCTCCGGGAGTGCCCTTACCGGTGCACCGAAGGGCACACAGGCAGTGGTGCAGCCTACTCCACCAGCTCAGGGGTGGGTGCGACGATCTCTTGATCGTCTTACATTGTCAGGGCGTCATCACCTGTTGCAGCAGAGGACGGCCAAGCGGCGCCTTATGGCAAGATGCAGAGACAGAGGGGATGCTGGGCATGTTGGTGAGGGACAGTAGTGTTGACTGTACACTATTTATTCTTGTACTGTATACGATTATGTTTGTCGTACTGAACTCTTTAATACTGTGCCGAGCTTACTTCTACTTCTGCTTACCCTCGCGACGCGCTGCATTGATGGTAACTGCAGCAACGTATGAACCATTCCATTACATGCTTAACAACATTGAAAATTATTTCGAACAACAATCCTAAGTACAATGGTACAACCATACACATTGTTGTCTACAACTGGAGCGTGCCTCGTGACATCCACATGGAGTATTGCTGAGGGGGGCACTTTGGACATGGCTGGCCGTCATTATAGTGGCAAGCACATATACAACTAGGGTTCGCACAGCAGCATCTTGGGTCGTACGCATTCCTTATGCTGACGACCTCCTCGTTGCCCCTCTCAGCTCCATCTGCTGATGGAGGTCATCGTTCTACTCTTCAAGAGTGTTAATCCATTCCTCCAATCAGTGATTCGCTCCCACAATGTATACACGTACATCAAAATATGCCGTTCATGGGGAGGATCAATCCATCACACAAATTCACATTTATCCATCTACTACAAACGAACGTTAACATCGAAGCTATATAGTAGTACAACAAAATAGACAAGTGCGAACTTGTACCCCAGAGTATGGGCATCGAAAGAAATGTCGATTGCTATCTGTATGGCCTTCTGCAACCTGCACCACTGCGTCCTACATGTGTTTGCATTTCGGCCACACTGGCTGAGCGTGTCTATTTGGCAACAAGCGGTACGTAGTACTGAAGTCCTCCTTCCTTTCGAGTAGAAAGTCCTCCTTTGGTGACCCATGTTGGACTGGCTCCTCGGCGTCTGCCATAGTGGCTTACTCTACGACGGAGAAGATAGTTGTTCCCACCACCAATGCCTCGTCCATTCATTTTGTAGCGTAACTTCGGACCATATTTGCCTAGTGACATGACATAATGGCCCAACTTTGCACAGTGAGATGACATGACAATGTAGCTTTGTGCAGTGAGTCTGCCTGGGGATGGCCTCGTACACCGCCAAGCCAGCTTTGCACAGCGACATGACCGCACGGACCAACTTCGTGAGGCGACATGACTGCACTGGCCAGCTTTGAGCAGTGACATGACCGCACGAGCCAGCTTTCCATAGCGACATGACCGAACGGGCCAACTTTCCTCAGTGACATAACAGGACGATGTAGCTTTTCGCAGTGACATGACATGATGACACATCTTTTCGTAGTGACATGACGATGTAGCTTTCCTCAGTGACATGGCATGACGACACAGCTTTTTGCAGTGACATGACAGCACGGCCTAGCTTTGTGCAGCAACAAGACCGAATGCGCTAGCTTTGCGCAGTGACATGACATGACAACACACCTTTTCGCAGTGACATGACAGCACGACCCAAATTTGCGCACAGACAAGATTGAACGTGCCAGCTTTGCACAGCGACAAGACCTCACAGCCCAGCTTTACCAGCTTTGCACACTTAGTAGCTTTGTGCAGTGCCAGGACCACACAAGAAAATTCATGTACCGACAGGAAGAAACGCACCCTATAAAATGAGGTCGAGGAGATTTCTCAGAGAACACTGCACAACCAAACCCCACACTACACTGCGCTTCCTTCACCACACCGGGATGGATAAAAGGCAGAAGAAGCAATGGGACAAGATGATGAAGCAATGGGAGGAAACCCGTGACCTAGCACGGTCAGCTGCCACCCGCGATGAAAAAGTAAGGGCTAGTGTGGCCCTGCGTATACAATGCGAGACAAAAGCTCATCTCGAGGCGTGCATGCGTAGGGCACGGGAGGCTTGCGAGAGGGAGCGCGAGACAAAGAGGGAAGTGGCGACCAAGGCAAAAGAGGCCGCCGAGGAGTTCAACGCCGAGCTGGCAAGGAAGAGAAAATGTCCCTAGTCCACACAGTAGGTCGTACGAGCAGTTGAGTGGGTTAGTCACACATAATGCTATATGTTATGCATGTAATAAAAAAGTACGCGGCATATTACTCCCAAATGTATTATGCAATCTATTTAAATTCAGACAAGCTTATTATCTCGTCTTTTCGCATTCCATTCTACACATAGCATGTCATCTAAAAATATTAACATAGCAGTTTTCTCCGTATACGAATTCCCAGTAACATCACAATATTACTTACCATCGTATTTACCGATCGTTCTAAGGTCAATCGTTCCTAAATTTTTTTTCCAAATTTCTTTACGCACCTACAACATACAACGACCATAAACTTTTATTACAAATCCAGACAAGCTTATTATCACGTCTTTTCGCATTCCATTCTACACATAGCATGTCATCTAACAATATTAACATAGCAGTTTTCTCCGTATACGAATTCCCAGTAACATCACAATATCACTTACCATCGTATTTACCGATCGTTCTAAGGTCAATCGTTCCTAAATTTTTTTCCAAATTTCTTTACGCACCTACAACATACAATGACCATAAACTTTTATTACAAATCCAGCATATTATATTCCAGTTAAAATCTACAAAATTGACAAAATATATCGAATTCACATGGAACTGAAACAAGTCGCCCACCCAGAAGGTGACTGCACATAAAGTCACCCAGTGATCGGGCGACTGGTTCCGGTCGCCCAAAGGTTAGGCAACTGGTTCCAATCGCCCAAGGGTCAGGCGACTCGAGCTCTGTTGCCTGGCCGTTGGGCGATTGGCTCCAGTCGCCCCCCATTGGGCGACTGGAGCCTATTTCTGCAAAAAAAAAATATTGTTGCGGGTATATTTCTGTAATTTTGAATAACAAATAGATTATTCATACAAAAATTCCATACCTGTTAAGAAATAGATGATGAACATATAAACGCTAATATAATACATATAATCAATTATCAAAAACACAATAAATCAATTATAGGAGACACAATTAAGAGAGAATACCAAATATAGTCATTATTAATTTTAGATCTGTTTACAAGGTACAATATTCTCTCTATTTATAGTCTACGTCCATCAGAGACAATTCTGGTATTTGTTCACACCGGAACCTTTTAGCTTTCGTAACATTCCCCCTTAGGCGAATACCACATTATGCACATGCCTCATTAAAAACTACTCACAAAAACCAATAGAAAAAAGGATGGAGAAAAGAGTACATTGCATCTGTTCCATTGTGGTGCACTTGTTGCCTCATTAACAAACTTTTTGTGAGAAAACTTTAGGAAAACTCACAAAGTAAAAAAGGAGTGTAACATTTGGATCTTCAGGATCATGTAAGTCTTTAGGTCATACATAAAGGCTGTGGTTCAAGGATTTGCTCCTCCTCAACCTTGTAACCTCTAGGTCACCTCATCTCAATGCCTTGTACGCACTTTTAGAAGATAGAGACTAGAAGGAATTTTTTGAATATATCTGCCAGATTATCACAAGACCTAGGTTTCTATATTTTTACCTCTCTGTCCTTCTGGAGCTCATGACGATAAAAGAATTTGGGAGCATTATGCTTCGTGATATTACTTTTAACATAGCTCATTTGCATCTGAGCCACACAAACTGCATTATCTTCAGAGATAATAGTGGGGTTATCAACGGTATTTACACCATATAACTTCTTGATGTGCTAATCATTCACCTGAGCCAAGCATATTCTGGTGAGGCTTCATACCATAATATGCATATGCCTCATTAAAAAAATCCTTCGAAAATCCTCGTGGGAAAAAGGAATGGATAAAAACTTACATAGCACACGTTAAATTATATTGCAATCATTGTCTCATTAAAAACATTCAAGTAAGAAAACCCAATAGGAAAAACTTACTAAAGAAAAAAGAGTACAACATTTATCTTCAGGATTTATGAACTGACTTTAGGACTTATTATGATCTTCAAGACCTTTATCATGTCCATCAATTGTACTTATACCGATAGGTGGTAAAAACCATCAAGGTAGTGATCAAGTCAATACCTTCTAGGTTTGACTAAAGTTGAGATTTTCTGAATCTCATGCATAACTATAAAAGGTTTAGCATATGCTCCCCCTGAAGACCACTTCCAGTGAAGTCTTATTTATTTCAATGCCTTTAATACATTTTTAGAAATGAATACAGGCCAATATATTGTGAGTATATCTACTAGATTACCACAATATATAGTCTTCTAAACATTTGTCTCATTATTCTTCTAAATAATGAGACGATAAAACAATTTGGGAGCAATATATTTAGCTTTCCAAATTTTATGCTAATAAGGATATGGGGGTAGTCAATTATAATGCCACATTTCTTCAGGATGTGACTTATCAAAACCTTTTACTAGCAGCCATATCTGGGTAGTACTATACGAACAAAAGTCTGTTCTGTAGAACTAAAAGCACGGTCATATCACCATAGAGTTAATATAACTATTCTTAATTTTGGCACTTAAGGGATTAACAAATTTTGCCATTAACACCAATGTACCTTCATGGTAATAGAGGATATTGCCACTCCATTAGTTTCTGGTAAGAGATGCACTTCATATGTGCTTATGTGGTGAACTTCTGGTTCTTAGTTTCCTCATTCATTCCCTCGGGTCTTGGATGGGTCCTTATACACTTCTAGGGATAGCATAATCGTTTGTGTATTTTCAATCAACTGGTGATTTAATTTGATTTTAGGGAAATGTTCTCTCTTCTAGGAGATACTTTCTCTTCTGGGAGATACTTTTTCTTCGAGTAAGAGTTTATCAGGTATGAGTTATATATATATATATATATATATATATGTTGCATTTTACTTTCTTATTGAAACACCAAATCCTTTAAGGATCGAGCTTTGGGTTCCTTTGGGGATCCCATCAAGGATTTTTATAATCCGATAACTGCATATATTATTCATGTCATCTGCTAAAGTTATTATATAACAGAATATTATTTCATTCATAATAGGAGAATATCGATCTCTACAGGGATCCTTAAACCATCACTTTCACTACCTCATTATTTTATAATTACCCATCAAGTCAGAACGAACAGCTTCCAAGACTTTCATCTGCGATTATGGTTCGGTCTCAATTGCTTTCTTCCATTTTTGACCCGATATGAACACTTCAGGTGCTTGGCCATGGACATTGATTCCGGATTTATGTTCTCATACGATAGGCTTTAGCAATTTTAAAGGCAAACTGGTTGTCGATAACTTTTCTCTAAATATACTCATAATTGAGTGTCTTTTAGTGTTAATTAAATCTTCGTCATTCCCAAATGAAAGATTATTGGTTGTTCCGTGTTCCCTAGTATTGTAATATACGCGCATCTTATTACCGGGGTTTTCATCTTCATGATGATCCTCTTCATGAGGTATTTCACCTTCAGGGTGAGTTCTCTTTTGGAGTATTCAAGGAGTGTTTAACAATTATTTTGACTCGTATCACTAGACTTTAGATCCACAGGTGTCACCGTAGACTTTAGATCACTGACCAATAAGTCAACTTCGTAAAGATGGATATAGTATTCAACCCGGGGTATTCCAAACTTAGCGACGTATGTAATTCAAGTAAATACTCTGTAACTTCTCCATGCAATGCAAAAAGAAATCTAGTAGGCTCCCTGCTTCTGGCGTACAGGAGTATCAACTAAACTTAAATTTAGCTTGGTTAGTGTGTGAACCATATACTAAAGATCTTTCTTCAGGAAAATATCACGGCTGTTGTAGGGGTGGCCCCCACCTAAACCCAACAGGCCTGGTAAGAGGTTGTAAGGCCCAGAGTAGGCCACGTGTAATGACATAAATGCCCCTGAGGGGGATGATCAGCTGTAAGGGTATAATTGTAAAAGCACTCTCCATGGAATACAGGCCATGGGGAGGCCCCAAGCCATTACTCATCTCCATCACTCTCCACTACCATCTCTCTCTCTGTTTGGTCTGTAGCCACAACAGTTGGCGCCATCCGTGGGGAGGGACAGGAGCAAGCCCGAAGCTAGAAGGAGGATGGCACCGAAAAAAGCTTCGCCAGCGAGAGCGTGGTCGTGAGCGAAGGGAAAGAAGACGGTCGGGGCGGAGCGTCGCGTGAGTACCAGGGCTTCGGCAGCGACGTTGGCGCTCGTGCGGCGGCGACCGACCCCGTCACCGGCGCCGCGACGACCGACCCCGTCACCGGCGCCGCGACGACCGACCCTGTCACCGACGCCGCGACGACCGACCCCGTCACCGGCGCCGCGACGACCGACCCCGTCACCGGCGCTGCGACGACCAACCACGTCACTCGCGCTGCGACGACCGGCCCTGCCGACGCGACAGCAACCAACCTCACCGCCTTCGCCGCGACGCTCGCCGGTAGCGCGGACCGGGCAGTTGGAGGTAGCCAAGACGGAGCGACCGGCAGCTCGGGAGCTCGCGACGCAGTCGTGCCCGCGCCGGTACGTCCGCTGGGCGTGCCGGCGGCCCCGCCCGCACAGGCGATGGAAAGCGCCCTGCTGGTGGCCCTCAAAGCGTTCCAGCAGGAGCTGGGGGATCTTCGCGGGGCTGTCCGAGACATACAAGAGGCTCGGAGCCAGCAGGCCGCGCCGATGGTCGCGCCAGAACCCACGCTGGAAAGGGCGGACAGCCACGACGCCCCCACATCCAGCTGTGCCCTGCTGCGGCGCGTCGATCCAGAGTCCCCGCTCTCGGCAGGACTACAGCAGGCGGCGTGGCCCGAAGACTTCAAGTTCCCCAGCGTCATCGAGCCCTATAAAGGCGACACGGACCCCCGCGAGTTCGTGCGCGTGTACGAAACCGCAATCGAGGCCGCGGGCTGCGATGATACCACAAAAGCGAAGGGGCTCCCCCTCGCGTTGCAGGGAGTGGCGCTCTCCTAGTTTTTTACCATAGAGCCGAACTCCATCTACGCTTGGGAGCAGATCTGCAACCGCCTCCACAACAACTTTCAAGGCAATTATGTCGAGCGGGTCGACGCGGACCAGCTCTTCGCCGTGAAGCAGAAACCTTCGGAGAAGGTCCGGGACTACTTCAAACGCTTCGCGAAGATACGTTGTCAAGTCAAAGATGTTAACGAAACCACCGTGGTCAATGCGGCCATACAGGGCCTTCGTCCGGGCCCGATGGCCGAGTATAACGCGCGGAAGCCAATCAAGACAGTGACGAAGCTCTTCGACAAAATGGAGGAATACGCCAGGGCGGAAGAGGACGCACGGCGGCGACAAGGCGACGACTCTGACACCAACCAGGCCGGCGCCTCGGCAAAAGGCGAAGATCCGTCAAAGGACGGTGCTTCGAAGGGAAAACGTAAGCAGGAGTCGTCCAAGGATGCCCCGCACAAGGAGCCGTCCGGCAAGCCCAAGCGTGGCCAGCAGAAGTCGCGGCGAGGCCGGTACGTCCTCGACATCGAAGGCGGTTCCGACGACAGCACTTCCGCGGGCCGGGGCGGTGGAGGGCGCCGAGGCCGGGGACGCGGCCGCGGCCGGGGCCGCGACGATAGAGGCCAGACAGACTACGACGACCAACACCAGGGGCTGTGGTGCGTAGTCCACGGTCGCGGAAACCACGATACGCGCACATGCACCTCTATCGCGGTGCTCCGCGACAGCGTCACCAGGGACAGAAACCTGGAAGCACGTCCGCCCGTGGTGGCCCACGTACAGCACCCGTACGAAGCCCCCGTGCATACCCAGACGCAAGGAACGCAGCCCCATGAGGACCCTCTGCGGATCCAGGCCCACGTGCGGCAGCCTCAGGAGGGCTTTCTGCAGCGACAGGCTCCGGAGGCCACCCACCGAAGGGTTATCAATATCATCTCCGGAGGCTCCTCGGTGGAGTTCGCCTCGACACGGCAGCGGAAGGCTTACGCGCGGAGGCTACACCATGTGGCGGCGTACCCAGTGCGAGCACCGCCGGACTGGGCACAGTAGGAGGTCACATTCACACCCGCCGACGCCCAAGGGGTGGAACTTCCACACCACGATCCCCTGGTCGTCCGGGTCGTCGTAGCGGGATGCGACGTGAGGCGCGCCCTAGTTGATGGCGGCAGCTCCGCGAACATTTTGTTCGCAGCAGCCTTCGACCAGATGGGGATCCCCCGCAGCCGCCTCGGCCCGTCGGGAGTTCCGCTGCAGGGCTTCGGCGGACAATCTCTACGGGCGCTCGGCCAGATATGCTTGCAGGTCTCTTTCGGTCAGGGCGACAACGAAAGGGTCGAGGACGCGACATTCGACATCGTCGATCTCCCGTACCCTTACAATGCCATACTGGGGCGTCCAGTCCTCAACTCCTTCGGGGCGGTGCCGCATCACGCCTATTTGTGCATGAAGCTCCCGGGGCCGCGGGCCGTCATCACCGTTCGGGGCGACCAGGACATGGCCCAGCGCATCGAGCACGGCACCAGATGTCCCCGCCGCGGCGGGTAGCGGAGCACCTAGGATTGGCACCGCCAGGCGAAGGCTCACGGCGCCATCCGGGGGTGACTCCGCAAGCCCTGCCGATAGGGCACCTACTAGAGGCTCCGGCCGCGCTGAGCACAAACGGTTAGTACCCCCCCCACCCCGTCGCATGTAATCGCTTACCCGTGCAAACGGGAATATAATAAAGTTCCGTTTGTTGCCAATATGTTACCGATGGTGCAGAAATACGCGGTGAGCGCACGCGCAGGCTCCGCCTACGCGTGTGCTCCCGCAGTATAAACCAAAGACGCATGTTCGCGTGTGCACTCTCCGTAGCCAGGGGTACGGGCCAAAGACGCACATTCGCGTGTGCACTCTCCGTAGTCAGGGGTATGGGTATGAGTATAAACCGAAGACGCACGTTCGCGTGTGCACTCTCCGTCAAAGACACGGGCATGAGTATAAACCGAAGACGCCGTCCAGAAATTGACCGAGGCTCCCCTTCCCGTAAAGCGACTTTTGGAACTCGATCCGTGCAGCATCTGGCCCGACGTAATCCCAGATCCGGTCGAAGAAGGGCTTGATGGCAAGGCGAGCGGAGCGGACGGCGCCGGACATTACTCCGGCCCCGCCAGGCATCTCCAGCTGGGGGTCATCTAGCCCGGCGACGTGTGTGCAACCGCGGTGCTGCAGGAGCGCGCACACCAGGCATGCTAACGTGTACGCACAGTGGTTGCCGAAGGTCATCGCGGCGCCGCGCGCGACGTTGGCGGCATCTCCGACCCAGCGGAGGGTCCGAGACAACTCCTCCGGGCCAAAGGCGCGGTCCGGCACCTCAGTTACCAGCCCTTGAAGATGGCTCTCCAGCGCTTGCATGGCGTCCCACGCAACCACTGAGGCGTCGCCAAGCGTCTGGTTACGCTCTGCTAGAGTCAAGGCAAGCTCGCCTTTTTCCTTCTCTAGCGAGGCGACCTGTGCCAGGAGCCCGTCCCGCTCCGCCGCAAACTTCTATTGAGCAGCCTCCATGGTCGACTCCCGCGCCGACGCAACAAGTCCCTCGGCGTGTGCCTTTGCTTCGGCGCATTCCGCTTCCAGCTGGCGGATGCGGGCGTCCTGGGCAGAACGGGCTCCAGAGGCTTCGCGTAGCTCCTCCTCGGTGGCCCGCAGCCTATCCTCAAGCGCCCTTTGGGCACGAGTATAGGCCGCCTGCAAGGACTGCCCCAGCACGAGCGTCTGCAGAATAGAGAGACTTAGCGAGCTCAGCCGGCTCGAGCATGGTCGTAGGAGTACTTACCCTCACACCGGACACCTCGAAGGCGTCCCCGAGGCGTCCCGCTCCGTAGGCCTACAGCGCTTGTTGGTCGACGCTGGCAGCCGCGTCACCCACGATCCCGCGCCACGCCCTCAGCGTCTCCGGAGGAGGCACGAAGTCCGCGGGGCTCACGTGTGCGGGTGTCCCGTGTTCCGCCAAGCGCTCCTCCTCCGGAATGAACGACGCTGCAAACAGGGATGCAGGTAAGCACCGCAACGCATAAGAAAATACATCAAGATAAGCTAGGCCAACCTACCTTCGGTAGCGGAAGGAGGGCTTCGGGGACCCGCCCCCCTACTACCAGACGGGGCTGCGGTGGCGTAAGCCCCCGCAGAAAGCATGGCCCCGCAGCGAGCAGCAGCTTCTGTGCGCGGGGTCGGCGACGACCGTCCCTGCACGGCGGGCGGCGTAGCCAGGGGGCAGAGGGCGCACACGCCGCAGCGTCCTCGGCATCTGCACCAGAGTCCCACGGGCTTCTGATGCCCGTCGCCACGACGAATCCTCGCGGCGTCCGATGGAGCCCCGGCCGTACACAAGGCCGCTTAGCCAGGGCAGGCAGCAGCGACATCGCCCCTATAGTCACTGCTGGCGAGGCCCCCGCGGCTATAGCACCCGGGGGCGAAGATCCCTCTGTGGCAGTTTCCGAAGGGGGCACCTCGTCTTCCGCTGCTGCTGTCGGGGAAGGCAGCACGCCTTCGTGCGCCTCCACGGAGGGCGTCTCCGGCACCACAGCGGCCATGGCCGAACGCCCCACCTCAACATCGCCGGTCCGCGCGGATTCTATCTCGGCGACTGCGGCGGGCGGCGAGGCCTCCCCTCTCCGGCTGCTCGCAGCAAGCCCGCCGTCCAGGGCACTCGCCGAAGATCCCTCGCCTCCGGCGTCCGCGCCATCCAAGCCGGAATCGGCATACCTCGCCGAATCCGACTCCGCGGTGGCCGCGCCCTCGGGAGCATCAGCGGCAGCGGTCGCAGCTGCTGCACCAAGCGTGGCAGACACCCCGCTTCGGCCCCTCTTCCGAGACGGCGCCTTCTTCTTCGCCGCACCTTCGTCCGGACCGGCACGGTCCGGCACGGCAAGGCCCAGGGCCTCGCATGCGCAATTTATTCGCCCCAGCCCCGCCTCGGCGGTGGCGGACGCGCGCTAATTGTGCTCCCTGCCGGTATACGACCCCAGGAATACGCGCGCGGCCTGCTCCGCCTCCTCCAAGCTAATCCCTGAAGCAGCGGAGATAAAATCAGCATATAACGCACTTCGCGTGAATAAAGGAGAGGCACGGCCGAGGCTTACGAAGACCGGAGGGCGCCGGCAGCGAACAAACCGACGGCGAACATTGTCGTCTCGACGCTTCTCGGCGGCCAGACGCCAGTTGAGGGCAAGCGGCGCCACGCCGTACATCACGTACTCTTCGGCGAGGTCGCGCATGTTGAAGCGGGCGGCCACGCCTACGAGCCACTGGGCCCATCGCCGGTCCACTTCGTCGAGCGTCCGGCCGGGCGAGGGCTTGAACACGATCGGTCGGCTCGTTCACTTAAGACCGCTCCCGCTCTCCACACAGTGGTAGAACCACCGCTTCATCCAGTGAGACTCCCACTTCCCGCGAGTGGAGTTCGCAGGGAAGAGCTTGCTGCAAGTCGAACGAAGAACAAAGGTGATGCTGCCGAAGCTCGACAGCATCCCGTCCTTCCGGTCCTTGGGCTGGCACCGGGCCTCGTGCAGGTAGGCAAACAACGAGGCGCTGGGCCAGCACGCTCCCGAGCACAGGGCCCAGCTGTACACCGCGAGCCGGGCCACGGCGTTCGGCATCAGTTGCGCCAGCTCCAGCCCGAAGGTCCGCAGAACATCGCCCACGATCTTCGCCGCCAGGATGCGGAGCCCCGCGTCAAAAAAGGCAACGAATACGACCGCCTCCAACCCCTCGGGGTGCGGTTCCCTCTCATCGGCGGCGGGTAATCGAACCGCCTGGCGCTCCGACAGCTTCCCCGCGCGCAGAAGCCCTTGGATCGTCTTCTCGGTCACGAGCGACGGGCCCAGCTCGCCGGAGAACGCGCCTTCCTTCTCCGCTGCCAGCCACTGCTTGTCCGCCATTGCCGGGTCGCGCTCTTTGAGCGTGTACTTCACCTCTAGTGGTGAAGATCGCCGGCGAACGCCACAGCCCCTCGCCGCCCGGCCACGCTCGTCGCCAGACGCCATCACTTCCCGCAAACAGGAGAATAGCGGCGCAGGATGTTAGGGGAGTATGGAAAGTGATGCAAGCAAGAAGGGGGCGTACAACTGCGGGAGTGCGGTCACGAGAGCTACTTCAACCACCTCGCCCCAGTACCGAAGCGTCGCGGCGGTCCGCGTACGGGACGCGACCGCAGACACACAAAGGCCCGTCGCGCACACTTCCCCGTAACAGAAGACGAAGGGCCACGACCACAGCGCTAGGGACCGTCACAGCACGATGCTCCAGTGGCCTCCTGTCGCGTGCCAACCCCCGTACAAAATAGCTGAAGCCCAGGTGTCGGCGACTCCAGCCGCCTTTAAAGGCGCACTAATGGACCATGGGAAAACAACAGCTTCGACGCTGCACTACTCATCGATCGCCCCGTGTCCCCCTTCCCTAGGGAAGAGGCGAGCAGTCGCGAGCACGTAACCGTCCACATCACGGGGTCCTGTGCATGCCAGGGTAGGTCGCGCGGTACGGCAACCTAACCCTGGCAGACCGGGGACCGGCGGGATTCCAGGAATCTTTACAGCGCAGATCTCAGCCGCCGAATGCGTGGCGGTGTTCGCGGTATGAGGTCGTCAGCTCCGCTGCCACCCGTTCGAAGGGTAGGGGACGGAGCGCGCGCGTCTACTTCGGCTAGGCGCCAGCTCCGCTGCCACCCGTTCGGAGGGTAGGGGACGGAGCGCGCGCGTCTACTTCGGCTAGGCGCCAGCTCCGCTGCCACCTGTTCGAAGGGTAGGGGACGGAGCGCGCGCGTCTACTTTGGCTAGGCGCCAGCTCCGCTGCCACCCGTTCAAAGGGTAGGGACGGAGCGCGCGCGTCTACTTCGGCTAGGCGCCAGCTCCGCTGCCACCCGTTCGGAGGGTAGGGGACGGAGCGCGCGCATCTACTTCGGCTAGGCGCCAGCTCCGCTGCCACCCGTTCGCAGGGTTGGGGACGGAGCGCGCGCGGCTACTTCGGCTAGGCGCCAGCTCCGCTGCCACCCGTTCGAAGGGTAGGGGATGGAGCGCGCGCGTCTAGTTCGGCGAGGCGCCAGCTCCGCTGCCACCTGTTCGAAGGGTAGGGGACGGAGCGCGCGCGTCTACTTCGGCCAGGCGCCAGCTCCGCTGCCACCCGTTCGAAGGGTAGGGGACGGAGCGCGCGCGTCTACTTCGGCCACGGCCGCAGCCCCTGGTCAAGTTCGGAAAAAGTTCACAGGCCGCAGGGACGGAGGGGGCCAAAGGGCTCGGCAACATGGCTTCGGCCCCGTGAAGCCCTTCTCCATGAGAGGCTCCTGTTGTAGGGGTGGCCCCCACCTAAACCCAGCAGGCCTGGTAAGAGGTTGTAAGGCCCAGAGTAGGCCACGTGTAATGACATAAATGCCCCTGAGGGGGATGATCAGCTGTAAGGGTATAATTGTAAAAGTACTGCCCATGTATATATATATATATGGAATACAGGCCATGGGGAGGCCCCAAGCCATTACTCATCTCCATCACTCTCCACTACCGTCTCTCTCTCTCCCTGTTTGGTCTGTAGCCACAACAACGACATTCAAAGATTTTGGGTATTTCTCTCCCCCTAATGCCCAGATTTGATCTTGCTTAATAGCATACTTTGAATTCCCTTTATTATGGACACATGATAGATGGAATTTCAGATCCAATCTTATCCCAGCTTCTGGTGGTGGCCCAAAATAGTGTATGCTATGGTGGTGATATTATATGAGAAATGATTGGTTCTACTAATACGCACTAATCCTCAATTGGAGGTTGTTTTTCTTAATGCAGTGAGCTAGATATTTATTAATGTAATGGCATGAAAACTGCACATTTCTACTTCTGGTAGATTATCCCAAACATCTGGTGGGTTATTAATCCGCGACAGTAGAAATATTCTAACTTCTTATATATTGCCCAATATTATGATCCAATTACTCACACTTCTTATTTAAAATTTGGATCACTCCAACTTCAAGTTTTGTGTTAATACAACCTGTTTTGACATGGTCAAGAGTACTATGTTTTGATAGCATGATATATACATCTATAGGTAGCTCTCAAGAGCATAAATATTATACTGCCACATAAAACATGACCACCGATAAATCTGCATAGAATATAATATATTTTGCTGGAATATAATTCTAGTTTAACCACCCGAATAGAACAATTAGTCGCTAATAATATATATATATATATATATATATATATATATATATATATATATATATATATATATATATATATCTGTGTGTGTGTGTGTGTGATTAACTGGGAGGTAATTTATATGCCTTTTATAATTTATGATGCCAAATAAGTATGACATATTTAAATCATTCAGGATGATAAAAATTTGATTGGTCATCTAGTATTTTGAGAGATATATTTTCTTTAGGAAAATGGCTATAGCTTCTAGTGGTATATGTGCAGCAGCTTAATGCTATCATGTAATTCCCATGTATGTGGCGTATGTCGACGACTAACATATTACTGGGGACAAATCAATTATCCTTCGAGGGTTGCAATAATTTTTGTTTGCCAACAATGTGGATAACAATTTCAATTATCTCTCAAATAAACTAGATTATTTATAGCTTCAAGCTTATTTGCTTCTGGCTTTGACCTAGGATATGCCTCAAAGGTTTCAAATTTTCTGATATGCCCAATTTCTCCCCCTTTGACGCCAACTGTAAAATTCTGAGTGAGAGCGCCTGCTTCTAGCATTCGCTTTGAATTATCTCAGGTTTTAGTAATAAATTGCTATTATACTACTCCAGGAGTAAAATTTTATTGGCGTGAAACCATCATACACATTGTAATAAGAAGATGGGATTATTTATAGACTTCAGGTCTTTAGGGTTCATAGCATTTTTGAAAGACCATGTGGTTGTGACCCCATGTTTGTAATGAGTAATTGACGCGTGTTTGGGAAAGTTTGAGTTTGGTTTGAGTGGTTCGAGCCATGTCGTTGCGTGGTGTAGTCGGCTGCGGTCCGGCCTTGTCAAACTAGGTCGAACATGCTTAAGTCATTTATTTTTTTGTTTCGATTGGTTTGGGCTTTGAGTATTTCTTCTAATGCTAATGTATGATTATATTATATCAAGCGGTGCTATGTGATGTGTTTCTTGTCTGTGATGGCTGCAGGACATCGAGGCGGAGTCGTTGCGAGGCACGAGATGACCGGACTAGGCGCTGGTGGTGCCGAGGTCAAAGCAGTCGAGGTGTGCTGAAGACGGCGAGGGCTCGAGGTAGCTGCGAGGCTTGGGCGGCAAGGAATGAGGAAGCTTCCCGAAGGTGCAGGAGGGGTGTTTTGGTGAATATGCAAAGCTGCACTAAAGGAAGTGGATTTGGTTAGAGTTAGTGTGTAAAGCGCAAAAGCTTAATGGGCAAAGCAAATGTGAACCCATTATGAAGGGCTATAAATAGAGAGGTGTTCTCTAGTGCTAGGTATGATTTTGAGAGATGGCTTGAGAGAGTGGGTGTGAGTTTGTCTCCCATGAGTGTGTGAGTTCTCCTCTCCAGGAAGCATGTAGTGAGGAGGAAGTCTCTCACTCTCCAATCATGTATGGGGACTCGTGTGCGTGTGTTCTTGATGTGTACTGGCTGTTGAAACCCTCAATAGAATCATTCTTGTCTCAGTTTCTTTGCTTGAAATGATATGGTGATCTACCTCTTCATGCTATGGTTTTTGTTTTTGCAATTTTCTTTTTCGGTTAGATTTCAGTTAATGCATCCCCTCTGAAATTGCAGACAAATGCTTAATCCCTGCCTCTTCTTTTCTTGCCATTTATGCTTGCCAACTGCTGTTTTTAGCCTGCAATTTGAAGCCTCTGTTCATCTTCTCGGTAGCAAGGGTCCTTGCTTATTTTCAGTTTGGTGTGATGTTGTACTCTCTGTTGTTTTCGGATCTGAACTGCTGCCGAACTGCTTTGTCCTTGCAGTCTTTATTTCGGCCAGCAAGCTCCTTGTTCAGAGTGTTGTCAGCTGTGCCAAATTCAAGAGCAGCATATCAATTGGTGTTTGTTTTGGTTTCTCTATTCTCATCTTTTCAAGTCTGTGTTTCAGCTCTAGGCTTCTTGTCCTATCATCTTCCTCTTTCGGCCAAGTTGCTTCCCATCTGTTTTTTGTTTCTCTTCTAAGGACAATATGTTATTTGGATTAAAGTACTAATCTTTTTACTTGAGAAAGGGTGTAGCCGATTGATTTTGTTCACAGGCTCATTCATGCGTGTGTACTTACTGTATCCGGTCTACAACTGCCCCTTGGTTTCTTTTTTGCTGCAAGACAGTCTTCTTGTGATCCGTTTTTCTTTATCTCTTTGGCTGCTGAATATAGCCTGTTTAATCTCCTGCCGACAACAGCTCTTTTATCTTCCCAATCTTTTGTTCGGCTGCTACTTTTTCTTTTGCTTTCGGTTGTTGGCAGCAGGCTTAGTACTTCCGAATTGCCTTCAGTTTTCAGCAGCAATGATACCTTTTGGGCAGCTGTAATTTCCAGGTTTGTCTCTCTTTTAGCAGCAATTTTTGATTCCTTGTTGATCTCACTCTCAGCTAGCAGTAGTCATTCAGTTTTGGCATCTCATCTCTTGGAAAATACATGATGTGCCGACAGCACCAATGGCCTTCACAGTTCTTTCTAGTATTTGGATTTTAGTTCAAATTTTGGCTTCCGTTTTGGCCGGCCCTAAACAGTAGTTTGCCTTTCTTTCATAACTTGTTTTTCTGGGCTCCTTCTCCAGTAATTTTTCATACTCCGTCTTTCATAGCTTACATAGCTATCGGAAAATAGAGAAATCTTGTGGATACTCGGGGGAATTTTTAAAGGGCTCCATTCACCCCCCCCCCCTCTATCGCCGTTTTCGATCCAAAAATTGGTATCAGAGCCAGGTTAGCTCTTACTCATAGATCTTAACCGGTCTCTAGAGCCATGGCGACAGATAAGTACTCGACCAAGCCCCTGGACTTCGATGGGATTGATTGTCCTTTTTGGAAAAGCCGGATGGAGACCTACATCCAGGCTCAGGGCTACGCCATCTGGCGCAAGGTCAAGGTCCGGTATGCTGTTCCTGCCGATGAGATCATCAATGTCGGAAACATGGCTGATGTTGAGGCGAATGCTAAGGCAAGGAACATCATAATTCATCATATTTCAAGGAACATCATAGTTCGATCGCATCTCTTATCTGACGTCGGCCTTCGACATCTGGGTGACTCTCGATGCATACCACGAGGGCACCACCCAGATCAAGACGGTTCGACAGGACCAGTTCAAGTGAGATTACAACAAGTTTGAAATGCTCGCTGGTGAGTCCCTCGATGAGTGCTTTGCGCGTTTCCACAAGATTTTGAGCAACCTCCGAGCGGTCGGTCTCACATACCCCGACTCGAACAATGCTCGGCAGATGCTCGCAGCTCTTGATTTGCGTGTTTGGGAGATGAAGGGGACTACCATCAATGACACCACTGATATCTTGACCTTGACTCTTGATGCGTTGTACTCACACCTCAAGACTCACGAGATTGACATAGTCTCTCATAGGTCGAAGTCGCAGTCGATGGCCTTAGTCATCGATCCCAGTCTGGTTTCTGGACCTTCTTCTGAGTCGATTTGTGGATTCTCTCTAGCTGCTCTCTGTGACGTAACTGATGATCAGTTAGAGCAGCTACCGGAGGACCAGTTATCCCTTCTAGTCAGAAAGTTTTCCACGCATATAAGAGGGTGAGAGATCGAAAGAGGAGTGGTCCGGTAATTTGCTTCGAGTGTGGTGGCCCCAACCACATTCGGGCGAATTGCCCCAAGCTGGGGAAGGGAAAGAACGACTACGGCGGCGTGAGCAAGAATGACTACATCGACAAGAACTGCAACAAGAAGCCCCCAGCTCATGACCAAGGCAAAAAGAAGTTCCGCAATCTTGGCAAAGCCAAGAAGCTGTTCCATCGTGTCCTCACCGCCTTCGACGACCTCGACTTCAGCGAGGTGGAGGGATGGAGCGACGACGATGGGACGGGTGATCAAGAACCCAAAGATGGCGACGACTTCTTCGGCATATGCTTCATGGCCCTTGATGGCGAGATCAGCTACAGCAAGCTTTACTCCGACTTCGATGAGGTATACCCCTCCTATGACTAGCTTAATGATGCTTTTCTTAAGCTAGGGAAATTCCATGCTAGATCTAGAGCTAGGTGTAGCGAGTTGGAGAAGGAAGTAGATAGATTATCACGGGAGCTTACTTCACTTATATCTGCTCCCTTCCGTGATGAATGTGATACATGCTGTGCTTTGCTTGGTGACATGGAGAAGTTAAGGACCTCTCATGATAGTTTGTCCTCTGAGCTTGACATGGTTAAGGTGGAGAATGTTAGTCTTCTTGCTGAGCTAGAGATGAGTAGGGTAGCACCTTTTTCATCCACTGTTGTTGAGACTACTTCTTGCACCTCATGTGAGGATAAGGATAATGCATTTAGACGTCTCTATACTATGCTCCTTGATCTGCCTGCGTCTTGTGAAAGCTGCACTAACTTGAAGTTGAACCTAAAGAAGGTAGATCATAAAATTGCTAAGTTGCATGCTTCTTTGCTTGAGCCAATTGCTTCATGTATGAACTGTCCCAAATTAACCGCTGAACTTGAATCTGTCTCAAAATAGTTTCAAGAAATGATTGACCACAACAAGAAAATGGCTCAATATGCTTCTAAGGATCCTGTTAGCTCACCATGCAATAATTGTGAAAAACTAAAATCTGAGTTGATTGCATTAGATGACAAATGTGTGAAGCTAACTAAGGACCTTCTAGAGAAGTCACAATCTCCTTGTAATGTGTGTGCTGATGTGGGAGAGAAGCCCAAGGGTAAGGTAGAGATGCTTAGTGACGTGAACCAAATGGCTAGCAGTAGGACTGTCCCTTCTGAGTCGGCCGTGCTCAGACCCATAGCCGCAGGTGTGATCGAGATCAAGCCTAGAACTGAGAAAGTTCAATTCAAGTCAGCGGGCTTTGTCCAAGGGATTTCTGACAGCAAGGTGATTCGACCTGCTGCTTCGACCTCTCAGAAGGCGAAGCCTCATCATGCTACTTCTACCTCTCAGAAGGTGAAGTATCATTGCACCTTCTGTCAGAAGGATGGACACTTGGTCGAGCGATGCTTCAGGCGCACCAAGATTGAGCGTAGAGACCGTGTTGCAGCTCTTAGGCGTATTCAGGGTCAGCCCCAGACCTTGAGTGCACCTAAGACCAACATGAGGTCTAGGTTTGCTTCAGCTGATGGGTTTGGGCAGCATCGAGGACTTGGTTTTTCTGGTATACTGATTTTCGTCCTCGATATGCCTTTGGTCGTGACTTCCGCCGTTCTGAGGATAGATCTCATTTCCCTCGCGAGATGGCTACCCGCGGCGTGATCAGCATGTTGCCAGTGCACCGACTCGCTCTCCCATAGCAGTCGGACCCAGCAACAGCTTTAGGTCTGCACTTAGACCTTCTGCTTTCTTGAGCGAAAGAGAGCGCAGGGTAGATAGAGGTCAGTCGTGTGTGGCTATTTCTTCTACTCGACGTGTTACTCAGTATTGGGAGCCAAAATCACTCTTGATTTACCCCAGTACTGAGACTTTACTCTCTTGTTGACTCAGGTTCGCCGGGCAGGGGAGAGAGAGGTTTGGCTCGTTGACTCCGGGTGTTCTCGACACATGATCGGAGACTCTCGTTGGTTCTCTTCCCTAGCCCGTGCTCCAGGTGATGAGACGATCACCTTCGGAGATGCTTCGTCTGGGCGCGTCATCGCTAAAGGTACAGTGCGCGTTAGTGAGTCTTTTATTTTGAAAGATGTTGCCTTGGTTAGTAAGCTGCAGTATAATTTGCTTTCTGTTTCTCAGCTTACCGATGACGGTTTTGAGGTGAGCTTTAAGAAAAACGCTTGCAAAATTCTGGATTCTTCGGGTAGTCTGGTTTGCGGGATTTCTAGTTATGGGAGGATCTTTTGTGCTAATTTTTCTAAGTCTTCTGGTGATCCTCTCCGGTGTTTAGTTGCTTCTGAGTCCCGTGACCTTACTTTTTGGCATAGGAGACTTGGTCATATTGGATTTGACCATTTGACCCGAGTTAGCAGCCACGATCTCATTCGTGGTCTGCCGAAACTCAAGATGGTCAAAGATATTGTTTGCGCTCTTTGCTGGCACGACAAGATGGTTGTCGCTTCTCACCCTCTAGTCACAGTGACTATGACCGATGCACCAGGACAGCTGCTCTATATGGACACAGTTAGACCAGCCCGAGTGAAGTCAGCAGGAGGGCAGTGGTATGTACTTGTCGTGGTCGATGACTTCTCGAGGTTCTCTTGGGTGTTTTTCTTAGCCTCGAAGGATGAGACGTTTACACATTTTTTAGGTCTTTTCAGTAGGCTTTCTGTTGAGCTTTCGGGTGCCTTATGAGCGATCCGCAGTGACAATGGCACGGAGTTCAAGAATTCCTACTTTGAGAGGTTCTGCGATGAGGCAGGTGTAGAGCACCAGTTCTCTTCTCCGCACGTCCCACAGCAGAATGGAGTCGTGGAGAGGAAGAACCGTACCTTGGTCGAGATGGCCAGGACGATGCTTGATGAGTATTCTACACCTAGGAAGTTTTAGGCTGAGGCTATAGCGACCGCGTGCCATGTTTCGAACAGAGTTTTTCTTTGGTCACACTTGCATCGCACTTCCTATGAGTTGAGATACAGGCGAAAGCCCAATGTCTCGCATTTTCGTTTGTTTGGTTGCAAGTGTTTCATTTTGAAGTCCGGAAACCTAGACAAGTTCGAGTCACGATCTTGTGATGGTATCTTTCTAGGTTACTCGACTTCTTCGCGGGCGTATAGGGTCTAGAACTGCGAGTCTAGTAAGATGGTAGAAACCTGCGAGGTGACCTTCGACGAGGCCAGTCCGGGGACTAGGCCCGATATCTCAGGTTCTTTAGAGCAGTCCGAGACCATCTTTGTGGATAATGAGGAGGATGGAGATGAGGGTTGTCTACCCGATCCAGTTCCTCATCCTTCCCTTGAGGTGCTTTCTTCCACTGCACCTCCAAGTGATCAGCCTATGCCTTCTGCTTCCTCTGGAGCTAGTGGCTCTGTTCCTACCTCTTCAGCTCATGAGGTAGAGGCCACTTCTTTTTCTCATCCAGGACCTCCCCGACATATCCAAAAAGACCATCCTTCCGAGCAGATGATTGGAGACCTCTTTGAGCGTGTCACACGCTCAAAGTCTGCATGTCACATTTCTGTCTCCATTGTGCCTTTGTTGCCTCATTCGAGCCCAAGGACGTCTGTCATGCTCTTTCTGATGAGTCTTGGGTCATTGCCATGCATGAGGAGTTAGAAAATTTCGAGAGAAACAAGGTCTGGTCGCTTGTTGAGCCCCCTCGAGGTCACAATATCACTGGGACTAAGTGGGTGTTCAAGAACAAGCAGAGTGAGGATGGAATTGTCAAGATTTTGAGGAGACCTTTGCCCCTGTAGCTAAGCTAGAGGCCATTAGGATCTTGCTTGCATTCGCGGCGTCTAAGGGCTTCAAGCTTTACCAGATGGATGTCAAGAGTGCATTCCTCAGTAGGTTTATTGAGAAAGAAGTCTATGTGAGACAGCCTCCAGGTTTCGAGAACCCCAAATACCCAAACCATGTCTACAAGCTTTCCAAAGCCTTGTATGGACTTAAGCAGGCCCCTAGAGCTTGGTATGAGAGGCTTAAGTCCTATCTGTTGAGTCATGGTTTTGATATGGGTAAGGTAGATAAGACCTTATTCATTCGTAGGCATGGCAATGACCTTCTACTCATCCAGATTTATGTGGATGACATCATCTTTGGCGGCTCCTCCCATGATCTCGTTTCCCAGTTTTCCGATGTCATGAGCTCGGAGTTTGAGATGAGCATGATGGGCGAGTTGAGCTTTTTCCTTGGATTTCAGATCAAGTAGACTCGGGAGGGTACTTTCTTGCATCAGGGCAAGTATACTCGAGACCTCCTGAGACGCTTTGATATGAGTGATGGTAAGCCGGTGTCCACTCCTATGGCTACATCAGCTTCACTCAACCCAGATGAGGACGACGAGCCAGTTGATCAGAAGGAGTATCGTAGCATGATTGGTTCTCTCTTGTACCTCACTGCCTCGAGATCGGACATACACTTCTCTATGTGTCTATGTGCTCGGTTTCAGGCTTCTCCTCGCGTATCTCACCGTCAGGCAGTGAAGCGCATCCTTCGGTACCTTCGAGCTACCATTGACTATGGTATTTGGTACTCTTCCTCATCCTATCTTTCCCTCAGAGCCTACTCAGACGCAGACTTTGCTGGCTGTAGGATAGTTAGGAAGAGTACTTCTGGCACCTGCCAATTCATTGGCACTTCTCTTGTTTCTTGGTCCTCAAGGAAGTAGTCCGGTGTTGCACAGTCCACCGCAGAGGCCGAGTACATTGCTGCTGCCAGGTGCTTTGGATGGCCTCGACTCTGCGGGACTTTGGGTTAGCTATGACAGTGTTCCACTCTTTTGTGATAACACTTTTGCCATCAACATTGCTAAGAACCTAGTGCAGCTGAGATACCATGTGGCGGTGACCCCACTTGTGTGATGAGTAATTGACATCGTTTTAGGAAAGTCGAGTTTGGTTTGTGAGGTTCGTGCCGTATCATTGCGTGGTGCAATCGATCCCGGTCGAATTTGGTCAAATCTGGTCATATGGGATTAGGATGCTTATTCTCTTGATTCGACAGGTTTGGACTCCTTCATGCGTAAGTATGATTCATGATACTATTTATGCCTTCATGTGTTGAGCGGTGCTATTTGATGTGTTTCTTGTCTGTGATGCCTGCAGGACGTCGAGGCGGAGTCGTGGCGAGACACGAGGTGACCGGACTAGGCACATGCGGTGTCGAGGTCAGAACGGTCAGATGTGTCGAAGACGGCGGAGACTCGAGGTGGTTGCGAGGTTTGGATGACAAGGAACGCGGAAGCTTCCCGGAAGGTGCAGGAGGGGCGTTTCGGTAAAAGCGCAAAGCTGCACAGGTGGAAGCGGTTCCGTTCGGGTTTTAGTGGGCATAATGGGTTGGAGACCCGTTAGCCAAAGGCTATAAATAGGAGAGGGATTCTCAAGTGCATACAATGCCTTGTGAGAGGGAGTGCAAGGCTTTAGGGTTTTGTTTTTGCTTTGCCTTCTTTTGCTTTAGTTGGTATGAGTTGGTGAGGAGGCAGAGTTCCGTTGGCCATTGTCTCCTCTTCGTTGGTGTGTGTATGTGTTCTTGAGAAGAGTCATGTAGCTTGGGCTCTTAGTCCAATCATGTATGGGGTTGTAGGGATGCATTGAGTTGATACTCTATGTAATCATGTATCTCTCATCCTCAATATCAATTTGAGATAGCTTTGTTTGAGTTTGATTGAGTTCTTGAGCTCCCCTGTTGGTTTTTGGCTCTTCGTTCCTCCTCTGCTTGATTTCTGAGATCTTCGTTTTTGAGTTGTTTCTTGCTGAGAAGGTCAAATATGGGTTGCTCTGTGATGCGAATAGGTCTCAAGATCATTTGATCAGTTTTCCCAAGAGCAAATCATTTTTAATCTCAGCTGTATCCCCTCATCCTCCTCTGTTCTCCTTTTCATTTCTTGGGTTTTGGTGTGAATCTTGTTTCCTTTCATGAAATGGCATGAAACATGGCATGTTAAGTCCTGAGGCTATTAATTAGCTATTCTCAAAGTTTCATGGCCAAATGATCAAAGGTTAGATGGCAATTTGAGATTTAGTACTGCCCTCAGATAATTTTCAGTTTTTGGCTAAAATTTCAATTTCTTGGGCTTTTGTTGATTTCTCTTGTTGTTTAAGGTCTCTATGTTATTTAGAATAGGTATGTGCTCTTTTGGCCAGAAAGAAACAACAGAGAATCAGTAATTTGTGTGGAATCTGTGTTTTTCAGTAGCTGTGCAATCTATTTTTCAGTCTGCAGCTGTCTGCTCCCGAGGGGCGGTCTGACCGGCCGGTGGTTGGCGGTTTGACCGGCCTGGAGCCTCCGGTCTGACCGGCCTGAGTGGGGCTGTTGAACCGGCCCTGAGTGAGCGGTCTGACCGCCTGGTGCTTTGCGGTCAGACCGCCCCCATGCTATTTTAGCCCGGTTTGCTTTTTCATCTGTTCTGTTCATTTGCTTTGCTTTCTTCCTGTGTGGTTGAGGTTTCAGTAAGAGCTTGATGTCTTCTTCATAGCTCCATAGCTATCGGAGAAGTGTATTCTTGAAGTGGTTTCTCGGGGCAAGTTCTTTTTTTTAAAAAGTCGACATTCACCCCCCTCTGTCGCCATTTCGGTCCAACAGCAGCACTCCCGGACCAAGCACATTGATATCAGATATCACTTCCTTCGAGACCATGTGGAGAAGGGTGACATAGTGCTCCAGTTTGTGGAGAGTGACCACCAGTTGGCTGATATCTTTACCAAGCCTTTGGATAGCTCTAGGTTTTCAGCTCTACGGGGAGAGCTTGGGGTAGTTTGTCCTTATGGACTGTTGTGAGGGGGAGTTTTGCGCTTCATGTTTTATCTTGTTTATTATGCTCTTACTCCTTTCTGTTGCATTGCATATGGGTGCATTGGAGTTAGTCCTTCTAGCATAGATTAGAGTGTTTCTCTTGTCTAGTTGCTTAGACTTTTTCCTCTCATCTTGTGATTCTAGGATGCTGCTTATTAGCTATTTCTCTTCTCACTAGGTTGAGCTCACTCACTTCTTATAGGTTCTAGCGAGGGTTGGGCCACCCTCGGGTAGACGGGGTACGTGTTTGCTCCTTAGTGTGTTAGACGATCAGCTGATAGTCGTAGAGTTAATGGGGTAGATGAAAGTCAGTTTGAGCCATAGTATCCTCTATATCTTATCTATGCTTTAAGGACTACCTTTTCTGATTTTCTTGCTAGCTTCTCGTATTTATTGCTTTGGTTCAGGGGGAGTACCTTTGGGAGCTTCTAGATCTTAATATTGGCATAACTCAACTTGAACTAAAGTTGCATCTCATGTTGAGGGGGAGCTGGATTTTCTTGCATGTCATTTTGCATTGTAATATAACTACATGGAGCCTTGATTATTATCCTTTTATGACATGTTCATAATGCATTACATCTTGCCATGATCTGTGTTCAATTGCTAGATTTATCATGACTTTATATATGTAGTCAAGTCTTTGCCATGATAGGTTGATTGAAAAATGCGCAACTTGAATTAAAATCATGACATGTTAGCTCTTGAGATTAGTCTGTCCTTAGTTATCCTCTTATGATTCATGTCATGTCAAATAGGCTGAGTTGAGTCTTGAATCTTTATTGAGCTTTAGATTGAGCTATACTAGTTTCTTGATGAAGCATGAGTTGGTACAAATTTTTTTAGTAAGCAAAAAGATCTCTTTTGTGCGAAAAAAAACTGAACTCACCAATTTTTTCTCAGGAGACGGCTTGCCATTGCACTAGGCATGAACTCAGGGGAGTTTTGGATGACCAAGATCATCTTTTTAAGCTTCTTGCTTGGAGTGGTCACATAAGGCTTGAGATCTAGCACATGACTAAACAAAAATGTGGTTGGAGACAACTATGAGATTTATAAAGAAAAATATGTCAATTGTGCTCCATTTGCTGAAAAATACAAAACTTGCAAGTACTTGAGCAAATGTCTCATTCTTGAACTTGTAGCACTCTAAATTGACTCAATACTAGCTTCTTGGTTCAACTTAGATTATTGACATAGCCTGCATCATCTTTGGATACCTTTAGCTAGACTATACTCTTGGATAACTTGACATGCTAAGAACTTCGACTAATTTTCAGATTATGACTTATTTGGCCTAGCTTGTCTATACATGCATTGTCATTTTGGATAATCTGCATGGCTCATCATGCTTAAAATGAATAAAAGTCAACCATTCCATCCATTCTCATAATTGTTTGTCTTCCTTGCATCTTCATATGTTTATTGCCAAAAGGGGGAGAATAGCGGAGAAAAAGCCATTTGGGATCTTTCTGGAACTTTGGAGAACAATTTACTCTTTCTGTTTTTGCTCCGTTCATCGACATGGTCATAAGCTTCTTTGATTTTCTTTAGACCATGCTTGACTTTCTTTCATTTTCAAACTCAACTTTATGCTTTTTCTGGGTTTGTCAATATACTCATGTAGTGAGGAGGAAGTCTCTCATTCTCTAATCATGTATGGGGACTCGTGTGCGTGTGTTCTTGATGTGTACTGGCTGTTGAAACCCTCAATAGAATCATTCTGGTCTCAGTTTCTTTGCTTGAAATGATATGGTGATCTACCTCTTCATGCTATGGTTTTTGTTTTTGCAATTTTCTTTTTCGGTCAGATTTTAGTTAATGCATCCCCTCTGAAATTGCAGTCAAATGCTTAATCCCTGCCTCTTCTTTTCTTGCCGTTTATGCTTGCCAACTGCTGTTTTTAGCCTGCAATTTGAAGCCTCTGTTCATCTTCTCGACAGCAAGGGTCCGTGCTTATTTTCGGTTTGGTGTGCTGCTGTACTCTTTGTTGTTTTCGGATCTGAACTGCTGCTGAACTGCTTTGTCCTTGCAGTCTTTATTTCGGCCAGCATGCTCCTTGTTCAGAGTGTTCTCGGCTGTGCCAAATCAAGAGCAGCATATCAATTGGTGTTTGTTTTGGTTTCTCTATTCTCATCTTTTCAAGTTTGTGTTTCAGCTCTAGGCTCCTTGTCCGATCATCTTCCTCTTTCGGCCAAAGTTGCTTCCCATCTGTTTTTTGTTTCTCTTCTAAGGACAATATGTTATTTGGACTAAAGTACTAATCTTTTCACTTGAGAAAGGGTGCAGCCGATTGATTTTGTTCACAGGCTCATTCATGCGTGTGTACTTACTGTGTCCGGTCTACAACTGCCCCTTGGTTTCTTTTTGCCGCAAGACAGTCTTCTTGTGATCCATTTTTCTTTATCTTTTTGGCTGCTGAATATAGCCTATTTAATCTCCTGCCGACAGCAGCTCTTTTATCTTCCCAATCTTTTTGTTCGGCTGCTACTTTTTCTTTTGCTTTCGGTTGTTGGCAGCAGGCTTAGCACTCCCGAATTGCCTTCAGTTTTCAGCAGCAATGATACCTTTTGGGCCGCTGTAATTTCCAGGTTTGTCTCTCTTTTAGCAGCAGTTTTTGATTCCTTGTTGATCTCACTTTCCGCTAGCAGCAGTCATTCAGTTTTGGCAGCTCATCTCTTGGAAAATACATGCTGTGCCGACAGCACCAATGGCCTTCACAGTTCTTTCTAGTATTTGGATTTTAGTTCAAATTTGGGCTTCCGTTTTGGCCGGCCCTAAATAGTAGTTTGCCTTCCTTTCTTAACTTGTTTTTTTGTGCTCCTTCTCCAGTAATTTTTCATACTCCGTCTTTCATAGCTTACATAGCTATCGAAAAATAGAGAAATCTTGTGGATACTCGGGGGAATTTTTAAAGGGCTCCATTCACCACCCCTCTGTCACCGTTTTCGATCCAACAATTGGTATCAGAGCCAGGTTAGCTCTTCCTCATAGATCTTAACTGGTCTCTAGAGCCATGGCGATAGATAAGTACTCGACCAAGCCCCTGGTCTTCGATGGGATTGATTATCCTTTCTGGAAAAGCCGGATTGAGATCTAAATCCAGGCTCAGGGCAACGCCATCTGGCGCATGGTCAAGGTCCGGTATGCTGTTCCTGCCGATGAGAACATCAATGCCGGAAACATGGCTGATGTTGAGGCGAATGCTAAGGCAAGGAACATAATAATTCAGGGTCTGAGCAGAAGCGAGTTTGATCGCATCTCTCATCTGACGTCGGCCTTCGACATCTAGGTGACTCTCGATGCATACCATGAGGGCACCACCCAGATGAATATGGTACTGGCAATGTGTTCTATTAAGAAACTGTTCAGCAGGGGTAACACTTTAATAGAACAATTTAGACCAAATATATTTATGTCATCTGCGAAATAATTATATAATGCACAATTTTAGCTTGAAGCAACAGATAAGAGATGCTCTTCATGAGCGAGATCAAACTCGACAGGAATTGTGTCTATATTATTCATGCTACTCATGTAGGAAAATGACATCTAAATAAAGCTAAGAGATAACTAGGAGAATGCTACTGGTCTCCATATTGTTCACCGTAGGCATATTCTTGCTTATGAATGCATTTGTTTATTAGTAACATACAAGTAACTTAAACTCAGTCGAGAGACAAAATGGTGTAAGGCGGAGTAATACTCACGTGTGGACTTCAGTAGATCCTAGCAAAGTGTTTACAAGAACATCAGTAACCATTTATAGATTTGGCCATTCTTTCGGAGAAAGCCCTTATCCCCAATAGATCTAAATCATATAGTCATTCTTCATGGTAGAATCGAGGCATTACCTCATAAACTACAAAGTTTTTACCTTTCAGCTATAAAAGGGTACAGCTACGTCAGCGTTAGGCATGACATTAGCATGACTATATGATAATGAAATAAGCCTAGGTGATACAACTGAAGCCATTCGAGGCGCACAAATATCCACTTAGTGATGGCCAAAGTCCTACAACATTCATGCAATTTCCTACACACTTACTTCTGGTAAGTAATTTTAAGTGCATGAAATGAGTGCAAATAGTAAAAATTTATTTTTATCTATTCAGTAGACAATTTATTATTTCCTAGATTTTTCCTAGCAATATTTGGGATTTTTTTTTGATAATTATTAAGGTATTTAATCAATTTTTAGAATTACTAACCCATTAAATAAATCCCCAAACACACTATGCCAGGAAATAAATCAATAAGAAATATGATGCTTCCAAGGTGTACTAAGTCTAAGGTTTCACAAATTTATGGAAGTTCATATACCCTAAACCATGTTTTAGGATTTTTCTATAATTTTATAGCAATTTTAATGAATTTCTACTAATTAATAAGCAATTTTCAGAATTACTAAAAGCAGAAATAACATGCCGAAGAAATAAATCCAGAAGCATACAATAATACCAAAATTCTAAAAGAGACTATAAAGGAGCTCATATCATCTAAAAATTAATTATCTTAGAGCTAAGTTCAGCCTTCTGGACTTATTCGCAATTCTGACAAACTTTAGGGTCAATATTACATCAACTTTCCCATTTTCAGCAAATTTCTCAAATTTACAAAAATATAAGGGCTTAATCAAAAGATTGCCACCGACCGGTTCTTTCTTCTTGGGCCGTAGTTTAGCCCACTAGGCCCATTTGAGGGCCAGCCCATTCATCCGGTGGGTAGGGTTAAAACCCTAGCCATCGGCTAGTCTTTCCGTGGCGGCGGCCTTTTCATAGGCAGCACCTGGGGCCGGCAGCAGCGGCTTCAAGCACAAGCGGCAATGGTCGTGTAATGCCTTAGACGTCGATTCGGAGTTTTCGGAAGCATTTAGCGGATTCACGGAGATTTCTTTTTCTTCCGTCGAATCGGGAAGGCGGGTTTGGGCTGCAGATTTATCTAAAAAGAAAAAAAAAGAAATATTTGGTGGGCTGTGCAAAGAGGGAGGCCAGGCCTTTCTGCCTCCCACCATGGGCCCAAGTCGCCCCCTAGGCCCAAGCTGCCCCCACCCCCTTTTTTCCTAACCCTAGGCCACCCTTTTTCCCCTTGTGGCCGCACCCCTCTTCCCCCCATGGCCGCCACCTCTAGAATTGCTGCCATGGCAAGGATTTTGGCTGCCACAGCGAGGAAATTGGCTGCCGCAGCAAGGTTTGTGCTGCCGTGGCAGAGATAACAGGGAAGAAAGGAGGAAGGGAAGGGAAGAAGAACAAGAAGGGAGGAGAGGAAGGAGGAGAAGGAAACCTGCGTGGGCAACCTAGGTAAGAAATTCCTGTCTTTTCCCCTCTGTTTTAGGGTGATCATAGGCTTTTGGTTCGTCGTTAGAGGTAGGTGATCTAGGGGAAATCGTCGATTAGCGATTAATCAATGTTTTGTGCGTACTCAGATCACGCAGCGTGTCTGTTCGGGTGGTTTAGGAGGTCAAAATGATTTTTACCGAGGAACCCTTGAACACAAAAGTTGTATAGGATATAGAGATCTAGTTTCTGTAATTTTTTCAGAATTTGTGGACGCGGGGTTTGGGCGCAACAGGGGATTGAAGTTGACTGTGCAGCAGAGCTGGATTTAGAATCCAGTTTCTGATTGTGAACTGATTCAGAGGTCCTAATGAATTTTATGAATTAACTCATAATAACAAAAGTGGTAGATAACATCTAGAACTAGCTTCTGGTATAATTTCATAATTTTTGGAGTAGTGGGCTGTCGGTGGTGGTCTGTGGAAGTTGCTAGACAGAACTCAAAGGCAGAGTCTATTCTCTATTTTCTAGTGAGAATTACGTACTTAAAACTATATAATAAAATTATGGTGTCTTCATGAAATTTGTATATTTTTCTGAATATTTCAAATATATTAGTTTTGGTGTTGTTTGATTAGTAGATTAAAAGATACTGAAAAGACAAGTAGCGCTGCTGTAGAGAACAGAGTGTGGGAACAACTGTTTGAGAGGGAGTTGCGGGTTTTGGGCGTAGAGGCATTACTTCTTAGTTGTGAATATTGTATTATGGTTTTGTGCTGAGTGGTGCCTTGTGAATAGGTGGCTTTGCTCCTGACCGTGCTTGATCCCTTCGCTCCTTTGGTAGAGGAAACTATAATGATGGATATAATAGATGTTATAGCATGTCAATGTTTGATATATATTATGAGTAATTGTGTGTTCATGATTGTGATGAAGGCATATTTGGTAATGTTCATGGTTGTTTGAAAGTTATAAAGTTCATGATTTTGAACAGTGTAGTATGAATAGGTCTTTCATGTGCAAGGTTGTTGTAGATACACGTTTCTATTAAATTGAGACTTTCATACATATGCATTATGTTGGCATATTGAAGTCTTGGTCATGTGATGACCGAGCAACCGCTGAGGTTCCCGTCATGTTGATGATGGGCTAAAGGTCCCCATGCTTGAAGAGCATAGGCTAAAGGTCCCCATGCTTGCGGAGTATGGGCAATTGGTCCCTGTACCAGATGGTATAGGCATGGGTGTGCATCGACGGATGCGCACTTTGCATTACTAGTAAAATGCAAAAGAGAAAGAGAAAAGATAAAGATCTTGTTGAGCATATTGCATAGCATGTGTTTGTAAAGCAGTTGTTGGGTGTTTCTTATGGAATTGTGTACATGTATGCTATTGTTACCATTTATTATATTTGCTGAGTCTTTGGACTCACCCTTGTTGTTTGTTGTGTTTTAGGTACCTTTACGAGATCCACATGCATGGGGGAAAAGAAGGATTACTCTTGTTGTACTTTTGCACGATCTACCCACAATGGAAATAAAAGAAAAATTAATTAGTAGATGAATGAATTACTTTTAGTACTTTTATGATTATTGCTTGCTAGTAGTAAACTGTAACAAAGGCTTAGAAGATTCAGGATGCTCATGATTTATATCTTAGATGTTAATTGCTATGGATGTCATAGCAACGAATAGTCAGTTTTGATTAGGTCTTGATTGCATTACCATTTGGTTTATCTTTATTTAATAGAACTGTTTGTTGAATCTTCTGGCCTAGATAACTACACAAAGGAGGTTCTGCCGAAATTGTGTGAGGTGAATGTAGTTTATCTTTGTTACATTACTTAGTTAGGTAGCATTCCAGGCCATGGTATGGCTAGGGTGTTATAGGTCGGAAGGTCAAGCGATGGAGGCACCAGAAACGGAGGCGGCTCGCGAGGCCAGGTAACGACTGGTCGGACTAGGTGGCTTCAGGCCCATCGACTTCGGGCACAATGGTGTTTCATCGGCGGTGGTACGAGAAGCTGTGAGCGGCCGACGTCAGCTTCTAGCATGGCGGCGTCTATGAGTCCACCGTCGGCTCCTGGTGCATCGGCGGTGGCACATTGCTCGGATGCGGGCGCGAGGTCCTGGCTACAGCATCGTTTCTCTGACCACAGATGCAGGAGATTGAGCGGCGGTGGCCATCTTTGGTCGCGAGATACACAATGACGACTACTTCCGGTGGGTAGAGCTGAGCAACGGTAGGCAAATTCGGTCACGAGGCGTTCAGTGGCGGCTTCCCCCGACGAGCGCCGCTGCGGCTTCAAGCACGTTGTGTGGTGGTGGTAGCTTCAGGCGATGCCGTGTAGAGGCAGTCGGTCATGGTGTGTGGCGGTGGCTTTTGGCCATCATTCGGCTTCGGGCGGCGGTAAGGCCGAGCGAGGCTTCGGCGGTTGGGCTCGGCGTGTAGCGATTACATACATAGCCCCGAGAAACCGATTTCAACCCAAGCAATTTTCTAATTTGTTTTCTGAGATTGATTTGGATACTAGCAGATTTCTCTAATCATGAAACAGATCTATTATCTAGTGATTAATCTACCAGATTATCTAGGTGAATAACTCTACTAATAGATTATAATCCAATCTATGATTAGAATTAACTAGAGCAAATTTAATCATGGCATTGCAAATGAGTCTAGTATCAATCTAGATTAAAAACATAAATTGCAACGCATAACAGTTTGATTCGTGATTCGCATACCTTTCATCTTGTAGAGCGATTCGTACTGGTAACATATTAAAAAATAGATGATGAACATATGAATGGCACTGCAATCCATGCAATCAGTCACTAAGAACACAATAGATCAATTACAGGAGACATAGTTGAGAGAGAACACCAAACATAGTCTTTATTGATTTTAGATCTGTTTACAAGGTACAATAGTCTCTATATTTATAGTTTACGTCCACCAGGAGTAGTTCTAATATTTGCCCGCACCAGAACCTTCTAGGTTTCATAATAATATCATGCTAGACTAATTCATATTTCTCATGATTACCAAAAAATCGTCACAAAACCAAAAACCTTTTAGGAAAGATGTATATATTACCCCTTGAATTGTGGGAGTGTCTCCTTAACCTTATAAACTACAAATCATAATGCCCTACACTTAAGCTTTTAATACCATTGGCATTCCAATTGACCAACTAGGAATATCCGTGTGATAGCCTAGAATCTTCAACTTTTACATAATTTTTTTGCAAAATCTTTTGAGTTTGCTTTCAAATTGTTCGTCGTGTTTTCTTTTGTTCTCTTCTTTCCTACAGGGCCATGCACTTGTCACATCCCAAAAGTTCGCTTTCTGAAAATTTTAATTTTAAATTAATTATTTTAATGTATTCGGATTTTATTTGGATTTATCTGGATTTATTCGGATTTATTTGGAGTTTATTTAAAATTTTAAAGCAAGAAAATGTATTTAAAATATTGTATTAAAACCAAAAAGAGTTTATTTTATTTTTCCTAGCCTTTCCTAAATTTTTAAGTAATTTTAGAGAATTTTCTGGAATTTAAAATCAATTTTCAAAGTTAAAAAGAATTTTATAAAATTATAAAATTTAAATCTGAAATTAAAAATATTTTTAGTAAGTCTAAAATATTTCCAGGAATATTCTATGATTTTTCTGGAATTTTTAGGCATTAAATATTAATTTTCCAAGCTTTTATAAAGTTACTAGTAATTTCTGAAATTTAATCCGAAAATAAAAATCCAATTAATTCTAGGCCGCCACGTGTCACGCTCAGATTAAATCCACCTCTCTCCACGTTTTAATCCTAGCCATCCACCACAACTTACCCCTTCATAAAATCCAATGCCTCTCATAACCCCACTTGCCACGTGTCACGAATCCAACGGCCCATACCCCTTCACCATTTCACCCTCTCTATGACACATGGGGCCCCCTTGTCATATCCTTCTTCAACCTCACCTTCTTCCTCCTCCCACCCTCTCTCTCCACCTCCATTAACCCGAAATTAGAGCTTTGAATTCGGCCATTATCTTCGCTTTAATTCCCGAATAAATCGTGGTAACGGATGCCAAATCAATTACCTCCGTTCCTCCGGCCGTTTCCCCTCAAATTTCGCCCCTAATTTTCGGATTGCATTAACTCCGGCGAGCCCATTCCTTATTCCGGCCACCCCTCCCCTTGCCTATAAAAACCACCCTCCCCTCGGCCTCTTTTCACCCCGCCTCCCACCGCGCCTCCTCCTCCTCTTCTCGGCCGCCTCCCGGTGCCCCACCGCCGGCCACCCAAAAATCCGGCCGCCACCTCCAAGCTCCACCGCCGCCGCCTCTTAGCGCCGCCGCCGGCCACCCACACCGCCGCCGCCGTCGCCGGTAAGCGCCGCCGCCTCCCCTCATCCCGCCGCCGCCCGCCACCCCACGCCCGGCCGCCGGCCGCCGGCGAGGCCGCCGGCCGTGCGCCTCCCGAGCCGGCCGAGCGCGCCGCCCGCGTGGCCGGCCTCGCCCGCGTGGCAGCCGCGTGGCGCCCGCGTGGCCGCCACCTCACTGCCGCGTGGCGCCATGTGGCCGGCGCGCCACGTCGGCAAGGGCCATGGTCCGTGGGTTCGGTCCACGGTAGACCGGACCCACCCGTCATTCAAATACATTTTCCCGCTCAGCAATTTCGAATTTTGATGACGTCATATTAGTATTTATCAGTACAAAAATAATTCCCGAAATCCGATTTTTCCTTTTTCCCTCCCATTTAATCTTCCGGAAGCCATAACTTTCTCATTTTAACTCCGATTTGAGCCGTTCAAATTTCTAAATTTTTCTAAAATCATAAACTATCTAAATATGCACTCTTTTTGAATTTTTGAATTTTATTTAAATTTTGGTTGAATTTATTTGTTTTGGTTGTCCGTCTTTTCGCGCGTAGATTCCGCCGTCGCCGAGGAACTCGTCGAGTCGCAGCAAGAAGACCCAACCAGCGTCCAGGAAGGCAAGTCTCCTTTGATCATTTTGAACCCATGATTATGAAATGTTTTTAATTATTTTAAATTTATGTGCATCGCTATTTACATAGAACCCTAATTCTGTCGTAGCAAATTAGTTAAACCAAATGTTGTTATACCCTCAATTGAATTTGAACACCCTGTACCTTTGTAACATTAGGATTGCCATTGTCTCAATAACGAGATTATTATTTAATCTTTGCTAATATAAGAACGGTAGTATAATGCTTAGCTTGGCTATTTAATCTGGTTATAACTTTAAAAGGGGAAAATTATGATTTATTGTAAAACCTTGTGTTTAGAAATGTAGTGGTAATTGGAGTTGCCGCTGTTATTTTAAAAAAAATAAAATAAAAATGTGAAAGTTGGTTTAGATTAGGGTGGATGGTTGGTTTGGTTTGGTGCAGTTAGCACGAGATCTTGTAAAGTGTATGTTCCACCCAAGTCAATTAAGGACCGACGCTTGTGTTTGTCCAGACTGAGCATTAACCGTACAACCACAAGTCTATATGGGTACGACCTAGCCGAATAACTTATGATAGTCTAGTTTAGGTGCCACCAGTGGAAAGTGGGTGCCAGGGTTGGACTGGTTATTCACAGTGAGGGACAGGGATTTACTGTACTCATATGGCGCAAGAGGGGGCTTCGGTTCGGGCAGTTAGCCTACCTGCGGTGAAACCTCAGCGGGTGGTATCTAGCTAGATTAGAGTAAGGTAAAGGCTTTGTGATATTTTATCTGGGTCTCATGCCAAAGGAAGCGTGTTGACTTTTAGGATAATTTATCTCTTGTGGGTAAAGTTGTACAACCTCTGCAGAGTGTAAAACTATTCGAATAGCCGTGCCCACGGTCAAGGGCGGGCAAGGAATGCATTCACATGGTAGATTTCTGGTTTTGGTTTTAAAAATTAAAGTTTTGTATTCCGAGAGTGGAGGGAACTCTCGGAAGGGTATCCTGGCGGTTGGAGCCAGAGAGGGTGGATGTAACCCGCAGTATTAAACTTGTTCAAGTTGTTAGCTAGTGTTGGCAGACGGAACCTTCACTAGAGAATTAATGATAGTTTTGTTAAAACAATTAATTGGTAAAAATGTTGCCTTCGAAAATAATTAGTAGTAATTGAATTTTAAAATGTTGCTTTGTGCAAAAGAACCATATAGCCTTCCTTTGTTAAGCCTTGCATCTATGCATTTTTCCCAAGACTTGCGGAGTACTTTATGTACTCACATGCTACACTTAAAATAAACCTCAGAGGAACATGAAGCTCAAGAAGGTGATTACAACTACTGCTTCGTCTGTGGCTGTGACGGATTCTTCCCGGAGGACTAGGTCGCGTTTCCCCAGTCAACTGCCTGTGGCATATTGATGGGTCTGCTTTGAGTTTTCTTTGCTTCCGCTGTGTTTGGATTGTGCGAGGTCTTCAACCTCAGTTGTAATAATGAGACCTGGTGGTCAGTACTCTTTATAATTGTAATAAATGCGTTGTTGGTCATGAATCATTTCTGTTTAACTGTGTGCACTAGCTGTGATCTGGGACTAGTGCAGTAATACACAGAGGGTCCGGGTTTGTAATCCGGGGTCCCGACAGCACTCCTCCCCGTGACGGGTTGCCTCGACCCATCTCGCACCATGCCTATCACCCCACCAAACCGGTCGGCTCGTCTCTGATGCCTCACCCCCTTCTGCCCCGCCTTAGCCCCGCACTCCTCCACCATTGTCCTGAGCCACGCGCCGCTACTATGCCCTTTCCTGCTCTCACCTTCATCGTTATCGCTGTGCATGTTGTTCAGAGCAAATCATCACCCTCCTCACATAGCCCTCTTTTCTAGCCCCCTTCCATCTTCTAGAACCACTCAATGGCACCGCATCCCCGTCATCTTCCACAAGCTAGTGAGCCACCATTGCCCTCGAGACCGAGCTCCGCTTAATCCCAAAATATGTCATCCATGTTGCCTCCTTCCAAAAATGGATGCCACCAACTTCTTTCTCACACCTTTGTGACCATGTCAAGCTGTCCCTTCTTTGTCGTCGTCGCCAGGAGCTTGCCATCATCAAGCCACACCACTACCATGTCCTAGCCACCCCACCCCACCCACCGATCCACCAATTCAAGTCTCTCCTCACTGCCACAAGAAGAGGACACTAATACCAATCTTGCCCCTAATCCTAGGAAGAAGGGAGAGCTCTGATAATTCTAGTCCAACGTTCTTGTAGACATCCAAAGAAATAAAAGACTAAGCAGAATACTTTGCTCCCTAAGACAGTTGAATGAGCTCATCTAGAAGTTGAGAAAATCCTTGATCATCCTATAGATGAATAACACAGCAAAACATTGTGCACACATATAGGTGTTGGGATACCAGATACTTGACTCTATCGTTATGGGAAATCATGAAGAGCTATGAGAAGAAATAATTGAAGAAATTTCCAATAACTAGGCGGATTCACGAGAATCATTTAATAGAAAAGACTACTATTCACTACCACATAAAGAATCATCACAGACGGTTGTAAACTCTCATCACAGATGGTTTATGAACCATCTGAATTTTTGCGTACGTGATAACAGGCAATTATCACAGACGATTTGTGAGCTATCTGTGATAAGTCACAACATAAACGGTTTGTATAAAGAACCATCTATGAAGGTACTATTATAGATGGCTGCCACCAAAAATCGTTTGTGATATATCGGCCATCATAGATGGTTATATGTACTAACCGTCTATGATGGGCAAATACCATAGACGGTTAGTCAAAAGAACCATCTATGATAATATCACAAATAGTTTTTTGTGGAAGCTGTTTGTGATAGTAGGCCTTCACAGACAGTTTATACGATAAAACTGCCTATGATAGTTCGTTCTATAACTAAAATACATAGATATCACAGATACACAAATACTTAGATATCGATTACAAATACACAGATATATCATAGTTACACAAATTTACAGATTAACTAGTAAGGTGTCTGTGGGTTGCAGCGGAGTCTCAAGTGGGTGAAACATATCATCAAATGTAATCCTAAACCATACTATAGATTTTGTAATAGACAAATACTAGTAACATTGTTTCATATAAAACTAATATGCTAACTAAATAAAAGACATGGCAGTTTTGCGGTGGCAAGGGTGAAGGGGAAAGGACCGTCCTAGCCACCGAAGCCATAGAGGTTGCGGCCCTAGCGCTTGAGCACGTAGACAACATTCATAGCGGTGACAGTCTTGCGGTGGGTATATGCTCGGTGTAGGTGACGGCATCATGGATGACGTTCTCTAGGAAGATCTTGAGCACATAATGGGTCTCCTCGTAGATGAGCCTGGAGATGCGCTTCACACCGCCCTTCCTCACCAGCCACCAGATCATCGGCTTGGTGATGCCCTAGATGTTGTCATGTAGGACTTTCGGTGGCACTTCTCACTGCCCTTGCCAAGCCCTTCCCTCCCTTGCCACACCCAAACATGGCTACCGACGGATCTCTTCTTTAAGGCTACATGGGAGGAGTGAATGGAATTCGAGGAGAGGTATACGGTGGTGGTGTTGGTTGTTGGGGTGAAATTAGGGGAAAGGGAGAGGGGAAGTAATAAGGGGCAAGAGGTAGGAGGAGACCGGTGCCTCTTGTTCGATGCAGAGAGAATGGATTGGTGAGATCAGAATCCTAGGGGAGATGCCATGGATCAGTGGTGTGGCATTATTATAGATAGATCAAATTAAAAATCGGCTGTGATGTATGCAACTATCACAGACGGTTCTTAACAAGAACCATCTACGATATTATCATATACGGTTCGGATAAAAAACCATCTATGATGTATGAACTATCAAAGATGGTTCTTATTGAAAACTGTTTATGATAATTACAGACATCACAGACGATTTTTAATCCAAACTGTCTATGATAATTATGTATCACAGATAGTTCTAGCCATCGCTAGTAATGTAGACGGTCACGCTTGTAAAATCGTTTGTGATAATTGCAACACTAACAGTGCCCTAGAACCATTTGTGATGAGACATCTAGTATATCATTTTTTGTAGTAGTGATTGTTGACATTTACTTTGCCTCTAAAATTGCTGATAGTGTTGATCTAGATCCAAAACCAAAGTCCAGGGCAATGTGCAAGAAGCGCTTCGATTGGGTGAACTAGAAATGTTGGGATAGTCCCATATCGATTGTGGGAGGAGATAGAACACAATTTTTAAGGGTGAGGGTGTACGCACCTATAAGCTAGTCTTTTAGGGGGAGATGGCCTAAGGCACTCTGGTTGTTTCTCTGTAGTTGGGCTTGCTAGTATAGCAGCCCAACGACCTAGGGCCAAGACACTGGTTTAGTGGGCCCGAGATTGGATGTTGGTTTATCGGTCGGATGGTGCTACGCAACAACTGGTATCAGAGTTGAAGTTATCGGATACATCTCAAGGCCTCATGGTTGTGTAAGGGGACCTCATGGTTGCTGGGGAGCACACCAAATGCATGAGGAGGAGATTTGTTTTGATAGTCTTAAATTGGTTATGGGAGCATATAGAACATAATTTATAAGGGTGAGAGTGCACCAACTTATCAGGCTAATCTTTTGGAAGAAGGTGGTCCAAAACCCTTTGGTTGTTACTCTGTAGTTGGGCTTGCGAATATAGAGGTCCAATGACGATTTAGTGGGCCCAAGATCAGATGTTGGCTTATTGGCCGATGGCACTACGCCGTAATTGGTATCAGAGCCCAGGTTCCCAGATACATCTTCCAAACCTCATGGTTGTATGAGGGGACCTCATGATTTCCAAGGAACACACCCGATGTGTAACAAGGAGATTAATTGAGATAGTCCTACATTGGTTGTTAGAAGAGATAGAGCATGATTTATAAGGATGAGAGTGTACCCACTTATCAGGCTAGTTTTTTTTGGGAGAGATGACCCTAAACCACTTGGTTGTTACTTCGTAGTTGGGCTTGTGGGTATAGCGGCCCAACGACCTGGGACGAGATGTCATTTAGCATGCCTAGGATCGGATGTTGGCTTAGTGCCCGATGGTGCTGTGGAACAATTGATATCAGAGCCTAGGTTCACAAATACATCTCCAGACCTCATAGTTGTATAATGGCTAAGGGGTAGATTTGTTGGGATCATCCCACATTGGTTATGGGAGGAGACCACATGATTTATATAGGTGAGGATATACCCACCTATTAGGTTAGTCTTTGGGGGGAGGGATGGCCCAAGACCCCTTGGTTGTTACTTTGTAGTTGGGATTGTGGATATAACGGCCGAATGACATGGGACGGGACACTAGATTAGCAGGCCCAAGATCAAACGTTGATTTAGCGTTCTGATGGCACTGGGCAACAAGAAGTAATTGAGGCAAAATCATGCTCACTAAATAAGAAAGAAGTGTTTAGACCAGTAGCTTGCACTCCTAAAGTATTCCTTGTAGGATATAAATAGGTGTTTGTCCTAACAGAAATGAGGACAACAAGGTGGTGAGATATAAAGTGAGGCTAGTAGCACAAGGGTACACATAAAGGCTCGGCATTTATTATGATGAGATTTGAGAGACCATGTGGAGGTATCCCCATGTTTGTGATGAGTAATTGACGGCTGTTTTAGAGAGTTTGAGTTTGTTTTGGGTATTCCAGGGTTGAGTACCTTTTACTTATGCTAATAATGATTATGCTGTTTCGTGTGGTGCTATGTGACGGTTTGCTTGTCTGTGTGACTGCAGGACTTCGGAGCTAGGTCATGGTTAGGCGAGGAGGACCGGGACTAGGCACAGGAGGTGTTGAGGTCCAGACAGTCAGTGATGCCAAAGATGATCGAGGCTACTGAAGTGGTTGCGAGTCGGGAGACGAGGAACCGGAGCTGGAGCTACTGGTGATGGACATGATGGGCAACGACGAGTGGACCGGGACTAGGCTCAGGGAGGAGTCGGAGGTCCAGACGGTTGGATGTCGGTTGCGGTCGTGTGCGATGGAACAGACCAGGACTAGACTCAGGTGGAGTCGGAGGTCTCGGTCGGAATCAGGTGGACACGACGAGCAGCGGCGAGGTGGATCGGGACTAGGCTCAGGGAGGAGCTGAGGTCCAAACGGCCAGCATGCTAGGTGCGGTCATGTGCAGCGGAGCGGACCGGGACTAGACTCAGGGAGGAGTCGAGGTCCAGACGGTCAAGGTGCTGGTTGCGGGAAGCTTCCGGGAAGGTCCAGACGGTCAAGGTGGCCGCACGAGCTTGCGCAGCTGCTTGTAGTGAGCACGGTTGCACAAGCAGGACACACTCATATCCACGGCGCCGGCACCCTTGCACAAAGCCCTTCCACGAAGCAGAGCGCACCAATGTCTTCAACTCCCATCTGATGTCCGTGGGAGACCGGCTCCAAAGTCCTTGCACAACGATGCTGCACACCTCGGGGTCCAATGAAAAACTCTCGATCAGCCAATGCTGCACATCTGTCATTCAAGCATTCTCGTCATCCGGAAGTACGAGAGTTACTTGTGGAAAATCGCTCAAATCCAAACCATTCAGACCTTCACGAATAATTTAAGCATCATAATACACTCTCAATGTAGTGGCCATTGATGATGTAGGCCTGCATGTATGATTGAAATTTACGACATGTCAAATAACATCGTACAACACTAAACTACACTTTCCATACTAAAAAGGGTGATAATATTTCTATACTACAAAATGTTCCATACTACAAAATGTATACTGCAGCTTTTTGACACTAATATTTCCATACTAAAATTGTACTACATTTTCTACATCTACAATTTTTACTAACACCAACATTTCATCTAAATAATAGTACAAATACAACATAATCAAAAAAATACCTGGATCCAAATGGATGGAATAGCTTCTACTCTTCCTTCCACCCTCACCTGCTCCTCCAACCCTGTCCTCCTCTCCTTCTCTTCTCCCCTCCTGTTCTTCCCCTCCCCCCTCTCTTCTTCCTCTCCTTTTCTTCTCTCGTTTCTTCTCTGTGCGCAGAATGAGTGGGAGTGGGAGTGGGCGGCCGACTGCGGTGGAATAAAGTCCCCCCTGTCGCCCTACCGTTGGGCGACTGGAATTCCAGTCGCCCAACCGTATAGCGACTACAATGAGTCACCCAACGCTCAAGCGATACCATTGATTCGCTCAACGGTTCCCACATTCCCTAAATGTCGCCTCCCGGTTGGGCGAAAGGTGGCAGTCGCCCAATGGGGGGCGACTGAAGCCTATTTTTGTAAAAAAAATTCCCGCGGGTATATTTATGTATTTTCGAATAAAAAATGGATTATCCGTACAAAAAATTCTAATTTCAACCGTCCCGCGAGAAAGGGGGCCGGGACATGGGTATTTTATGCCATCTCGAGCTGTCGTCAAGGGTCAATTATGAGTTTGATCACTAGCAAATGGCTATTTTTGTCATGATGAAGCTATGGGTGTTAAACTCTATCTACAAAAATTCAAATTTTAATGTTTGTTCTTACGCACTGGTGAGTCTATTTTGGGTGAAGCTATGGGCGTACGATTCTATCAACAAAAATTCAAATTTAATATCTATCTTTGCTCGTGAGTCTGTTTTGGTAGGATTAATCCCCCATGTCACGTTCACACACATCACACCTTCTATGGGCTTCAAATGGGCTCGTTTCTCTTCGATTGGGTTGTCACAAGGGTCAGCAGAGCCTTTTTTTTCTCATTGTAAAGCCTTGAGTTCGTGGAAAGCTAAGTAAGTCGATGAAGTCCCCACACACTGCAAATACAGCTAAAGCCTCTCATGGTTCCTCTCGTTGTCAACATGCGCTGCACATTGCTCAGACTCCCAGTCAGACTCCAGTCGCCGTGTTACCGAACCGGACTCCAGTCCAACCGAGGCATTGCTGCCCGATTCCTGTAGAGAGAGGTGCATGGCCGATTCCAACTTGTACACGTTAGCACTTGTATTGCTTACCGTGTTGGTTGAGTTCGCGTGAGGAGGGGAGTCCATTTTTGGTGGTGGGAGGTCCGGCGGAGGCGGCTACCGCCGGCGGTGAGTTCCTCCCAATTGCGGCCATTTTTGGAATTACTAGCTCAAGGTAGTTTTCTAGGGCAATTAGGTCGGTTATTGGGCATTACTAGGGTTCGGTTAAGGTCATGGGAAGGTCGATTTACACTAGAAAGACTTGAGTTGGGCCGGCCATGGTGGAGGTTAGCGGCGGCTGGGGTGCTCACGGCGCCGGGGAAGAAGGGGAATCGGGAGGCTATGGTGGCGGTTGGGGGTGGTTTCTGGAAGCTCAAAGGTGCTATAGGTGAAGGCAATCGAAAAATTATGGAGCGGAAGGCCGACATTGATCTAGGGTATATGCTTTGGGGATTTTGAAATTACCGACAATGGAGGGGAATGGGGGAGGCTTTGGGGCGTTAGGCGGGTGGTGGGGTTGTGATGCTCGGCTTGGGGTCGGAATTGCTTAAGTAGACGGGGTAAGTCGGTTGGCACCGGATATTTCCCATGGCAGCAAAGGCGCGTGGTGGCCGGCGGCGTTGCCACACCCTCGGGCCTGGTCGGGGCGTCAGGGCGGTAGGGGGAAGGCTGCGAGGAGGCCCTGACCAAGCGGTGGAGGTGGCGAGATCAGTTGGCGCGGGGGTGCGGTGGCGCACGCAGAGAAGACGGGCGGCGGCAAAGTTGGGACACGGCGGCTGCCACGGCTCTGGGGGCGGGTACGGCGGCCAACCATCGAGCGAAGCTGGCGGGAAGGGCGCAGGGGCGGTCGGTCACGAAGGGAGCGTGAGCGGCAGCGAGAATTGGAATGGCGGTGGATTTTTCGGGCGTGAACAGTGCAAGCACTCGCTCTCTCCATTCCGGCTATCGTGGCAAGGATTGGTGATGGCTTTGTGTTGAGATTAGTGTGGATTAGGGTGAGGAATCAAGGGAACAAAACAAGAACGAAAATTGAACTTAAATCCAACTTTTGACTCTTTTTAGGTTTTGGTTTTGTTTCACTAACTTTATACTCAAAAGAATCCGGCCTAATGCTTTAGAAACAAGATAAAGATACAACTACTAGTGGTTGGATCTAAAATTTTATATAACTATTTTCTCTCCTCTAGTAATAAGGTTTAGTAACAAACTATTGCAAATGCCCTTGCATACCTATATCTAGACAGCTAAAGGTATCTGACGAAATGACCTTTACCACAAGGTGATGAGGTAAGAGTTGCGGTGGTGCTGCATTGGTGATTCCTAGAAACAAATGTCATCGAACTTGTTTATTTTCAAAAATTGTTGGCCACACACCCGCACTTCTTGGCCACACCGCCATGTCCACATATTTGGCCACAACGCCAAGCGCCATGGCTGCTGGCTCGCACTGCCGAGAAGATCCTATATATGTCACCTCCGAAGACTCTTGGTGCGGTGGCATCGACGAGGGGGATGGTTGCTTGGGCTGTGCAATCGGGGTGTTGCGATGAGTAGATTGACTCATGCAGGCGTGAGAGGCGAGCATGAAGGTGATGGGCAGCGACGGTGAAGAGATAGAAAAGCGAATGTACTAGAACTCATGAGAGGGAGACGACCAACCCGTCTGTGTCAATTTATTTGGGAGGAGAGGAGAGTTTGTACCATCATCACTGACCACCAATAGCATCCACCTAATTTTCAGTCATACGGAGGAGGGAGGAGAAGAAAAATAGATAATTGAATTATTTCATAACTTGGGCACAGAAACATAGAGGGGACTAGTGCCCAAACGACCAAAGGGAAGCCTCCCTTTGGATGCCCCCTACAACAGCTCAACAACTGAAAACAATGTGTGCAACATTTCCTAGAACATACGCAATATGCATGGAACAAACATCGAAACATTTAGAGTACTTGGCAAAGTTTGAGTCGCATTGCAAAATTGGAACTATACCTTTCACTTACCTTGGACTTCCGGTAAGGACGACAAGGCTAAAGGAGAAGGAATTTTTATCTCTTGTAAACAGGGTAGAAAGACGTCTGGCCAATAGGACGAGCCTATTGGCCTATGGAGAAAGATTAATAATTGTCAACGCGCCCCTCTCCCTTTAATCCATCTACCATATGTGCATGCTTAGATTGCCCAAGAAGGTGATAATGCACATCGATAAAGCACGATGACACTATCTTTGGAGAGGTTCCAGGGACTTGCAAGGGCAGTGTCATTCACTGGTAGCATGGGAAAAGTCTGCATATCTAAGAATAAAGGAGGATTGGGAGTCCTCAACCTTCAGGTACTTAATGAAGGACTTCTATTGAAGTATTTGCACAAGTTCTATGGAAGGATTGAAACTCCCTGAGTCAACCTCATTTGACACAAATACTGCTCAAATTCAGTTCCTCATGTGGCTATCACCTGCGGTTCCTTCTGGTGGAGAGACATCATGAAAAGTATCAACCAGTTCAGGGGCATTGCAATGAGATAGCTGGAAAATGGTCAGGATATTCTTTTCTGGAAATATTGTTGGAATGGACATCTACTTTGCTCGAGATTTCCATGTTTGTACACTTTTGCTTCGGATCAAGACATCTCAGTATAAAACTACATGCAACTACATGAGCCCCACAACACATTCCAATTGCCGCTTTCACAGCAGGCCTATCAAGAATATCTCGAGGTTCTGCATGTTATAGAACAAGTGCTGCTCAACCAAAACACTCCCGACCAATGGACTTACATTTGGGGGAATTCACACTACTCTTCATGAAAATGGTACACTTACCAGTATAAGAAATTCAATACGTCACCGATCTTCCCCCTCTTTTGGAAGAATGTATGCTTTATGAAGCATAAGGTATTTGCATGGCTCCTTCTAAAAGAAAGACTCAATATAAAAGATATGTTAAGATGGAAAAACTTCAACTCTGATGGAGATATACAATGTGTTTTGTGCAATGACCAGATTGCCTAGACCATCAATCATTTCTTCTTTGAGTGCTCCTTCTCATCACAATGTTGGAATGCAATTGGGTTTCAATGGGACACCAACCTGGACACCCCAATGAGAGTCCTAAATACAAAATCAGTTTTCACATGGCAGCACTTCGTGGAGAAATTCATTCTAGCAGCTTGGATAATTTGGAAAGTAAGGAATAAGCTTATATTCCAACAGCAGCATCACAATCTCACAGATTGGCTCTCTCGGCTCAGATTGGAGGCGTCTTTGCTATTTCTTTGAGTCAAGCCTGCTATCCATGCTTCTCTTTCCACCTGGATTAGCTCGCTCTAATTTGTTTCTATTTTTGGCTTCCCTTTCTCTCTTCTTCTCTTTTTTTCTTTGTACATTATTATTTATCTAATATAGCACAGTAGGAGTCTCTCCTACTGTTTTCCATTAAAAAAGTTTGAGTCGCATTACAGACCATGTTCATCATACAACTTGTATGCGCAAAACTTACAGACCATGTTCATCAAACACTAGTGAAAAATTTCAAAAGCAATGGACCTTGTTTAGAAAATGATGACACAACACTGCATCTCGAACATGAATGTTACATCCTAAATTTTGAATGTTTGAAATCACGAAGAATTTAAAACTTTTATTTGCATCTTGATGGTATTTGAAACTTTGTCAAGATCTTATTTGGACTTTTCTGAGTTTTGTACCAAACAAAATAATAACTGGAAATAAATCTCAAATACAAATAAGAATTATGATGATAAAAGATACAAAACAATTTTTGGAGTTTAAAACTCTATGAACCAAAATTCATGAAGATCCACCTTAAATCAAATTGACCAGAGAACTCCAAGCTCGGATTCAATTCTGAGTTTCCAAACTTAAAATTCGAAATTCAATTACAAACTTAAGACTAAAAAATAATCAAAGTGCAAATTAAAATTCAAAAATTAGATAAAGGGAATAAAATGTTGAAATCCAATTTACTTAGGTAAAAGGAAAAGCAATGGCTAAAGGAGTATTACAAACTCACATCTAAATAGTTGGAAATTAAATTGTAAATACTAAATGTCATGTAAAAATTGAAATCAGTAAATTTTAAATGCAAAATTAAAATTTTGAGTTAAAAATCCCAAATTTGAAAACCTTACTTGAGCCCTTTATTTTCTCTTTTCTTCCATTTCCCTTCTTCCCTCCCTCTTCCATGCGGGCCCCGCACCCTTCCCTCTCTCCTCCTTTTCTGCCTCTGCCCACTGGGCCCGGCTTCTCCCTAAACCCCTTTCTTTTCTTCTCCTGTCTTTCTTTTCTCCCTGTTCCTTCGTCATCGATCAGCTTGGCTGGTCTTATTTCTTCCCTCGTCCCGTCTCTCTTCCTCCTCTCCCGTCTCTTCACACGCGTCAATGCGTCATGCTTCCACACCGCCCATGCCCTACGCCTCCCATCGCGACCTCACCTGCCCCCACGCTGCCTCGCTAAACCAACCTACTACCCCGCCCATGCCCTACCGCCTTCTACGCGATTGCACATCGCCCGTCGCTGTCCACGTTGCCGCTCCATTCGACAGCAGCCACAGTAGCTCGACAGCGACACCGTCTGACTATAAGACGTAGGCAGGCTTCTTCCTTTGCCGCCATGTCACTCCTCTTATGCCCCCGTTTCTTCTCCCGCCCCGCGCTGTGAGCTCAGTCACCGCTGCCTCACGCCGCCCCGGCTCCTCCGGCAAACACCACGGCCATTGGACCGCGTCATGGTGTGCGCCCGCTTCCCCTCTACATCCCCTCAAACTTAATTGGAGGAACTCGTGCCGAGCTCGCCAGAATTTTGTTCTTCCCCACTGCCGGTCGAAACTGCCGCCACCACCCTCGTTTCTCGCTCGTCGCACTTCGGCTCAATTCCCTTCGCTGGGAGCATCCCCAAGTCGCCGCAGAGCCTCCCCGAGCACCGCCCCGCCCTCCCCTCCACTGTAGCCCACTGGCGACATGAGCTGCTCTGTGCCGCCGCTCATGCACGCCGCCAGCCCACCTTGGCCTCTCTCTGACCACGCCAACCACCGGGGTAAGCATCCATGTGCCTCTCTCTCGCTCATGCGCGCGCTGTCCCCTCCCCTCTCCTTCTCGGCCGCCACCGCCTCATTCCCATCTCACCGTTGGCCGCCCCTATGCCGTCACCCTCCCACCTCGTCGCCGCCCCGACCAGCGCGCCACCTCTCCGGGCTCCCTCACTTCCCCCACAACCCGTTTTACCGGCTACACCAGCCTCCTCGGCCGCCGCCTACCGCCGGCCAAGCCCACACCGAGTGCCGCCGGCATGCTCTGTTTTGAGCCGAACCCAGCACACACAACTTCTAAATAAACTCCCCCTTCTCAATCACCTGAGGTCCATTGCCCAGTTGGTCACCAGCAGCTGCCCAGTTGGTCACCAGCAGCCGCATAAGAATCTCACTGTGAGACCTGGGTTCGAACCCTATCGGCATATCTTCCTCCTCTTTTTATTTCATTTTCTCCAATCATTTTTATAAAGAAAAATTTGGGAAAAATTAGGAAATAATCTAGAGAGGCTAATAAATTTGGCTGGGATATTAAATAAGATTATTTAAGCTTTAATATTGTATTAAATGTCATATATGAGTAACTAATGTAGTTTGGAACATTTAATTAAAATCTAAATTTTAAATTAAAGGCATTCATAAAAGATGGACTTGGTTACATGACCAAATTTAATAAAGATCCCAATTAAAAATACATTCAAGGTTAAGATTAAGGAAACGAATTGAACAGTATGTTACCTACAAAAGCGAGACTTTAATCAAAAGATTACCCTCAAGAATAATTAAATATATGCCTTAACATTTGACATGTAGCCATAAAATAAATCGTAATGGTAGATTCAATTAAATGATAAATCAAGCAGCTTCATAAAATTAATTAAACAATATGTCATAACCATTTAAAACAAAATACAGATTTAAATTAGAAAGACATGATTTAAAGTATACACCCTGTTGTTAGCCGTCATCGATAAATAAGTCTCAACAACAACTTTAGTAAAAATGGTAGTAAATAAGAATATACTATTAAACGTCAACGAGGTAATTAAATACTCACGTGCTTCAATGAATTATTAAATTAGGAGAATATTTTGAATAATTAGTAAATATAACCCCATAAAATATCATAACCTAAGTTGCAAGGAATACATACCCTAAATATAAATTTAGCGCACCAAACCCCTACACCAGTCTATAGGTCTAACCCGACTCATGGAACCTCCTTAATAAAAAATGATTAAAAAATTAAATAAAAGATCAATTTATGGTATTCTACGGTCAACCATACCTAGTCAACCTTGAACCAAAGAAGGAATATTTCCGTGAGTATTCCTTCATCGCAAACCTTCCTTGGCATCCATCTCAACGGATTTCCCTTAGTCATTTATCATTTCGTTCCAACCCCTTTGACTTTGTCAAACACTCCGTGCCCAACCAACCTAAAATCACCCACTAACACTCACTAACTCATAATAAGGCTAAATTGAGTTATTTGGACTTTTTGAGTTATTTGTATTTATTTGGATTCAGTTGCGTAGCACGTAATTAGAAATTAAAAGTCGTGAAGATTCAATGGATCAAGCAAGATCAAGATCGAGATGAAGAAAAAGACCAAAAGCTCAAAATCATCAAATGAAAAAGTTTTGAGTGAGCTCAAGACTGTGGTAAACTGCGTAAGGCGAGTCAATACTTTGATCATGTTGAACCTACATTTTATGCATATTACTTTTGTTTAAATTATCAAAATTTCATGTTGTTATTTTATATGCAAATACATGTTTAATTTAAGATTCTAGTTATATGCCCATTGTTTACCTTGATTAATATTACACCTCCTTTGGAATATTTGAATATGTGAACCTTGTCGCCCTAGTAAAATTATGATAGTAACCTTTTGAAAATAAGTCCGTAATTATATGCCATGCTTAGTATTGCTTAGATATTCAGGGGCACCAAAATACCCCAAGCATCACTTTTACATCATGAGAAACTGATTTGGGAAGCCATGGTAAAAATGGCTGGTGTATTTGGACAAGGACATTCTATGTTTCCAAAAACCCCAACTTGCTTAAATATCCGGGCGGATGGATCGGGGGTGTGGTGCAGCGGTGCACAAGAGTGTGGTTAGTGGTAGCACCGCCCAGATAACCCTAAGGACCGAATCTTGTGATAACCTCCTAAGGTACAACAGTGCAACCACAAGCTGGCAAAGTGTAGGCAGAGCTAACTAATTTGTGTGGCTCTAAGGTGGTTACGTGAAGGTATGACCACGAGCAAAGGGATGGATGGTCTCATCCCCGCCTTTGCCCGTGATGGCTCACGAGGGACCCTTCTCAAGGGATGTACGCATTCTACAGAAGATAGACCTTAGCGGGCGTAACCACAGAAGGACTATGCATTGTAAAGGTCATGTGATAGTCTACTCAACCACATGGCTAAGGAATCATGTGGGGCAACGAGCAGATTTATCTCTTGTGGGTAAAGTATGCAAACTCTGCAGAGTGGAAAACTATTCGAATAGCCGTGCCCACGGTCAAGGGCGGACATAGGAACTTAACCAGATATAGTTCTATTTCAAAAACTTTGTGGGTAGGAATGGAAAAGTGGAGGGCAGTGGAAAGCCTTGATTTGTGTTGCCCTGGGTGTCGTTCCAGTGATAATGTAAGCGGCTATAACGCTAAAGGTCTAACATATGGTGTAGAGACTATGTAACGGTGGATGGTATCTGGATCACTATTATTACTGCGCACTTCTACGCATTATGTTTCAAGTTCAAACTGCTAGGTCTCAGGAAATTTCTATGTACCATATTTTAAAATAATGATAATACTTCTTTTCTTACAAAATAAAATGTATGGAAGAATAAATAGAGTCTTAAGTAAATAAGATGGATGTTTGTGGCAAACACATAAAGATGTTGGTGGGTTTCGTGTCGATCATCAAAAAGAAACTATGGTGTGAATACGGGGAAGATAAATTGGTAAATCCCAAATAGATTGGTTAGATGGATGAATTAAATGATTTTTGAAGAATTAGGGAGTGCAAGAGTAATTGCTGGATTACGACACTGGTAAATAATATGAATTCTTGGGAGATGTTGACAATAATGGGATGATAGAATATGATCGATTACTCGTTGTGTCAATTGAATTTTTGGGGATTTGTAGAACTAAAAAAATATAAACTTAATCAATAATATTCTTGGTGGACGTATGCTAGTAAATTAGTTAGAGATAGATAATGGGAATATAAGCATGATTACTGGAAGAGCATATTATAGTTTTGGATCAATAGATGAAAGGATTGAATTATTAGTAAGCCCTGATACAAATGATACCGGTGAATTTGAAAGTAATTATGTGGGATAATCATTAGAATTTCAGAAATGAAGACGAATAGCATCTGTAAGGTTGGATTATTAGGAATTCAGAACACAAAAGATGTTGGTGGATCTAAAATAAAGGATACTAAATTTTTGTTAGACTGAGGAACTGATTGAATTGGTAACTACTAAATCTGAGATTGGATCTATAAATTGGTGGCAAAAATTTAGATTCATACGAGAGTTGGTAACCCCAATTTGATTAATAGAATTTTTAGACAATACAAGGGGAATTGTTGATTGGTGGATCCAAATTAAAGGTATTGGATTGTCATTAGATTGTAGAGTGAACAGATTGGCATATAGTGAATCTGAGATTGGGAGTATACAGCCATCCGAGATTGATTTACAAAATTTATGGTGGAAGTTAGGATTTATGTGAGAATTAGATAACCATGGCTAGATTAATGAAATGGTAGGTAACAACATAGAAAGCGTATGATTGGTGGATTAAATAAATGATGACACTCACTGTTTGGAGTCTTAGGCAGCAATCAATATTGAAAGTGTATGATTGGTGGGTTAAATAAATGATGACACTCGTTGTTTGGAGTTTCAAACCGAACAATAGCACCGTGATTAAATAATAATAATACTAAAAGCAATTTATGGCAAATAAATTAACCCGAGCCTCTCCTTGATAAGCCTTGCATATTATTTATTTGCATCCTATGTATTGGCTCGTGGAGCACGGTGGTTTGTGCTCACTCTCGCTCTCACAACAAATCCAGAATTGAGAACCAGATCGCTACACTTCAGTAACACTCTTGATCATGATGGCGAAGATGATGAAGATGTCAAAGGCTAGGTCGCGAACCCCCAGTTGGCTGCCTGTGGGCATGTTTTGAGGGTCCCACCTGTGTGCTTCGTTTCCGCTGCTGCATCTTATTGATTTCGGTCTAATTGGCCCATGTGTAAGTCTTCTATTATATTTATGCTTCCGCATGATATGTATTTTGATGTTCATTTCTGTATCTGTGAGCACTATTTACTGATTCAGGGAATAGTGCGGTGGAACCATAGAGGATTTCGGATTGTAAAACCTGGGTCCTACAATGAATATGCAACAATTAGAATACACATTTGCAACAAAACTTAAAGAAGTGCATAAAGTTCTTTGATGCAACGAATAGACATCCCTACTACAACAAAAAATTTCAAGCAACTTAAAGATGCAACAAATAGAATACACATTTGCAACAAAATTTAGAGAAGTGCATAAAGTTCTTCAATGCAACGAATAGACATCCCTACTACATCAAAAGTTTGAGTCGCATTACAAACCTTGTTCATCATACAACTTGTATGCGCAAAACTTACAGACCATGTTCATTAAAGACTAGCGAAAAATTTCAAAAGCAATGGACCTTGTTTAGAAAATGATGACACAACACTACATCTCGAACATGAAGATGCAACAAATAGAATATACATTTGCAACAAAACTTAAAGAAGTGCATAAAGTTCTTTGATGCAACGAATAGACATCCCTACTACAACAAAAAATTAACACTGTGCCATAACTCAAAATGCCAATCGCAACAAATACCTCTTGCGGCAAAATTTCCAAAGACATGTTGTAGCAAAATCATACACTTCATGTAATAATTGATAAAAAGTGTTGCAACAATATGGAGAAATATATGTAACAAGCCTATTAGGAGGAGAATGGCATAAAGGCAACGGCGACAACCGAGCACTGAGGAGGGAGCACCAGCAGCAGGCTCGTGTGCTATGTCTCCACCCCATAACGTAGCCTCGTCGCCAGCCCCCCTACTTAGCATCAGCCTCCAACATCAGCCTCCTCACCTTCTTCGCCCTCGGCCTCGCTAGATCTGGTGAACTCCTTGCAAGGGGAGAACTCCACACGAGATCCGGCTGTGGTGGACGATCTTGTCAAGCACAAAGTGGCAGCGAGCTCCGACGAGCGGGCAGCGACTATGCTTGGGATGCTGTGGTAGAAGAAGGATTGAAGCAATTTGTCAGTGGTGGAAGCGGCTCAGTCAAAGCCGGTCCAGTGGGCCAGGGGAGGGAGTGGGAGAGAGAGATAATGCAGCAGGGGAGGCAGGCACTGGGAAAGGATTAGGTGGTTGGTGGCATTGTGGTGCTGTGATCCATGTGGATAACGGCATCCAATTTTTTCTCTAGTGGACGTACGATACAAGCAATATTGCAAGAACATACATGAAAGATACAACTGAAAATTGTATTGTAGTGAAAGGTTGTCTGTGCCACATTTTGATGAGAGGAGTGTAGAAGTAGATATGATTAAAAATTAGACAAAAGTAGATCGGATAAAAGTGGACAAAAGCAACAAGAAACACCAGACAACTCTCTCACACGGGACAGCCCCACGTCCAAGGGCAGGACAACACAACCCCACCATCTAACTCTTGCCTCACACTGAAGCTCTGAACCGGCTATCAAACATGAGTTAGCCATTGCATAGGATCACCATTGCACAAAATATTGAAAGAACCATGTCTCTTGCAGGAGCTTGAAGTGCAGCCATCGTCTCCAAAGCACTCACCATCCTACTCGCCATCTTGATCAAAAACACCCACCACGGTAATGACAACACCAATGGACTACACCAACAAATGGCAACACTAGCACGACAAGCCATAACAACAGCACGTCAAACGGAAGAGCAATGGCATGGTGAACCATAGGGTCTACTGCAAGGACTACACATCATCAAGACAATCAGTAAGATGACCTCAAATTGGGACCGGCTCCAACTCCCCCCTATCCTCAGCACGGGGCTTTCGCATCGACGATGGCCTATCTGCTCAAAAACTCGGACCAACTGCTTCAACCCAGTGTTCATAATTTTGGCGAAATCTCACTGAAATTTTTTAAATTTCGGTCCTTTCACTACCAAACGAAAAAATTCATTGCGATCAAATATTTTCGTTTAAGTTTGAATTGTGAAGGGTTAAAAGACCTTGACATCCCCACTGAGCAAGATATTCCATCTAGCCCAATGGCTAGTCTTCTCCATGCCTCCCACACCAATTTTTTTGGGATTTTACTGTATTTCTTTCCTAACATGTGGGTCCCACGTAAAGGACAAATGAGAAACAAAATGAGTGTGCTTGGGTGGAATTGAACCCAGTAAATTACTGGACAAGAGGACAACTTCCGAAAGATGTACACTTTACTTTTCTTTTATCCTTAGTTTCAAAGTTTAAAATTCAAATTTCATTTGAATTGTTTGACCAAAATTTTGAATGAAATGCCGAAATTTCGATCATTTCGCCTCTTTCATTACCCTCCCAAATAAATTTCAAAACAAAGTAATTTTTCCTGCTTCAACCTCCACAACGGCCGACCTGCACCTCAGGACGACGACCTAACAGTGGACACCTCATCAATGCCCAGCCTGCTTCACCTTAGGACAACATCCCACAACGAGCATCCCCAACAACGTAGCTTCGTAGGGCCTTCTCCATGAGCACACTGGTCAACAGAGGAAGACTCCCGAGCAACGACGAACGGTAAATAGCGACGGATTCAGACAGAAAGTAGGATGACGGGGAGGCTCTGGATCTAGTGGTGAGGAAGACTACCAGGCGATGGCAGACGGTGACGGATCCAGAGAGGAAGAACAGGGAGGCTCTGGACACGTTGGGATATGAGGCCGGCGGCAATGAGCAACACCGACAGCCCAATGATGAGGGCTCAAAACGCTTACCTTCCGCCCTGGACAAGGGGGGATTGGTGGTGGGGCGACAGTTGGGTGAGGTCCAGGGGAGCTCGCCACCTCCGTCGCCGGCGTGAGCTTCGGCAATGGCTGTGAGGCACCCCACATCAACAAAAGGAAATTTGAGGCAGAGGAAACCAAATCTGGGAGAAGGGGGAAGGGGGAGGAAGTGGAAGAGAGGGGGCCTGCAGCAGGAGGCCCCGCCACCACCTCACCGGTGGAAGTGAAATTCTAAGGTGGACTGAAAACCCACGGGCTTTTGTATTAGTTGTTGATGATTCTTACTTGTTTATATTTTGTTTTACCTCAAGCTTGACAATTAATTATTATTAATGTGTATCACCAAGTTACTGCTTTATGCAAAGTAAAACCATATTAGCTTTTGGCTATTCAGTTCGAGGGGCTGCCTATAAACAAAACCTGTAATATTACTATTTGGGATCAGTTACTATCAGTTATAATATCGCGGTGGATTCTAACAATAGTACAGTAGAAGAGACTACCCTGCGCAGCATAGTTACGCGGAATGTCGCTACCAAAGAAGACTGTGAACATCCATGGTGCAATGATCCGCTTGTCCATCCCTGATCCCTCCAGCCAGGCGCTGGGGCTGATTTCGCCCCTATTCAGTAAGAATCAAAGCCACTTTTAATCGTATTTAACGTGTTATTTATAAAAATAGCATCCACTCAGTCTCAATTGTAAAAATAACATTGTCTACCACCCAATCACCGAGTGGCATGTTCCTTGGAGCGACACGTGGCACCTGCCACTACATCACCGGACGGTAAGTGCCTCAGGGCGACACGTGGTGCAACCGGGTGATAGGTTCTTCGGACCGACACGTGGCGGGCTAATGCACATGGTGAGCCACCACGTGTCGTCCCGAGGAACCTGTCGTCTGGTCACCAGGCGGTAGGTGCGCCACATGTTGCCCCGAGGCACCTGCCGCCCTGTCACCGGACGGCAGACCGGATGGCAGATAGTACCATTTTTTGCAATTAAGACTGAGAGGATGCTATTTTTGCAAATACAAATTCAAATCGTGCTAAAAATGCCAAAATTTCATTCAGCAATGGTGGGTGGCACTGGTCAGTTAATGTTTTCGATGCCATGCGGGTGCAGTCCATTATCTTTACTATTATAAAAGTGTGAGTTGATGGTTGGTCCATTCTCCCTTCTCTCTTCTCAGCCATCCGATTTGATTTGGACCATTCATCTCTCTCCTCTCTCTCTCTCTCTAGATACAACCACCCATCCCCTCCACTTTCCCCATCTCCTCGCGCATTCTGGCCACCCTTCTCTCTTTGCCACTTGCTCTCTAATATTTGATGTGTGAAGTTGGCCAGGCAGTAAGTTCTGTCTCATTATTTTTATAACTTTGTTGCAACGTACGGGTCTCTAACTAGTTATGATAACTAAAACTATAACTTGTAGCACTGGCGTGTGGACCCCACCTTCATTAAGGGTTAGTTTAAAATCAATATTTCAGCCGTACCTAACTGCTCTTTTAATCGATTATTATACAAATAATAATAACAATGACAATAGTGATGGTCAGTATCCACAGTAGTAGTAGTAACAATATTAATATTAATACTAATAATAGCAAATGATAAACCTTCATGCAGGCCCGTACAGGGTAATTAGTACTGTGATTAATTAGTGGTTAATGGTGCAATAGTATTTCGATGTCACGTCCATGTAGGCCCCATTAGTCAATCACTACTCCAATTGTTTTTTTACATGGTGTTTTTGATTTTTTATGGACTTCGAGATGCGACTTAGACTGCTACTTTCACTACTACAGAAAGCCTAATACTAGACGGCCAATCACAGACGGTTTGACAAAACCGTCTGTGACCAACACTAACACAGACGGTTTTAATTTGGACACCGTCTGTGTTGGCGACGTCGGAGAAAACGAGTATCACAGACAGTTCTTACCGATAAACTGTCTGTGATACTTCAGTATCACAGACGGTCTGTATTAAAAACCGTCTGTGATAATCCCAGATTATCACATATGGTTTTTAATAAAAAAACTATCTGTGATAAGCTGGTTATCACAGACGGTTTTTAATAAAAACCGTCTATGATAATTCACAGACGGTTTTTTATTAAAAACATCTGTGATAATGTGCACTAGGCATTTATTGTGCTGCTCAGACCGCATCTGTCTTAATTTCGATCCAGATCTAGCCGCTGCTGCGCACTCTTTCGCTCAGGAGGCAAGCTAGGCGATTTTCGGCCAGTTAATTTGGTGGGAGGAGGCTGAGATTGAGCTTTGAAGATTCATACTTTCCTGATTGCTCTAGATATGGTTAGTAATGAAATTTATTTTTCTTTGCATTACAATTTAGATCTAAGCTGTAATTGATGAGTGTTATTGAAGATGGTTTTTGCAAAATTGTTAATTGGTTATATAATAGCTGTTGTGTTTATAATATGAATTAAGCTAGCAAATTAAGCCTCAATGCATGTGGCCGGTATATATGTTGTAATAATTAATTAATTTAATTTTTAATACTAAGTTGTTATATATATATACATAACGTAGGACCGAAGCTGGATGTATGCCGCGTGCCGTGTGAGTGAAGAGTACAATAATGGTGTGTCTGCTTTTATAAGAGCTACCGAGGAGGATATGCTGAATAAGGGGATGGAATATATGTACTGTCCATGCACTGACTACGACAATTTAAAGATGTTTAAGAACCGAGGGCAAATTGAAGCGCACTTGATTCGGAGGGGTTTCAAAAAGGGTTATACGTGTTGGACCAGTCATGGCGAAGTCAATGATCATATGCCGCCGGATGACATCGCCGGTAAAGTGAATGATATACCGCCGGATGACATCGCCGGTGAAGTGAATGATATGCCGCTGGATGACATCGCCGGTGAAGTGAATGACATGCCGCCGGATGATGTCGATTGTGGATCAGATTCGGATAGGTTGCACGATGACAATCTGGATGAGATGCTTCACGATGTAGAAGAGAACTATGATGAGAGAGAGTATGTTAAATTTTGGGGCTTGATGGAGGACTCGGAGAAACCTTTGTTCACGTGCTGCAGGTCAAAGTACACAAGGTTGTTGGCCGTGCTTGAACTGTTGAAATTGAAGGCAAGCAACGGTTGGTCCGACAAGAGTTTCACGGCGCTGCTAGGTCGTTTGGCGGACATGCTTCCGGAGGGAAATGAGTTGCCTAAAACCACTTATAAAGCTAAGAAGGTTCTTTGTCCATTGGGAATGGAAGTAGAAAGAATACATGCATGTCTGAACGACTGTATCCTATACCGTAAAGAGTATGCAAACATGCATGTATGTCCGGTGTGCAACGCATCCCGATTCAAACGTAACAATCAATCCGATGATGGCGAGGGAACAGAGGCGAAGAAAGGACCTCCTGCTAAGGTGGCATGGTATTTTCCTATAATTCCCCGTTTGAAAAGGTTTTTTGCAAATCCAAAGGAGGCAAAACTGCTGCGTTGGCACTCGGAGGAGCGCAAGAAGGATGGAATATTAAGACACCTTGCTGATTTCGCCCAGTGGAGAAACATCGATAGGAGTTTTGCAGACTTCGGTGCAGAATCAAGGAATATAAGGTTTGGACTGAGTACAGATGGAATGAATCCTTTCAGTAGCATGAGTAGCAGCAGCCGACATAGCACATGGGCTGTGACTCTCTGCATCTATAACCTTCCTTGGTTGTGTATGAAGTGAAAGCATATTTTGTTGTCGATACTTATCCAAGAGCCAAAACAACCTGGGAATGATATCGATGTGTACCTAGCACCGTTGGTGGAAGATCTAAAAGTATTGTGGAATGAAGGGGTACAGGTATGGGATGCATACAAACGAGGGAACTTCACTTTGCGCTCCTTATTGTTCTGCACCATAAATGATTATCCTGCCCTTGGTAACCTATCGGGCCATAGTACAAAAGGTGCCAAAGCTTGTACTCACTGTTTAGATGGTACCGAGAGTGTGTGGCTGAAACACTCACGCAAAACCGTCTACATGCGTCACCGCCGGTTCCTTCAGAGGGCTCACCCGTACTGCAAGATGAAGAAACAATTTGACGGAGAGAAGGAAGACGGTTCAGCTCCAAGGCATTTAAGGGGAAAAGAGGTTTATAATATGGTTAAGGATTTAGATGTTGTCCTCAGAAAGGGACGTAAATTGAGGGCTCATGAGAAGAACACCTGGAAGAAGAGATCAATATTTTGAGACTTACCTTATTGGGAGTACCTAGATGTTCGACACTGCATCGACGTCATGCACGTAGAAAAGAATGTATGCGACAGCTTGATTGGTCTCTTACTGAACATTCGTGATAAAACAAAGGACGGCGTCAATGCACGGTTTGACTTGGCTGATATGGACATCAGGCTGAGTTAGCACGGACATGCACTGATAATGGACGGATGTACCTTCCCCCTGCGTGTTATACTCTGTCAAAGACTGAGAAAACAGAACTATGCCAGTGCTTGCATGGTGTCAAAGTTCCGTCTGGTTACACCGGCAACGTGAAGAAACTTGTTTCGATGCAAGATTTGAAGTTAAATGGCATGAAGTCTCATGATTGTCATGTGCTGATGACACAGATGCTCCCTATTGCAATTAGAAATATTTTTCGATCAAAGTCCGAGAGACAATCATGAGGCTATGTTATTTCTTTAACACAATTGCTCAGAAGGTCATCGATCCCGAAGGACTAGATGCTCTACAGGACGAGGTGGTGATGACTCTATGTCATCTTGAAATGTATTTCCCTCGTTTGTTTTTCGATATCATGGTCCATCTCATTGTTCACGTTGTGTGGGAGATAAAAATATGCGGGCCCATATTCCTACGTAGCATGTACCCATTTGAGAGGTTCATGGGAATTCTCAAGTCCTACGTACGGAATCGATCTCGGCCGGAGGGCAACATCGTCGAAGGTTACGCAAGCAAAGAGGTCATTGAGTTTTGTGTCGATTATATGGCTCAGACTCAACCGATAGGTGTGCCTCAATCTCGTCATGAGGGGAGGCTGAAGGGTATCGGAACTATCGGAAGGAAAGCAATCACTGCAGATATTGACACGTATACTCAAGCCCATTTCACGGTCTTGCAACACATGACTGAAGTGGCGCCTTATGTCGACCAGCACAAGGATGTGCTTTGGCAACAGAATCTGGAGCGACCGGATGTTTGGATCATGAGGCAACACAACAGTCGGTTCAACCAATGGTTGAAGGAGGAAATCGCTAGGAGCTCGCCAAGTGAGATGCTGACATGGTTGGCAAAAGGGCCAACATTTACAGTTGTGACATGGCAAGGATATGACATAAATGGGTACACATTCTATACACAGTCTCAGGATGTAAAGAGCACTAACCAGAACAGCGGTGTCCGCATAGATGCGTTCAGTACCGATGGGTGAGAAACTCATACTATGGGTTCATAGAAGAGATTTGGGAGCTCGACTACGTGGTTTTCAAGATCCCCTTATTTCGCTACCGTTGGGTGCATCTCCCACAGGTGAAGGTTGACAAGTACGGTGTCACTACCGTGGACCTCCAACGTGTCGGGTACAAAGACGAACCATTCGTACTCGCCAACCAAGTTGTTCAAGTTTTCTATGTAACCGACCCGGCAAATAAGAAACACCATGTAGTTCTTCATGGAAAAAGGAGAATTGTCGGAGTAGAGAATGTAGTGGACGAGGAAGAATACAATCAATTTGATGAGTTACCTCCTTTTGGAAATGGCATAAGGGTCGACGATGAACAACGTGACGAAACTAGTTATGTACGCATTGATCATCATGAAGGGCTAATTTTTAAAGGAAATAAGCAAGTAGAATGAGAATGTGCGAGATATATGTGGGCATTTGCATATATTTATATAACAATGCATGTGTGTGATTTATATGTGAATTGGCATTTATGTATACAACAATGCATGTGTGTGATGTATATGTGAATTGGCATTTATGTATACAACAATGCATGTGTGTGATATATATGTGAATTGGCATTTATGTATATGTGAAAATGTGTGAAGAAATACACTGTGAATGCAGCTGGTTGGTGTTGTATATGAATGCAGCTGGTTAGTGTTGATATGAATGCAGCTGGTTGGTGTTTGTCTTAATAACTACAGTCGGGGGAAGGCTTATCACAGACGGTTCTGAGTTTATAACCGTCTGTGATAATAAATATCACATACGGTTCTAAGTTTATAACCGTCTGTAATAAGCCTCCCTATATAAACCCTCTGGCTAGGGTTTTCCGCGTATGCTGCAGTTATATAGATCTAAATCTCGCTGCTCTCCCGATCTGTCTCCTCAGACCTCTGTCGCCACCGCCGTCATCGCTACCTCCTCTCACCTCCGTCGCCCCCGAGCCCCTCGCCGGCCGCCTCCCCGAGCCCCTCTCCGTCCACGCCGCCGTCCCTTGGTACATTCATCTTGTTTATTGGTACATTGATTTACTGTAGTAAACTGTGTTGTGAATAGAGATCTTGTTTATTGGTACATTGATTTACTAGTACATTGATCTAAATCTCGCTGCTCTCCCGATCTGTCTCCTTGGACCTCTGTCGCGCCTGCTCTCACCTCCGTCGCGCCTCCTCTCACCTCCGTCACCGCCGTCGCCCTCCTCCTCCCTCGGGCCCGTCGCCGGTGCCTCCTCGCTCCTCCATCGCCGCTGCCGTCGCGCCTCCTCTCACCTCTGTCGCCCCCGAGCCCCTCGCCGGCCGCCTCCCCGAGCCCCTCTCCATCCACGCCGCGCACTGTCCCTTGGTACATTGTTTACCGCAGTAGCTTAGTTTGCTATTTGGTACTGTAACAACCAAGGTCTTTGAAAAAGCTGGGGTTGAAAAGCATTTTAAGAAAAACCTAAAAATAATATTAAATAACATAATATTTTGGTTTTCTACAAAAATCTTATGTCAAATTAATTATTTGGATTTACTTGGCTCTTATTTGGTTTCGTGGATTTTTTTAAGTTTGAAAATGTATTTTTGAAATTAAAAAGTATTTTAAAGTATGAAAATATAATACCAACATTAGTTGTAAATATTTTTATTAAGTCCAAAAGGTCACCAGGAGCTTCTGTGAATTTTCCTGGAATTGTTGAAAGTATTTTTTTATATTTTTCTGAGGCTTATTTAATTTTCTGAAAATCAAAAACTAAATTCGGAAAAATAATTTCCTCTCTCCACCCCTCCGGCCGCCGCGTGGACGGCCAGGATCGGCCCACGTCGCCTGGCCGATCCCGCCTACCCCTCCTCTCGGGCTGCCACTTGGTCGATCCGGATCTCCCGCCCCGCGCGCACGACCCATCTCACCCGCCCGCTCCCTCTAACCCAGTGGCCGCCCGATCGCCATCCAACCGCCCATGCCCCCTCTCCTCCTCTCTCTCTACCGACCCGTCAGCATCTTCCCCCACCTCCGGTGCCCCTTCCTCCCGCGCCACCGCCGCCTGCAACCGCCTCCTCCGCCGGCCGTTGCGCCGCTCCCGCACCTCCCGGCCGCCTCTTCCCCACTCCCGCATGCGCCACCTTCCCCGCTAGACCCACGCCCCACTCCCCGCACAACCCGCACCACCCCCCTCGCGCCCGCACCCACGTCCCCCAACCGCCGCCGCCCCGCCAACCGCCGGCGAGAAATTCCCGCTGGCCTACGCCTCCCCGCCCCCTATAAATTCCGCCCCAAGCTCCGCCCCATCTCACCTCACCCCCTCCACGCTCCAATTTCCCCTCTCCGCCACCCGAGAGCGCCCGCGCCGTGCGGCATCTCCCCGAGCGCCGACGAAGGAAACGACGAGCAATCGCCGCCGCTCCGCTCGCTCCCGCGCCCGCCGGACACCACCTCCAGCTCCGCCGCGCCACCCCCAACGTCCTCCGCCCCTCGGCCGTGGCCTAGCCCCGCCGGAGCCCCCTCGCCGTCGCCACCCGAGCCGCGCCACCGCCCTCCTCGTCGCTGACGCATATCCGGCCGCCCTAGGTGACCACCGCCCCCTCCCCCGAGTTCCCCTCCTTCTCCTCTCCCTGTAGCCGCCCTCGCCGTCGGCCGCCGCCCGCCAGAACTCTGGCAAGGCCCCGGTGCCTGAGCTCCTCTCCGGCCGGCATGCCACCATGGCAGCAAACGTCGCACCACGTCACCGCCACCTCAGCGCCGTCCCGCCCCGTTGGCGCCACGCTAGCACACCCAGCCACCCGTGCCACCTCACCACTCCCCCGAGTCCATGGACTCGGTCTACATGGACCGGGCCCGCATGTCAGCCCCTCCCCCATTTTCCTGTGCAAAAATAATTCGGCCAAAAATATAAATTTCCAGGGCTGACGCAATGCTGATGCCACAAATTCCTTTTTCAGTAGAAAAATAATTCCAAAAATCCTCTTTTTCCATTTCCCTCTTTTCAAATTTCTCGAAGCACGTTCTCCTTCGTCCTAACTCTGATTGAGCCCATTCAAATTTCTAAATTCATCAAAAATTCCCCACTATTCATTTTTAGCCTCAATTCAAATGTTTAAAGTCAATTTGAATTTATTTCGAATTTATTTGAATTTGGTGGGTTATTTTCACGTGTAAACTGTACTCTTGACTTTGGTGAGTCAAGGAAGTTTATGAAATATTTTGCAAACAAAATATGAAACCTGGTTTAGACTTAGGCTATTGGTTAGATTGGTGGGTGCAGGCATGCCCTGTTGGTTGGAGCCGCAGTGGTTGATTGTCGTGCACGGGGGTATGTGGTTGGGCCTAAGTCAGATTAAGGACCGGTCTGTGAGCTACTGTTGCAAAGCCCTAATCGTACTACCACATGGCTGGTATGGGACAGCCCTGGCTAAATAATTTGCGAAGTCCCAACCTGAGTCAAGTCGTGGGGTGAAAGTGAGCGTGGTTGGTGCCATGTGAAGTCTCACTTGGGCGAGCGTGGTTAAGCCATGAGAAGTCTCGTCTAGGCTCAAGAGGGGGTCCCGGTCTGGTGGATTCCTTACTAGGGTGAAACCTTAGAGTTGGCTTGGCCAGGTTGAAGACTTTGCATTGTAAAGGCCTTGTCACGACTCTTCGCCCACACCTAAGGAAGTGTGTAAACCGGTGGCAATATGGGATGATCGTGTCTTGTGGGTAAAGCTGTACAACCTCTGCAGAGTGTATAATCTATCCTGGATAGCCGTGCCCACGGTCATGGGCATGCTGAGTAAAAGTTTTTCGTGGATTAGACTTTGTATTTTCAAAAAATGTTTTCGAAAACCTTGTGGATGGATGGAATCTACGAGAGATGAAAACCTTGTGGGTAGATGGAACCCATGAGAGATTGGAAGCTTGTGGATGGATGGAATCCACGAGTGTTTGGAAACGTGTGGATAGATGGAATCCATACGTGATCTTTTGGAAAAGATGGTCCGGGTGGGATTCCCGTGAATAGGTTGGTGTTTGGTTGGAGCCTGCACTGACGGTAATATTTTCAATTACATGTACTGTTTTTACTTATTGTATTAGATTCAGCAATTTCAATCTACTTACTGTATTTCTTAAATGTTGTTTTATGCAAACTAACCCTATAAGCCTTCCATTGAAGCCTTTATCATTATGGTGCATTTTTCGTGTGGCTTGCGGAGTACAAGTTTGTACTCACCTTGCTTTTTCCACACAGAGCAGGAAGACGTCAACTACGGTGAACATCAGAACGAGTAGGCCATGTCTTACTGTCGTTTGCCTGTGGGCAGGCTTGGGCTTCGCTTTCATCGGTTTGCTTCCGCAGTTATTTTCTTTATTTATTTTGCCAATGAGCATTGATGTAAGACTTGGCCATAAGGCCGTATCTTTTATTTAATATAATCAGTCATTTGTGCTTGGTATTTATCTTTGTTGTACTGTGTGCACTAGGTGATCCTGGACTAGTGCGATTTACAGAGAGAATCCAGGAGTCGTTACTCCGGGTTCCGACAAAGGTGGTATCAGAGCCATGACGACACTAAGACGTGACCGTAGGTAGATTAGAAAGGTTAAACCCTAAGGACTTATTTTACTAAATAGTAATTTCAAAAGTTTGCTTATCTTACCCCTTAATCTTTGCTTATCCTTATCTCAATTCTTTCTCGTCTTTATGCCATTTTTGAAAAACCTATTTCTTCATCTTCCCTTGTTCCAAGACAACTATAGAAGGAAACAGTTGGAATTCTTTGACCCTGTCGCCACTTCAATCTCTGCCTTGAAGGATCATGCTTCGTACCTCGAGAGCCACGAAGGATGACTCCAAGACGACCCTTACTCCTTTAGGATGAGTTGTTAGGCTAGTAATAAAGACGTTGTTATGAGCTGTCAAGCTTTCTCTTTTGTCGACAGCCGTAACTAATACTTATGAGATTAATAAAGTTTTTAATAAAGTTGAAGTTTTGCTTTGGGCTACGCAAAATATCCCCTATTCCCTCCTTTGTCTTGAGTCTCCTCTCTCCTAATTCTTAAAAGCAACCAGCAGATGGTGAACACAAGGAACAACGGCAACGGCAGCCTCAATGGAGTACAAGGAAGTCAGTCTATTCCCACTTCTCCTCGAGCAAATGAACCTGACTGGGCTCAGATAATGGCAAACCAGACTCAACTCATTCAATTGCTAACTCAGACCATCAACAACACTACATCACCAGCTCCACTTATGCCAGCTCAAGCTCCACAATCAAGGCTATCGGAGTTTATGAGGTTGCGTCCCCCGACCTTCTCTAGCAGTGGTGAACCAATGGACACAGATGATTGGCTCAGGGCCATCGGAAAGAAACTAGACGTCATCCAATGCAGTGATCGGGAAAAAGTTTTATTTGCTTCGCATCAGCTGCATGGACCAGCATCAGAATGGTGGGACACCTACACTGCCGCTCATGCCAATGCTCAAGCTATCACTTGGAAAGAGTTCATGCGGAACTTTCGCAAAGCTCATGTTCCCACTGGCACCGTCACTCTCAAGAAAAGGGAATTTTGAGCCCTGCGCCAAGGAAACCACTCTGTCAATGAGTACTTGCAGAAGTTCAACCAGTTGGCCCGTTATGCCCCTGAAGACGTTGCCACCGATGAAGCCAAACAGGAAAGGTTCCTAGAAGGACTCAATGATGACATGTCGGTCCAACTCCTCTCCAATGATTATGCTGATTTCCACCAGCTTGTCAGTAAGGCAATTCGCCAGGAGTCCAAGCATCAAGAGATTGAGAACCGGAAGAGACGGATGCATGGTCAGCATATGAACACCGGCAGTTTCTCCAAGGCCAGAAGAACTCCACCACGAACCATAGATTCCATCCTTCGTCATCAATCGGAGAGCTAGTCCCCATGGACCCCTCCCCCAACGCTGAAGATAATAAGGTCTTAAAGGACCCGAACCCTGCAGCGGGAATCACTTGTTTCAACTGTCATGAGATGGGACATTATGCCAGCAACTGCCCCAAGAAGCAACATATGGTGAAGAATGGTACCCCAGGAAAATCAATTGCCAACAACCTTCAGGCAGCGAATAGAGGTCCGAAGAATTCATGAAAGGACGCCTTAATCAGATATCAGCTCAAGCCATGCAGACTAAGATCCAAACCCAATTCTTGCTAGCCAACCCGAATCTCGGGGACGAGATTCTTTTTAAGGGGGGTAGATTGTAACAGCCCAGGTTTTTTCTGAAAATAAAAAAAATTAATTTAAATTAAAACAAGTATTTTTGTGCCTAAATTTTTAAATTTGGATTTGCTCTAAATTTATGTCTTTGAAAAAGTTGGGTTTGAAAAGTTTTTTAAGAAAAACCTAAAAATAATATTAAATAAAATAATATTTCGGTTTTCTACAAAAATCTTATGTCAAATTAATTATTTGGATTTACTTCGCTCTTAATTGGTTTCCTAGATGTTTGAAAATGGATTTTTGAAATTAAAAAGTATTTTAAAGTATGAAAATATAATACCAACGTTAGTTGTAAATATTTTTATTAAGTCCAAAAGGTCACCAGGAGCTTCTGTGAATTTTCCTGGAATTTTTGAAAGTATTTTTTATATTTTTCTGAGGCTTATTTAATTTTCTGGTGTTTTCTGGAAATCAAAAACTAAATTCGGAAAAGTAATTTCCTCTCTCCTCCCCTCCGGCCGCCGCGTGGACGGCCAGGATCGGCCCACGTCGCCTGGCCGATCCCGCCTCCCCCTCCTCCCGGGCTACCACTTGGATGGTCCAGATCTCCCGCCCCGCGCGCACGGCCCATCTCACCCGCCCGCTCCCTCTAACCCAGTGGCCGCCCGATCGCCATCCAACCGCCCACACCCCCTCTCCCCCTCTCTCTCTGCTGATGGGGCCCACCCGTCAGCATCTTCCCCCACCTCCGGCGCCCCTTCCTCCCGCGCCATCGCCGCCCACAACCGCCTCCTCCGCCGGCCGTTGCGCCGCTCCCGCACCTCCCAGCCGCCTCTTCCCCACTCCCGCGTGCGCCACCTTCCCCGCGAGACCCGCGCCCCACTCCCCGCACGACCCGCACTACCCCCCTCGCGCCCGCACCCACGTCCCCCAACCGCCGCCGCCCCGCCAACCGCCGGCGAGAAATTCCCGCCGGCCTACGCCTCCCCGCCCCCTATAAATTCCATCCCGAGCTCCGCCCCATCTCACCTCACCCCCTCCGCTCACCAATTGCCCCTCTCCGCCACCCGAGAGCGCCCGTGCCGTGCGGCATCTCCCCGAGAGCCGGCGAAGGCAACAGCGAGCAATCGCCGCTGCTCCGCTCGCTCCCGCGCCCGGCCGACACCACCTCCAGCTCCGCCGCGCCACCCCCGACCTCCTCCGCCCCTCGGCCGTGGCCTAGCCCCGCCGGAGCCCCCTCGCCGTCACCACCCGAGCCGCGCCACTGCCCTCCTCGTCGCCGACGCATCTCCGGCCGCCCTAGGTGACCGCCGCCCCCTCCCCCGAGTTCCCCTCCTTCCCCTCTCCCTGTAGCCGCCCTCGCCGCCGGCCGCCGCTCGCTGGAACTCCGGCAAGGCCCTGGTGCCCGAGCTCCTCTCTGGCCGGCATGCCACCGTGGCAGCAAACGTGGCGCCACGTCGGTGCCACCTCAGCGCCGTCCCGCCCCGTCGGCGCCACGCAGGCACACCCAGCCACCCGTGCCACCTCACCACTCCCCCAAGTCCATGGACTCGGTCTACATGGACCGGGCCCGCATGTTACCCCTCCCCCATTTTCCTGTGCAAAAATAATTCAGCCAAAAATATAAATTTCCAGGGCTGACGCAATGCTGACGCCATAAATTTTTTTTCAGTAGAAAAATAATTCCAAAAATCCTCTTTTTCCATTTTCCCTCTTTTCAAATTTCCCGAAGCCCGTTCTCCTTCGTCCTAACTCCGATTGAGCCCATTCAAATTTCTAAATTCATCAAAAACTCCCCTCTATTCATTTCTAGCCTCAATTCAAATGTTTGAAGTCAATTTGAATTTATTTTGAATTTATTTGAATTTGGTGGGTTATTTTCACGTGTAGACTTCGACGATTCGGGAAAATTCTTCGACGAAGATTCAAACCATGTTGAAGAGCAAGGCAAGTCACACTCCTTGATCATGTTGATCCCAGTTTTCAAAATAAAATTATGTTGATTTAAATTATATTGCATGCATATTTTTGTTCAACGTATTTCAATTCAGTTTTAAATTTAGTTATTGCCTACTTGTTAATCCCTCCATTGAACTTGAATTCCTCAATACCTTGTCACCATAGAATAAAACTCTAGTTAATACATTAGTGTTGGCTAGAAAGTTTAATCAAATGCTTAGCCCTGCATAGTCATATAATTTTGTTTTGGGATATTTTTCACATAAAATGATAACCCTGTTTACATGAAATGATAATTTTTTCAACTGTACTCTTGACTTTGGTGAGTCAAAGAAGTTTATGAATTATTTTGCAAACAAAATATGAAACCTGGTTTAGACTTAGGCTGTTGGTTAGATTGGTGGGTGCAGGCATGCCCTGTTGGTTGGAGCCGCAGTGGTTGATTGTCGTGCACGGGGGTATGTGGTTGGGCCTAAGTCAGATTAAGGACCGGTCTGTGAGCTACTGTTGCAAAGCCCTAATCGTACTACCACATGGCTGGTATGGGACAGCCCTGGCTAAATAATTTGCGAAGTCCCAACCTGAGTCAAGTCGTGGGCTGAAAGTGAGCGTGGTTGGTGCCATGTGAAGTCTCACTTGGGCGAGCGTGGTTAAGCCATGAGAAGTCTCGTCTAGGCTCAAGAGGGGGTCCCGGTCTGGTGGATTCCTTACTAGGGTGAAACCTTAGAGTTGGCTTGGCCAGGTTGAAGACTTTGCATTGTAAAGGCCTTGTCACGACTCTTCACCGCACACCTAAGGAAGTGTGTAAACCGGTGGCAATATGGGATGATCGTGTCTTGTGGGTAAAGCTGTACAACCTCTGCAGAGTCTATAATCTATCCTGGATAGCCGTGCCCACGGTCATGGGCATGCTGAGTAAAAGTTTTCATGGATTAGACTTTGTATTTTCAAAAAATGTTTTGGAAAACCATGTGGATGGATGGAATCTACGAGAGATGAAAACCTTGTGGGTAGATGGAACCCATGAGAGATTGGAAGCTTGTGGATGGATGGAATCCACGAGTGTTTGGAAACGTGTGGATAGATGAAATCCATACGTGATCTTTTGGAAAAGATGGTCCGGGTGGGATGCCCGTGAATAGGTTGGTGTTTGGTTGGAGCCTGCACTGACGGTAATATTTTCAATTACAAGTACTGTTTTTACTTATTGTATTAAATTCATTAATTTCAATCTACTTACTGTATTTCTTAAATGTTGTTTTATGCAAACTAACCCTATAAGCCTTCCATTGAAGCCTTTATCATTATGGTGCATTTTCCGTGTGGCTTGCGGAGTACAAGTTTATACTCACCTTGCTTTTTCCACACAGAGAAGGAAGACGTCAACTACGGTGAAGATCAGAACGAGTAGGCCGCGTCTTACTGTCATTTGCCTGTGGGCAGACTTGGGTATCGCTTTCATCAGTTTGCTTCCGCAGTTATTTCCTTTATTTATTTTGCCAATGAGCATTGATGTAAGACTTGGCAATAAGGTCGTATCTTTTATTTAATATAATCAGTTATTTGTGCTTGGTATTTATTTTTGTTGTATTGTGTGCACTAGCTGATCCTGGACTAGTGCGATTTACACAGAGGATCCAGGAGTCGTTACCCCGGGTTCCGACAGGTACATATTACATTGGTACATTGTTTACTGCAGTAGCTTAGTTTGCTATTTGGTACATATTACATCGGTACATTGTTTACTGTAGTAGCTTAGTTTACATTGGTACATATTACATTGCTTGCGGTGAGTGTTAGTATATAGTATATAGTATAGGCACATAACTCCCTCTCTCTGTCCCCATCACCCCCTCCCTTCTCCCGCTCTCCTCTCTTCCTAACATTGAGCATCATGTTTCACTTTTTTGCTTCCTCATCTTATCCTAATAGAGCAACATGTCACGCGCGCATTCTTCAACATCATCGCCGGATGCGTCCGCTCCAAAATCACAACGCCGAGGAAGAGGGCTATCAAAGAAGCCTGAGGGCCGATTTACCATCACAGAGGTTGATGGATCTGGGACCCCTCTCCTTCCTCACAAAGCAGTAAGCGCATTTCGAAGAATGGTCAGAATAGTTGCACGAGAACGAATTGAGATCACATTCAATTCGTGGAAGAGCGTGCCTCAGACTCGGAAAAGTGAGCTGTGGACCAAAATTTTGGCATCGTTCGAGATCGCAGAAGAACACCAAGATGCCGTGCAACGACAAACCTTGCTAGCGGCGTGCAATGCATAGAAGAACTTCAAGAGCACGCTCGTCAAGAAATACGTGGAGACGGACGAAACGCCCTTTCATAAATACCCATTCCTGGAACCACAATGGGAACAGTTCAAGGCGATGAAGACGACTGAAGATTTCAAAAGTACAAGTGCATCGCACAAGGCCCTCCAAGCAAACAACACACACCCGCATAGACTTGGCACAGCTGGGTATGCGAGCAAAATCCCACAGTGGAGGAGGGAGGATGAACTGGAAACCCAACAGGACATCGCCCCGCCATTTTCCAATATCCCGGATGACCGCACTCGAAATTGGATTGGAGCAAGGTCATCTACAACGACATCGAGGGACGTCTCCTTTCAAAAACCTGTAGACCAACAAGTGTCCCAGCGCCTGGTAAGATCTCGATCGAACTACATAGCTTGTAATTACTCCACAACTTCGTACAAAGTGAAGTGACATGTCGTGCTCTTGCAGGAAGTGCTGAGTTTTGAAACTACCCTGAGATCATTCCAGCGAACAAGGGAGAATGATATGCTCTCCGCGGCCCTGGGAAACAAGGAGCACCTGGGCCGTACGAGTGGCCTTGGGCTTTACGTTCCTTGGAAACATGGTTTCCATGATGACTCTGAAATGTATCGGCGTAGGAAGAGAAGCAAAGCCGAGCGTGAGGAGCGGCTACGAGAAGAGATCAAGGCATCTCTTAGAGAGGAGCTAAGAGGTGAGCTGGCTGATTATATCAGAGATGAGGTGCGGAAACATACAGAAAGTCAGCAGACTGCCGCAGTCGCCGCTCCTGTGCTAGCTAGCCCTCACAACCATCCGAGTAGTTGCTCGTCCAATCCGACGGAAAGCCAGGCCAAATTTCCTGTGGATGACATCCAGGTAATAATTATTATCTCTCGAATGCTTGCTCCATTGATAGGCCTATTCAACGCCACCTCTCCCCCTTCGGCCCATGTGTCTCCACGTGTCGTGCCACCTCAGCGCCTGAGCCCACGTGGCAGCCACGTGTGCTACCACATCGGCACCAGAGGCCCCAAGACCCACGTGGCAGCCACGTCAGCAAAATGACCTAGTCAGCCTGCCATGTCAGCACCACCTCAGCTCCCTGCCACCTTAGCCTTCCTCTGGTCCATGGACTTGGTCCATGTAGACCAGTGCCCACTGTCAATCTCTCTAGGTCAGGATTGACGCCATAAATCTGATTTTCTTTTAGGAAAATAATTCCATTAATTCTTGCTGATGTCATAAATCCTTTTTCCTTTAGGAAAATAATTCCAAAAATCTAGTTTATTCATTTTCTCTTATTTTAAACTTCCAAGAGCCCGTTCTCCTTCGTCTTAACTCCGATTGAGTCCATTCAAATTTCTAAATTCATAAAAATTCTCCTCTATCCATTTCTGGCCTCAATTCAAATATTTTAAGTTATTTTGAATTTATTTGAATTTGGTGGGTTATTTTCACGTGTACACTTCGACGATTCAGGAGAATTCTTCGACGAAGATTTGCACCCATCTGAAGAGCAAGGCAAGTCACACTCCTTGATTATGTTGATCCTAGATTTCAAAATAAAATTATATTGTTTTAAATTATTCTGCATGCATATTTTTATTCAATGAATTTTAATCCAGTTTTAAATATAGTTAATGCCTACTTATTAATTCCTCCATTGATATTGAATTCCTTATACCTTGTCACCCTAGATCAAACTCTAGTTAGCACACTAGTATTGGTTAAAGAATTTTATATCAAATACTTAGACCTGCTTAGATATAACATTTTTTTGGGATACCTTTACATATAAAATGATAAGCTTTTGAATATATTCTTGACTTCGGTGAGTCAAGGAGGTTTATGAAATATTTTGAAATAAATTATGAAACCTGGTTTAGACTTAGGCTAATGGTTAGGTGGTGGGTATAGGCATGCCCTGTTGTTCGCATACATAGGGTTAATTGTCATGCACAGGGGTATGTGGTTTGTGAGCTACTATTGCAAAGCCCTATCGTACTACCACAAGGCTGCCCTAGCTGAATAATTTGCAGAATCCCAACCTGGGCTAAGTTGTAGGTTGAAGTGAGCGTGGTCAGTGCCATGTGAAGTCTCACAGTTTGAAGTGAGCGCGGTCAGTGCCATGAGAAGTCTCACTCGGCTCAAGAGGGGGTCCCAGTCTGGTGGATTCCTTGCTGGGGTGAAACCTTATAGTTGGCTTGGCCAAGTTGAAGGCTTTGCATTATAAAGGCCTTGTCATGATCTCCTCGCCGCACACCTAAGGAAGTGTGTAACTCGCGTGGCAAAAAGGGATGATCATGTCTTATGGGTAAAGTTGTACAACCTCTGTAGAGTGTATAATCTATCCTGGATAGCCGTGCCCACGGTCATGGGCATGCTGAGTAAAAGTTTTCCATGGATTAGACTTTGTTTTTCAAAATCATTTTTGAAAACCTTGTGGATGGATGGAATCCGTGAGAGATTGAAAACTGGTGGATGGATAGAATCTATCAGAGTTGCGTAGTGGAAGCGTGTGGATGGATGGAATCCATACGTGATCTTTTGGAAAAGATGATCCGGGTGGGATGCCCGTGAATAGGTTGGTGTTTGGTCGGAATCTGCACTAACGGTATTATTTTTTATTACATGTATTGTTTTCACTTACTATATTAAATTCAGCAATTTCAATCTATTTACTATATTTCTTTAAAATGTTGTTTTATGCAAACTAACCCTATAAGCCTTCCATTGATGCCTTTATCATTATGTTGCATTTCTCCTGTGTGATTTGCGGAGTATAAGTTTGTACTCACCTTGCAATCTCCATATAGAGGAAAATGCCTTCGACTACGGTGAAGATCTGGACGAGTAGGCCGCGTGTTACTATCGTTTGCCTATGGGCAGGCTTGGGCTTCGCTTCTTTTCAGTTGCTTCCGCAGTTATTTGTTTTATTTATTGATGCCAATGAGCATTTATGTAAGATTTGGCCATAAGGCCGTACTCTTTATTTAATATAGTTGGTCATTTGTGGTTAATATGTATCTTTGTTCTACTGTGTGCACTAGCTGATCCTGGACTAGTGCGAATTATACAGAGGATCCAAGAGTTGTTGCTCCAGGTTCCGACAAAGGTGGTATCATAGCCATGACGACTCTAAGACGCGACCGTAGGTACAATAGAATGGACATACCCTAAGGACTTATTTTTAATAAACAATATTTTCAAAAATATAAATATGTATGTATATATATACATATGTATGCTTACTCTTAACCCTCAATCTTCGCTTTCTCTCATCCCTCAACTCTTCCTCCTCTTTAATGTTATCATTCAAAAACATATTTCTAACTTCTCTCTTCTTTCAAACAATTGTAGATGAACGCTTATGATGTTGCACCAAATGATGGATGGAGCATGGGCCTTCATCAACTACTCTGTTGTTTGGATTTCCAACGTCGAGCTATCTATTTGCAGAAAGAAGACCGCCATGGAAACCGGACGATGGGACATCGCTTCACTCTACTCATCACCAAGCGAACTGGACATGGAAGTCTCTGTCTCCACTTCAAAGGAAATGGATACTCGTTTGAAAGAGCCAGACAAGAAGCCGCTCGTAAAGCAGTTCTTCGCGAGATCATGTGTTGTATCTCGAGAGCCACGCAGGATGACTCCAAGACGACCCTTACCCCTTTAGGATGAGTTGTTAGGCTAGTAATAAGACGTTGTTCTGAGCTGTCAAGCTTTCTCTGTTGTTGGCAGCCGTAACTATTACTTATTATGTGATTAATAAAGTTTTGCTAAGTTGGTATTTTCGTTTGGGTTGTTCAAAATGTCCCCTATTCTTCCTTTGCCTTGAGTCTCCTCTCTCCTAATTCTTAAAACGAACGAGCAGATGGTGAATACAAGGAATAATAGCAAAGACAACCTTAATGGAATACAAGGAAGTCAGCCCGTACCTCCACCTGCAAACGAATCTGATTGGGCTCAGATGATGGCTAACCAGAACCAGCTCATTCAACTACTAACGCAGACCATCAACAGCTCTGCACATCTAGCCCCACTAGTACCAACTAAAGCTCCGCAATCAAGACTATCGGAGTTTATGAGGTTGTGTCCCTCGACCTTCTCCAGCAGCACTGAACCCATGGACACAGACAATTGGCTCAGAGACATTGGAAAGAAGCTGGACATTATCTAATGTAGTCATCGAGAAAGAGTTTTATTCGCTTCGCATCAGCTACACAGACCAGCATCCAATTAAATAAAAGGCATTTGTAAATTTTTTAAAGAAATACTATTTCAAAATAAGTATTTTAAAGCATTTGGCTTTAATTTGAATTTTTTTATTCTCTAGGATTTATTTGGATTTATCTGGATTTTATTTCAAAGCCTAGGGCTAGAATATGTATTTTAAATATTTTATTAGAGCCATAAAGAGTTTATTTTGCTTTACCCAAGCATCCCTGAATTTTATAGAATTTTTGAGAATTTTCTGGAAGTAAAAATCAATATTAAAAGTCAAAAAGGTATTTTATAAAAATTTTAAAGGCCAAGTTTAAATTAAAAATATTTTTCTAAATCTAAAATAGCTCCATAAATTTTCTAGAATTTTTAAACATTATTTACTATTTTCTAAGTATTTATAAAATTTTATGGTATTTTCTGACAATTTAATCCAAAAATTAAATCTGGATAAATCTCGTGCAGACACGTGTCATGCCTGGATTTAATCCATCTCCCTCCTAATCTAATCCCAGCCATCCACTACATCTTATTCCTTCAACTCAATCCAATGGCCGAGATCTCCCCACCCCAACCACATGTCGCAAATCCAGCCGCCCAACCTTTCCTCTCCCCTCCTCTCTCACTGACAGGTGGCCCCACCTATCATACCTTTCTTCAACCTCCATCTTCTTTGGAAGTTTAGGTTTGTTCAAATGAGCTTGGAAATAAGCTTTGCAAATAAATTTTGACAATTTAATCTTCCCAGGATAAACAACTTTTGTAACTAAAACTCAATATAGGTTTTATGATTTTGGCCCAAGGTAGTTTTTCAGAAAAGAACTCACGCACGCGTTGGTTTGAGTTCAGGGTAAGAGAGCTTCGGAGCTGAAAATGGCCAGGGCAGCGAGTATATGAGAGGGAATCATCTAAGAGAGATAAGAGTAGTAATACTACTTATATTTTGCAGTTAGATTTTGAAGAAATAATTCTAGTCATAGAGCTAACGACCATGCTAACTAGGGTTACGACCTACAGTCGATATGCTCTGATACCAGCTCTGTCGGACCTCGGGTTAGCAAACCCTGATCCTCTGTGATTCCACCGCACTATTCCCTGGATCAGTAGATAGTGCTCACAGATACATTACAGTATATCAAAAACATATTATGCGGAAGCGTAAATAATACAGTAATACTTACTCATGGGCCGATTAGGCCGAAAACAATAAAACACAGCAGTGGAACTTCACACGGGTGGAACCCGCAGGACTTGCCCACAGGCAGCCAACTGGGGTTCGCGACCTAGTCCATGGCCTCATCGTCTTCCAGCTCTGTCGACCCTTTTTAGGCATCGCAGGGCATGACTTTATTTCCTTTCTGACTGAATGATGGTAATTGAGCAACAGTGAGTACGACGGTACTCAGCAAGCCACCACACAGGATGCAATAATAATAGATGCAATGCTATCAAAGGAGGCTTGAGGTTCTTTTATTTGCTTAATGCAACATTTGCAATAATCATAATTAAAATTCCTATGACTTGGCATTTTATAAACATGCTTTAAAGAGCTTGAAATTGTGCAATAAATATAGCGGTGTCGGTTCCATCCACCGATTACATGGTTCCATCCACCTATGCTAGCTTTTGATCATTATGTCACATTCATATTATCAATCACGCTGGAGTACGTCCCTCCAGGAAAAATTCAAAATCAGAGTACATCCCTCTGTTAGGTTTTTGTCCCACCCACAAAGGTTTTTGAAATAGAACTACCTCGAGTAGGTTCCCGTGTGCGCCCTTGACCGTGGGCACGGCTGCTCGAACAGTTTTACACTCTGCAGAGGTTGTACACTTTCACCACAAGAGATAAGTCATCTTAATAGCCAACATTCTTCCTTAGGCATGAGACCCAGATGGTTTATCACAAAGCCTTTACCTTACTCCGATTTAGCTAGATACCACCCCGCTGAGGTTTCACCGCTGAAGGGTTACATCCGCCACAGTCAGAAGCCCCCTCTTGCGCCGTATGAGTAAACCAGTGCTCTGGCACCCATCTTCCGTGATGATATCTCAACTAAACCTTTGCAAATTAATCAGCTAGGTCGTACCCATATAGACTTGTGGTTGTACTGTTTTACACCAGGAGGTCAGTACAAGATTCAGTCCTTATTTTGTCCAGGCGGTTCTTACCACAAACCACAGGTTCTCGTGCGACATAAGCACCATCCACTCTCACCAACCGCCCAGACAGGTAAAGTAGATTTTTAGGTTTTTGAGAAGCATAAAACAGTTGTAGCAAAATACTCAGCAACGTACATCACATGACTGTCCCAAAACAAATTCTTATGTTTTAAAGATTGATGATCAGGGCAACTAGTGCCCTGGACTTTGACATGACTAGCATGTCATTTAATATGACGTATAGCTAATAAAGTTATCATTATTATGTAGGGTGACAAGGATCAGGTGATTCAAATATCAAGGGATGGCATAGTAAATTTAATACAACATCAAGTGGGCATGTAGCTACCTTAAGCTTTGACATATATTTGCATAGTAAATTAAGCATTCAAGTTGATAGTTTAAAAGAACATAATTTTGAATAAAATGTAGGATCAATATGATCAAAGTGATGACTTGCCTTGCTTGGTGTAGCACGGCCTTGATTTCTCTAAGTCAAAGCCTGCTCAGTCAACGATATTAACTTCCTAGTCGTCGCTTTTACCCGTCTTGACCTTGTTTGAATCTATCGCTTCATCGAGTGTTCAGATTCTAATACGCGGCAAAGAAAAGAAGGACCAAATAAATCCAAACACTTTAAATGCCCAATTTAATTTAAATTAAACATTTACTACGATTCGAGAATAGAAGGATGATTCGGATTAGTGTGTTGTAAGCACAGCGGTAGCTGGATTTGAGTAAGAGAATGAGTTGTCTGAATAGCTTTACCGTGAGGTAAAATTTTAGGATGACAAGGATCAAAATGAATAAGTATCTTCAGGCATGTATCCATTCTGGAAAAAGGGTAGTGGCCATACATGGCCGATTAGGGAAAGGTGAGGTTCGATCTGTTACTTGATAACTTTCCTTTTATTGATTTATATTTATCAGGGAAGTTCCATGAGTCGGACATGACTTATGGATAGATAAAAGAGGGTATAGCTGGTAGTAACGAGGAATATAATTTTATGAGTTTCATGTGAAAATATTTATCTGAGATTGCAACTCTGGTATTTCATGTGAAAATATTTATCTGAGATTGCAACTGCCAATTTCTAAAGTCAATTGTTTTGTTTGATTAACCGCTTTACTTGATATGACCAGCAGCTATGATTTGTCAGAAAGGAGAGTTATGATTTTACAATGATATTCTTGATAAAGCTAGTTCTTTTTTTATTAATTATTTTTTACCATTGCATTTGAAATCCCATTATACTGATTGGGGATTTGGATGTAGGGCAAGGACTAATTGTTTCTTAATTATTTTTAAGGTTGATTTATTATAGAGGACTTTACCGATAATTATTTTAAACACTAGCAAGAGAGATGATATGATTTTGAAGATGAGCAATTTATGGTCATCATTTTATGTGGCAAACTCTTGCTAAATTGGTTTACTTAATTTGTACTAATAGATTTGATCGAGAGATGGAAGATACCACTTAGATCACTCGAATATTTAATAGAATGTGATATTAATGTTCGATTTGTTTGACGTCAAATTTGCGAGTATTGAAATTATCTTTATAAAGCTTTACATATGCAACTTTAATTATTTAGGATCAACGCCTATTACCTTCAATTCATAAAAGATGATCTTCCAACTTGTTTCACCTTTTTTTTATTTGCAACATCAATATCCATGGAAGCCACGTCGGTTTCTTGCCATATGAAAATAGACCACACATAATGCGTTTTAGTTTTATATGAGTATTAATATATTAATCTCAATTGGAAGTATAGTTAACTCATGTTAAGTTTTTAATTTAATTGTGTAAATCTTTTCATTATGACTTCAAAAATAATTCCTTATTCTTATTCTTATGCACAATGTGTCTTTACATGCAATTAACCAAACTTATATTTTTAATTTCATTTTATAACCCTTTTTGTTAAATCTCATAATTAAATTTTATTCCCATTTTTATTTACAATTCATATTAAAAGACTGCTTCAAGAAATGAATTGAGAAAGGATGCCAGTGATATACACTTACTAGGTGCTACCTCTTAGTAGGGCCCACATGTCATATAAAGAGATACAGAGAGGAAGAAATCGGTTCGGCAATGAAGGGGTGCTCCTGGCTAAGGTAAAAATGAAAACAGAGGAGGGAGGCCGAGGCATGGCAGCGGTGGCGACACCGGCGAGGAGCAGCCAGGGAGGCGACGACGACCGGCGAAATGGGACCCCCAAGCGACGAGGAGGCTCCGGGAGGTAGCAGCTCCGGTCGGACGGCACGGTGGCGAGCCGGCGGCGGTGATGGGCGGCCAGGACAGGGAGCCGGTTGGGGGCGCCGGCGATCGGAAGGGAGAAGGAGGGCTAGGGGGCGTGCATGAGCAAGATGAAGTTACGGGAAACTTGCCTGAGTAGTCAAGGTGACCGGAGGGAGGTCGGGTTGAGCCGGCGACGTCTACAGGCGGCGGCGCTGAGGGGCTCCCGTGGACAGCTCGTCATGGGGGATGGGGGCCCAAGGTGGCGGCGGGGATGGCTTCCGCGGCTGATGGAGGAGCTCCAAGCGCCGAGAATTGAGTCAAGGCTCGACGAATCGGCAGGGAGACCGGGCGCCGGAGTTGGGGAAGACACGGCGGCGCACTCGAGCTAAGCTCGGATTGAGGGAAGAGGAGGGGGAGTGGGAAGGAGGCGAGCTCGGCTCTTTATAGGCGGGCGCACGTTCGGGAGAGTACGGTGACGGCATGGGCGTAGCGTACGCCGGGTATGGCCGGTGCGTCCAACCGGAAATGGCGGGGAAACTTGGGGCGCGCACGAAACCGGGGGCGGGGCTAGGCAAATCCAGGGGCAGAGCGGCGCAACTGGGTGGCCCGGTTCGGCGGAGCGATGCGGTCGGGGTGACGGTGCAACCGGCGCGTCGGAAGAACAGGGAGGGAGGAGAGAAGAAACAGGAAGGGGGAGGAAGAAGGTAGCCATGGTCGGGTGGGCTGGAGAAAAAAAATGTAGCGGGCCGGGGAGAAGAAAAAGAGGATGGGCCGGCCCAGAGGGATTTTGGTGATTTTAGAATTTCCAAATTTTGGATTCCAGATTTGGTTTTGTGAGTATATGTTGGATTTGAGAGCTTGGTCCAAATATTTGAATTCAACAATTAGATTTTAAAATTGGCGCATTTCAGAGAAATAAATCTTAATTTTCCGAATTTGAATTTTCATAAATGCAAATTGGATGGGAAAGATTTTATATTATCTTCAATTCCCATTCTTGGATTCGAGTTTCCAGATTTTAATTTAAATTTGAAATTAAGACATCCAAGGAGTTTTGGATCTTCTCAATTTTAAATTTAATTTCTAGATCTTGATTCCAAGGTTTGGATTTTTATTAATCGGGCTTGAGGCAAGAAATCCAACTCGAGAAATTTGAACTTCGCCATAACTTTTTTTTTGAGAAGCATCGAAGAAACGATTAAAGGATTAAAAAAATTTGGAATTAAACTAGCTCCCTATTTGGGATGTTACAGATCCTACCCCCCTTAACATGAATCTTGTCCCCGAGATTCAAGTGGAGCAGAAAGAAGTAGGTGGGAACAAGCTGGCTAGCAAAAAGGTTTTAGGGTACTGCTTGATTCTACGCATACTGCTCTTGGTGCTGTCGGAAAAGATGGAAACTGTGCAAAAGTGGGTTAGCACTTGGAGAGAAACACCGCACAAGAGAAACCTTGCTCTTCTGGATAGCTGGCAGCTGGCTTCACTTCACTGCTCGACTTTTCAGGGGTTTACTGTTTCTTCGGTGTTGATTGCTAACATCTCTTTATGCTAGAATGGTAGCAGGGCCTAACATCAAAGTGCTTCGACATTATTTATTCAGGCTACCCCCCTTAACATGACGGGTGACCGGTACTAATTGCTCTTGTCAGCTTTCGGCATGACGATTTTGATGGCGGCTTGGAGACTCAATCTTTGTATCTCAACAGCCTTGGTTAGCAATAGGCTCATGGAGCAATTCTTGGGGCAGTGGTCTTGTCCTTCACAGAGAAAACAGATGATCTTGCTCGTTGGACACTCTCCTAGCGTGTGGTCTTCTTCACAGTTGGGGCAGTTTGCAGTACATTGACTTTCTCATGTCCCTTTTCTCCACAACGCCTACATGCTACTAGGTTCTTGAGACAGCCTTCTGGTAGATGGTGTTTCTTGCAGTAAGGATAGTACGGAGCTGGGCAATTGTAACTGTAGTGTCCTGGTTGTCCACAATCAAAGCATGTAAGCTGTCGTAGTGGAGGGCATGATTGGGCGTCATGTCCCGTCTTACCACATTCAGCGCCTGCAGTAGCTGGCGATTCTTCTGGACCTGGTAGTAGGGCTTCGTTAGGTCCTGTTGGTTCCCGGATGACACACTTGGAGTTAACACACGTCCCTTTGCCAAGACCGAGGTTGATGGCGACGACATCCTTTTCTTGCTTGTTCGATTTTCATTGAGGGCAGTCTCTCACATAATGTCCTGGGTCACTGCATTTGAAGCAGTTGGCCGCTTTGTCTTGCTTCCTCTGGGGGCACCAGTTAGCATAGTGTCCAATGTCTTGGCAACAGAAGCAAGCAACATCCTTTCGAGGTTTGCTTGGTGCCATGCCACTGTTATTCCCATTGTGGTAGCTGCTCCTCAGCAATCCTTGCGGAGTGGGTCTGAGTGAATACTTGGTTGAGTGGTAGGGGTCAAAGCGAGTAGGAGCTACTAGTTCCTTCTTCTTGCTCCTAGTCTTGTTCTTGGCCATTGCTTTGCTTGGTGATGGCTGGATCAGTGAATATACTGTGGAATAGAGGCTTGAGTCTTGATCCTCTTGTAGGCTAAGGCCTCTTAAGTGTTGTCCTTTTCAAAGATGTTGCCTCCTTTAACCTCAGAGCTTTAAGTGTCTTGACTTGGCTATCTGCTACCTCTTGCCTGCAGACCTAACGAGGTTTTCAGCAATAAGGTGAGGGGGAATTAGCATGAGATGCGCAAGGACCACGAAGATGAGATATTCTAACCCATTCTAAGGAGTGCACACCCAGAAGCTAGGGCGGTACACAAGCCACACAGAATAACCAAGCCTTTGAAAACAAACTTTTCCTGTGACTACGAAATACAATGCCCAAGGGCAAGAAGGCAGTGCACAGGGCCAAGTAAAATCTTTTTGGACCAAGCAACGTCTATGTGCGGATACACACACAAAAGACACAGGGTTCTGAACACTAGGTTTGTTGAAGCGAGGCCATCAAATCTTCACGAGCATCCTTGACGTCTTCGAACTTAAGCCTTTGAAGTAAGGGAGAGAGAATAGGAAAAACCAAACTTCCTTTTTGTAGACAGAAGTAGCAGAAGGAAAGGGTTAAGAAGTGCTTTGGCAGCGAAGCTCATGCTTATTATTATTATTTTGGAAACAAAGCTTTTTAGAAAACAGTTTTCAGAAATACAGAGATTGAAGACACATTTTTTTCCAAGATGGCCCCATCAATAATTTCTAGAGCAAGTAGATTCCCAGGTTTTGGTTTTTAAAAACAAGTTCTTTGGAATTAGGCTTTTTTTAAAAAAAATACTGGGGCCAAGTTTCAAAGTAGCTTGAAATCAAATCTTTTCATGGCGAAGATAAACTATATACTGCTGATATAGAGTTCTATAACAAGATTGATTTTTTTGAAATGGTTTTGAAATACTTGAACCTTTAAAATACCCCCTTTTTTTGCAAAGGTATCCTAGTATCCTCCAATGTCACAATATTGACATACTAATTTACTCCCAAAATCTTTTTATTCGTAGGCTATTAATCCAAGGCCTTGTTAATCTTGCGCATACTTGATTGAATCTAAAAGTAACTCCCTTCATTGATCAGTCTTAGCACGACTATTGTCTATTACTCCAAACAGTAAGTGTTATCATTCATACAATCCATAGATCATATAACTTCCAAGGTAGCATCTATAGTTCCTTCCACCAAATTAGGGTTACCTATTCCTCAAATGGATCTCACTTTCCTACATAAAATCATAAATCCAGTCTTGGGTTCATTAATCAACAATCCCATTCAACTTTTTGCCTGAACATTACTCCAATTTCTTTACATTTAAATCTACTCGTATTTGTTTGCATCATGGTTTCAAGATTTCTATATTTTAAATCCACCAGTACCATTCACATCTTTTACATTTTTAAATCCACCAGTATCACTTGCACCATGGTTCCAATATTTCAATCCCCCAGTAGCATTTATATTATAATCCAACCTTTTCCACTATTGATGTATACTCATAATCTGTTTATCAAGTGATCAGTCCAACTATCCGCAAATTTCCTTCCAAGCGACTTCATTGTCATAAACATCCACCGAGAATAAGATTATTACTCAAGTCTATAAATCAAGGATTATTATTACTTCTCCTAGTTTCCTCAGAATTTTCAATAATCCATCCAATAGTCAGCTATATTCCATTGCCTCACCAGTATAAACATCCACAAGGAGCCATACTGTGTATTAAAGCTGCCGACTAACAATTGTTATTAGACTCCCCATTTTTTTCTAAAATTCCACCGATTCACTTATTTTAGCCAATCCAACCTTTTTGAGTCGGTCCACTCATTTAATCAATTTAACCATCTATATCGCTCCGTTTATTTAATTGATCCGATCACATTAGCTAATCTAGTCCTTTACATTAGTCTACTTACACAGCCAATCCAATCATTTAAATCGGTCCACCCATTTTAACCAATCTAATCGCATAAACTAGTCTATCCATTCAGTCAATCCCATCATTAAGTTGGTTCACCCATGTAGTTAATCCAGTCATTCAAATCGATTTGCCTATTTTTCACCAAGAATTCACACCATTGGTTCTCTCTTACAATTGACATGAATCCACCCAGATTGACACATATATCTGAGAAATCAAAGCAAGTTTTTAGGATAAATTGGCAGGGAATTAAATTTTGGGAAAATCTTCCTTGGAAGTTTAGGTTTGTTGAAATGAGCTTGGAAATAAGCTTTGCAAATAAATTTTGACAATTTAATCTTCCCAGGATAAACAACTTTTGTAACTAAAACTCAATATAGGTTTTATGATTTTGGCCCAAGGTAGTTTTTCAGAAAAGAACTCAGGCACGCGTTGGTTTGAGTTCAGGGTAAGAGAGCCTCAGAGCTGAAAATGGCCAGGGCAGTGAGTATATGAGAGGGAATCATCTAAGAGAGATAAGAGTAGTAATACTACTTATATTTTGCAGTTAGATTTTGAAGAAATAATTCTAGTCATAGAGCTAACGACCATGCTAACTAGGGTTACGACCTACAGTCGATATGCTCTAATACCAGCTCTGTCGGACCTCGGGTTAGCAAACCCTGATCCTCTGTGATTCCACTGCACTATTCCCTGGATCAGTAGATAGTGCTCACATATACATTACTGTATATCAAAAACATATTATGCGGAAGCGTAAATAATACGATAATACTTACTCATGGGCCGATTAGGCCGAAAACAGTAAAACACAGCAGTGGAACTTCACACGGGTGGGACCCGCAGGACTTGCCCACAGGCAGCCAACTGGGGTTCGCGACCTAGTCCATGGCCTCATCGTCTTCCAGCTCTGTCGACCCTTTTTAGGCATCGCAGGGCATGATTTTATTTCCTTTCTCACTGAATGATGGTAATTGAGCAACAGTGAGTACGACGGTACTCAACAAGCCACCACACAGGATGCAATAATAATAGATGCAATGCTATCAAAGGAGGCTTGAGGTTCTTTTATTTGCTTAATGCGACATTTGCAATAATCATAATTAAAATTCCTATGACTTGGCATTTTATAAGCATGCTTTAAAGAGCTTGAAATTGTGCAATAAATATAGCGGTGTCGGTTCCATCCACCGATTACATGGTTCCATCCACCTATGCTAGCGTTTGATCATTATGCCACTTTCATATTATCAATCACGCTGGAGTACGTCCCTCCAGGAAAAATTCAAAATCAGAGTACATCCCTCTGTTAGGTTTTTGTCCCACCCACAAAGGTTTTTGAAATAGAACTACCTCGAGTAGGTTCCCGTGTCCGCCCTTGACCGTGGGCACGGCTGCTCGAACAGTTTTACACTCTGCAGAGGTTGTACACTTTCACCACAAGAGATAAGTCATCTTAATAGCCAACATGCTTCCTTAGGCATGAGACCCAGATGGTTTATCACAAAGCCTTTACCTTACTCTGATTTAGCTAGATACCACCCCGCTGAGGTTTCACCGCTGAAGGGTTACATCCGCCACAGTCAGAAGCCCCCTCTTGCGCCGTATGAGTAAACCAGTGCTCTGGCACCCATCTTCCGTGATGATATCTCAACTAAACCTTTGCAAATTAATCAGCTAGGTCGTACCCATATAGACTTGTGGTTGTACTGTTTTACACCAGGAGGTCAGTACAAGATTCAGTCCTTAATTTGTCCAGGCGGTTCTTACCACAAACCACGGGTTCTCGTGCGACATCAGCACCATTCACTCTCACCAACCGCCCAGACAGGTAAAGTAGATTTTTCGGGTTTTGAGAAGCATAAAATAGTTGTAGCAAAATACTCAGCTACGTACATCCCATGACTGTCCCAAAACAAATTCTTATGTTTTAAAGATTGATGATCAGGGTAACTAGTGCCCTGGACTTTGACAAGGCTAGCATGTCATTTAATATGACGTATAGCTAATAAAGTTATCATTAATATGTAGGGTGACAAGGATCAGGTGATTCAAATATCAAGGGATGGCATAGTAAATTTAATACAACATCAAGTGGGCATGTAGCTACCTTAAGCTTTGACATATATTTGCATAGTAAATTAAGCATTCAAGTTGATAGTTTAAAAGAACATAATTTTGAATAAAATGTAGGATCAATATGATCAAAGTGATGACTTGCCTTGCTTGGTGTACCACGGCCTTGATTTCTCTAAGTCAAAGCCTGCTCAGTCAACGATATTAACTTCCTAGTCGTCGCTTTTACCCGTCTTGACCTTGTTTGAATCTATCGCTTCATCGAGTGTTCAGATTCTAATACGCGGCAAAGAAAAGAAGGACCAAATAAATCCAAACACTTTAAATGCCCAATTTAATTTAAATTAAACATTTACTACGATTCGAGAATAGAAGGATGATTCGGATTAGTGTGTTGTAAGCACAGCGGTAGCTGGATTTGAGTAAGAGAATGAGTTGTCTGAATAGCTTTACCGTGAGGTAAAATTTTAGGATGACAAGGATCAAAATGAATAAGTATCTTCAGGCATGTATCCATTCTGGGAAAAGGGTAGTGGCCATACATGGCCGATTAGGGAAAGGTGAGGTTCGATTTGTTACTTGATAACTTTCCTTTTATTGATTTATATTTATCAGGGAAGTTCCATGAGTCGGACATGACTTATGGAAAGATAAAAGAGGGTATCGCTGGTAGTAACGAGGAATATAATTTTATGAGTTAAGAATGCGGAAGCTTTGCATAAGTTGAGTATAATTTTAAATACTCGATGCAACTCTGGCATTTCATGTGGCAATATTTATCTGAGATTGCAACTGCCAATTTCTAAAGTCAATTATTTTGTTTGATTAACCACTTTACTTGATATGACCAGCAGCTATGATTTGTCAGAAAGGAGAGTTATGATTTTTACAGTGATATTCTTGATAAAGCTAGTTTTTTTTTTATTAATTATTTTTGACCATTGCATTTGAAATCCCAATATACTGATTGGGGATTTGGATGTAGGGCAAGGACTAATTGTTTCTTAATTATTTTTAAGGTTGATTTATTATAGAGGACTTTACCGATAATTATTTTAAACACTAGCAAGAGAGATGATATGATTTTGAAGATGAGCAATTTATGGTCATCATTTTATGTGGCAAACTCTTGCTAAATTGGTTTACTTAATTTGTACTAATAGATTGGATCGAGAGATGGAAGATACCACTTAGATCACTCGAATATTTAATAGAATGTGATATTAATGTTCGATTTGTTTGACGTCAAATTTGCGAGTATTGAAATTATCTTTGTAAAGCTTTACATATGCAACTTTAATTATTTAGGATCAACGCCTATTACCTTCAATTCATAAAAGATGATCTTCCAACTAGTTTCACCATTTTTTTTATTTGCAACATCAATATCCATGGAAGACATGTCGATTTCTTGCCATATGAAAATAGACCACGCATAATGCGTTTTAGTTTTACATGAGTATTAGTATATTAATCTCAATTGGATGTATAGTTAACTCATGTTAAGTTTTTAATTTAATTGTGTAACTCTTTTCATTATGACTTCAAAAATAATTCCTTATTCTTATTCTTATGCACAATGTGTCTTTACATGCAATTAACCAAAGTTATATTTTTAATTTCATTTCATAACTCTTTTTGCTAAATCTCATAATTAAATTTTATTCCCATTTTTATTTACAATTCATATTAAAAGACTGCTTCAAGAAATGAATTGAGAAAGGATGCCAGTGATATACACTTACTAGGTGCTACCTCTTAGTAGGGCCCACATGTCATATAAAGAGATACAGAGAGGAAGAAATCGGTTCGGCAATGAAGGGGTGCTCCTGGCTAAGGCAAAAATGAAAACAGAGGAGGGAGGCCGAGGCATGGCAACGGTGGCGACACCGGCGAGGAGCGGCCAGGGAGGCGACGACGACCGGCGAACTGGGACCCCCAAGCGACGAGGAGGCTCCGGGAGGTAGCAGCTCCGGTCGGACGGCACGGTGGCGAGCCGGCGGCGGCGATGGGCGGCCGGGACAAGGAGCCGGTTGGGGGTGCCGGTGATCGGATGGGAGAAGGCGGGCTAGGGGGCGTGCATGAGCAAGATGAAGTCACGGGAAACTTGCCTGAGTGGTCAAGGTGACCGGAGGGAGGTCGGGTTGAGCCGGCGACGTGTACAGGCGGTGGCGCTGAGGGGCTCCCGTGGACAGCTCGTCGTGGGGGATGGGGGCCCAAGGTGGCGGTGGGGATGTCTTCCGCGGCTGATGGAGGAGCTCCAAGCGCCGAGAATTGAGTCAGGGCTCGACGAATCGGTAGGGAGACCAGGCGCCGGAGTTGGGGAAGACACGGCGGCGCACTCGAGCTGAGCTCGGATTGAGGGAAGAGGAGGGGGAGTGGGAAGGAGGCGAGCTCGGCTCTTTATAGGTGGGCGCACGTTCGGGAGGGTACGGCGACGGCATGGGCGCAGCATACGCCGGGTATGGCCGGTGCGTCCGGCGGCATGGGGCGGTGCGGAAATGGCGGGGAAACTTGGGGCGCGCACGAAACCGGGGGCGGGGCTAGGCAAATCCGGGGGCGGAGCGGCGCGACTGGGTAGCCCGGGTCGGCGGAGCGATGCGGCCGGGGTGACGGTGCAAGCGGCACGTCAGAAGAACAGGGAGGGAGGAGAGAAGAAACAGGAAGGGGGAGGAAGAAGGTAGCCGCGGTCGGGTGGGCCGGAGAAAAAGAAAAAAAAGGTAGCGGGCCGGGGAGAAGAAAGAGAGGATGGGTCGGCCCAGAGGGATTTTGGTGATTTTAGAATTTCCAAATTTTGGATTCCAGATTTGGTTTTGTGAGTATATGTTGGATTTGAGAGCTTGGTCCAAATATTTGAATTCAACAATTAGATTTTAAAATTGGCGCATTTCAGAGAAATAAATCTTAATTTTCCGAATTTGAATTTTCATAAATGCAAATTGGATGGGAAAGATTTTATATTATTTTCAATTCCCATTCTTGGATTCGAGTTTCCAGATTTTAATTTAAATTTGAAATTAAGACTTCCAAGGAGTTTTGGATCTTCTCAATTTTAAACTTTAATTTCTAGATCTTGATTCCAAGGTTTGGATTTTTATTAATCGGGCTTGAGGCAAGAAATCCAACTCGAGAAATTTGAACTTCGCCAAAACTTTTTTTTGAGAAGCATCGAAGAAACGATTAAAGGATTAAACAAAAAATTTGGAATTAAACTAGCTTTCTATTTGGGATGTTACAGGTTGAGACCGCCGCTGTCCCCTTTACCCCCGCCGCCCCTCGTCGGCCGCCGCCGAGCGCCTGCGATCCGGCGAGCGTGCGGCCCCGTGTGCTGCCGTGCACTCGGCCACGTCAGCCAGCCCGTGCCCACATGGCGGTCGGGTGGCAACCGCGTGGCCGGCCACGTCAGCTTTGTCTTTTTAAAAATAATTCCCGCCGAAAAATTCAAAATTCGCTGATGTCATAATTAGCCTTTTTCAGTATAAAAATAAATCAGAAAATCAATCTTTTTCTTCTTTTTGAAACTTCCAAAAGCCCGTAAATCAATCTTTTTCTTTTTCTTCTTTTTAAAATTTTGATTTTTATTTGAATTTTGTTTATTTGGTCTTCGCGCGTAGGTTGCAAGGATTCCAGAGCGAACGACTGCGACGACGAGTTCGACGACTCTAAGCAAGGCAAGATACACCTTTAACCATGTTGACCCCATTATTTTAAAATATTTATGTTTTTTTAAATTATTATTTTCATTCAAGTCTAATTCAAATTCAGTTGAAAGAGTAGCTAAGCCTAAATCCTTTGTATAGCCAAATTTGTCTTTGAATGCCATTGTACCTTGTCAAACCTACATAAAACCTAGTTAGTACATTAGCACTAACTAGAAATTTTGTAGAAATGCTTAACCATGCTTAGAATATTACGGTTTGGGATGATCTTTCACATAAAATGATAAACTTTTAACTGAAATTCTTGACTTTGGTGAGTCAAGAATGTTTATGATCGTATTTCCAAACAAAATTTAAAACTGGTTTAGACTTAGGCAGTGGTATGGTGGTGGGTGCTTGCTGGCATGCATCGTAGTTTGTTGACTCGATGTTGATTGCCAGGCACAAGGGGTTCGAGGTAGTGCCAAAGTCAAGTTACGGACCGGTCTGTGAGCTACTTTTATAAAGTCACACCGTACTACCGCAAGTCCGGTATGGGACGGACCTAGCCAACTAATTTGTGAAGTTCCAACTAGATATCACTATAGGTTGAATGTGGGCGTGGCGAAGGCCACAGGAAGTCTCACATGGCACAAGAGGGGCTCCAACATGTGGATTCATGTTGTAGTGAAACCTTAGTGGTAGCGTCATCTAGTTGACAACTGATCATTGTAAAGGCTTTGTCATGAACTCTCGGCCGCACACCTAAGGCAGTGCGATAATCGCGTGGCTAAAAGAGAGGATATGTCTTGTAGGTAAAGTTGCGCACCTCTGCAAAGTAACAAACTATTCTGGATAGCCGTGTCTACAGTCATAGACGTGCTGAGTAAGGTTTTTCACAGATTAGACTTTGGTTTTGATAAAATCTGGTTTATGAAAAACTTGGTTATCTTTTGAAAAGTTGGTTCGGGTGGAATACCCGTGGATAGGTTAGTGATGGTTGGAGCCACACTAACGTTATTACCTTGTTAAACATCTGTTTCTAATAATTGTATCAAATTCAGATTCTGTTATACTTATGATGTTTACTTCAAATGTTGTCTTTCATGCAAATCAACCTTATTATGCCTGCCTTTGATATTCCTTATGCATGCATGAATTCTGTTAAAACTCCTGGTGTAACTTGTGGAGTACTTTTTGTACTCATGTTGCTCTATCTAACTCTTTCAGAGGAAGCCTTCGACAATTACGGTGAGGACTGCAACTAGGCCACGTCTTACAGTCAGTTCGCCTTGTGGGAAGGCTGGATGGGCTGCTGTGACCCTATGTGCACTAGCTTTCCCTAGGATAGTGCGAATAACACAGAGGGTTCCAGAATTGCTGCTCCAGGTCCCGACACAAGTATGGATAAGATTTTCAAGCCCAATTCAGATCAAACTTAAGCCCATCCAACTTCAAATTTTGAATAGTCTAAAATCAATTCAGACTCAGTTCGGAATAACCAGGAGGCCTACAATAAAAAGTCGATAACTTTCACAAATGGAGTCCTATTTGAATGCTCTTGTACTTTTTAGAAAGCTTATTCCGAGGCCCACACAATGCATAAGGCTCTAGCTTCGGAAACATTACGGATCAACTGGTGGCCAAAAATTTATATTTTTATTTTGTATTCGTATTCAAGTCCACGTCTTGTTTGATGTCTTAGGAGTGCTATATAGCCAAGAGGTGTGCACCATGTACCAGATTGGATGTCAATATTTCAGATTAATCATATTCTTGATTCTAGAGTTTGAGTAAATATTGCCCCTGCTAGAATTAGGAGTTCTATCTGTTTTGCCGTTCCATTGTTCATGTGATTTTCTTGTAAATTACACGAGCATGCCTACTTATTTGCATGGTGAGTAAATAAGAATCAGAGCATGTTGTTAGGTGACTTCAAGTGTCACAGGTTTCAGTTAACCATAACATTATTGGTGGCGCCACCGTTTGTCAGGTTTCATAGGTTCTTCAACATAGCCACACTAGTTATCCCTAAGTTATCAATGATATTACGTCGTGAAGATCGGTCACCCTTGTATCATCTTGGTATCAAAGCTAGGTTGACATGGTAGGATCATCTATCCTTTAGTTTTATTTGGATTTTTAATTTTGTTATATAGTCTAAAACTAAAAATACCATAATTTGACCAAACCCTAGTTTATCAATCTATTATTTCTTGTGAGTTTAGTTAGGTTTTGATCCATTAGAATTTTTGTTTAGTTACTGGTATTGATCCTTTGCATAGCTTGTTCCTTGTTTCTATCCTAAAACCAAAAAAATCCCAAAATCAAATTATGTTCTTGAATCAATTTTCCTTGAACTCGAGTTCAATTGGTGCATTGTTGTGTAAATCAGTCTTAACTTTTATGTCCAAAATCCAATTTAGGTGTTCTTTGATTCACTGGAAAGCTTATAATGAAACCTAAGACTTTGCTATTTTGGTCAAGTCCAAATTCGGCTTCCTTCTTGGTGTTTTTACTTGACAAGTTTCAGCACCTATAGATTCAAATTTTGAGTCCAGGTCTAATTTGAAGTTCATCACGAATTCGAATCCGTGTGGAGTGATGGATGGAAGTCACATTGGAGGCTATAAATTCTAAGCCCTACCATCTTTTGAAGTAGTTCTCTAGTAGTCTTTGCTAGTTGTCTATACTCATCTTTGCTGAAATTTATTGCGCATTGCTCTTAGTTCTCTAGTAGTCTTTGGTAGCTGTGTACACTCATCTTTGCTAAAATTTATTGTGCATGCTCTTTACTTATATTCTTGTGTAGCGTAATTTTTTAAGAACTATATCTTTCTTTGTGAAAACTTTTCTCCCATTGAGACTAGCTATTTGATATTGCTTTTCGGCTCCTCATATCTAGTTTCGTGCGCAAATTTGGAAGCAATCTTGTTTGGGGTGCTATGCTGTTTTTGTGAGAAAATAAAAAAGTGTGTGGCCGCATAATTAGAAAGAAGAAAAGAGTGCACAATAAAATAAAGAAAACAGAAGAGAAAAAGAAAAGAAGGTGGCCGAAATTTGTGCTATATTACACTCTTTTGTCCGTAAATTTCAGAGTGCCATGGCGAGGTCTACAACTCACCACTGAGGGGGAATCACTGGGAAGGGCATGGCCACGGTAGAGCACAATGGTGGCGCGTGCACTAAAACAAAGGATGACAGTGCATTCTAGGTGAAGCGGAGGAGGACATGGAAGGGGCAAGTGGTGAAATGGAGGTGGCATGCCTAGGAGAAGAGAATGGCACGCTTGGGCGGCCTTAAATAAAATTGAGACTGTGGGTAGACATGGAGATGCTCCCCGGGCAGCGATGAGAAGAAGTTCATGGCAGCTCTAGCGATGGGACGACTCAGGAAGGCTTGCGTGGAGTCGGCGGTGATGTAGCAATGCGCAGAGGCAAAGCGGAAGCCACGGCTTTGTCAATGGAGCTGTTGTCATGGTGTCCCTAGCATGGTCGAATGTGCACTGTAGCGACAGGCAGAGGTGGAAGAAAGGTTGTAGCGAGTCGGTCCTAGGCCCAAAAAACATAGAGAGAAGGGTGAGGCGAGAGAAAAGGCGGGTCGACCAAAGTGCATCTTCGCACAGAGGAAACGGGAAAAAGAAAGCGGCTTCGGTTGAGGATGGCTCATGGGCTAAACTAGGCCAAAACAGTGCTGGGCTAGCTGAGGAGAGAGAATTCAGCCCATAGGCAGTTTTAAATTTTTAATTCACTTTCCAATTGATTTAATCGTAGAAATTGAAATTGATTTTCTAAAATTAGCAAGCCAGCTCAAAAAATTATGAAAATTTTTGGAGAGTCACTTTAGAGTAATTGGAACCCAAATAAATTATTTCTAGATTTTTTAATATTGTAATTAATTTAATGATCATTTCCTACTACTAAAAATTAGAAAGGCTTTTAATAAATGCTCATTTTTTTTTGAAAATTCACCAAAATGCACAAACTAAAGATTTGAGCATGATTTAATTAGTTTTGAAAATTGTGAAATTTTACAGACCTACCCCATTAGAAAGAATCTTATCTCCAAGATTCGGACGCCTTAGGAAAAAGATACAGGAACTCAACTCTAAGGCGATCTTCACACTCCCATGTTAAGTCATCTTTGGTGTGGTTGCTCCACTGCACCTTGCACATCTTGATTGTCTTACTCCTTGTGTGGCATTCGACTTCTTCTAAAATGCAAATTGGGTGCTCTTGATATGTAAGGTCTTGTTGTAATTTGCTATTTTTCTAACGACGTTTGCTCAGTCGAAACTCGAAGACACTTCTTAAATTGAGACACATGGAACACATCATACATAAACTGAAAGCTTGGATAGTAGCTTCAATTGGTATACCACTTCTCCTCTTTTTGCCACTACTCGATATGGTCCAATATACTGTAGTGCTAACTTGCCTTTGACCTGAAAGTGGTGAACGCCTCAGAGTGGAGTGACCTTAAGATACACATAATCATTTGGTTCAAAGCTCAACTCATGTAGACGATGGTCGACATAATTATTTTGTCTTGATTGCACTTGTTTCAAATGGCTTCTTGTCAATTGAACTTGCTCTTTGACTTCTTTGGTTTATGCTAGTCCAAACACTCGTCTTTCCCCTATCTTGGACTAGTTGAGAAGGGTTCTAAACTTCCTTTCATACAAAGCTTCAAATGGAGGCATTTGGAGACTTGATTGATAACCATTGTTGTACTAAAACTCCACATACAATAAGCACTTCTCCCAGTTTGATCCATAGGATAACACACATGCTCTAAACATATCCTCTAATATTTGATTGGTCCTTTCAGTATGTCCTCCCGTTTGGGGGTGGTATGCTGTACTAAAACTCAATTGGGTGCCCCAAAACCTTATGCAAACTGTTCCAAAATTGAGACATAAATTGGATACCTCAATCCAAAATTATTTTCTCTGTCACAAGGCATAACATATATAACTCAATTTGTCCATTGCACCAAAACTTTTTGTAATACTGATCATAGAAGTAGATACATGTTATGGATTTTATGAATACTAGTACAATAAGATATAAAAGTACATTATTAAAGGAAACAAGTGCCATGCAATGTACATGGTACTCTGTAAAAAGGACGCGTCAGGGGGAAATCACCTTGCCCAGGATGGGAGTCCACAGTGAGAAGTACATATACGCATGCCTATTTACAAAATTGTATTTGGATAGTAGGAAAAAGTAATTTTGCACTCATAAAAGTTGTTTTCCTCAAAAATTCATGTGAAATTCTATAGAATAATTTGAGAAAAATTGTGTGTTGTCCCCCAAGTATCTCCACACCCTTTATTTATAGTGCCAAATATTACAATTGGATCCTAACACGGACTCTATTAGACTATAGACTGGAACTCTTATTGATCCCTAATACACTTATTGGACCCTAATACTAACTCAACAACAAATTCCATCAGTACAAATGCCCTCTTAGCGTGGTAGTCCAAGAGATGACACGAACTCCTGCTCTAAGCTATAGCATTTTTGGCTGTTTCGAGACACCGAGTTAGCAATTTCACCCAAGTTAATAGTCAATGACTCGCATCTTGCTTTAGCTCTTGTACATAGCAATGATTGCATCTCTTCAATATTTTCTGGAGCAACATGGCATGAATTTGACCTTTTTGTTCGTAAGAACTACAAAGTCATCTCAACATGCTTCATAGTTGGTCTCTCTTCTCCCCGGAGCCTCAAGCACATCTCCGCAAGATAGGCAACATTGTTAATCTCTTCATTGGTTGCTTCCTCACGAACTTGAGCAGAAACCATCTCTTTGATTGGCCTCACCTTCAACTCCCAAAGAAAGTAATTGGACAAGTTCTGCTTTGAGCCTGATACACTTGTAAAAATAGGCTCCCTTCTTAGAAGTAGCTCTACAAGTACCACTCCAAAACTATATACGTCACTCTTCTCATTTAGCTACCCAATATGGTAATACTCTGGATCCAAGTACCCAAATGTGCCCTGCACATTTGTTATAACATGAGTTTGATCAATAGGAACCAATCTTGAAGCACCAAAGTCTAATACTTTAGCAGTGTAATTTGCATCTAGGAGTATATTAGAGAACTTCACGTCATGATGGAAGACTGATACTGAAGCTGCTGAGTGGAGATAATATAGAGCTCCTGCAGATTCCGCAGCAATTCTTAGGCAGTCGTCCCATGACAAAGAGAAACCATTGCTTGAACCAGAATGAAGAATTCCAAATAATGAACCATTTGGAATGAAATCATACACCAATAGTGGGACCTCGGTTTCAAGGCAACATCCAAAAAGTTTAACTATATTTCGGTGATTTATTTGAGAGAGAATTGCCACCTCATTAATGAATTGATTGATTTCACCTTCCGCAATGTCCTTAGACCTTTTTATTGCCACCACATGTTGGTCGGATAAGATGCCTTTATATACCATGCCATGCCCTCCACGACCAAGGATACGTGTAGGATCAAAGTTATTTGTTGCCTTTTCTAGCTCATCCAATGAGAAAATCTTTGTCTTGTCACTTGCATTTTCATCAGATGATATTAGTTGTTCTAGGAGAAGGCCTTGGTTCTTCCGAAAATGCTTCCTACGTAGTTGCTTTTGGATGTCTCTTTTCCATCTACGGATGAGAAACATTGCACTTAAGCTGACAAGTAGAACACCGAAACCAAAACTTAGCCCAATGGCAATACCTGCAATAATTATACTCCTTAGTCTTGTCCTGCCCATGACTTCATGTTCATTGTGAAATTAACTATTGTATAGAACTCACCTAATAGAAGATTTTGCTTTTTTGTCGAGGTGCACTGCATTGTTATATTATCATAATGTGTTTTGTAAGGACAATCAGTGCAATAGCATTTTCCTATAGTATTATGGCATACTCCTTTGCAAATGCCTGGTGTGTTGCACTCGTCAATATCTGCAACCACATCTTAGTAAGATGAGATAGAAGTTTACATAACATGATACTGAGAATAGAGATCATGACTGCTTTGGAGATATAGAAATTCCTAGATTAACTTAAAAAAAACTATGAATTCCCATGTTAATTGGAGAGGATAGAAAGAAAATCGTATTTCATAATCCATGTGAACACTTCGAATAAGATTTGGAGATGTTCTAACTTTCCATGATTCCTAAGATGGTCCAAAAAGTTTGGCAGCATGTGTGTTTGTTTGTTTGATTATTGTTGGAAAAACAGATAAAAACGTCGAGATTATGCTTTTAGAGGGAAAGAGAATCATAGAGGCAGATAAATACATAAAGCCAGTAGCATGGAAATGCTTTCACTACAGTTGTCAAAATATAGAGGGATTACGGGCTGTAAGTTTAGATAATGTTTTTTAAAGGGGGCTGATAAGAATCAGAATTCCCCCATGCATGGATTTTTTTTTTAATTTTTGCAATGACCACGCATGCGAGTTAAACTGCTGAACATTGAAAACATTACCGTTTCTAGAAGAACATGTTAACGTATCAACTCTCAGGAAATTTATTACTTTAAAGCATAGATTTCCCAAGATGGGAGATCTCTAGACCTCTATTTTTAAAAACTCAATTGACCTCGCAATCGTTCCGTGCTATTTAGTAGTTATGAGTATTATTTCGAATGCAATCAATATGTTACACCAAAATGGTTATAAACTTAATCTGGCATAAGTACAAGGAAATCATGATTCTTTTCACGTACTACCATTGAAGTCCAATACTAATGTTTTTAAGAATCATATCCATTATTAGTGGTAAACATATAAATGTATATACGGCACGTGTGTGAGAGAGAACCTTCACAGCCATTTCGGACATATGGATTTCCATGAAAGCCAGGCCTACATTTGCATCGATAACCAACGTAACCATATGCTGAGTTGACTCCCAAGCATGTGCTATTGATGCTGACACATGCATATCCAGAGGTGTTCTGATGTGCCTCTCCGCAAGTTAGATGTGCAACGGCCCAGTGCACAGACGCCGATTCCCCAGAATCAATATAGAGTTTAGGTTCCTTCGGCACATGCATCCCATACACGTCCTGCTTGTCATATGTGGCGTCTTCGATGCCCAAGACCCCTTTACTGACATTTATATATGTCACACGGTATCCATCGTTTAGTTGGAGGCTGGATGTCGCCATGTTCGTGCAATTGAGCTGAAATAGCTTCCTTGCAGAACAACCCTCTTCTAGGCCGAATGGAAATGGAACACTGATGTTTCCACACTGTCGAGAACAGTTTATCTTTTGTTGGACCGGATTGTATCCTATGTTCAAAATGAAATCAAGAGATTCACGAGTAAATTAGATGGCGTATAATATAAAAACAAAAGTGGGGGGGGGGGGGGGGTGGTGGGGTGGTGGGGGGTACTAGAATTACTTACAAGAGTGAAATAGTGGGAGTGCATATTTAATTTTAGAGGATATTACATGTATCCCCCCTATTTTTCTCTATAAAATGCAATATTCTCTACCTACTTTTGATTCTGTAAAGTTTCATGGTCACAGTTGGTTTTCATGCGTCAAAACTACCGAGAGTACTGGGGTTCTCAAACGTGGAGCAACTATTATGTTACTTGAGTATGATCACGAATTTGGTTTTTTTTGGGTAATGTTATCTTCATTGTAAAACAGGCAAAGCCGCATCGAGATATAGTTGTTGGAGCAGGGTAAACTACCTCTATCACGCGAGCAGCCATTGGGTATGTATGGATTGCCTTGAAACCCATCATCACATAAGCACTTGTAACCAAGTGTGAGTATGCTGTCCAAGCACCTGCTGTGACTGCTGACACAGGCAGCGTTTGGTCCTGTTAACCAAGGCACCACGTCGGTTGATCCATGATAGTCCACAAAATTTCTGCGCTGACAGTAGTTATATTGATGCTGTCCCACAGGGAGCTTTGGTTAGGATGCCCTTCAACTCGGAGCTTGGAGTCCCTTTGGAGGACAAACTGGAGCTGTAAGGTGCGAGAATAGGTGCGAGAAAGAGCAACATCCAGTACCGTTGCAATCCTGTCTAACAATAGTCACTGTGATTTCGTTGTTAGGGCAGGTAACGGTACAAAGCAGCACAGTCGCATTTGTGGCTTCTTGATCGTGCAGCTGGTATACGGCAAAGTCACAACCGGTGATGTTTAGTTCGGTCACTACTATAGAAAGGCTAATAGTAGACGCCAAATCATAGACGGTTTTGTAAAACCGTCTGTAATGTACACTATTACAGACGGTTTTAATTTGAAGGCCGTCTGTGGTATTTGTGGCGGGAAAAAGGAGTATCACAGATGGTTCTTACCGCTGAACCGTCTGTGATACTGGAATATCACAGACGGTTTTTATTAAATAATAAAAACCGTCTGTGTTGTGTCGACTATCACAGACGGTTGTTGTTAAGAACCGTCTGTGAATGTTCACAGACGGTTTTTAACAAAAACCGGCTGTGATGTCCCTTTGTCTGTCATATTCTGTTCATGAGCAGAGGTTAATATATAAGTACACATTGCTTCTAATAACTTAACTACAGAACTACTGAGACAAGAGATCACAAATTAAAGGCAAATTTATTAGTTTCAATTAGAGGCAAATTTACTACAAAACTCGCACAGGTAAAGAGTTTCCCAGATTGTAATCTTTTGGGCTTCGTACGCTTCTTCTTCGACTTTGGGACTTGGAGGATCAGCCGCTGCATTCTCGAACGCCGTTAAGATTGCCCTTGTCCTCAGCACTTCCTCCTCCAGCCTGGGCAAATGATCAGCAGCATCCATAATGTCGTAGAGGATAGCATGAAAAGATTCCTCAGAATCTGCCGTTTTTGCTTGATCGGCAAGGCTATCCATCAGTCTCTCCAATGCGTGTAGAGCTTCTTCCGCTTTGCGCACATTGTGGAGAAGAACCAGGGTGAGGGATGTTTCCCTTTCTTGAGCGGCAGCGAGACGCCTCCGTCGACGGCGGATGATGAGGTCGAGCTGACGGATGCAAGAAAGTCGGGGAAAGAGAGCAGGGCGTGTGCGGAGAAGCTGCTCCAGATGCAAATTGTCGGCCGCCTGTGTAAGGTTCCGGCCGAACAATTCGTGATGAACAGATGAGAGGAAAGAGATGATCACAAGAATAGTAGAATCCATATTGTACGTACGTAGAAGAGACCTGGATTAGGCGCGCATATTTAACCTTTAGCATCGTATACCCAAACATTAATGATATAGACGCTTCGTATAACGATCGAGAGACGTTAATTAGACGATCGAAACACGAAGCATTCTGGCAATCGAAACATGAAGCGTTCTGGCAATGGAAACACGCGCGAAGCATTAATGATATAGACGCTTCGTATAACGATCGAGAGACGTTAATTAGACGATCGAAACACGAAGCGTTCTGGTAATGGAAACACGCCATTATCACAGACGGTTTTAATAAAAAACCGTCTGTGATAAGCTGGTTATCACAGACGGTTTTTAGTTAAAAACCGTCTGTGATAATTCACAGACGGGTTTTAGTTAAAAACCGTCTGTGATAATGACTAAGGCATTTATTGCGCTGCTCAGACCGCATCTGTCTTCATTTCGATTCAGATCTAGCCACTACTGCGCACTTTTTCACTCAGGAGGAAGCTAGGCGATTTCAGGCCAGTTAATCTGGTGGGAAGAGGCAGAGATTGAGCTTTGAATTAAGATTCAGACTTTCCTGGTTGCTCTAGATATGGTTAGTAATGAAAGTTATTTTTTCTTTAATTGCATTACAATTTAGGTCTAAGTAATCCATGAGTGGTACGTTATTAATTGAAGATGGTTAATTTGCAAAATTGTTAGTTATATAATAGCTGTTGTGTTTGCAATATGAATTGAGCTAGCAAATTAAGTCTCAATATAATAAATGTGGCCGGTATATATGTAGTTATAATTAGTTAATCTAGATTTTAATACCAAGTTGTTATATATGTACGTAACATAGGACCGAAGCTGGATGTATGCCGCGAGCCGTGTGAGTGAAGAGTACATTAATGGCGTTTCTGCTTTTATAAGAGCCGCCGAGGAGGATATGTTGAATAAGGGGGTGGAATATATGTGCTGTCCATGCACTGACTGCGAGAATTTGAAGATGTTTAAGAACCGAGGGCAAATTGAAGCGCACTTGATTCGGAGGGGTTTCAAAAAGGATTATACGTGTTGGACCAGTCATGGCGAAGTGAATGATCATATGCCGCCGGATGACATCGCCGGTGAAGTGAATGATATGCCCCCGGATGACATCACCGGTGAAGTGAATGACATGCCGCCGGCTGATGTCGATTGTGGCTCGGATTCGGATAGGTTGCAAAATGATAATCTGGATCAGATGCTTCGCGATGTAGAAGAGAACTATGATGAGAGAGAGTATGTTAAATTCCGTGGCTTGATGGAGGACTCAGAGAAACCTTTGTACACGGGCTGCAAGTACACAAGGTTGTCGGGCGTGCTTGAACTGTTGAAATTGAAGGCAAGCAACGGTTGGTCCGACAAGAGTTTCACGGCGCTGCTAGGTCTTTTAGCGGACATGCTTCCGGAGGGAAATGAGTTGCCTAAAACCACGTATAAAGCCAAGAAGGTTCTTTGTCCGTTGAGAATGGAAGTAGAAAGAATACATGCATGCCCGAACGACTGTATCCTCTACCGTAAAGAGTATGCAAACATGCATGTATGTCCGGTGTGCAACGCATCCCGATACAAACGTAACAATCAATCAGATGATGGCGAGGGAACAGAGGCGAAGAAAGGACCTCCTGCTAAGGTGGCATGGTATTTTCCTATAATTCCCCGTTTGAAAAGGTTTTTTGCAAATCCAAAGGAGGCAAAACTGCTGCGTTGGCACTCGGAGGAGCGCAAGAAGGATGGAATGATAAGACACCTTACTGATTCCGCGCAGTGGAGAAACATCGATAGGAGTTTTGCAGAGTTCGGTGCAGAACCAAGAAATATAAGGTTAATGTGGATGGTGTGTATGTCAATTTTGAGGTGGTCCCGCTACCGAAGCCTCCCAACGACGAGATCGTGACTCTAGGACAGGCCATTGGAACATTCATCCAGTGGCCCAAAAGCGACATCTCCCTGGAGGCTTCTTCACCGGTGGCAGGACCAGAAGTGCAGTGCGAACCACAGAAACATGCACTGGTGCCATCTCCACACGGCCAGTGCGAAGCAGAGCTACCTGCACCGGTGCTACCTCCACGGGTGCTATTCTCGCCAAAGCAACTTGCACCGTCTGTACCATTACAGTCGACTACCATGAAGTCGACCTGCAGTCGAGGCAGTGGCCATGGCAAATCAAAGACGAAGGATGATGACGATATCTCGTACCTGCCATTGGCCCACAAATTCGTGCTAGGCGAGCCGATGATATTCCCGAAAGAGCACCTCGCAATGCTAGGACTTGGTTGCCAAAGATTCCACATTTGGTATATGGAACAGTCCAATAGACCAGAGGCAGAACGACGCTCAAGTATCATGGTCAAATTCAAGCCGGAATATTTCTTGCACGAAGTTCAGGAATGTGTCTTCCCGGTTACCTTTGACGATATATTTGCTGTTTTCACGCTCAACGCTCTCGACTCCTCACTCGTTCGATGCTGGACGCTGTAAGTCTGTACAATCACAGTCTCTGTTCACGTAATACCGATATATGTCACAATTTGTTGCTTTTCTGTGTATATATATATTCATGCTGATCGAAGCTAGATCATCGAAATCACCAATTGGTTTCCTGGACCCACGCTTGGTCGCCATTGATACCATCAACGAGGATGCATCCTTCGTCGAGGACTATATTACAAAAGCACTGCTGGCTCACCAAGATAAGGAATTTGTTCTTATGCCATACACTGAGAACTTCCATTGGATTTTAATTGTAATTATACCAAAATGGAACAAGGCTATATACCTTGATTCTCTAAGTAAGAACAAATCCAAGTACACAGCTATCGCCGAAATACTTGATAGGTAAGTACATTGTACATTGTACATTGTACTCTTTCTTTCCTTCCGAATGACTAATCTAACTTTTTCGAATAACGACGGTCGTTCGTCACATACGTTCAACAAACAAGTGGCTCGACGACAGCTGCCAAGCCCTTGAAACATGATCGCAATTTTCGGGTATTGGCTAGCTACACATTAATTAATCATATACAACACTTAGTAGTAATGCCACTTGATTTAACACATTCTATTTTTTGCAGTGCCACCAGCAGCAGCCGAGCAATACGTGTGGATACTACGTGTGCCACCATATGAGACTACTCCTCGATTCCAGCAAGATCTCCACTCCTAAGGTTTGTCAATCTTTCCACATTTATTTCATACATGTCAAGTTTTATATGTGCGCGCATTGATATTCCTATCGACAGGCTGCGCCCATCCCTACATCTGCATTGAAACAGCCGGATTTTGCAAAAATTCGAGGAGAGTTCATTTGGTTTTTGTGGAGTAAAGTCGTAAGATCAGATGGAGAGTTCCACTGCCCAGAAGATTTTTTATTGTAATTCTAAGTGCAAATGCAGTGTAGATCTTTTACAATTGTGTATTTGTTAATGGATATTTTATTTCGATTCAATGAATTGATTTGCGAAATGGATGCTTTATATTTGTGAAATGAAGTGCCTTGTCAATTGGATGTTTTATGTCTGTGAAATGAATTGAGATGTGAAATGTATCTGAAATGAGATGTGTGAATTGTATATGTTTTATGTCTGTGATTATTTGCTTGTTTCAGAGGGCATGGCTAGCATTTCCTGAGGCTAGCCAATAAACAGAAATATATTTAGGGGTTGAAGGGAATATCACAGACGGTTTTTGAGTAAAACCCGTCTGTGATAGCTGATAATCACAGACGGTTTTGACTCAAAAACCGTCTGTGATACTTATTATCATAGACGGTTTTTAACTCAAAACCGTCTGTGATTATCAGCTATCACAGACGGTTTTGACTCAAAAACCGTCTGTGATAATAAGTATCACATACGGTTTTTAACTCAAAACCGTCCGTGATTATCATCTATCACAGACGGGTTTTACTCTAAAACCGTCTGTGATAGCTGATAATCACAGACGGTCCGAAAACCGTCTATGATGACCTTCGATTATCACTGACCCATAAATACAGACGGTTCACAAAACCGTCTGTGATGACGTTTTCGAACCGTCTGTGATGACCTTTTCTGTAGTAGTGGGTGTACAACAAGGTGAAAGATCCCCCAGGTGCATTCCATGACATGTTGTAAATGTTGACACCAGATCTCACGGGGATATGTTGTGCATATGAAACACCAAAACCTGTTATGAGAAAAGCACACGAAGTTATAGTGAGAATAATTGTAGAGGTAATTAAAAAGACACAAACATAGTAATCTCAAATCCAAACAACGGAGAGAACTATTTATTGCTTTTCAATGATATTTCTATCTAGCGCTTTATGGCTATGGGCCTAGTTGAAATGAAGGATTTTGATGGAAATTTTGGAGGAATTGTCCCATTTTCCTTTAAACATATTGCATTCCAAAAAGTGCCCTAAAATGTTTTATTTGTTAAGCTAAAATATAGGCAGTGAATCATACAGGTTAATGATTGACGCATTTTAATTCAAGCCTTCTTATTTGGTTCCCGAGTGGATGTTTTAGAAGAGCCAATGCACAATTTCAACCTATATTTATGACATTTTTTGCCTACAAATATATTCAACATTTCAAAATATCCTCAATAACTGGAGGATGATTTTCCAAAAACAAAAAGAAGTTATATGCAAGAGGATCCATTGCAATATTAAAGTGTTCACCAGTATAAAATATTTGAGGATTATATGAAGTTGTCATGGTCATTCCATATTTCCATGTGTACTTTCCCATGCTAAAAACTAAACTTACATCTATTTATAAAACTCTCGAGGGAGTAATTTAACTTGGGACAAACTAGAATGGAACTTGTATCGGTGAGGCAAGACTACAAGAGGTATGGTGATGAAACCCAAAGAGACAGTTGTATTCCCTACCGTAATCTATGACATCAATGCCATGTTGGACCTCCGTGACTCTGTCCCTGAGAAAGAGCCTGGGAGTTTGCATGGTGTCGTTGCAGATGAGCTCAAAGTCGGGCTGCCGGAAGCAACGGGATGAGCCGATGCCAAAGGGATAGTCGAAGGTCAGACTACCGCAGCTCCTTTGACATCCTGTGAGCGTGGCAGCAGATGCAACGCTCATGTTGCCGTTGGAAGCTTGCACCGATATCGCAGTAAACGCGACTAGGAGCAGAGGAAGCACTGCGTCGAAGAGGCTCATCTCCACCCTTCACAAGTGTGTAATACTTCGAAGTTGTAGACCTTGTGTTGGAGTGTTTGGGAGAAAGCGTAGCACAGGCGTAGATGGTGTAGTTCCTTGAAATGGTGGTGAAGATTGTTAAACACCAGTTTATTAAACTGCCCAATGTACAGTTATAGCAAAAGGGACAGATGCCTTTCCATAAAGGCACCTTTTATGCCACCCATTCAACATCTATATAAAGCAATGTACAGTCTCAGAATTAATGAATGAAAGCATCATTTCTCTCAATCACTTGTTCCACAATCTCTTGCAATATGTTATCAGCACACTGCATTCACAACAGAGAAAGGTAATGGCACTTTGTGCAAACCATAAACAAGTTTTTCTGGAGGTTCTTGCATTAGTGGACTCCCTGCATGAAACATTGCACGCCCTCCTTGCCCCTCTCCATGCACAACCTCCACCACCACGCCCGGCGAACACAACCATCATCTCCACCGGCCATGGCTCTAGGCCGGTCCGTCGCCGTCCATGGGAGGCGCACGACGTCTTCTCACAAGCACGGCCTTCGCGCTACGGTCCTTACCGGCGACCGACGCACGCTTCTGCGGCGGCAAACCGTCGTCCCGGCCTCCGGATCCGCACCCCTCCACCGGCCTCCTCCGCAGAGGACGCCTTCTCCTCTACGTAGACTGGGAGAAGAGGGGGGGAGGTGGCCGGCGGCCGGCGTGGTGCACGGCCGGCGCGGCCCGGAGCGGCGCGCGTCTAGCACAGCCCGGCGCGGCCTGGAGCGACGCTCGGAAGGCGTGGCGCCCGAAGCGGCGCAGGTGTGCGGCCCGGCCCGAGGCGGTGGCATGCCTGGCGGTGGGGAGCCGGCGCCCGAGGCGCTTAGCACATACGGCGCGCGGCGGCGCAACCCGACCAGAGGAGGCGCGGCGCAGCGCGGCCTACCCGAGACGGCGCCAAGGCCGACGGCGGCCAGCGGTGCCCGAGCCGGCGGCACAAATGGCCGAGGCCGGCGGTTGCGGCGCCCAAGCCTCAGCGGCGGCAATGGAAGCCCCGGCGCAGGTGGCCGGCGGCCAGCGGCCGGCAGCACCTGAAGCCCGGCCGGCGGAAGTGCCGGAAGCCCGGCTGGCGGCGGCTTGACACGGACGGTGGAGGAGGCCGGCGGGGGGGGGGGGGAGACAACCGGCGGCGGCGGTGCCTCCATGTGAGGCGGCTGGCAGTTAGGATTTGGGGGAACCCTAAATTCCCCCATTCCTCATATATATACCTGCCCACATATATGGGTTTTGGCCCATAATCTCCCACCACTCCTCATGGGCCCAAAGGCCAAATGGGCTTCAGCCCAGGTTGCCGAAAATTTGCAATTTCCCCCCTCTAGTTCATAGATAACGCAGGATTTTTATTTTAAATAACTTTGTATTGTAATATTTGCAGTATAATCCTCGTGCTTGTTTATAATTGTACCTGTAAATCAGTATTTTTATAAATTAGCATTTCAGTCCCTACAGGATCTGAAAAATTATGTAATTGTTCAAATAAATGTGCATGCACATTTCTATAACTTTTACATATTTATTGCAATTTATTTACAATATGAATTGAGACCATATTTAAATTTGCTATCTTTCGCAAATTTAAAATTTAAAATTCCCATTTAGTGAGTACCATTGTACTTAATAATTTGGAATTTTTTGCAAAATATTATACCTACCATAAATACCATAAAATCACAATTTATGGCACTTTGCTACATTTATTTGTCCACTATGCCATACAATAAATTGGTGTTCACCACCAATATTGTGATTTATACGGTATTATAAATTAAACACATGTTATATTTAATTTGGGTATATATATTCATTCGGATTACAATACTTATATTGTTTTCCATATATTTTGCATTTATTACAACATTACCATACAAATTAATTTACCTCATGTAAATTAATCATTTATGGTGTACTTTTCATGTAGGTTTTTAAATGGCTACCAAAGATTTTGAGCCTCTCGCTCTCGATGGTACCAATTACCCTACATGGGCTATGGACCTCAAAATCAACCTAACCACACGTGGGTTGCAACGGGTGATATTTGATCCTCCAGTTGATCAAATTCCTCCGGATATTGTGAAATATTCTGTTTTGAATATAATACGGAATCACATACATCCAGATTTGAAGGCTGAATATTTGTATGAGGAGAATCCACTCACATTATGGTTAGCCCTTAAAAATAGATATGAACAGCAGAAAGCTGTTATATTACCTGAGGCTAATCATGAATGGGCACATCTTAGACTCCAAGATTTCAAATCTGTTGGAGAATATAACCATGCCCTTCATACAATTTGCTCCAAATTGCGTTTTTGTGACAAGGAACCAACGGATGCGGACAAAATAGAGAAGACTCTCTCGACTATGCTCCCATCTGACAGGGTCCTACAGCAGCAATGGCGTGCTGCAAATTACCAAACTTATTTTGATCTTATGCATATCATGCTTCAGGCAGAAAAGCATGCTGAACTTTTTTTAAAGAACAATCAGCAACGTCCCATTGGGGCTGCTCCACTTCCTGAAGTTCATGCTAATCAAAATAACAACAAGTTCAGTGGTTCATACAATCACTCAAAGAACTTTAAAGGTAAACACAAACGCCACAAGAAGCAAAAACCAAGTGGATCAAGAAAGGTAAAGGCAATTCTGGTAAGCATGTTGACAAAACTGAAATTTGTCAAAAATGTGGTTGCTATAACCATCCTACCAAGAAATGCCGCACCCCGAAGCATCTTGTGAACCTCTACCTCCAATCTTTGGCTCACGGCAAGAATGCTCAAGAGAAGGATTTGAAGTAGACTTCAATCTCACATCCAACAATGATGAAGCCGGATGCTCTCAACAGTTCCTTCAGGAACTCAAAGACACATGTGCTTCTACAAAGAAGGATGATCTCATGTGCACCGAGGACACCCTTGAAGAATTTCATTCTCAAGACATGTTTGGAGATCTCAGTTAGACTCCTCGTTCCATAGCTAATAAGTACTATAGTGTTGTAATATAAATAATGTTGTCATCTATATTGTAAGCTTGTATGCTACAATCATATATCGAACATATTCGGTATTGTAAAATAAAGTTTGTATGTATTCTATATATACTATAAGAATTTCATTAAATTCTTCTTTTGTGTATATAGATTTTTGGAGTCGATCCAATGGAGGAGGAATTATGCCTTGTGGATAGTGGTACCACAAACTCTTAACTTAGGGACACAAAATATTTCCTAACTCTCACTAGGAGAAAAGGAAATGTTTTAACTATCGCTGGACGCGATGCAATGATAGTAGGCTCTGGTCGCACCTCTATCACTCTCCCTATGGGTACACAATTGGAAATTGAGGATGCACTCTTGTATCCCGATTCAACACGTACCCCACTTAGTTATAGAGATATCCGTCAGAATGGTTTCCATGTTGAAACCCGAAATGACAACAAAGAGGAATATCTCCTCTTAACCAAACACAACGGATATGGCAAACAAGTACTAGAAAAAATTCCATCTTTAAACTCCGGATTGTACTATACATACATCAAACCCGTTCAACATATTGCGTACAAAGTAATTTTCCAAAACACTAACACATTCCAAACATGGCATGATCGCCTTGGCCATCCAGGCATTGGAATGATGAGGAAAATTCTTAGCAATTCAATTGGTCATACATATCTCAAAACAAAATTTCCGGAATCCTTAGATTTTGTGTGCACTTCTTGTGCCACCGGAAAATTGATTTTAAGACCCTCTTATCTTAAAATCAGAGCTGAACCACTTAAATTCCTTGAACGCATTCAAAGAGATATATGTGGTCCTATACAACCATTGTGTGGACCGTTCAGATATTTCATTATTCTTATTGACGCATCTACTAGATGGTCATATGTGTGTCTTTTATCCACACGAAACCATGCATTTGCTAAGTTAATTGGTCAAATTATCCAATTACGAGCACATTATCCTGAATATCGAATTCAATCAATTCGAATGGACAATGCTGCTGAATTTTCATCCCATGCATTCAATGACTATTGTATGGCTCTTGGGATACAAGTTCAACACTCTGTTCCATATGTCTATACACAAAATGGTTTAGCAGAATCTCTTATCAAAAGAATCAAGCTCATTGCAAGACCATTACTACAGAATTGCTACTTACCAACATCATGTTGGGGTCATGCAGTTTTACACGCTGCTGACTTAATCCAATTGCGTCCAACTGCATATCATAGCACTTCCCCGCTACAATTAGTACGTGGAAATCCACCAGATATTTCCCATCTGCGAAAGTTCGGTTGCGCTACATACGTACCGATCTCACCACCGCAGCGTACCTCAATGGGACCGCACAGGAAACATGGGATCTATGTTGGGTATAAATCTCCGTCAATTATAAAATACCTCGAGCCCCTCACAGGGGACCTGTTTACGGCCCGGTACGCTGATTGCATATTCAATGAGGAACATTTTCCGGCATTAGGGGGAGACAACAAGTACCAAACTAAATGCCAGGAAATTGATTGGAATGTACAAGGCATTCCTGCCTCAGACCCACGTACCAGAGAAACTGACCTTCAAGTTCAGAAAATCATTCATTTGCAAAACATTGCAAATAATCTGCCAGATGCATTTACTGATTATAAGGGTGTCACAAAATCCTATAATCCTGCCAGAAATGTACCTGAAAGAGTGGAGGTACCGCAAAATACCACTCAACTCCTAATTCAAAATAAGAGGGGGAGAAGTACGGTACAAATGGCGGATACAGCTTCTAACAAGCGACAAAGGAAACAAAAGAATGTAAATGCAGATCAACCTCAAGTTGATAGACACTAAAGGATCCTTGAACCCAGATCAACAGTGCACTCAAATTCTGATCCTGGGACATCGGAATACCCCGACTCAAATGTTTTGGGAAATAACATTGAGTCATCAGGGGTTCAAGAAATTTCCACTAACTATACTGATTCTAGAGAATCATACGATCGTAAGACTACAATTGTCGACATTTATTTCTCCACAACAATTGCAAATAACCTTCAAAATGATCCAGATCCTAAGACCATGGCAGAGTGCAAACAGCGCTCGGACTGGATTCAATGGAAGGATGCAATTCAAGCGGAGTTAGCCTCGCTCAAGAAAAGAAATGTATTCACCAATGTGATACATACACCTCCCAAAGTATTCCCTGTCGGTTTCAAATGGGTTTTCGTCCGCAAATGGAATGAAAACAATGAGGTGGTGAGATACAAAGCAAGGCTTGTAGCACAAGGGTTCACGCAGAAACCCGGCATTGATTACAATGAAACTTATTCTCCAGTAATGAGTGCAATAACATTCCGATACTTAATCTCATTGGCAGTTAAAAATCATCTATCTTTTCAGTTGATGGATGTAGTGATTGCATATCTTTATGGGTCACTTGATTCGGACATGTACATGAAAGTTCCCGATGGAATTTCAATTCCGAATCCGAACGCAAATCGCAATATGTATTGTGTAAAATTGAACAAGTCTTTATACGGCTTGAAACAGTCGGGTAGAATGTGGTACAACCGACTAAGGGAGTTCCTAACCAAAAAGGGATACTCCAACAATGATTATTGCCCATGCGTATTCATCAAAAGATCCTCAATAGGATTTTGTATTATATCTGTGTATGTTGATGATCTTAATATCATTGGCCACACACAAGATATAGATGAAGCACGTAATCATCTTATGACAGAATTTGAAATGAAGGATTTGGGTAAAACCAAATTTTTCTTAGGTATACAACTTGAGCACCTTCATTTAGGCATCCTAGTGCATCAATCAGCCTATGTCCAGAAAATATTGGAGAAATTCAATATGGACAAAGCATATCCATCGAAAACCCCCATGGTTGTTCGATCTCTAGACAGGGACAAAGATCCATTTAGACCCCGAGATGACAATGAAGAGCTATTGGGACCCGAGGTTCCATATCTTAGTGCTATCGGAGCGCTTATGTACCTTGCAAATTGCACCCGGCCGGATATTGCATTTGCGGTAAATCTACTTGCTAGATATAGCGCTACTCCAACCAAAAGACATTGGGTAGGAGTGAAGAATATCTTTAGATATCTTCAAGGCACTAAAGATCTCGGTCTATTCTTCCAGAAGAATAAAAATGTGGATTTAATAGGATATACAGATGCTGGCTATTTATCAGATCCCCATAATGCCAGATCTCAAACAGGCTTTGTATTTTTACACGGTGGAACAACCATCTCTTGGAAGTCTTCAAAACAGACTCTAGTGGCTACATCCACTAATCATTCTGAAATAATTGCATTATATGAAGCATCACGTGAGTGTGTATGGCTTCGCAGAATGATTAACCACATACAACAATCGTGTGGTATAGGTGCTATTGCATCACCTACCATTATCTACGAAGATAATGCTGCTTGCGTTGTTCAAATGCAAACGGGTTACATAAAGAGCAATATCACAAAACATATTGCTCCTAAACTATTTTACCCACATGAATTGCAAGAGAGTGGGGAAATAAATATTCTGCAAAATAAGTCTTGTGATAATCTCGCAGACTTATTCACCAAGTCATTACCAACTTCCACATTCCAAAAATGTGTTCATGGAATTGGTATGCGAAGACTACGTGATTTGCAGATGTCAGGGGGAGAAATCTCCTAAGACTTAATCCGTTCAATACAATATTGTACTCTTTTTCCCTTTATGAGTTTTCCTTCTAATGTTTCTCATCAAAGGTTTTTAATGAGGCAATATAACAACGTAATCATAAATATATCTCTATTTTCCCAAAAGGGTTTTTAAAGAGATATAATCAAATATATGCCATATCATTTTTCTCCTTAAAATTTCCCACTGGGTTTTAAAGGTGTTTTTCATGGCATATCTACTCTATCGGTTCTCCTCATATTTTTCCCTACAGAGTTTTGGAGGAGTTATTTCAAGATGATGAATCAAGGTGATCATGTGAAGATACATTGGTCAAGAGGGAGTGTTAAACACCAGTTTATTAAACTGCCCAATGTACAGTTATAGCAAAAGAGACAGATGCCTTTCTATAAATGCACCTTTTATGCCACCCATTCAACATCTATATAAAGCAATGTACAGTCTCAGAATTAATGAATGAAAGCATCATTTCTCTCAATCACTTGTTCCACAATCTCTTGCAATAAAGATCTTGCTGCTTTTATAGTAGTCTCGAGTCTGGAAGGATGTCATGTTGAAAGGACCAGGCAATTGCACAGATGCAGATGTTGTAGACCAAGGACTTTTCCTTGAAATGGTGGTGACGATCTTGCTGCTTTATAGTAGTCTCTGGAGTTGTCATGTTGGCAACACTGATTGCCAAATGGCAACGGCACAAGAAACGATCTCTGTCCGAAAGGAACGGGGGGAGAGGGCTTGTCCATTTGTCCATGTTGGCAACACTTATTGCCAAATGGCAACGGCACAAGAAATTGTCTCTGTCCGAAAGGAAAAAGGGGGAGGGGGCTTGTCCATTTTTCTATGTTGGCAACACTTATTGCCAAATGGCAACGGCACAAGAAATGATCTGTGTCCGAAAGGAAAGGGGGAGGGTGCTTGTCCATTGTCTAAACCCTCGATGGCCATGATTTGTTCTTAATCAATAATCAGATTCAACAAGTAGGATTTGTTTGATAACAGGGCTCAACAGCAAACCAAGTTTCCAAATGGATTGCGATGATCAACTTTGTTAATAATAATTTCTTGGGAAATTACCAAAAAAAATCATAGAAGTCTAAGCAGTTTGATGAACGACTTCCTCCCGCCTCTACAGGTACTTTTTGTATTGTATCTTCTTTTGCAAGCTCCCCTCATTAACGCTTTTTATGAAATTAGTACGTCCTAACTGTGCATATCATTCATTCATTTGCCGTTAAATTTGGATAGAAAGATAACGTCAATGCTGTATTTCGTAATGGAGGAAACTTATATTTAAGTAAATTCTACAAAATAAATTGTTGGGTATAGTTTATCAAATTTACCCTGATTTGTGTGCGGGTGCTGGTTACATATTCAGAAGTAGGGGAACTAGCTGTGATACATGCACAACATTTATAACGCTTGGAATTTTGACATTGTATACTAGGTACGTAGCAAGTTGCCATGGTAATTCGATGTTTCCTCTAAACTTTGTTCTTCCACAACGTTGTTACTCTTTTTATATATTTTTATCATCTCATTGTTACTGTTATCTTTCAAATTTGTACTCGTTTTCTCTTCAGGAAACTAATAATAATAATAAAGTACTCATTTCACTGTAGACTAGTACTCTTTCACGAAAGATCCACTTAACAGGCCAAGTTACTTTTCGCTTTTGGTTTCTCTCATAATTACTATTTATTAAATTAATAAACTGCATGCAAAAACCATAAGGTACATCTCAAAATAGCACACCCTTTAATCTGCGCCAAGGTATCGTCAGGCATTTTCGGTGCTACTTGCTACGAGTTTCCACGGCCAGCAACATATTACTTCAAATCTTCAATCACCGTCCATCATTTCTAGTTTTTCACAATCGCGGCTCCATTGGAACCGGAGACTCCTGTAGCTGATTAATAACACATAGCATGTGAGTAATATTTTCCAAAAAAATAGTACATAAGTACATATATAACTCAATTTGTCCATTACACCAAATCTTTTTGTAATACAGATAATAGAAGTAGATGCACGTTATGGATTTTATGAATACTAGTACAATAAAATATACAAAAGTCCATTATTAAAGGAAAGAAGTGTTATGTAGTGTACATGGTACTCTGTAAAAAGGACACGTCAGGGGGAAATGTAACAGCCTAGCTGTTTATTCCTACATTTTTAGAAAAACAATTAATTTAATTTAAAATAAAAATCAAGTGTTCTTTCGTTGCTTGAATTTTGGGTATTTTATTTGTCTATTTTTAGCTTTCAAAAAGGACCAAATTTAAGTTAGAAATATTTTTCCTAAGTCTAAAACATCACCAGGAATTTCAGTGAATTTTTCTGGAACTTTTAGACTTTATTTGCTATTTTCTAAGTATTTTTGAAGCTTCCTAGTATTTCTGAAAATGAAAAATAAAATTTTAAAGCCGACACGTGTTTGGCCTGGATTCAATCCGCCCTGCCGCCTGATATAATCTGAGCCGTCCCCTTCCACTTACCTCTTCGTTCTAAAACCAACTACTCCGATTCATCCGGCCGTCCCCCCCCCCCCCCTTCTCCTCTCTCTCACTCGCCGACATATGGGGCTCGCATGTCAGCCCTTCTTCTACCTCTCCGTTTTCATCCTCCAGCTGACGCCATTAACACCCCCGCCCGAGCTCATAAATGCCGTCGTTACCTCTCGCCTGGCTAGGGAAATGACACCATTAAGTGCCCTCTTCACTCCCGTCTTCACTCCACCTGTTTCCCCTTCGTCTTAAAGCCCATTCCGCCGTTATGCGTCGGTTCTAATCGCCTTAACTCCTGCGAGGTCGTTCTCGGCCGTTACTCCTCCCCGCACCTATTTAAACCATTCCCCGAGCCCGTCCTCCCCTCCTTATGCCTCCCTCGTGCGCCGAAGCTCCTTTTCCCCTCTCTCTCGCACCCGAGTCCTCCCCGTGCTGTGTTCCCCATTCGTTGACTGAGCAAGCTCTGACGAGAAATTGCCGCCGCCCTGGTTACTTCCGTGCCTCACCGATGTCACCTCTGTCTTCCTTGTGCCCCGGCGACCGACCTTCACCCCTCCGCCGAGCGAGGCCACCACCGAAGACCCCTTGCCGCCGACACCCGTGCGCCGCCGCCGCCTCGTCTCGTCGTCGACCAGTTCCTGAGCCCCTTAGACACCAAGCCAAGGTGAGCTTGCCTCCCCGCCTTCTCCTCTAGACGCTGCGCATCTCAGCCGCCGCCGCCGGGCTCCGAAGTGCCGACGAGCCCACAGGCCCGAGTACCGCCTCCGACCGGCCGTACCGCGTCAGCGCTCGTGCATGTGTGGCAACGACGTGGCAGCCCAGTGGCTGCCATGTCGGTTTCGGTTGCCACGTCATCCAAAGAGAAATATTTGTCTTGTCACATGCATTTTCATCAGAGAATATTAGTTGTTGCAGGAGAAGGCCTTGATTCTTCCGAAAATTCTTCCTACATAGCTGCTTTATGGTTGTCTCTTTTCCATCTACGGATGAGAAACATTGCATTTGAGCTGACAAGTAGAACATCGAAACCAACACTAAGCCCAATGGCAACACCTGTAATAATTATATTGCTTAGTCTTGCTCTGCTCAAATGTAAAAATTAACTGGAGTATAGAACTCACCTAATAGAAGATTTTGCTTTTTTTTCTCGAGGTGCACTGCATTGTTATATTATCATACTGTATTTTGTAAAGACAATCGATGCAATAGTATTTTCCTACAGTATTATGGCATACTCCTTTTCTAAATGCCTAGTGGTGGCGCACGTCAGTTGGCCCACGATACTCCGCCAAATTGCCGAGCTGACAGTATTTATATTGATGCTGTCCCACAGGGAGCTTTGGTGAGAGACCATGTGGTCGTGACTCCATGACAGTGATGAGTAATTGACAAGGGTTTAGGTCAGTCGAGTTTGGTTTGAGTGGTTCGGAGTCGAGTCGTTGCGTGGCGCAATCGGGCTCGGTCGGGCTCTGGTCAAACCTGGTCATTTGGGCTTAGTATGTATATTCTAATGTTTCGACAGGTTTGGACTTCATTTGTGGTAAGTGTGATGGTATTTACGCTTTCATGTGTCGAGCGGTGCTATTTGACGTGTTTCTTGTCTGTGTGACTGCAGGACGTCGAGTTGGAGTCGTGGCGAGACACGGTGGACCGGACTAGGCGCAGGTGGCGCTGAGGTCAGAACGGTCGGGATGTGTCGAAGACGACGTGGACTCGAGGTGGTTGCGAGGCGTGCGAGGCAAGGGGCGCGGAAGCTTCCCGGAAGGTGCAGGAGGGGCGAATCGGGAAATTCGCAAGGCTGCACAAGCGGGAGCGGGCTCCGTTGGACGTAGCGGGCGTAACGGGGCGGAGACCCGTTAGCCAAGCGCTATAAAAGGAGAGGAGGGGCTGCATGCCCTCCTTGAGCACTTGTGATAGAATTAGGGTTTTAGAGTCAAAAGAGGCTTTAGGAAGGTTGTTTCCTTTAGCTCTTTAGTTGGTGTGAGTTGGTGGTAGAGGCAGAGTGTGCTCCCTCTGTGTCTCTACGATGGTTTCTATGTGAGTCTCCTCTCTCTGTGTGTTCTTCCTCCCAAGAAGTGGTGAGATTCTTGGTGTTCTTGAGGATTGAGAGGGAGATGAGAGATTGTAATCACTCCGCTTGTATCAATCGGGGTATGGGGATGTAGCTCAGTTGTAATCCCTGAATAGTTGGAATGAAATCTGAAGTTTGTGCTCTCTGTTCTTCGATGCTTGCATTTGGTGATTTTTTGAGTTTCTTGATTTCTTGTAGTCTGGTGTTGGAGAGTGTTAAAATGGGTTGTTTCATGTTGGGATGTGGCCCAAAGATCATTTGATCAGTAGAAATCCCAACAACCCATCTTTGATTTCAGTTTTACTCTTTAGACCTCCCCTGTTCTTCATTCCAGTTTCTAGGGTTTTAGGTAGATCTTGATTCCCTTGAGGAGTTCATCTTATTTTTGATCTGAGAAGTCCATTTGCTATTGCTAACATACCTGCAAAACCACATGTGCAATGGACTTATGATCATGGAGTAATTTGAGTTTGTGTGCTCTCTTCTGAAGTTTACTGAATTTTCTAGGGTTTGGTCCAGATTTTGTTTCTCACCTTGAGATGCTTGAAACTTGAGACCTAGAGTCCAGAGACTATACATGAGTTACCCTCAAAGTTTCAAAGTCAAAGGATCATTGGTTAGGGAGTAATTTGAATTTTTGTGGCTGCACTCTGTATTTTTCAGACTTTGTCTCAAATCTGAATATTCTTGGATTTAGTTGGTTTCCCTTGTTCCCTAGCTCTCTCTTGGTATTTAGAGTGTTTATGTTTTCCCTTGAGCCAAAAAGATAGAGTGAAATCCCCCATTTCCTCAGCCTTTGGAAGGTCTGAAGTATTTTCCAAGATTCTGAATTTTTCAGTCCTTGGTTGCTCCTGTTTTCAGCTTTTGGTATGCAGCGAATTGTGCATTCAGCACTACTGTTCAGCTGAACTGAACCATTTATTTTCAGTCTACAGCAAGCATACTAGGGTGCAGTAATTCTGCATATTTCAGCAGTTTATCCCTCTCTTGTCTTGTGTTTTGGCAGGCGTTTTCAGCAAGTTTGGTGGCTGTTTTTGCTGTCTGGACAGCAGCCTTGTTGCTCAGTTTTTGGCTCTCAGTCCAACCAAAAGTTCTTTAAATCTGCCCCCTTGCTGTTTTCGGCCAAAGAAGGTTTTCCATTCGGTTGGTAGCAGTTTCAGCTTGACATTTATTTGCTTGTGATTCCTTCGGATAGCAGTCTTGGCAGTCTTTGTGGCAGCAAATCAGTTTGGCATTGAGTCTTTTGCTCCTCTTTAGCTTTCAGTTTGTGGCAGCAGTATTTGCTCTTTTTCAGGGGTTGGTACAGCTGCTGTTTGCTGTTTGCATGTCAACAAAATGCAGCCCTCTGCAGTAGCTTTTGGCAGACCATTTGGTGCTTCTTTTCTGCAGCTCGCTATCTTGCCGTGGCAGCAAAATCAGCGAAAATCCTTGCCGTGGCAGCCGTGGTAGGCTGCTGTCTTTGTCGTGGTAGCAATTCCAGTTGATTTCTTGCCGTGGCCAGTTTTCGCAGTTTCTTTCTCTTGATCCAGTTCAGTCTCTTGTCAGTTTGGCTTTCGTCTTGAGTGAGCAATCATCTCTTCTCGTTCATAGCTTTTATAGTCTTCGGAGAGTAGAGATTTTTGCGAATACTCTTGGGGGCGATTTTAAAAGTCGACATTCACCCCCCCCCCCCTCTATCGCCATTTCGGTCCTACATTTGGTTAGGATGCCCTTCAACTTAGAGCTTGGAGTCCCTTTGGAGGACAAACTGGAGCTACAAGGTGCGAGAAGGGTGGAGCCTATCAGCCAGATGCACTACTACAAAAAGGCTAATACTAGACGTTTCATCATGGACAGTTAACCAAAACCGTCAGTATTAAACAGAATCACAAACAGTTTTAGTTTAGAGATCGTCTGTGTTGCTACGAGCACTAAAAACCGTCTGTGAAGTGGTAATATCACAGACGGTTCATGGTGAAAATCGTCTGTGAAGTATCACAGACAATTATAAACAAGAACTGTCTGTGATATTACCTCATCACATACAGTTTATATGAAAAATTGTTTGTTATATTTTGCTACCGCTCTATTCGAACTTTCAAATTGAAGCAACGTTATGACTATCAGTTCTGCTACTCAAATTCCCTTGTATATGCCTACCCCACACGCCTCCCCCAAACACTCCAAACTAATCTACTTGCTAGCTCCAGAAACCGTCGATCGAAGCGCTGGTTGCCTCCCTCAAGCTCCTCTGCCTTCGGTTGTGACACCACAATTCACTGCACAAGGCACTCTTGTCATAAGAGTGTCTTATGCAGTGTCACCGTCGTAACACAACAGTGACGCTGCCGCCTCCTCTCTTTCATCGGTGCTAGTACTTTGTTCATCTCCCCATCCGATCCCCTCCCCTCTCTTCTTTGATGCTTCGATGTGATATTACGAAATTGTTGGATGGCTAGGGTTTCAGCCATGTAAATGCCTTAGTTCTTGTATGTGATGATGGATGGCTAGAATGATCTTATTCTCATAAATAGAACTACTTTGGTTCATCTACATTCTCTGATTGCATTGTTTTATAGCGCAATTAGCGAAAACAGGAGAAGAATTGGGCCGTGGTGGTGGCACTCTATAACATCCTTATTTTTACAGCCTTTTTGAAGCTTTTAAAATAAAATTCACCAGTTGGATTTTTCTGGAATTAATAAAGGCTTAAATTGAATTTTTACTAAATAAAAGAATTTAATATGACTAAACATGACTTTAACATTTGCTAGTAGTATTTTATTTAAGTTCCTTGAGTCTCAAGGATTATTTTAGAATTTTCTTTGATTTTTCTCGAGTTATTTGCTATTTTCTAGAGCTCAAAAGATTTTATTTGAATTTCTAAAAATAGAAAAATGCAAAAAATCCCTAAAGGCCAAGTGGGCCGAAGCCCACCAGCTGACCTGACCCGCACCTCATCCCAGCCCACTTCCACCCATGCCACACATCGCTCATCCGCGCCCACTTAGCTAGGTGGATAGCTGCCACATGTCGGCCATCAGCCTTCTCTCCTCGCTGGCGCCCCTGTATCTCGTCCGTACGCGTATCGCCGCATGCGTTGTCGTCTTCGTTCTGGTCTCTCGCCGTCGTCTTTGAGCCAGAGTCCTCGATGTGTGTGCCATCTTCGACTTGGCCGCCGTGCCGTGAGCCCTAGCCTCCTCGGTGTTTAGGTATAAATAGCTGAGCCCCCTCGATCTTCGCATCCCGCAGCTGAGCTCATCGTGTGTCCTCAACATCTGTGCCAGCTGAGCGCCATCGTCCCCGCCGTTGTCTTCAGCTCCTGTAGCCGTCGTCTTCGTTGGCGAGGTCAACTCCACCATGCGTCGCCTTTTGACCAGCACCGTCCATCGAGCCACCGCCGGTGAGATTCCACTCTGGTCAAGCCCGTCTCACCCATTCACCGTTTGCGCCATCAAACCCAGCTGCGCCATCGCCTCGGTTTGCATGCTGATTTCCTCTGTTCGTGCACCCCGCACCCACACCTGCACACCCCTTCATCTCCTCTGTGGAGTTGGTCCGCTGCGCACTGAGTACCTGACATGTGGGTCCCGCATGTCAGGACCCCTATTCCATAGACCCATACATCGACCGAGTCGAGTCTGCCGCCACCTCACCTTCAACCTCGGCCCTAGATCTGAGGTGTCACTCCACGTGTCAGACACATCAGCCCAGTCGCACCGTGCACAATTCCGTGAGCCGAGTTCACCGTAGACCAGCCTTTTCCGTGCACTAGGTTCACAGCATAGTAGAATTTCTGATTTTCAGTCTTTTCCTTTAGATTAGATTTTTCGAGAGCCTGTTCTTCTTCGTCCTAGCTCCATTTGACCCGATTCTTTTTCCTAAATTCATCTAAAATTGAGCTCTATCTTTTGGTTCTGGTTTTGAAGTTTTTGGAGTTTTTTTTATTTTTATTTAAATTTTTTTATATTTAATTTCATTTTCTCTCTCATTAGATCACGCCTTCTAAGGAGCTGAAGCAATATTTGAAGACCAAGAGCCATTAACTGAGCAAGGCCAAGGCAAGTCATGTCATTTGATCATGTTGAATCTAGTTTTCAAATCTATTATGTATTATTTTATTTTACATTATCATGCATCGCTATTTTATTACAAACCTTTGTATTGGTAGTTAATGACCTATTTGACTAATTCCTCCTTGATAAATTGAATACCATGATTCCATTGTCACCATAGGATGGGTAATGATCTAGTGATGCAATATTAGTTGTCATATGCGTTGTACGATTTTTAAGCTTAGCCATGCTTATAGTCGTGTTGGGTTTATCATCACAAGTGATTAATTAATTAATTTTGACTTAATGATATATTGGAACATGGTGGTCAGCCACAATTATAAAATTTGAGTACCGTGACATGGGTAGTGTCATTGGTGTTGGTTGTACAAAAATAGTTTTCACTTGGGCGAATGATCGTGCAGTAAAGGGGGTGCAATTTGCACATTGGGAATGGATGTTTCGCTTGGGTAATGTTTAAAGACTTAACTTTGTGAGCTATTGATCTGAGCCTTACCGCACAATCACATGTCCACTATGGGATGGACCGGGCTGATTAATTTGTGATGTTTCAATTTTGATTCCGCCGTTGAGATGTCAGTGGGTTGCATTCCACGGGGTGCAAGAGGGGCAATTAATGACTAGGGGGTTAACCTACTCAATGGCGAAACCTCAGCGAAGCAGAACTGAGTTAAGATTGAGCATTGTAAAGGTCTTGTCATGATTTCTCCGCTGCACACTAAAGAAAGTGTGTTAATCACGTGGCAATATGAGATTATCATATCTTGTAGGTAAAGTTGTGCAACCTCTACAGTGTGTAAACCTATTCGAATAGCCGTGTCCCCAGTTATGGACAATGCTCGATGATTTCACACGAGGGGTAGAGTTTTCATAAAAATCTAGACGGGTTAAGTTGGGCAGTGAATGGTTGATTCACTGGTAGTTCATTACGTGAATCTTAGTTCACGGGTGATTCATTGGAGTGAATGGTCAGTTCACTTGTGGTTGTTCTCAATTCCTTTGATTATTTACTTATTAATCATTTTCAAAGTTCGCTTTCAATCTATTCATTGTATTTCCTTTAACTTGTTGCTTTCTGCAAAATAACCCTTCAGCTATCCTTTGGTAAGTTTTGCATACTATATTGCATCTTTGTTCTAAATGACTTGCTGGGTATTCTATGTACTCATGTCTATATCCATATTTGTTCAGTTGAGGAAGAAGAACCAAAATAGCATGGGGTACCAGAAGGACAATACTTTGATGATTTCGTAGATTAAGACTTCGCTCCCTAGTCGATTGCCTATGGACATGTCGAATGGCTATTACGCTTATTTTTGTTTTCCGCTGCAAGTTTCTTAAGCCATTCAGTCTATTATCTGTATGCTTGGCCATAAGGTCGCAACTCTGATAATTAATAATATTTGAGTCTTTTCTTTGTGAATCGTGATATGGTTGATATTTTATTTTTATTTATACTGTGTGCACTGGCGTGATCCTAGACTGGTTCAGAATACACAGGAGAGTCCGAATTTGTATATTCGCGTCTCTACGCACTCAACGCCAAGATCCAATGCAAGGCGAAGCTCCTCGAGGAGGACCTGCTCAAGCTGCAGCGCCTCACACCGAAGAAGGTTACTGACCTCTACATTGCCCTTTCTGAGTTTTAGGGTGCTATGCTGCCCCGATACCCCGATAAAGATACGGATATGTGATACGTTGATACAACGATTTGTTATTTCCCTAAAAACACTGATACGACGATATTTTTATATATATAAAATAAAGATAAAAACAAAAAATAATGAATTCTTATAAGAAATTGAGAAACCGAAA